>OY856412.1:851195039-852395039 GCA_963693085.1 Alisma plantago-aquatica
AAAAACATTTGACTTAGCTTAGTCGAATAAAAAAAGGTTGGGATTGGCATTCAGTAATGGAGCGAATTAGTCTAACTCAGAACAATAAAACTAAATTGTGAGAGATCAATTGAAATAAAGATAAATGTAACTATGATGTGGGAATCTGAATTGGGGTTTACCCATCATACTAGCCGCAACCATACAAAACCTTCACTCCTAATTTATATATATTCTAAATATAGTCAACAAGTAGTAACAAAAGATATCTAACGCCTTCCGTCTCTCAAGATTAGGGTATTTCTATCTAAACACACATCTCTCTCGAGTTGATAACCAATAGATCAAGGATATGCATAAGAACTTTAATATAGTGACTCTTCACTTTCGTGGCTTGTCACTAATTCATGCTCTAGATATTCTTGAAATTATTATCTTGAATTAATTCTGATCATACATCGCAAGAAGGTAGCTAATCAAACAAGTGATACATTCAAATAGGCTACAAAAATATACACATTTAAACAGAAGAAGGAAATGTTACATTGTTATGAGGGCCTAATGGCTACTCCCGGTCTAAGTTATTGGGTTTAGCCACTGATGGTGCAAGAAAGAACAAATTACAACTTCAATAAGTCATAGTTCTTAAAAGAAAATAAAGAAAAAACAACAAGTGAAAAGGAGACATGTTGAAATATGGGCAGATCGTGTTCAAAGGTCGATCTACCTACCTTTTAGCCAAATCTAAATGAGAGTTCAATCATTGGAGAGGTCGATCGATCCAACCTATTAACCTTGGAGGTTATAATCTTCACCGAGGTTGTTGGTGATACTTGAATGAAGGTGAATCTACTAATATCTAATGGAAAGGTTGTTGACAAGGTTAGAGGTTGATCACTCTTGCTAAGTTAAAGACTCTGGCGAGGTTGATAGTTTTGACTATAAGACCCCTAACCTTGATTTTTGGCTTAAGATGCTTGGCTATCATAATTAGATGCTTAAAATCTTAATCAAACCTTATGATGTTCTTTGAGATAAAGTGACAAGATAATGTTTCGAGTTTGGTTCAATTTGGATACTGCTTGAGTTAGTTATGGATATATGTGCTTGTTTTTGACCTAATAGCAATTTACCCATAGCTAGAGTTTTTCTTGGAAATTGTCACATGCTCTTTGTACCTCACATGTGTTGGCATCATGATGGCTTTGGTTGATATTTAGGGTGCCTTGTCACACCTTGTTTTGAGTGGTGACGCCTCATGTGTGAAATTTGGGTTTGCATGGATGCCCTAAGTGGATGTTTGACCTTGGTTGTTGAGCCTAGTTTGATGATCATCAAGTTTTTTGGATCCTTGGTTTTGGCAGTCAATGAAGTTTCCTGTGAGCTACCTAGGGTTACAAAAAAGCAAGTACCTCGTCTGCTCTTATTCACAGGTAAATAGATACCGTAACCTGTAAATTATAGATATCAGAAATATATTTTGTACCACTTTTTATACATGAGAGACCACCGTTTCATATTTTCACAAGAAGAGAATATGGGCGGAGTCTGGGATGAGAATACTGCTAATTTTTTTAGAGAAGGGCCGTCTTCGACCTGCATGGGAAGTGAGAAAAGGGTGAGAACTGGTTGGTTCTGGAGGGGTTTTGAGCATTTTACCTTTAGTCTGACAATTGAGACTGCAGAGCGGCTTCATTATTCCATGGCAATTCATGCTTCGGATGGTTGGCTAAGTGAAACCGATCTTGTGGTAGGAGAGCACCTTCAAACTCAGTGCAACCTTTTGCCAGGCCGTTGCCATTGCCAGATATGCTGGGTGTGGATGAGTAGTGACCCCTCCCTCACCCTCCCTCACGTCCATTCGTGGAACCTCGACCATGGGAGAAAAGTGCGAGGAGTTGTGGTCTTGGCAGTTGTGGCAGGATCCCGAGTTGATGCGAGCAGCTATTAGTCGAAAGGGGAAAAAAACCAAATAAGGGCTTGGTGTTTTTTGGATCACGAAATGTGGAGAACGTGGTGTTGTATTTGGAAACGCAACATGTTGCTAGAGAAATGCGATTGAAAGAAAAGTGGTGAGAGAAAAGTATAACAACTGTTTCAATAGGGATGAGGGCGTGAGAAGAAATTGAAGATAGACTTCAGTTTGTTTTGGTGTGGGAGAGGAAAAGAAGGAGAGTTATGGAGATGGTGACGTTATGGGAGAATGTAAGAGCTGGGTATTATCATTTCAAATACAAAAATTCTCGTGGAAAAGAATGAGGAGAAAAACGTAAGAAAAGAGTTTTAAAGATGTGAGAGGAGAGAAGAATGAGAAGGAAGTAAAGGTTATAAGGAGAGAGGTGTATTCGCAAGTAGTTTTTTATGAGTTGTTAAAAAAAGCATGGTTTTGGAATGGACTTTGTTTTATCAAAACCAGAGCTAAAAGAACAAGAAAGAGTCGGTCAATTAGAGAATTAAGAAGACAAAAGAATAGTGGGATTTGATAATTGATATACAAAATAATAATTATCTCTTTCCAATTAAATAGTTTGGTTTTTGTGACAAAAAATAGGTGTTGAGAGACCAGGATTGGGCCCAAACAAGTCAAAAGTTGGCACAAATTTGACTTTAATAGGCACAAATATGGGAAAATACACTTAACACCTAATAATGGTGAATACTCGCCCAAAAATGGCAAATATGCACCCAAAAAATGGTAAAATGTGCTCAAAATTGTTGTTACTTTTGACATGCGCCTACAAATGACTAAATGCCCCAAAAATGATAAATGCACACTAAAAAGGGTAAAAATGCATCAAAAAAGTTTAAAAACATGCTCATAAATGGTTGTTACTTTGATGGTTCTTGCTTAGCACGTGCGCCCACAAATGACTAAGCACACCCATAAATAATAAATAAATGCCCACAAATTGTACATGCATTCAAAAAAATTACATTGTATTATTGAACACTATACACAATGTGTATCCACGCATATAAGTGGTATACATGCACAAGAACTGTGTTGTGTATCCATACATATAGGAGCATATACACATTGTGTATTATGTTCAATAAGTAGGGATACTTAACAATTAAAAGGCTGGAAATTTTTGGCGCATGTACTACATTTGGGCACTTATATATCACTTCTGGGAGCACTTAACCATTTGTGGGCGCACGTGCAACACATTTTGTATTTTTCTGAGCGCACTTTTACCATTTTGGGGACACATTTATCATTTTTGGGTGCCTTTTATATCACTTCCTTACTTCTCTTTTTTTTTTCCTTATTTCTCTCCTCTGTCTCCTCACTTCCCTCATTTTCTCTCTTTTTCTCAAAATAGGAAAACAAAAAGTAAGATAGGAGTGTGGGTGATGGTGCGGTGTGGTAGGTAAAGAGGCAAGATGGTAGGAGATGATATCAGTGGGAGATGGGGGGAATTACTGGTGGGGTGGTTTGGCAGGATGGATTTAGACGTGTGTCACCCGTGCGTGAGGAAGCGTGAACGACCCTAGTTCTTAGTCCTTACAAAATAGAAATGACCAGCCATTTAAACACGTGTAGGCTAAAAAGTTGTCATGAGGACAGAAAATATACCTATGGAGGTTGTCAAAAATAGTCTCGTCTAACCACAAGTTATTGCCTACGATGATTACTTATATCTTAAGTAAATTAGCTTAATGTCTTGGTAATAAGTACTTGAATGCTATTAATAAATAAAATAATAATGTCACAATATTTTTTGGATAAACATATGGATTTTATATGTAATTAATCTTTGAGCAGGAAAAACCAAATATTTCATCAGTATAGATTTCACATTTTGGTAATATTTGTTTATATATCTTTGCAATTACGAACGCGCTATGCAAAAATATGAATAACACATACGTACAAATCTTCTTAGGGGCTAATTTCGTTGGATGTAAAACCAACCGACACTTAGAGTTACAAAACAAGAAATGATTTGCAGCGAGTTAAAACTTGATTGTTTTTGTCTGGTTCTAAGTAGATTGAATGGATCGTTTTAATTTGTAAACGTTTGGTTGATGACAGCTGCAAGTCATATTGATGCAGCAGCAAGCATCATGGCAACGAAATATGGCTTGGCATATGACAAAAAAGAGAGTAGGAGGAAGATAGTACCAGCCGGCTGTACATGGCAGAATTGTGGGTTGGAACCGCACACAAAAAGTGTGCAGTTCATTCTCCGATTTTTCTGTAGATCCGAAGACCAGAATGTGGTTTCTTCCCACAGTGTGGGTTGGCACCACTTGCAACCAAACGAAAGGGTTACAACCCGCTGCTTGGTTGCAACTGTAAGAATTGGTTTGCGGTGAAACCAAACGGGCCCTAGAAGTAGAATTACTAAAAGAATTGTCATGTTTAGTGGATCACATACGAAGCACGTGCAACCTACTAGCATAAATTATACTTCAGCCATGACATGACAAGTTATATACAACAGTGCATGACGAAGAAAAAACATATGGCATGCATGTAATAGGGGAGAACAATATTATTTCGTCGCATATGTATTACAAGCATGGCTAGCCAGCCGCTCTAAGGGCATGTTTGGTTACCTGGATTCTGCTGTATTGGATTGTATTTTGGGCTCCAGTTCAGCAAATTTTATGTTTGATTTGCATGATTGGAGAATTGAGGCTAATCCCGGGATTTTCAGACATAATAGGAATCCCGCATTTTGGTCTCCATCAAAATTCTCCCGGACGCCAAAATCCACCATGGACGAAGGTCGTGGACACGAAGAAAAATAAATCCCGCACTTACAAAATCCAGCAAACCAAACATAAAATTTTATTTTGTGGGATTTTGACAATGCAGCATTTTAGTAATGCGGGATAGACAAAATACATGATTTCTAAAAATCCGGCAAACCAAACGTGCCCTAAGAGAAAAAATGTCAATCTCAGAAATTGGGATGAGTTATTAGCCTTTGTCTCAACTTGACGGAAATGGTTGCAACTTTCAAAATGGTACTGATAAACACGTGTACTTTATGGTTAAATTATTGTAATGTAGGAACCATGTCGAAAGATGGGAGCAGATTCCCAGAAAAAATCTCGGGGCATCTCTCAGTGGTCAACGACGCCGTTTTGGTCGGAACCGGAAATGGGGTTCTCCTCGTCCACAGAACCGACGATGCCGAGCCTCAGGAAGATGGGAAACCTGACGACCTTGACATCTTGAGGGTCGCTGCCCCACGCATCGAGGAACTCGCTGACGACCTCATCGGTGAGAAGCTCGACACCTTGGTCGGCAGCCGTTTGGTACGCCGACCACGACCGGATGTAGGTGAGGAAAGCGGCGAGGTCCATCTCCTTGGAGGACTCGAACCGGAATGGTCCCGTGTGGTCCTCACCAGGCGCCGGCTGGAACGGGAACCAGAGCGTGCGGAGCTCCTCGTCAACGAGGCGTCGTTGGGGCGCCCAGTAGGCTGCGGATCCCTTGTAGACGCGGTCGTAGACGGGGTCTACGCGATCGTCGGTGCGCGGGACGGTGTAGCACCAGGGGGCGATGACGCCGCCCGGGCGGCAGAGCAGGACGCGGCAGGTCTTGTAGAAGGCGGCGTGGTCGAGCCAGTGCACGGCCTGGGCCACCGTGACGAGGTCAACGGACTCAGGGGCGGCGGCGACGTCGGAGGGAGAAGGGGATGGGGGCGTGCAATGGTAGAGAATGTTGGGGAGGTGGGCTGCGTGAGCAAGTTGGTTGTCACTGGTATCAGTTGCCACCACTCGGTCGAAGATGCCGGCGAGCTTGAAGAAGGGGAAAGGGGGAGAGCGAGAATCAGTCATTTGAACAAATGGTCTCTGAAATTGAAATTGATGAAGTAAATGAGATAGATATACGGGGATGAATTCAGATCCCGTACCGATACAGCAGCCTGCCCATTGCCGGTGCCCACATCCCATGCAAGGCTGCGTCGGGGACATTTGGAGGCGATGAACTGAAAGAGCTCCGGCGGGTATGTAGGTCGAGTCTCAACGTACTTCGCCGCCTGCTTCAGGAACAGATTTGCCATCCTGGATCACAGAGCCTTGCTAAACTAGTTACTGCCCTGACGGCTGTGCGGCATGCGAGAACGAGCCAGCAGAGAGTATATACTGGTGCTTCGGCTGTGTTCGAGTTGAAGATGGCAACGCTTGCTTGTGGGAAAAGTTTGCAAGACACCTAGAGCGTTTTGCTCACGCAATGCTAAGATGTATAAATTTCTCATTCTCACAAACACATGTTTTGTGTGGCACCAATGGAAGAAGTAGAAGGCGAGTGGAAACTTCCACGGCCAGTTGGGGCACTTTATAATTTATACAATCACGTGTGCTGTTTGTCCTCTTTTTGCTTTGTGGTTCAGATCTTGTGGCTTATATTCATTCAGATATGCCGATATTGAAATGCTAGTCTGAACGTGGGATTGCGACTGTTGGTAATGTAGATTTGGATAAGTGGTCGGTTGGGAGTATCATTTGAGTGTGGTTGGAATCATATGTCACATCATATAAAATATAAAGGTCAATTTGATTCAAATTGAACCCCAAAAACATGTCATGAGAAGGATTCTACCCACTCTCAATCTAGATTAGGATTAAAACTAGAAGGAAAAAAACCAAAATAACATGAGTACACTCAAATATTTACAACCATAGAAGCATCACCTTCTTATTTCCCAACATAGCCCCCTTTCAAAAAGAAAATCCCACATTATTTGGCATTTTACAGTGGTCGATACTGAAAATGCTAGACGAACTGGCGTATTATGACCGTGACAGGTATTTTTATAATTGCTTCTTCGTTATGCATTTTTCTCTCTTTTCAGGAGGCACTCTTCTCCTCCCCAACTCCTTCCTCCTTCACACTATTCTCCTTTTTTGCTTCGTGTCGTCCTTAAAAGTGGGCCAAAAGTGTAAATAAAATTGCCTGATCATAGGTATTCGATATTGAATTTATACTCGACTTCAAGAGATGTTTCCAACTCAATACTGAGTTTATGCTAGTAATACGGGATCGAACACAAGGACAAGAAAAAATAACAACATAAGAATAAAAACATTTGACTTAGCTTAGTCGAATAAAAAAAGGTTGGGATTGGCATTCAGTAATGGAGCGAATTAGTCTAACTCAGAACAATAAAACTAAATTGTGAGAGATCAATTGAAATAAAGATAAATGTAACTATGATGTGGGAATCTGAATTGGGGTTTACCCATCATACTAGCCGCAACCATACAAAACCTTCACTCCTAATTTATATATATTCTAAATATAGTCAACAAGTAGTAACAAAAGATATCTAACGCCTTCCGTCTCTCAAGATTAGGGTATTTCTATCTAAACACACATCTCTCTCGAGTTGATAACCAATAGATCAAGGATATGCATAAGAACTTTAATATAGTGACTCTTCACTTTCGTGGCTTGTCACTAATTCATGCTCTAGATATTCTTGAAATTATTATCTTGAATTAATTCTGATCATACATCGCAAGAAGGTAGCTAATCAAACAAGTGATACATTCAAATAGGCTACAAAAATATACACATTTAAACAGAAGAAGGAAATGTTACATTGTTATGAGGGCCTAATGGCTACTCCCGGTCTAAGTTATTGGGTTTAGCCACTGATGGTGCAAGAAAGAACAAATTACAACTTCAATAAGTCATAGTTCTTAAAAGAAAATAAAGAAAAAACAACAAGTGAAAAGGAGACATGTTGAAATATGGGCAGATCGTGTTCAAAGGTCGATCTACCTACCTTTTAGCCAAATCTAAATGAGAGTTCAATCATTGGAGAGGTCGATCGATCCAACCTATTAACCTTGGAGGTTATAATCTTCACCGAGGTTGTTGGTGATACTTGAATGAAGGTGAATCTACTAATATCTAATGGAAAGGTTGTTGACAAGGTTAGAGGTTGATCACTCTTGCTAAGTTAAAGACTCTGGCGAGGTTGATAGTTTTGACTATAAGACCCCTAACCTTGATTTTTGGCTTAAGATGCTTGGCTATCATAATTAGATGCTTAAAATCTTAATCAAACCTTATGATGTTCTTTGAGATAAAGTGACAAGATAATGTTTCGAGTTTGGTTCAATTTGGATACTGCTTGAGTTAGTTATGGATATATGTGCTTGTTTTTGACCTAATAGCAATTTACCCATAGCTAGAGTTTTTCTTGGAAATTGTCACATGCTCTTTGTACCTCACATGTGTTGGCATCATGATGGCTTTGGTTGATATTTAGGGTGCCTTGTCACACCTTGTTTTGAGTGGTGACGCCTCATGTGTGAAATTTGGGTTTGCATGGATGCCCTAAGTGGATGTTTGACCTTGGTTGTTGAGCCTAGTTTGATGATCATCAAGTTTTTTGGATCCTTGGTTTTGGCAGTCAATGAAGTTTCCTGTGAGCTACCTAGGGTTACAAAAAAGCAAGTACCTCGTCTGCTCTTATTCACAGGTAAATAGATACCGTAACCTGTAAATTATAGATATCAGAAATATATTTTGTACCACTTTTTATACATGAGAGACCACCGTTTCATATTTTCACAAGAAGAGAATATGGGCGGAGTCTGGGATGAGAATACTGCTAATTTTTTTAGAGAAGGGCCGTCTTCGACCTGCATGGGAAGTGAGAAAAGGGTGAGAACTGGTTGGTTCTGGAGGGGTTTTGAGCATTTTACCTTTAGTCTGACAATTGAGACTGCAGAGCGGCTTCATTATTCCATGGCAATTCATGCTTCGGATGGTTGGCTAAGTGAAACCGATCTTGTGGTAGGAGAGCACCTTCAAACTCAGTGCAACCTTTTGCCAGGCCGTTGCCATTGCCAGATATGCTGGGTGTGGATGAGTAGTGACCCCTCCCTCACCCTCCCTCACGTCCATTCGTGGAACCTCGACCATGGGAGAAAAGTGCGAGGAGTTGTGGTCTTGGCAGTTGTGGCAGGATCCCGAGTTGATGCGAGCAGCTATTAGTCGAAAGGGGAAAAAAACCAAATAAGGGCTTGGTGTTTTTTGGATCACGAAATGTGGAGAACGTGGTGTTGTATTTGGAAACGCAACATGTTGCTAGAGAAATGCGATTGAAAGAAAAGTGGTGAGAGAAAAGTATAACAACTGTTTCAACAGGGATGAGGGCGTGAGAAGAAATTGAAGATAGACTTCAGTTTGTTTTGGTGTGGGAGAGGAAAAGAAGGAGAGTTATGGAGATGGTGACGTTATGGGAGAATGTAAGAGCTGGGTATTATCATTTCAAATACAAAAATTCTCGTGGAAAAGAATGAGGAGAAAAACGTAAGAAAAGAGTTTTAAAGATGTGAGAGGAGAGAAGAATGAGAAGGAAGTAAAGGTTATAAGGAGAGAGGTGTATTCGCAAGTAGTTTTTTATGAGTTGTTAAAAAAAGCATGGTTTTGGAATGGACTTTGTTTTATCAAAACCAGAGCTAAAAGAACAAGAAAGAGTCGGTCAATTAGAGAATTAAGAAGACAAAAGAATAGTGGGATTTGATAATTGATATACAAAATAATAATTATCTCTTTCCAATTAAATAGTTTGGTTTTTGTGACAAAAAATAGGTGTTGAGAGACCAGGATTGGGCCCAAACAAGTCAAAAGTTGGCACAAATTTGACTTTAATAGGCACAAATATGGGAAAATACACTTAACACCTAATAATGGTGAATACTCGCCCAAAAATGGCAAATATGCACCCAAAAAATGGTAAAATGTGCTCAAAATTGTTGTTACTTTTGACATGCGCCTACAAATGACTAAATGCCCCAAAAATGATAAATGCACACTAAAAAGGGTAAAAATGCATCAAAAAAGTTTAAAAACATGCTCATAAATGGTTGTTACTTTGATGGTTCTTGCTTAGCACGTGCGCCCACAAATGACTAAGCACACCCATAAATAATAAATAAATGCCCACAAATTGTACATGCATTCAAAAAAATTACATTGTATTATTGAACACTATACACAATGTGTATCCACGCATATAAGTGGTATACATGCACAAGAACTGTGTTGTGTATCCATACATATAGGAGCATATACACATTGTGTATTATGTTCAATAAGTAGGGATACTTAACAATTAAAAGGCTGGAAATTTTTGGCGCATGTACTACATTTGGGCACTTATATATCACTTCTGGGAGCACTTAACCATTTGTGGGCGCACGTGCAACACATTTTGTATTTTTCTGAGCGCACTTTTACCATTTTGGGGACACATTTATCATTTTTGGGTGCCTTTTATATCACTTCCTTACTTCTCTTTTTTTTTTCCTTATTTCTCTCCTCTGTCTCCTCACTTCCCTCATTTTCTCTCTTTTTCTCAAAATAGGAAAACAAAAAGTAAGATAGGAGTGTGGGTGATGGTGCGGTGTGGTAGGTAAAGAGGCAAGATGGTAGGAGATGATATCAGTGGGAGATGGGGGGAATTACTGGTGGGGTGGTTTGGCAGGATGGATTTAGACGTGTGTCACCCGTGCGTGAGGAAGCGTGAACGACCCTAGTTCTTAGTCCTTACAAAATAGAAATGACCAGCCATTTAAACACGTGTAGGCTAAAAAGTTGTCATGAGGACAGAAAATATACCTATGGAGGTTGTCAAAAATAGTCTCGTCTAACCACAAGTTATTGCCTACGATGATTACTTATATCTTAAGTAAATTAGCTTAATGTCTTGGTAATAAGTACTTGAATGCTATTAATAAATAAAATAATAATGTCACAATATTTTTTGGATAAACATATGGATTTTATATGTAATTAATCTTTGAGCAGGAAAAACCAAATATTTCATCAGTATAGATTTCACATTTTGGTAATATTTGTTTATATATCTTTGCAATTACGAACGCGCTATGCAAAAATATGAATAACACATACGTACAAATCTTCTTAGGGGCTAATTTCGTTGGATGTAAAACCAACCGACACTTAGAGTTACAAAACAAGAAATGATTTGCAGCGAGTTAAAACTTGATTGTTTTTGTCTGGTTCTAAGTAGATTGAATGGATCGTTTTAATTTGTAAACGTTTGGTTGATGACAGCTGCAAGTCATATTGATGCAGCAGCAAGCATCATGGCAACGAAATATGGCTTGGCATATGACAAAAAAGAGAGTAGGAGGAAGATAGTACCAGCCGGCTGTACATGGCAGAATTGTGGGTTGGAACCGCACACAAAAAGTGTGCAGTTCATTCTCCGATTTTTCTGTAGATCCGAAGACCAGAATGTGGTTTCTTCCCACAGTGTGGGTTGGCACCACTTGCAACCAAACGAAAGGGTTACAACCCGCTGCTTAGTTGCAACTGTAAGAATTGGTTTGCGGTGAAACCAAACGGGCCCTAGAAGTAGAATTACTAAAAGAATTGTCATGTTTAGTGGATCACATACGAAGCACGTGCAACCTACTAGCATAAATTATACTTCAGCCATGACATGACAAGTTATATACAACAGTGCATGACGAAGAAAAAACATATGGCATGCATGTAATAGGGGAGAACAATATTATTTCGTCGCATATGTATTACAAGCATGGCTAGCCAGCCGCTCTAAGGGCATGTTTGGTTACCTGGATTCTGCTGTATTGGATTGTATTTTGGGCTCCAGTTCAGCAAATTTTATGTTTGATTTGCATGATTGGAGAATTGAGGCTAATCCCGGGATTTTCAGACATAATAGGAATCCCGCATTTTGGTCTCCATCAAAATTCTCCCGGACGCCAAAATCCACCATGGACGAAGGTCGTGGACACGAAGAAAAATAAATCCCGCACTTACAAAATCCAGCAAACCAAACATAAAATTTTATTTTGTGGGATTTTGACAATGCAGCATTTTAGTAATGCGGGATAGACAAAATACATGATTTCTAAAAATCCGGCAAACCAAACGTGACCTAAGAGAAAAAATGTCAATCCCAGAAATTGGGATGAGTTATTAGCCTTTGTCTCAACTTGACGGAAATGGTTGCAACTTTCAAAATGGTACTGATAAACACGTGTACTTTATGGTTAAATTATTGTAATGTAGGAACCATGTCGAAAGATGGGAGCAGATTCCCAGAAAAAATCTCGGGGCATCTCTCAGTGGTCAACGACGCCGTTTTGGTCGGAACCGGAAATGGGGTTCTCCTCGTCCACAGAACCGACGATGCCGAGCCTCAGGAAGATGGGAAACCTGACGACCTTGACATCTTGAGGGTCGCTGCCCCACGCATCGAGGAACTCGCTGACGACCTCATCGGTGAGAAGCTCGACACCTTGGTCGGCAGCCGTTTGGTACGCCGACCACGACCGGATGTAGGTGAGGAAAGCGGCGAGGTCCATCTCCTTGGAGGACTCGAACCGGAATGGTCCCGTGTGGTCCTCACCAGGCGCCGGCTGGAACGGGAACCAGAGCGTGCGGAGCTCCTCGTCAACGAGGCGTCGTTGGGGCGCCCAGTAGGCTGCGGATCCCTTGTAGACGCGGTCGTAGACGGGGTCTACGCGATCGTCGGTGCGCGGGACGGTGTAGCACCAGGGGGCGATGACGCCGCCCGGGCGGCAGAGCAGGACGCGGCAGGTCTTGTAGAAGGCGGCGTGGTCGAGCCAGTGCACGGCCTGGGCCACCGTGACGAGGTCAACGGACTCAGGGGCGGCGGCGACGTCGGAGGGAGAAGGGGATGGGGGCGTGCAATGGTAGAGAATGTTGGGGAGGTGGGCTGCGTGAGCAAGTTGGTTGTCACTGGTATCAGTTGCCACCACTCGGTCGAAGATGCCGGCGAGCTTGAAGAAGGGGAAAGGGGGAGAGCGAGAATCAGTCATTTGAACAAATGGTCTCTGAAATTGAAATTGATGAAGTAAATGAGATAGATATACGGGGATGAATTCAGATCCCGTACCGATACAGCAGCCTGCCCATTGCCGGTGCCCACATCCCATGCAAGGCTGCGTCGGGGACATTTGGAGGCGATGAACTGAAAGAGCTCCGGCGGGTATGTAGGTCGAGTCTCAACGTACTTCGCCGCCTGCTTCAGGAACAGATTTGCCATCCTGGATCACAGAGCCTTGCTAAACTAGTTACTGCCCTGACGGCTGTGCGGCATGCGAGAACGAGCCAGCAGAGAGTATATACTGGTGCTTCGGCTGTGTTCGAGTTGAAGATGGCAACGCTTGCTTGTGGGAAAAGTTTGCAAGACACCTAGAGCGTTTTGCTCACGCAATGCTAAGATGTATAAATTTCTCATTCTCACAAACACATGTTTTGTGTGGCACCAATGGAAGAAGTAGAAGGCGAGTGGAAACTTCCACGGCCAGTTGGGGCACTTTATAATTTATACAATCACGTGTGCTGTTTGTCCTCTTTTTGCTTTGTGGTTCAGATCTTGTGGCTTATATTCATTCAGATATGCCGATATTGAAATGCTAGTCTGAACGTGGGATTGCGACTGTTGGTAATGTAGATTTGGATAAGTGGTCGGTTGGGAGTATCATTTGAGTGTGGTTGGAATCATATGTCACATCATATAAAATATAAAGGTCAATTTGATTCAAATTGAACCCCAAAAACATGTCATGAGAAGGATTCTACCCACTCTCAATCTAGATTAGGATTAAAACTAGAAGGAAAAAAACCAAAATAACATGAGTACACTCAAATATTTACAACCATAGAAGCATCACCTTCTTATTTCCCAACATAGCCCCCTTTCAAAAAGAAAATCCCACATTATTTGGCATTTTACAGTGGTCGATACTGAAAATGCTAGACGAACTGGCGTATTATGACCGTGACAGGTATTTTTATAATTGCTTCTTCGTTATGCATTTTTCTCTCTTTTCAGGAGGCACTCTTCTCCTCCCCAACTCCTTCCTCCTTCACACTATTCTCCTTTTTTGCTTCGTGTCGTCCTTAAAAGTGGGCCAAAAGTGTAAATAAAATTGCCTGATCATAGGTATTCGATATTGAATTTATACTCGACTTCAAGAGATGTTTCCAACTCAATACTGAGTTTATGCTAGTAATACGGGATCGAACACAAGGACAAGAAAAAATAACAACATAAGAATAAAAACATTTGACTTAGCTTAGTCGAATAAAAAAAGGTTGGGATTGGCATTCAGTAATGGAGCGAATTAGTCTAACTCAGAACAATAAAACTAAATTGTGAGAGATCAATTGAAATAAAGATAAATGTAACTATGATGTGGGAATCTGAATTGGGGTTTACCCATCATACTAGCCGCAACCATACAAAACCTTCACTCCTAATTTATATATATTCTAAATATAGTCAACAAGTAGTAACAAAAGATATCTAACGCCTTCCGTCTCTCAAGATTAGGGTATTTCTATCTAAACACACATCTCTCTCGAGTTGATAACCAATAGATCAAGGATATGCATAAGAACTTTAATATAGTGACTCTTCACTTTCGTGGCTTGTCACTAATTCATGCTCTAGATATTCTTGAAATTATTATCTTGAATTAATTCTGATCATACATCGCAAGAAGGTAGCTAATCAAACAAGTGATACATTCAAATAGGCTACAAAAATATACACATTTAAACAGAAGAAGGAAATGTTACATTGTTATGAGGGCCTAATGGCTACTCCCGGTCTAAGTTATTGGGTTTAGCCACTGATGGTGCAAGAAAGAACAAATTACAACTTCAATAAGTCATAGTTCTTAAAAGAAAATAAAGAAAAAACAACAAGTGAAAAGGAGACATGTTGAAATATGGGCAGATCGTGTTCAAAGGTCGATCTACCTACCTTTTAGCCAAATCTAAATGAGAGTTCAATCATTGGAGAGGTCGATCGATCCAACCTATTAACCTTGGAGGTTATAATCTTCACCGAGGTTGTTGGTGATACTTGAATGAAGGTGAATCTACTAATATCTAATGGAAAGGTTGTTGACAAGGTTAGAGGTTGATCACTCTTGCTAAGTTAAAGACTCTGGCGAGGTTGATAGTTTTGACTATAAGACCCCTAACCTTGATTTTTGGCTTAAGATGCTTGGCTATCATAATTAGATGCTTAAAATCTTAATCAAACCTTATGATGTTCTTTGAGATAAAGTGACAAGATAATGTTTCGAGTTTGGTTCAATTTGGATACTGCTTGAGTTAGTTATGGATATATGTGCTTGTTTTTGACCTAATAGCAATTTACCCATAGCTAGAGTTTTTCTTGGAAATTGTCACATGCTCTTTGTACCTCACATGTGTTGGCATCATGATGGCTTTGGTTGATATTTAGGGTGCCTTGTCACACCTTGTTTTGAGTGGTGACGCCTCATGTGTGAAATTTGGGTTTGCATGGATGCCCTAAGTGGATGTTTGACCTTGGTTGTTGAGCCTAGTTTGATGATCATCAAGTTTTTTGGATCCTTGGTTTTGGCAGTCAATGAAGTTTCCTGTGAGCTACCTAGGGTTACAAAAAAGCAAGTACCTCGTCTGCTCTTATTCACAGGTAAATAGATACCGTAACCTGTAAATTATAGATATCAGAAATATATTTTGTACCACTTTTTATACATGAGAGACCACCGTTTCATATTTTCACAAGAAGAGAATATGGGCGGAGTCTGGGATGAGAATACTGCTAATTTTTTTAGAGAAGGGCCGTCTTCGACCTGCATGGGAAGTGAGAAAAGGGTGAGAACTGGTTGGTTCTGGAGGGGTTTTGAGCATTTTACCTTTAGTCTGACAATTGAGACTGCAGAGCGGCTTCATTATTCCATGGCAATTCATGCTTCGGATGGTTGGCTAAGTGAAACCGATCTTGTGGTAGGAGAGCACCTTCAAACTCAGTGCAACCTTTTGCCAGGCCGTTGCCATTGCCAGATATGCTGGGTGTGGATGAGTAGTGACCCCTCCCTCACCCTCCCTCACGTCCATTCGTGGAACCTCGACCATGGGAGAAAAGTGCGAGGAGTTGTGGTCTTGGCAGTTGTGGCAGGATCCCGAGTTGATGCGAGCAGCTATTAGTCGAAAGGGGAAAAAAACCAAATAAGGGCTTGGTGTTTTTTGGATCACGAAATGTGGAGAACGTGGTGTTGTATTTGGAAACGCAACATGTTGCTAGAGAAATGCGATTGAAAGAAAAGTGGTGAGAGAAAAGTATAACAACTGTTTCAATAGGGATGAGGGCGTGAGAAGAAATTGAAGATAGACTTCAGTTTGTTTTGGTGTGGGAGAGGAAAAGAAGGAGAGTTATGGAGATGGTGACGTTATGGGAGAATGTAAGAGCTGGGTATTATCATTTCAAATACAAAAATTCTCGTGGAAAAGAATGAGGAGAAAAACGTAAGAAAAGAGTTTTAAAGATGTGAGAGGAGAGAAGAATGAGAAGGAAGTAAAGGTTATAAGGAGAGAGGTGTATTCGCAAGTAGTTTTTTATGAGTTGTTAAAAAAAGCATGGTTTTGGAATGGACTTTGTTTTATCAAAACCAGAGCTAAAAGAACAAGAAAGAGTCGGTCAATTAGAGAATTAAGAAGACAAAAGAATAGTGGGATTTGATAATTGATATACAAAATAATAATTATCTCTTTCCAATTAAATAGTTTGGTTTTTGTGACAAAAAATAGGTGTTGAGAGACCAGGATTGGGCCCAAACAAGTCAAAAGTTGGCACAAATTTGACTTTAATAGGCACAAATATGGGAAAATACACTTAACACCTAATAATGGTGAATACTCGCCCAAAAATGGCAAATATGCACCCAAAAAATGGTAAAATGTGCTCAAAATTGTTGTTACTTTTGACATGCGCCTACAAATGACTAAATGCCCCAAAAATGATAAATGCACACTAAAAAGGGTAAAAATGCATCAAAAAAGTTTAAAAACATGCTCATAAATGGTTGTTACTTTGATGGTTCTTGCTTAGCACGTGCGCCCACAAATGACTAAGCACACCCATAAATAATAAATAAATGCCCACAAATTGTACATGCATTCAAAAAAATTACATTGTATTATTGAACACTATACACAATGTGTATCCACGCATATAAGTGGTATACATGCACAAGAACTGTGTTGTGTATCCATACATATAGGAGCATATACACATTGTGTATTATGTTCAATAAGTAGGGATACTTAACAATTAAAAGGCTGGAAATTTTTGGCGCATGTACTACATTTGGGCACTTATATATCACTTCTGGGAGCACTTAACCATTTGTGGGCGCACGTGCAACACATTTTGTATTTTTCTGAGCGCACTTTTACCATTTTGGGGACACATTTATCATTTTTGGGTGCCTTTTATATCACTTCCTTACTTCTCTTTTTTTTTTCCTTATTTCTCTCCTCTGTCTCCTCACTTCCCTCATTTTCTCTCTTTTTCTCAAAATAGGAAAACAAAAAGTAAGATAGGAGTGTGGGTGATGGTGCGGTGTGGTAGGTAAAGAGGCAAGATGGTAGGAGATGATATCAGTGGGAGATGGGGGGAATTACTGGTGGGGTGGTTTGGCAGGATGGATTTAGACGTGTGTCACCCGTGCGTGAGGAAGCGTGAACGACCCTAGTTCTTAGTCCTTACAAAATAGAAATGACCAGCCATTTAAACACGTGTAGGCTAAAAAGTTGTCATGAGGACAGAAAATATACCTATGGAGGTTGTCAAAAATAGTCTCGTCTAACCACAAGTTATTGCCTACGATGATTACTTATATCTTAAGTAAATTAGCTTAATGTCTTGGTAATAAGTACTTGAATGCTATTAATAAATAAAATAATAATGTCACAATATTTTTTGGATAAACATATGGATTTTATATGTAATTAATCTTTGAGCAGGAAAAACCAAATATTTCATCAGTATAGATTTCACATTTTGGTAATATTTGTTTATATATCTTTGCAATTACGAACGCGCTATGCAAAAATATGAATAACACATACGTACAAATCTTCTTAGGGGCTAATTTCGTTGGATGTAAAACCAACCGACACTTAGAGTTACAAAACAAGAAATGATTTGCAGCGAGTTAAAACTTGATTGTTTTTGTCTGGTTCTAAGTAGATTGAATGGATCGTTTTAATTTGTAAACGTTTGGTTGATGACAGCTGCAAGTCATATTGATGCAGCAGCAAGCATCATGGCAACGAAATATGGCTTGGCATATGACAAAAAAGAGAGTAGGAGGAAGATAGTACCAGCCGGCTGTACATGGCAGAATTGTGGGTTGGAACCGCACACAAAAAGTGTGCAGTTCATTCTCCGATTTTTCTGTAGATCCGAAGACCAGAATGTGGTTTCTTCCCACAGTGTGGGTTGGCACCACTTGCAACCAAACGAAAGGGTTACAACCCGCTGCTTGGTTGCAACTGTAAGAATTGGTTTGCGGTGAAACCAAACGGGCCCTAGAAGTAGAATTACTAAAAGAATTGTCATGTTTAGTGGATCACATACGAAGCACGTGCAACCTACTAGCATAAATTATACTTCAGCCATGACATGACAAGTTATATACAACAGTGCATGACGAAGAAAAAACATATGGCATGCATGTAATAGGGGAGAACAATATTATTTCGTCGCATATGTATTACAAGCATGGCTAGCCAGCCGCTCTAAGGGCATGTTTGGTTACCTGGATTCTGCTGTATTGGATTGTATTTTGGGCTCCAGTTCAGCAAATTTTATGTTTGATTTGCATGATTGGAGAATTGAGGCTAATCCCGGGATTTTCAGACATAATAGGAATCCCGCATTTTGGTCTCCATCAAAATTCTCCCGGACGCCAAAATCCACCATGGACGAAGGTCGTGGACACGAAGAAAAATAAATCCCGCACTTACAAAATCCAGCAAACCAAACATAAAATTTTATTTTGTGGGATTTTGACAATGCAGCATTTTAGTAATGCGGGATAGACAAAATACATGATTTCTAAAAATCCGGCAAACCAAACGTGCCCTAAGAGAAAAAATGTCAATCTCAGAAATTGGGATGAGTTATTAGCCTTTGTCTCAACTTGACGGAAATGGTTGCAACTTTCAAAATGGTACTGATAAACACGTGTACTTTATGGTTAAATTATTGTAATGTAGGAACCATGTCGAAAGATGGGAGCAGATTCCCAGAAAAAATCTCGGGGCATCTCTCAGTGGTCAACGACGCCGTTTTGGTCGGAACCGGAAATGGGGTTCTCCTCGTCCACAGAACCGACGATGCCGAGCCTCAGGAAGATGGGAAACCTGACGACCTTGACATCTTGAGGGTCGCTGCCCCACGCATCGAGGAACTCGCTGACGACCTCATCGGTGAGAAGCTCGACACCTTGGTCGGCAGCCGTTTGGTACGCCGACCACGACCGGATGTAGGTGAGGAAAGCGGCGAGGTCCATCTCCTTGGAGGACTCGAACCGGAATGGTCCCGTGTGGTCCTCACCAGGCGCCGGCTGGAACGGGAACCAGAGCGTGCGGAGCTCCTCGTCAACGAGGCGTCGTTGGGGCGCCCAGTAGGCTGCGGATCCCTTGTAGACGCGGTCGTAGACGGGGTCTACGCGATCGTCGGTGCGCGGGACGGTGTAGCACCAGGGGGCGATGACGCCGCCCGGGCGGCAGAGCAGGACGCGGCAGGTCTTGTAGAAGGCGGCGTGGTCGAGCCAGTGCACGGCCTGGGCCACCGTGACGAGGTCAACGGACTCAGGGGCGGCGGCGACGTCGGAGGGAGAAGGGGATGGGGGCGTGCAATGGTAGAGAATGTTGGGGAGGTGGGCTGCGTGAGCAAGTTGGTTGTCACTGGTATCAGTTGCCACCACTCGGTCGAAGATGCCGGCGAGCTTGAAGAAGGGGAAAGGGGGAGAGCGAGAATCAGTCATTTGAACAAATGGTCTCTGAAATTGAAATTGATGAAGTAAATGAGATAGATATACGGGGATGAATTCAGATCCCGTACCGATACAGCAGCCTGCCCATTGCCGGTGCCCACATCCCATGCAAGGCTGCGTCGGGGACATTTGGAGGCGATGAACTGAAAGAGCTCCGGCGGGTATGTAGGTCGAGTCTCAACGTACTTCGCCGCCTGCTTCAGGAACAGATTTGCCATCCTGGATCACAGAGCCTTGCTAAACTAGTTACTGCCCTGACGGCTGTGCGGCATGCGAGAACGAGCCAGCAGAGAGTATATACTGGTGCTTCGGCTGTGTTCGAGTTGAAGATGGCAACGCTTGCTTGTGGGAAAAGTTTGCAAGACACCTAGAGCGTTTTGCTCACGCAATGCTAAGATGTATAAATTTCTCATTCTCACAAACACATGTTTTGTGTGGCACCAATGGAAGAAGTAGAAGGCGAGTGGAAACTTCCACGGCCAGTTGGGGCACTTTATAATTTATACAATCACGTGTGCTGTTTGTCCTCTTTTTGCTTTGTGGTTCAGATCTTGTGGCTTATATTCATTCAGATATGCCGATATTGAAATGCTAGTCTGAACGTGGGATTGCGACTGTTGGTAATGTAGATTTGGATAAGTGGTCGGTTGGGAGTATCATTTGAGTGTGGTTGGAATCATATGTCACATCATATAAAATATAAAGGTCAATTTGATTCAAATTGAACCCCAAAAACATGTCATGAGAAGGATTCTACCCACTCTCAATCTAGATTAGGATTAAAACTAGAAGGAAAAAAACCAAAATAACATGAGTACACTCAAATATTTACAACCATAGAAGCATCACCTTCTTATTTCCCAACATAGCCCCCTTTCAAAAAGAAAATCCCACATTATTTGGCATTTTACAGTGGTCGATACTGAAAATGCTAGACGAACTGGCGTATTATGACCGTGACAGGTATTTTTATAATTGCTTCTTCGTTATGCATTTTTCTCTCTTTTCAGGAGGCACTCTTCTCCTCCCCAACTCCTTCCTCCTTCACACTATTCTCCTTTTTTGCTTCGTGTCGTCCTTAAAAGTGGGCCAAAAGTGTAAATAAAATTGCCTGATCATAGGTATTCGATATTGAATTTATACTCGACTTCAAGAGATGTTTCCAACTCAATACTGAGTTTATGCTAGTAATACGGGATCGAACACAAGGACAAGAAAAAATAACAACATAAGAATAAAAACATTTGACTTAGCTTAGTCGAATAAAAAAAGGTTGGGATTGGCATTCAGTAATGGAGCGAATTAGTCTAACTCAGAACAATAAAACTAAATTGTGAGAGATCAATTGAAATAAAGATAAATGTAACTATGATGTGGGAATCTGAATTGGGGTTTACCCATCATACTAGCCGCAACCATACAAAACCTTCACTCCTAATTTATATATATTCTAAATATAGTCAACAAGTAGTAACAAAAGATATCTAACGCCTTCCGTCTCTCAAGATTAGGGTATTTCTATCTAAACACACATCTCTCTCGAGTTGATAACCAATAGATCAAGGATATGCATAAGAACTTTAATATAGTGACTCTTCACTTTCGTGGCTTGTCACTAATTCATGCTCTAGATATTCTTGAAATTATTATCTTGAATTAATTCTGATCATACATCGCAAGAAGGTAGCTAATCAAACAAGTGATACATTCAAATAGGCTACAAAAATATACACATTTAAACAGAAGAAGGAAATGTTACATTGTTATGAGGGCCTAATGGCTACTCCCGGTCTAAGTTATTGGGTTTAGCCACTGATGGTGCAAGAAAGAACAAATTACAACTTCAATAAGTCATAGTTCTTAAAAGAAAATAAAGAAAAAACAACAAGTGAAAAGGAGACATGTTGAAATATGGGCAGATCGTGTTCAAAGGTCGATCTACCTACCTTTTAGCCAAATCTAAATGAGAGTTCAATCATTGGAGAGGTCGATCGATCCAACCTATTAACCTTGGAGGTTATAATCTTCACCGAGGTTGTTGGTGATACTTGAATGAAGGTGAATCTACTAATATCTAATGGAAAGGTTGTTGACAAGGTTAGAGGTTGATCACTCTTGCTAAGTTAAAGACTCTGGCGAGGTTGATAGTTTTGACTATAAGACCCCTAACCTTGATTTTTGGCTTAAGATGCTTGGCTATCATAATTAGATGCTTAAAATCTTAATCAAACCTTATGATGTTCTTTGAGATAAAGTGACAAGATAATGTTTCGAGTTTGGTTCAATTTGGATACTGCTTGAGTTAGTTATGGATATATGTGCTTGTTTTTGACCTAATAGCAATTTACCCATAGCTAGAGTTTTTCTTGGAAATTGTCACATGCTCTTTGTACCTCACATGTGTTGGCATCATGATGGCTTTGGTTGATATTTAGGGTGCCTTGTCACACCTTGTTTTGAGTGGTGACGCCTCATGTGTGAAATTTGGGTTTGCATGGATGCCCTAAGTGGATGTTTGACCTTGGTTGTTGAGCCTAGTTTGATGATCATCAAGTTTTTTGGATCCTTGGTTTTGGCAGTCAATGAAGTTTCCTGTGAGCTACCTAGGGTTACAAAAAAGCAAGTACCTCGTCTGCTCTTATTCACAGGTAAATAGATACCGTAACCTGTAAATTATAGATATCAGAAATATATTTTGTACCACTTTTTATACATGAGAGACCACCGTTTCATATTTTCACAAGAAGAGAATATGGGCGGAGTCTGGGATGAGAATACTGCTAATTTTTTTAGAGAAGGGCCGTCTTCGACCTGCATGGGAAGTGAGAAAAGGGTGAGAACTGGTTGGTTCTGGAGGGGTTTTGAGCATTTTACCTTTAGTCTGACAATTGAGACTGCAGAGCGGCTTCATTATTCCATGGCAATTCATGCTTCGGATGGTTGGCTAAGTGAAACCGATCTTGTGGTAGGAGAGCACCTTCAAACTCAGTGCAACCTTTTGCCAGGCCGTTGCCATTGCCAGATATGCTGGGTGTGGATGAGTAGTGACCCCTCCCTCACCCTCCCTCACGTCCATTCGTGGAACCTCGACCATGGGAGAAAAGTGCGAGGAGTTGTGGTCTTGGCAGTTGTGGCAGGATCCCGAGTTGATGCGAGCAGCTATTAGTCGAAAGGGGAAAAAAACCAAATAAGGGCTTGGTGTTTTTTGGATCACGAAATGTGGAGAACGTGGTGTTGTATTTGGAAACGCAACATGTTGCTAGAGAAATGCGATTGAAAGAAAAGTGGTGAGAGAAAAGTATAACAACTGTTTCAACAGGGATGAGGGCGTGAGAAGAAATTGAAGATAGACTTCAGTTTGTTTTGGTGTGGGAGAGGAAAAGAAGGAGAGTTATGGAGATGGTGACGTTATGGGAGAATGTAAGAGCTGGGTATTATCATTTCAAATACAAAAATTCTCGTGGAAAAGAATGAGGAGAAAAACGTAAGAAAAGAGTTTTAAAGATGTGAGAGGAGAGAAGAATGAGAAGGAAGTAAAGGTTATAAGGAGAGAGGTGTATTCGCAAGTAGTTTTTTATGAGTTGTTAAAAAAAGCATGGTTTTGGAATGGACTTTGTTTTATCAAAACCAGAGCTAAAAGAACAAGAAAGAGTCGGTCAATTAGAGAATTAAGAAGACAAAAGAATAGTGGGATTTGATAATTGATATACAAAATAATAATTATCTCTTTCCAATTAAATAGTTTGGTTTTTGTGACAAAAAATAGGTGTTGAGAGACCAGGATTGGGCCCAAACAAGTCAAAAGTTGGCACAAATTTGACTTTAATAGGCACAAATATGGGAAAATACACTTAACACCTAATAATGGTGAATACTCGCCCAAAAATGGCAAATATGCACCCAAAAAATGGTAAAATGTGCTCAAAATTGTTGTTACTTTTGACATGCGCCTACAAATGACTAAATGCCCCAAAAATGATAAATGCACACTAAAAAGGGTAAAAATGCATCAAAAAAGTTTAAAAACATGCTCATAAATGGTTGTTACTTTGATGGTTCTTGCTTAGCACGTGCGCCCACAAATGACTAAGCACACCCATAAATAATAAATAAATGCCCACAAATTGTACATGCATTCAAAAAAATTACATTGTATTATTGAACACTATACACAATGTGTATCCACGCATATAAGTGGTATACATGCACAAGAACTGTGTTGTGTATCCATACATATAGGAGCATATACACATTGTGTATTATGTTCAATAAGTAGGGATACTTAACAATTAAAAGGCTGGAAATTTTTGGCGCATGTACTACATTTGGGCACTTATATATCACTTCTGGGAGCACTTAACCATTTGTGGGCGCACGTGCAACACATTTTGTATTTTTCTGAGCGCACTTTTACCATTTTGGGGACACATTTATCATTTTTGGGTGCCTTTTATATCACTTCCTTACTTCTCTTTTTTTTTTCCTTATTTCTCTCCTCTGTCTCCTCACTTCCCTCATTTTCTCTCTTTTTCTCAAAATAGGAAAACAAAAAGTAAGATAGGAGTGTGGGTGATGGTGCGGTGTGGTAGGTAAAGAGGCAAGATGGTAGGAGATGATATCAGTGGGAGATGGGGGGAATTACTGGTGGGGTGGTTTGGCAGGATGGATTTAGACGTGTGTCACCCGTGCGTGAGGAAGCGTGAACGACCCTAGTTCTTAGTCCTTACAAAATAGAAATGACCAGCCATTTAAACACGTGTAGGCTAAAAAGTTGTCATGAGGACAGAAAATATACCTATGGAGGTTGTCAAAAATAGTCTCGTCTAACCACAAGTTATTGCCTACGATGATTACTTATATCTTAAGTAAATTAGCTTAATGTCTTGGTAATAAGTACTTGAATGCTATTAATAAATAAAATAATAATGTCACAATATTTTTTGGATAAACATATGGATTTTATATGTAATTAATCTTTGAGCAGGAAAAACCAAATATTTCATCAGTATAGATTTCACATTTTGGTAATATTTGTTTATATATCTTTGCAATTACGAACGCGCTATGCAAAAATATGAATAACACATACGTACAAATCTTCTTAGGGGCTAATTTCGTTGGATGTAAAACCAACCGACACTTAGAGTTACAAAACAAGAAATGATTTGCAGCGAGTTAAAACTTGATTGTTTTTGTCTGGTTCTAAGTAGATTGAATGGATCGTTTTAATTTGTAAACGTTTGGTTGATGACAGCTGCAAGTCATATTGATGCAGCAGCAAGCATCATGGCAACGAAATATGGCTTGGCATATGACAAAAAAGAGAGTAGGAGGAAGATAGTACCAGCCGGCTGTACATGGCAGAATTGTGGGTTGGAACCGCACACAAAAAGTGTGCAGTTCATTCTCCGATTTTTCTGTAGATCCGAAGACCAGAATGTGGTTTCTTCCCACAGTGTGGGTTGGCACCACTTGCAACCAAACGAAAGGGTTACAACCCGCTGCTTAGTTGCAACTGTAAGAATTGGTTTGCGGTGAAACCAAACGGGCCCTAGAAGTAGAATTACTAAAAGAATTGTCATGTTTAGTGGATCACATACGAAGCACGTGCAACCTACTAGCATAAATTATACTTCAGCCATGACATGACAAGTTATATACAACAGTGCATGACGAAGAAAAAACATATGGCATGCATGTAATAGGGGAGAACAATATTATTTCGTCGCATATGTATTACAAGCATGGCTAGCCAGCCGCTCTAAGGGCATGTTTGGTTACCTGGATTCTGCTGTATTGGATTGTATTTTGGGCTCCAGTTCAGCAAATTTTATGTTTGATTTGCATGATTGGAGAATTGAGGCTAATCCCGGGATTTTCAGACATAATAGGAATCCCGCATTTTGGTCTCCATCAAAATTCTCCCGGACGCCAAAATCCACCATGGACGAAGGTCGTGGACACGAAGAAAAATAAATCCCGCACTTACAAAATCCAGCAAACCAAACATAAAATTTTATTTTGTGGGATTTTGACAATGCAGCATTTTAGTAATGCGGGATAGACAAAATACATGATTTCTAAAAATCCGGCAAACCAAACGTGCCCTAAGAGAAAAAATGTCAATCCCAGAAATTGGGATGAGTTATTAGCCTTTGTCTCAACTTGACGGAAATGGTTGCAACTTTCAAAATGGTACTGATAAACACGTGTACTTTATGGTTAAATTATTGTAATGTAGGAACCATGTCGAAAGATGGGAGCAGATTCCCAGAAAAAATCTCGGGGCATCTCTCAGTGGTCAACGACGCCGTTTTGGTCGGAACCGGAAATGGGGTTCTCCTCGTCCACAGAACCGACGATGCCGAGCCTCAGGAAGATGGGAAACCTGACGACCTTGACATCTTGAGGGTCGCTGCCCCACGCATCGAGGAACTCGCTGACGACCTCATCGGTGAGAAGCTCGACACCTTGGTCGGCAGCCGTTTGGTACGCCGACCACGACCGGATGTAGGTGAGGAAAGCGGCGAGGTCCATCTCCTTGGAGGACTCGAACCGGAATGGTCCCGTGTGGTCCTCACCAGGCGCCGGCTGGAACGGGAACCAGAGCGTGCGGAGCTCCTCGTCAACGAGGCGTCGTTGGGGCGCCCAGTAGGCTGCGGATCCCTTGTAGACGCGGTCGTAGACGGGGTCTACGCGATCGTCGGTGCGCGGGACGGTGTAGCACCAGGGGGCGATGACGCCGCCCGGGCGGCAGAGCAGGACGCGGCAGGTCTTGTAGAAGGCGGCGTGGTCGAGCCAGTGCACGGCCTGGGCCACCGTGACGAGGTCAACGGACTCAGGGGCGGCGGCGACGTCGGAGGGAGAAGGGGATGGGGGCGTGCAATGGTAGAGAATGTTGGGGAGGTGGGCTGCGTGAGCAAGTTGGTTGTCACTGGTATCAGTTGCCACCACTCGGTCGAAGATGCCGGCGAGCTTGAAGAAGGGGAAAGGGGGAGAGCGAGAATCAGTCATTTGAACAAATGGTCTCTGAAATTGAAATTGATGAAGTAAATGAGATAGATATACGGGGATGAATTCAGATCCCGTACCGATACAGCAGCCTGCCCATTGCCGGTGCCCACATCCCATGCAAGGCTGCGTCGGGGACATTTGGAGGCGATGAACTGAAAGAGCTCCGGCGGGTATGTAGGTCGAGTCTCAACGTACTTCGCCGCCTGCTTCAGGAACAGATTTGCCATCCTGGATCACAGAGCCTTGCTAAACTAGTTACTGCCCTGACGGCTGTGCGGCATGCGAGAACGAGCCAGCAGAGAGTATATACTGGTGCTTCGGCTGTGTTCGAGTTGAAGATGGCAACGCTTGCTTGTGGGAAAAGTTTGCAAGACACCTAGAGCGTTTTGCTCACGCAATGCTAAGATGTATAAATTTCTCATTCTCACAAACACATGTTTTGTGTGGCACCAATGGAAGAAGTAGAAGGCGAGTGGAAACTTCCACGGCCAGTTGGGGCACTTTATAATTTATACAATCACGTGTGCTGTTTGTCCTCTTTTTGCTTTGTGGTTCAGATCTTGTGGCTTATATTCATTCAGATATGCCGATATTGAAATGCTAGTCTGAACGTGGGATTGCGACTGTTGGTAATGTAGATTTGGATAAGTGGTCGGTTGGGAGTATCATTTGAGTGTGGTTGGAATCATATGTCACATCATATAAAATATAAAGGTCAATTTGATTCAAATTGAACCCCAAAAACATGTCATGAGAAGGATTCTACCCACTCTCAATCTAGATTAGGATTAAAACTAGAAGGAAAAAAACCAAAATAACATGAGTACACTCAAATATTTACAACCATAGAAGCATCACCTTCTTATTTCCCAACATAGCCCCCTTTCAAAAAGAAAATCCCACATTATTTGGCATTTTACAGTGGTCGATACTGAAAATGCTAGACGAACTGGCGTATTATGACCGTGACAGGTATTTTTATAATTGCTTCTTCGTTATGCATTTTTCTCTCTTTTCAGGAGGCACTCTTCTCCTCCCCAACTCCTTCCTCCTTCACACTATTCTCCTTTTTTGCTTCGTGTCGTCCTTAAAAGTGGGCCAAAAGTGTAAATAAAATTGCCTGATCATAGGTATTCGATATTGAATTTATACTCGACTTCAAGAGATGTTTCCAACTCAATACTGAGTTTATGCTAGTAATACGGGATCGAACACAAGGACAAGAAAAAATAACAACATAAGAATAAAAACATTTGACTTAGCTTAGTCGAATAAAAAAAGGTTGGGATTGGCATTCAGTAATGGAGCGAATTAGTCTAACTCAGAACAATAAAACTAAATTGTGAGAGATCAATTGAAATAAAGATAAATGTAACTATGATGTGGGAATCTGAATTGGGGTTTACCCATCATACTAGCCGCAACCATACAAAACCTTCACTCCTAATTTATATATATTCTAAATATAGTCAACAAGTAGTAACAAAAGATATCTAACGCCTTCCGTCTCTCAAGATTAGGGTATTTCTATCTAAACACACATCTCTCTCGAGTTGATAACCAATAGATCAAGGATATGCATAAGAACTTTAATATAGTGACTCTTCACTTTCGTGGCTTGTCACTAATTCATGCTCTAGATATTCTTGAAATTATTATCTTGAATTAATTCTGATCATACATCGCAAGAAGGTAGCTAATCAAACAAGTGATACATTCAAATAGGCTACAAAAATATACACATTTAAACAGAAGAAGGAAATGTTACATTGTTATGAGGGCCTAATGGCTACTCCCGGTCTAAGTTATTGGGTTTAGCCACTGATGGTGCAAGAAAGAACAAATTACAACTTCAATAAGTCATAGTTCTTAAAAGAAAATAAAGAAAAAACAACAAGTGAAAAGGAGACATGTTGAAATATGGGCAGATCGTGTTCAAAGGTCGATCTACCTACCTTTTAGCCAAATCTAAATGAGAGTTCAATCATTGGAGAGGTCGATCGATCCAACCTATTAACCTTGGAGGTTATAATCTTCACCGAGGTTGTTGGTGATACTTGAATGAAGGTGAATCTACTAATATCTAATGGAAAGGTTGTTGACAAGGTTAGAGGTTGATCACTCTTGCTAAGTTAAAGACTCTGGCGAGGTTGATAGTTTTGACTATAAGACCCCTAACCTTGATTTTTGGCTTAAGATGCTTGGCTATCATAATTAGATGCTTAAAATCTTAATCAAACCTTATGATGTTCTTTGAGATAAAGTGACAAGATAATGTTTCGAGTTTGGTTCAATTTGGATACTGCTTGAGTTAGTTATGGATATATGTGCTTGTTTTTGACCTAATAGCAATTTACCCATAGCTAGAGTTTTTCTTGGAAATTGTCACATGCTCTTTGTACCTCACATGTGTTGGCATCATGATGGCTTTGGTTGATATTTAGGGTGCCTTGTCACACCTTGTTTTGAGTGGTGACGCCTCATGTGTGAAATTTGGGTTTGCATGGATGCCCTAAGTGGATGTTTGACCTTGGTTGTTGAGCCTAGTTTGATGATCATCAAGTTTTTTGGATCCTTGGTTTTGGCAGTCAATGAAGTTTCCTGTGAGCTACCTAGGGTTGGCGGTCGATGAGATTTGGTATCTCTCGTCAGTTGCCCACTTTTTCATGTGTTAAGGGTCGATGAATTTCTCTATGGATGCTATGTTTTAATCACCTTTGGTCCATATGTATTCTCATTCATCCTTTTATTTTCCTAGGCAAGTGTGGTCATAGGTTTTTCTTATTTTGATCACCCTAGTTTCATGCATGAGTGTTGTGCTTGCATGGATGAGATATCTTGGACACATGGCATGTTTAGCTTGACACCTAACCCTCTTTCCCTCTATCAAAACCTAAGATACATAAACCTTCTCTTTGCATGCAAATAACCCCTTTGCACCCCTAGTTTCCTCTCTCTTCTTCCTTGGTTGCTCTTGGATCTCATCTGCTCTTTCTTGGAGGTTAAGGAGGAGCTCAATGTCGAAGAAGGTGGGCGATCTTCCTAGCATGTTGGTCTATGGTATGGATCTACCCTTCTTTGTGATATTTTGGTGCATTCTTGCTTTTCTTCTTGGTCTTGGTAAGTGAGATCTTCCTCTTCACCTACATTTTCTTTGATTCCCTACATTTCTTCTTTCTCTTCTTTGTCGAACCCATGGTGTTCCATGGTAGTGCTTGAGTTAGAACTTGAAGAACATCTCTTCCTTGCCTTTATACCTAGGGTTTTCTATATTTCATACTTCCTTGACCTAGGGTTTCTTTTTTTCTTGGAGATGGAGCTAGCTTAGCCGAGAGGAGTGCTCAAGATAGGGTTTCTTCCTACCTTTCTTCTTCAAGCTTGTTTTTTGGAGTTTTCTACATAAACTCTAAGGATATTTATATAACTTTCTATATTGATGCACACAATATTACTCTAAAATGTGGTTGCAAGTAGAGATATAGTATCCCTTATCTAAGGTTTGTGTTCACATGGTGATCATGAATAGATAACTCTTTTTAGACGAACCCTAACTCTTGTTCTTGCGTTTCCTTGGTAATGGAAGTTTTGGTGCTTGCATGCATATGCAAATCATTGGTTTTGTTCTTGGATTTCTAGGGTTTTCTCCTAGATAAGGTACCTGATGGTTTGGTCTTAGTTCAATTGACTTGACTTCCTTGTCCCAACTCATGGCTTTGACTTTGTGGATGTTTTGTATCTTATGTGATCTCTAAGTTTAACTTCCCATTTTGATCGCCAAGTTTTGATATATGTGGTCTATGAGTTTTGGATGTCATGTGGGTCGCTAAGATTTTGTGTTGCAACACATCCCATTATCATACAGATAATGAGGTGTTACGCGAAAACGTACGGAAATCACCCTAACCACAGATTATGAAAATACGGGTTAATTAAAACCGATTGCGGAAAACTGATAAACTGTGAAACCATTACTTTCCAATCCTCTTCCTGCACAGAAACATGTCATATATATATACACTAGGTCTGATAAGTGTTCACAGCTTATTGATACAACTGTCCATCCATCACATGAGATCACCACCTGTTCATATACATCGAGGCCCACATCCGGCCAACAACAGGATATACAAAACATCATCGACAGTTCATCGTGAAACAACGTCAAAACACTGCCAAGGACCTGAGAGTACAGGGATGACGCTAGACTCTACAACCAAAACATCCAAAACAGCAGCATATCCATCGCTTGCCTTCTACTGCTCTTCAAGCTGCTCGGCCGCAACACCACGACCACGTCTACCTCGACCACCTGAAAACCAGCGGAGTGAGACAATCGAACATTGTCCCAACAGGAAACATAACTCCCCACCGCAACTACAAACCTCAACAAGATAAACCATAACAACAGATAACTATTAACAGGTGTAACGAGAGCAGTCTATATAAGTAAGGCTATTCTTATCGACTAGCTTACCAGTTGTACAAAAGCACATAACCAGATATTTCTCAAAGGGACGTGATTGACAAGATAAAATATATCACTGTATAACATGATCATCAGAACCAAGACATATGACCTCATAACCTGATTATCCAGATACGACATACTGCCACATACTTGATGAATATAGAAGTACCTGCAGATATACCAGAATTAAATACACAAACAAGGCCTCAACCAATGTTTCGTGTTTATCTTAAGCAGTAAATACTAAACGGCTGTATTACGTATTATTATGCCCCGAGGATTTGAATCATACCATTCAAATCCAACCTCTGGCTACGAAGCCCAAGACTGGTGCCATACAATGGTCAGTGGAAGAGTCGGACTCCACGACCTCCCACCTCGTGGTCAGTACACGAGCACAACACAAGCATGACCTTAGTCACATGATGAAGTGGTCTAAGCCACTGGGTCAGCTCCATAGGCTACCCTCACTCTAGCCCGCCTTGGTACAGGTCTCGGCGCTAATAAAACTGAGCCACGGGCCTGATCACCGTGCTCTGAGCCATGAACGCATTCATGCTCTTCACATCACATATCCTGAGCCATGGGCCTGTTCACCATGCTCTATATACGTATCTGAGTCTGTAACCGAAGTTACACTCTCACCTCCTTACTTTAGCCTAGGAGTAACCTCGCATATTCAACAATATGCGCTCCGGGTTAACCCGTAGGAGAACCCGTTTCACCATCACCAAGTCCTGACAATGATGGATCTATGGCCAGGGCAAACTACATGATATGATTTCACTGTGATTAATTAGTATCTTTTAGATGGATTGCAGGATTCAACCAAGTTATATAACATGCAAGATATATCAGAAAGTAAAGAACATTATATTATTATTGAAACCACATCAACCTGATCCATCACAAGGATCCAACATCACATGTTATCGCTTGGCCTCTTGCCAACCATCCAGATCCATCTCAAGGATCCAACATCACATGCCATGGGATCTCAATCCCTCATCATGTATCGTCACTGCCTCTCAAGGCTCACCTCATCATCATGGGACTAACACATCACATATATAATCTCATAGAACAATTATCAAGGTAATGTTAATTATCACATATGTCACATAGCCCTTTCATGGCTACACATCACCTGCATGGTTAGGATGTACAATAACCATAGATTCAACATAAAGAGTATGCTCATTATCATGAACTATCATTCAAGATACTTTATTCATTATTATTACACTATTTGATGGTCAAGCTTGTTAACCACATTATTAACAAACCATACTGATGCTTACCCGTAGCTCAAGATTATACAAACAATCAAGGTATTCACTTTATATAAAAGCATGTTGAATATACAGAGCAAACACTACTGTTACCAATATCATTACTATTACCATCCACTATCATCATCATTACCTTTGTCATCAAGCCGCCATCAATGTAACTACCATTAATCATTGCCATTAACAATTAAGCATAAGACCTATATTATGCATATCGATACTACTCTTGTTACCATTATTTCCATTATCAACATCATCATCTACTATCATCTTTATTGCTATGCTATTAAGAAAACTATTAATGTAACTGTCACTTGGCCACATATTTACCAACATTAACCTTATTATTACTTTCTCTTACTAGCAAGGCATCACCTTCATCAACACAACTAATGTCACCAACACTATTGACATCTTAATTATCAATAGCACCATTATGTTATTGTTCTCATTATCATCATTATAGGGCATCACTATCGGTTGGTTGAGTGTAAGCATCTACTACCTTGACACCTGAAACCGTCATCAAGGAACCTCATACCCTCACTACAGCTCCTCACGACCCTCACCCAAACACAGCAACACGACTGACAAAAAGGGAGAGCAGCAACGCTGCATGACGCAATGTTACTGGGGTAACGCGCGTCAGAGAGGGGTGTCGGGCATGCTATGTAAATCGGGCAACGCCCGTTGCCACTACCCTGCCGTCCGACACTCAAAGGGCGTGACGCCCGTCAGGCCTGTCACTCATCCCAGGGCTGACACCCGATCCAACTGCTCATAACGCCCGAAACTCAAGGGCTACAACAACAACCAGGAGAGAGAAGGAAAGAGAGAAAGACCCCTACAAATGTGCAACTACCCATCAAGGCCTAACGGCCGATAACACCAAAGCAGAAGGGTGTGACGTCGGTCACAGCCCAACCCCTGCCGCCTGACACCTTCTAGGGGTATCGCCCGATACACCCCCACAACTATCGGCCGTCTCACCTCTATGCATGTCGTGCATCCCAAACCAACTCTCAAAGGAAGCCCTGTCGTCCACCGTGATACTAAAGCCTATCGTCCATGATAAGAACAGGGGTGTCGTTCATGAGAAGAACCCTATCGCCCGTCACAAGGGTCGGGATATCGCCCAACATAAGGCTGACGCCCGTCAGGCTTGCTGCCCAACACACTCATATCGGCCAACACCCTCCCTAGCCTATCGTCCAACATAGGTACAAAGCAAGGTACACTAATCTACTAGCATATGAACAAAAACATAACGAGAGGAAAGGAGTTAGGGATAGAAATTATGCAACCCGCCTTGAAGCTCCAAGGAAGAAGAAGAAGCACTCCATCTCCAAGGGGTATCGTCCACCAGCTCCAAGGAAGATCTATCGGCCAACACAACAGCAAGGGAAGGGATATCGTGCACTCAAGGTGGAGGAGAGACCAAAAGAGCAAAGGAAACTAAGGCAAGGGAAAGAGCTGTATACATAGAAGGAAGGGGAGGAGAAACCAAGGTACAACCATGCCATGTGTCGTCCACCCAAGGGACACTTGTCCTAGGGTTCCAGCCAACACACTAGCAAGGCATGGGACACTTGTCCAAAACATGCACCAGGTGTCCACTACACAAGACCAAGCATCATGGGCGACACAGGCAGCAGCTCTGCTGGCGACACACCAGCCTGCTGGGCAACACAAAGTAGGTCCTGGCCGACACAGGCTCAAGCAAGCCCAAGCCCAGGCACCTCAAGGCCCAAACAAGCTCAACTCAGGCCCAGAAAATCCAAACAACAAGCCCAAGCCTTCCTCTCAACCCTAGAGGAAGCAAAGAGGGGAAAACATCCCACAAGATGGCAGACTTGCACACAAAACCCTAAACTTGGGTTATTTGCAAGTAGCCCCTCGAACTCTCAACAAAGCACAACAAAACCCTAATCACCACTTAAAGGTGATTAGCAAACATCAAAGCACCAAGATTAAGAAAAACAAACAGGGTAAACCCTAAACGCAGGTCAGGGTCCTTACATTTTGTATGTCTTGTGGGTTCTAATCCTTGGACCTTTAGCGGTCGATGAGGTGTGGGAATCTTAATTGTCACTAAAGATTGTGATTCTCATTGGTTGCCAATGCTTCATGTCCTCTTCGATCTCTAGGTTTTGGATCTCTTGTGGTCGATGAGATGTTGGATTCATAGTCGCCACCCAAGATTGTGTATTCAATCATTCGTTAAATATGGTGACCCTAGTTTCAGTAGTCGATGACATCTCTGACCCTTAGTGGTCTATGAGAAATTCTGTTTTCATGGTCGCCATGATTTTCCTAGTTATATGGTCAATGGTGATGCTTTTCATGATTGAAGGATGTGAAAAGATTGAAGGTTTACTTCTAATTGTTGTTTTGTAACCCTAATTCACATACCTTGATGAACCTGACCCTAATCCAAGTAAGTGATGATAATGCTTAGATTTCTTGAGTGATTAGCATGATGATGGAGTACTTTATCTCTCTACATAGTTGTAACCCTAATTGGTTGTTCTATGAACATTATAGATTTTTAATGCAATGTTGTATCAACTTGTGTAAGATGTGCGGTGATGGAATGATGAGCCTTAATGAGGCATAGAAAGATAATGATGTTCTTGTAGGGAATGATGTGAATGGTCTTATGACCTTGGACATAGCTATGTGCCCTAATCGAGGTGTTATCCTATGTATGATGTGATGAGGACTTGTACATGTGATGGTATGATGATGAGCATGGCTACATGTATGGCAATGTAATAGTACCATGAGGTGATGTGATAAAATTTAAACTTCATACATTTTATATCTTTCGAGGTTGTAATCTAGTTATGCTTTTGTAGAACTCTTTTAGGGTTTTTATGTAACTTCATTGATGCATCCTTAAATCACCTGAATGAACTTAACTAATCAAGTGAAACATGAATCATATAGTGCTCTATGCCATAGATCCATTTTACTTCCATGACTTACTGAATAGTGAAACGAGTTCTCTACTAGTAGAAGCTCAGAGTCATATATTGTTGAGTATATGCATGTTCACAAGGATGTTTGCGATCATACCTTGGTAGGGGAATGGTCGAGGTTGTATCTCAGATGATTATGATTTAGTATATATGATGTGATTGAGGAAAATTATAGTTGTACCTCAGATTTTTGGGTTTTGTATACCTTAGTTTCACTACTACTGTGACCTTTTAAGGACGGACTAGGCTGTTCACTAGTGTTGTAACCTATATACCAAAGGTAGACTAGGCTATTTTGCAGCTTTATTATATATATCACTGTACAAGATTCAAATTGGATGAGGGCATATGAGATCTTAGGATTCCTGCTCTCCTAAGATCTTGTATGGCACTGATTTTAACTTAGCAATGGTTAGTTGAAGTTGAGTGGTATACCTCAACTCCTCATGGTTTAATAAAAGATGTAATCCAACCATGTAGTATATCTTTGAAGGGTTAAACACACTTCACATTGGATGTGATTCCTTACATTATTTCTTATAATGTTTAGTTGTTATATAACACTGTAAAAGATATCAACTATATAAAAAGTGGTAGCTTTACATGTTTCCCTATTTATTGTGCTAGACATGTTTTACCTGTTGTAGACTACTAAACCTGCTTAACTCATTTAAAGTGTTAATTTGCTTAACCAGCTTATCTAGCTGAATCTGCTCATCTTGTTTAATAATGATACTTTTTATGATCATTAACTGTTGATTGAGAATTATATCTCTCACTGGGACATAAGTCTCACCTCATGGGTCACCACATATTTTTAGGTGGTCATCAACAGAGTGGTCATGATCTTGGTGCTGAGGAGGAGCATCTTGGAGAGCTATAGAAGTAGAAGGTTGGATAGTGTTGTTAGATGTAGAATCCTAGACTCATCCATGTACTCTCAGGTCTGGGCATGAGTTATTTTGTAGATTATATGTATATCGACACGAGGTTTTGGTAGTATGCAGTGGTTGTATATGGCTTGTATATGTAGGGAACATCTCTCTCTTGTATATAGGTTGTGGTTGATGCCACTGTTTAGATATGTAAACACCTGATATGGTATGTGTTGATATACAAGTTGTGGACAAATATGTATTGTTTTGTAGACACGATAGTAATATTTAAATTTGTTTTAATTTATCCCATTTTTTGGCTATGTGGTTAATTAGTAGTTGATCGCATGTTTATTTTGGTGATCTCGTTTGGTGTGGAAGGGTGTCACATAGAAAGTTGGTATCAGAGCTCTAGGTTTGTTGAGTCTACAGGGACATAGGACTAATGTTTGTGTCTGTTCTTACGCAATCCAACATATCAGATTATATCTTATGCTTGTGCAGATATGCCTCGAGAACATGAAGAACATCCTGATATTAGTTATGTTGTGCTAGGAGGTGGTGTGAGGAGGCAGACAAGTGAAGATAGAGTGACAAAGACAGGGCCGAAGCAGCTCAATGTACCTCAGTTTGACCCTGCATCCATGGAAAATCATGCTTTCCAGTCCATATTTAGACAGATCATGGCAACAATTATGCATATAGAGGATAGAGTTCCCTTACCTCAATCTAGGGTTGTTGTCCCTAATGTGGAATCCCGGGATTTTGGGAAGACATTTGTGCAGTTGAGGCGTGTTGGAGTGGTCGAGTATGTAGGTCAGCAAACCTAGCTGATGTGGATATGTTTTTAGGAAAGATTTAGAAGGCTTTCGAGATCCTCAATATCCCGGAAGAGGACAAGGTGAAGCATGTGGTATATTTGTTGCAGGGTAGTGTTGACCACTGGTGGTCCATTGTGGAGGAGAAGAGACCCAGAGTTGTTGTTTGTGAAGAGTTTTCATGAGAGTCTGGGGGCTGTTACTTTCCTAAAATGTATCTAGATGAGAAGATAGCACCGTTTGAGAAGATATGCCAGTGCTCGATGACATTAATGATTAAGAAGCAAAGTTTATGGATCTTTTGAGGTTCTGTCATCACATGGCGGCAACAGAGAAGGAGAGGATCCGTGTGTTGAGAAGGGTCTAAGCTCAGAGTTGTCTACAATGGCTAGTGCTTTGGAGAATAGAGAGAGGTTCTTTAGTTTTTTGGAGTTAGTAAGGTGGGTTGAGAGGTATGCTATTGAGAAGCATGAAGTCGATGCTAAGAAGAGGCCAAGTCAGTTTCAGGGGAAGCTATCTAGAGGCTATATGAAGCCAAGTTTTTCTTCATAGTCCTAATAGAGGTCAGCTTTCTCTTATTCGAGATCTGAAGTGTTGTCACAATGGTCCCCGAGTAAGGGTAGAGGTTGTTTCTTTCCGCCAGCGAGAGCTCACAGTATGAAATTTGTGTCAATGATAGGGCCATCTAGGCCATAATATGATTTGAGGACTTGTCACAAGTTTTGGAAAGTAGGGAATATCAAGTGGGCTTGCCATATAAAGGATGAAGAAGTGACACAAAAACTAAGGTAGAGTTAGCAAGGTTCCCAACAACAACAGTTTTGTAGTGGTGGTGGTAGAGGATGCAGTCAGGTGTTGTAGGTGGGGTCTTATAGACTATCTAGTAGAGGATGAGGGCAAGAGAAGGAGACGACTAGATTCTATGCTATGAGTCATCCTGAGGGATTACAAAATTCAGGGGTCGTGATAGGTCATATGGAAATTTTTCATTCTGACTTATGTGCTTCTTCTTGTGTATCTATTTTGGTTGAACCAAGTGTAACACACTCTTTTATCACTAGAGAGGTGATAAGTAGTTGTAATCTACATGTTTGTGGTAGATTTAGAAATCCCTCTTGTTTGTTTTGGCTGAGTTACAAGAGGTGTGTCCATCTTGAGTTCTTTCTTTCTTAGGATGCAACATTCGACTGGACCTCACACCACTTGATATGTACATATTTGGAGTGATCCTAGGGATGGACAGTTTGAAGAAGTACAAGGTTATTTTGGACTATAGTCCCAAGGTGGCGACATTCTATGATGGAGATGCTTCTTGGATCTTCCAAGGATATAGGAAGATTCTTCCTACATGTTTGGTTTCATCTATTACAATGAAGAAGTTGACAAGGCATGGTTCTGAGGCTTTCTTAGCACATGTTTTGGATACCAAGGTGAGAGTCCTAATATCCCAGAGGTTCCTATAGTTTGGGAGTTTGAGGATGTATTTTCTTAAGAGTTTCCTAGTGTTCCCCCTCCTAGATAGATTGATTTTGAGGTCAATCTTGTTCTTGGAACACAACCCATAGCACAATCACCATACAAGATGACACTAGAGAAGACACAAGAGTTGAAGAAATAGTTGTGGGAGCTAATATAGAAGGGTTTCATCAGACTGAGCACTTCCACTTAGAGTGCCCCCATGTTGTTCGTGAAGAAGAAGGATGGTTCCATGATGCTTTGCATAGATTACCGAAAGTTGAACAAGGTCCCTACAAAGAATAAGTATCCATTGCCGATGATAGATGATCTACTCGACCATGTTAGAGGTGCCACAATATTCTTCAATATAGATCTAAGGTTAGGATATCACCAACTAAGGATCAAGGTGGATGGCATACCTAAGACAACTTTCAGGACTAGGTATGGTCACTATGAGTTCTTGGTTATGTTGTTTTGGCTAACCAATGTGTCGACAACTTTCACAGATCTGATGAACAGAGTGTTCATACCATATTTGGATGAATTCATGGTGGTGTTCATGGATGATATCTTGATATACTCCAGAGACAAACAATAATATAAGAAATTTTATCGCCAGGCGTTGACATTGTTGAGGCAGCACCGTCCTATGCCAAGTTCAGCAAGTACGAATCCTAGTTGACAAAGGTATCTTTTTTGGGTCACATCATATCCATTGAAGGTGTTTGCATAGGACCTAAGAAGGTACAATTAGTGATGGAGTGGGAACAACCAAAGACAACATTGAAAGTTTGAAGTTTCCTATGCTTGGCAGGATACTACATGAAATTCATCAAGAACTTCAATGTTGTGGTGTTACCCCTAACTAAGCTGACAAGGAAAGGTGTTTGTTTTGTCTGGGATGACAAGTTCTAGAGTTCTTTCTAGATGTTGAAGGAGAAGGTGACCAGTGCTCCAATCTTAGTTCTGCTAGAGCAAGGGAAAGGTTACATCGTCTTTTGTGATGCTTTGAAGAATGGTTTGGGATGCGTGCTGATGCAGGTCAAGAACATGATTTCTTCTGCTTCATGAAAACTTAAGAAACACAAGGAGAACTACCTAATGCATGATCTCAATCTAGCATCTGATGTCCATGCCTTGAAGAACTAGAGGCACTATCATGTATGAAGACAAGTGTAAAAATACTCATTGAACACAAGAACCTTCATTATATCTTCTCAAAGCAGGAGTTGAACATGCGATAGTGGAGTTGGATGGAGTTAATCAAATACTATGATTGCACGATAGGATACCATCTTGAGAAGGTGGATGTGGTGGAAGATGCATTGAGTTGGAAGTCATCTTCATCATAATATGTAGATAAGACACAAATACATGCTTTGGTGTGCCACAAGAAGGACATGCTAGTGTTGCTTCGTTAGATAGACGTGTAGCTAGAGGTTTCCTTGTTGGCATGCTTGTTAGCACAGTTGCAAGTGAAGTCGACCCTAATGTAGAAAATTAGAGATGTGCAATAGAATGATACCATGATACTAAACATATGTGCAATGTTTGGCAGAATGAAGTGTGTTGGTTTCCATGAGTCAGAGGATGGGATAGTTTGCTTTCATAATAGGACAGTGGTTCCAGATGTTGATGGTTTGAGGAAGATGGTTCTTGAGGAGGATCATTCCTCACTATACGTGATGCATCCTAGCAGTACTAACATGTACCATAACCTAAAGGATTGGTATTGGTGGCCTGGTTTGAAGCGTGATGTGGTAGAGTTTGCTTTCATAATAAAACAACCAAAGGTCATGATTCCATTTGGGTGATAGTTGACAGGTTGACCAAGTCATCTCACTTGTTGTCAGTTAAGATGAAGTATACAACAAAGAAGTTGGCGCAAATATATTTTCATGAGATCGTCCTTTTGCATGGTATCCTGATTACCATAGTATCTTATAGAGGTCCACAGTTGACGAGTCATTTTTCAAAGCGTTTGCATACAACTATGGAGACTGTGTTGTAGTTTAGCACAAACTTCCACCCATACATAGATTGTCATCCTGAAAGGACCATTCAAATGTTGTAGGATCTGTTTAGAGATTGTGTCTTGCAGTTTCTTGGGAGTTAGGATGTGAATCTGAGTTTGATAGAGTTTGCCTACAAAAAAAACTATCAAAGGAGTACAAACATCGCACCTTATGAAGCGTTGTATGGAAGACATTTCCGGCCACTGTTTTGTTGGTATGAGATAGGTGAGTATCAAATTTTGGGTCCTAAGCTAATGTAATAGACCACAAAGAATATCAAAGTGATACATCAACAATTGAAGGCAGCCTAGGATAGACAAAGATCTTATTTTTATAACCATCATAGGCCATTTGAGTTCCAAGTTAGAGACTGAGTGTATCTTAAGGTTTCCCCTTAGAAAGGTGTGCGGAGATTTGGTAAGAAGGGTAAGTTAGCTCCTAGTTTATGGGACCATACCCTATCTTGGGATGTGTTGGGAAGGTGGCTTACAAGTTGGAGTTACCATCAGATTTGCACAGGTTACATGATGTCTTTCATGTCTCCATGTTGAGGAACTACCACCTAGATATAGAGCAGACATCGTAGCCAGTGGAGGTTGAGTTGGAGGAGGATGTGTCGTATGTTGAGAGTTCCATGTTGATCTTAAATAGGAGAGTGAAGAAGTTACAGAAGAAGGATATAGTTCTAGTTAAGGTTTTGTGGCATTACCGTGTGGTGGAGGAAGACACATGGGAGTTAGAGGATGAGATGCGTAGGAAGTACGCATCATTGTTCACGTAAGATTTTGGGGGCAAAATCCTTGTTAGGGATTTATGGCTGTAAGACCCTAACCTTGCTTTTTGGTTTAACATGCTTACTTATCATTATTATATGCTTACAATCTTTATTAAACCTTATTATGTGCTATGAGATCATGTGACAAGCTTAAGTTTCAAGTTTAGTCAAATTTAGACACTGTTTGAGCTAGTTATGAATATATGTTCATATCTTGGACCTAATTACAATTTACTGATAGCTAGGGTTTTTCTTGCAAATTGTCACATGCTTTTTGTGCTCACATGTGTTGACATCATGTTGTTTTTGGTTGAGCTTTGGTGCACCTTGTCATACCCTGGTTTGAGTGGTGACACCTCATGTGTGAGATTAGGGTTTACATAGATGCCTAAGTGGATGTTTAACCTTGAGTATTGAGCCCTAGTTTGGTGATCTCCAAGTGTTTTGGATCATTGTTTTTTTGGCGGTTGATGAAGTTTCTTGTGATCTACCTAGGGTTGGTGGTTGAAGAGATTTGGTATCTCTGTTTGGTCACCAAATTTTTCATGTGTTGAGGATCGATGAGTTTCTTTGAGGTTGCTACGTTTTGATCACCTTTAGTCGCTATGTATTCTCATTGGCCGTTTTATTTTCCTAGACAAGTGTGTTCCATGGTTTTTCTTATTTTGATCGCCCTAGTTTCATGCATGGATAAGACCTCTTGGACACATGGAATTTCAAGATTGACACCTAACCCTCTTTCCCTTTCTCCAAACCTAAGCTATATAAACCCCTCTCTTTGCATGCAAATAACCCCTTTTCACCCCTAGTTTCCTCTCTCTTCTTCCTTGGTTGCTCTTGGAGATCGTCCCCTCTTGCTTGGAGGTGAAGGAGGAGCTCAAGGTTGAAGAAGGTGTGTCGATCTTCCTTGCATGTTGGCCTAGGGTTTGGATCTACCCTTCTTGTGATCATTTGGAGCATTCTTGCTTTTCTTCTTGGTCTTAGCAAGTTATGTATTCCCCTATACCTATGTTTTCCTTGCTTTCCTACCTTTCTTATTTCTCTTATTGGCCAAAACCATGGTGTTCCATGGTAGTGCTTGAGTAAGAGCTTGAAGAACATCTCTTCCTAGCCTTTATACCTAAGATTTGCTCTCTTTCTGGATTCCTTGACCTAGGGTTTCTTTCTTTCTTGGTGTTAGAGCTAGCTTGGACGTGAGGATGCTAAAGCTAGGGTTTCTTCCTACCTTTCTTCTTCAAGATATCTTACTATTTGAAGTTTTCTACATCAACTCTAAGGTTAGTTATATAACTTTCTCCATTGTTATTACTTACTCATACCTTGCATGCACATAATCTTACTCTAAAACGTGGTTTCAAGTAGAGAGATAGTATCACTAAACTAAGGTTTGAGTTCACATGCTGATCTTGAATAGATAACTCTTTTTGGAAAAACCCTAGCTCTCGTGCTTGCCTTTCCTTGGTAATGGAAGTTTTGGTGCTTGCATGCTTAGGAAAATCGTTGGTTTTTTTCTTGGATTTCTAGGGTTTTAAGTTGGTTCCTCCTTGATATGGAACCCAATGGTTTGATCTTGGTTCACTTTACTTGACTTCCTTGTGCCAAATCATGGTTTTGACTTTATGTTTATTTTGTATCTTATGTGGTCACTAAGTTTAACTTCCCATTTTCATCATGAATTTTTGATATGTCTAGTTGATGATGTTTCACTAGTACATAATCGTCCTTTAGTGTCAGTTTTTAAGCGACACCTATGTGGGTGCCACTAAAAGCCCAACCGTTACGTGTCGGTTCTCAAATCGATGCCACAACCCTTCACGTGCCACTGAAAATGCACCAGTAGGAGGGGTATAGGCGTCAGTTATTATCTTTAAAACCGACGCCATATACCTTCACACCACAAAGGGTGCCATCTCACCCGCTGTCGTGGCCGTGCTGGCCAGCACGACCGTGGTGTCTGGCCCGCTACCACAACCGTGCTGGCCAGCACGACCGTGGTGTTTGGCCTCATTAGGGAAATCGACGTCGATTATTAGTAGGGCAACCGACACTAGAACCATTTGTCATCAGTTTTATACAAATAAACGATGCCAATTTTATGTTTTTTTTCTGTCAAGTCTTCAGACCTGCTGTGGCTGGTCGCAGGATGACAAACCTGGAGTTCAGTTATGAACTACAGGTTTTACGAAATCCATTGATATCAACCAACAACAGGCCACAAACCTGCAAAATTAACAACATAAATGTTCACACATTTAACAACCTGCAGTTCCATTTGATTTTCACACATGTAGAAACATTCATGTAGCAATCTGTAGTTCCATTCATTTTCACATTCACACATGTAGAAACATTCATATAGCAACCAACAGTTTCATTCATTTTCACTCAGACACATGTAGAAACATTCAGACATGTAGAAACATTCACACATATTATAATTCAGAAATACATTTACAAAATATCATTCTTTAGTCATTATTCACTATCAACATCCCAATTATATGTTAAAACCCCCACTACTTGTATGGTTGTTGCCCATTCTTCTCTTACATCATTTAATTCTTTCATCGTATAGGGAGCATGTACATCTGGTAAGGCCTTTCCTATATTGTGGTCAGTTTTAAACACCTGCAAAGAGAATGATGTATATATATAATTAATAATATATAAATAAGAGTGATATATTTCATATTATCTAATGAGACTATATATAATACCTCAGGAATGGTATTGATGTCCACTGCGGCATATTTGATAATCATGTGCATAAATCGCATCACATAGTATGCACATGCCCATCCGTTGTCTTATGTAGCACACTATAAATTGAAACATACAAAATATTAAAAAATACAGCTAATTAAGCATTGTTCACATAAATAATATATACATTGCAGTCGGGAACTTACTTCCACATTTGTCCAAATTATTTGCTGGTTCTTTTTCCTGGGACCTTTCCTCTAGCCTTTTTGAACTCATCTAAACCCCTACATGTTAATGTAACACAGTACATTGCATAATTAAATAGTAATGTAATAACATATGTTAACATATATGAAAAAGAAATATTTCTCATCGGAATAATGCCATTTTCATTTTGTGTCCATATTTTGAATTCAATTTAGTCCCCTTAGGATCTAGATAATAGACAGTGAACGTCTCAGGGAAAATAACTAGTAACTCCCAATGCATACCACTAGAGGTAAAAATGTTAAAAATTAATAACTCAAAATCCACAATAAAAATGTAATTTTCTTAAGTCCAAATTATAAGCAAAGTAAACTTACTCCACATTGAATGGAGCTATTATCAACGTCTTCTTATTTTGAGCAAAACTTGTAAAAGCATCACAGCAGTATTGTTGAACTGACGGAGGGTCTTTAGCTACTAGACTAATCAAAGATGGAATCAAAAATCCTACATGTTCGAATGAAAAATCTGCACATATCTTGTCTAAGTAGCTGAAAAACATGTATTACGTATGCATTAATAAATAAGAAACCAGATCACCAGATCCTACAGAAGGTATATGGATGTATAAAGAAGATCTCACCTTATCTGTAGCTCTATCACAGATGTATTCGGCCATTCATATCGAAACAACTCCAAAATATCTTGTATAAATAGGTTTCTTTCGTATGATTGACCTGCAACAACCACATCTATAGAAACAGTTATAGGGAAATTTATATCATGTTCGCCTAACCATATTGTCATACCCCTACAACCAGGACCTAACAGGACAGGTAGGTCCTGTGGAACCCAACTTGGTAATGTAGGAGGTGGAGGTGGAGGCCTAGATGTTATGGGTGTCTTCTTTTTAACCTATATATATATATATAATTTCATATTAACTGACATCATATATACACACTAACAATTTAACGTAATGTAAATTTACCATATAGTTTCAGTATAGAGTACATCCACTTTTGGCCACAATATCACTCTACCTTCTGCCTCACCAAGCGTTTCACAATATGGGTGGGCATTTGGCAATGGAAGATCCATCCAGTTGGGGAATATACGTAGCGGGCTCACACGAACCCAACTAGCTGGTAATGGAGACCCATGAAACATTTCCCCTGGTAGGGATGGGTAAGCCGATGCCTCTGCAACGACAAATTCTTTACTTTTTAGACGGCATGGCTTCAACCCCTACAAATTTTGTGTGTAAAGAATGTTATATACATAGATACATATCATCTTGAAAAGACTAGTTATTATGTCATAAAAATACTTACATTGGATGTTCTAGGTGGTGGGTCTATAGGATTACTCCCAACCTCTATAGTAGGAGTGGAGTGGGACGCCATAGGTATTGTATGCTGAGTGGCAGTTTGAGATGTCTACCACTTGCTCAGTGCTTCTTTGAGTTTCCTATCAACTAGTTTATCTACCTATACATGGATAAAAGAAACGTTAGCTTCTGATTATTGAATTCTCTTTTACAGTAACATTATAAAGAAAGAATAGGTTACCTCTTCTTGTGAAAGTACTGCTTTTGGGACATGTTTGCACTGGGATGGTCCAAAGAATGCTTTGATGCCCACACCAGTGCATGCAGCCCTAACACGTCTAGGATGCTCTGGGTTACCTAGAGCAACTTTCAATTCATCCCTTGTGCCCTCAGGGATGAACTTTACTTATTTCCTCAGCTCGTGCAGCTCCTGCTAATCGCCAAAACAAAAATTTGTAATTAAGTAAACACCACAAATAATCAATATTCGAACGATTGCTGTAAGAGTTGTATTTTACCATTTTTGTAGCCGCCTCAGCAGTTGCGGGCTTCCTTATTTATCCCTTCTTATTTTTCCTCCCAGCTATCTAGACATCATGGCGAGGCAAAGATGTGCTACCTATAGTAGAGGACTCCTGAGTAGCAACAGACTGAGCAGTAGCCTCAGACTGTAGTCTTTGGCGAATGTGTGCATACCCCTTTGGACCCATTGTGTGGTCATGCACATTCAGTGCACGCCTTGCTTTTTTTGCCTCACTGAGGGCCTAGTTAGTATGCACATTAATGATTTGGTTAGTAATACTAAATGTTAATCTTGAATAGGTGAATACAATGTATATTAATTAAATTGGGGGTGACGCCTAATACCTTGAATTCATCAGTTTGTCTTGAAGCAACAAAAGCATCCCATTCTTCTTGGTCCAGGAAGTTCCACTGTTCTGTGGTTGTCTTCTTCCTCTTGTCACCTTCTTTTATGTATTCTCGGGTGATATTTGTCCTATAGTTCCTTAGGACTCTCCCACAACATTGCATCACACATTTACGATATAGCTTTTCATCCAATTCAAATATACTCAGCAAAATAGAATTGCTATTAACTAGTATCCAAAAAATTAGTAATCTAATAAATAGAATTGCAAATTAATAATGACTCACGTATAAATCCTTCCATATTACATCTTTCTTCCCCTTAGTAACTTTATGCCAAGAATCTATCTTACAACCACAATGGCTACGAGTAACATACCCAAGATATGAAACAAACAATTGCGATTCACTCCAATTGCGTTTCCTGCATTATCAAAATCCACAACAAGTTTGGGTCCATTACCCCTTTGTTCTATTAACTTCTTCATCATAGTGATGCCCCTTCTCTTGTCAACTTTTTGGTGCTACTCATCAAGTGCCTCAAGTTCTTCAGAGGGTACATTTGCATCATCAACCTAAAATTTGACAAAATAAACACACTTATAGGATATAACTAGAAATGGACATATAGATATAAATATATGATATATATTTTTAAAACTTACATTGTGAGGTGACACATTGATGTCCTCACCCTCACGGTAATCATCAGCACGGTCATCAGGAGAATGCTCAGCCATCTGAAAGTTCACATTCACATTGTAAAGTTCACATTGTAAAGTAATTCATATTGTAAAGCTCACATTGTAAAGTTCACATTCACATTGTAAAGTACTTCACATTGTAAAATTCACATTGTAAAGTTCACATTCACATTGTAAAGTAATTAACATTGTAAAGTTCACATTGTAAAGTAATTCACATTGTAAAGTTCACATTCACATTGTAAAGTAATTCACATTGTAAAATTCACATTGTAAAGTTCACATTGTAAAGTTCACATTCACATTGTAAAGTAATTCACATTGTAAAGTTCACATTCAGAAAAATAAAACATATAAAAAAATATAAACATGCCTCTAATATCGCGATTTTTTTATCAATTAACAATCCTTCGTTGTGATCTCCGCGCACATACAAGTCATCATTAGCTTCAATATTTGCTGGTGTTGGTAACCCAACTAAGAATGGACTGGAGTCATCATACTTATCATAATACTCTTCTTCATCTATAAGATATTCAATGAACTGTCTTTTACCATGAAGAACAACCGACCATTTATCATTTGCAGGATCATCAATATAAAATACGTGTTTCTCCTGTGATGCCAATATGAATGGTTCACCCTTCTCGCCAATCTTTTCAAAGTTCACTAAAGTGAAACCCAATTCATCCACTATAACTCCTTTGGTGTTATCAACCCAATTACATTTGAAGAGTGGAATTCTGAAATCTATGTAGTCAAACTCCCATATGTCTTCAATGACACCATAATATGACATTTTAGCTTCACGTGTACTCTTATCCTTTGCACTTGCAAAAAACATAGTTGACGCTTGAAGGGTGACCCCACTATTTTGGACGACACTCTTATCATCTTGGCACTTTGTGTAATATGTGAATCCATTAATGGCATACCCTTCATAAGACATAACATTCAATTTCAGTTTAAAGGTGAGGCATTTGATAGTTTCAGTAATATCATCTGCTGTTTGAGATAGTTGATGTAAGACTTTATCTTCAAACCACTTAATAAATGTCTTGTTATGCTCTCTAGCAAGCCACATTGTATTGGCTCGAGGATATTATCTCTTGATGAAATTGGTATGTTCCTCGATATAAACACTCACTTCGTCCATGTTGTGTAAAATATACAAGCGACCTTGTTCCAACTGCTCATGGCTGATTACTTTCACCCGTGATCCCAAAATTCATTTGCCAAATTGCTCCTCAATATTCTTGTCATCACCAGGAGTGTCATTACCACTAAGAAAGTCATTGCAAAAATCCATAACCTCTCTCGCCACATAACTCTCAATAATACTCCCTTCAGACCGATACCGGTTTTGAACATCACTTTTAAAAATGCTCATGTATCGTTCAAAGGGATACATCCAATGCAAGAAAACTGGTCCCAACATTTCACTTCCCTAGTCAAGTGGACAAAAAGATGTACCATGATATCAAAGAACGTCGGAGGAAAATACATCTCAAGCTGACATAGGGTAACAAACACTTCTCTTTGCAAATTATCGACAGTATCAGGGTCAATAACTTTGCTGCACAGACTGTTGAAAAAGAAACAAAGTCTAGTGATTGCAAACCTTACATTCTTTAGCAATATAGATCTAATTGCTACATGCAATATTTGTTGCATTAGAGTGTGACAATCATGAGATTTAAGACCTATCAACTTCAGATCTTTCATTGATACCAATCTACGGATGTTGGACGAGTAACCCTGTGGCACCTTAACATTTACCAAACATTCACAAAAAGCTTGCTTCTCCTTTCTCGACAATGTGTAACAAGCGGGAGGTAAGTATATTCTTCGATTTCCCATTTCACAAAATTCTGTTAATTCTGACCTTATTCCCATTTCACATAGGTCCAGTCTGGATTTTATCCCATCTTTAGTCTTACCTGGTATATTCAACAAAGTACCAATGACACTATCACAAACATTTTTCTCAACGTGTATGGCATTGATACAATGTCTGACTGCCAAAGAACTCCAATAAGGAAGATCCCAAAATATTGACTTCTTCTTGAATAAATATTTGTCACTCCGTGTGGCCATAGTGCATTGTGGTCTCTTACCAAATTCATTGACAAAGTCTTTTAATCTTTCATAAACAACCTCCCCTGGTATAGGTTTAGGTGCACTCTGTTCCTCATTCAATCCATTGAATGCTTTGTGCTTCCTACGATTTGGATGGAATTTTGTAAGAAACCTTCGATGACCGAGATATATAGTCTTACCACAATGTTTTAGTCTTATTGAATCAGTGTTTTCTTCACATATAGGACACACTTTAGCTCCTTTGACACTATATCTAGACAAATTCCCATATGCTGGAAAGTCATTAATAGTGCAAAACAACATAGCATGCAAACGAAGTGTCTCTCTTCGTGAAGCATCATAGGTCATCACACCTTCACCCCAGAGTTTCTTTAAGTCATCAATCAGAGGTTCAAGATAAACATAGATATCATTTCTAGGTTGTTTAGGGCCCGATATCAACATCGACAACATTACGTACTTATTTTTTATACACAGCCAGGGAGGAAGATTGTATATAACAAGCATGACTGGCCAAGTGCTATGTTGGATGCTCAATGTCCCGTATAGATTCATCCCATCTGTATAAAGTCCAAGTCTTAGATTCCTGACTTCTTCGCCAAATGTAGGGTACAATAGATCAATCTTCTTCTACTGTGGGGAATCAGACGCATGTCGTAGGATTCCATCATTATTTTTCTTAACATCTGCATGCCACCTCAAATTCTTTGCATCTATCGGATTGGAAAACAAGCTTTGAAACCGTGATATTATAGGTAGATACCACATCACCTTGGCAGGAGAACCAGTTTTGGACTCCCCCGAAGTCGTCAATTTATACCGTGACGCACCACATTTTGGACAATATTTCAAATCCACATAGTCCTTTTGAAATAATACACAATCATTCGGGCATGCATGTATCTTCTTGGCATCCATTCCCATTGGGCAAAACAATTTCTTTACCTGGTATGTTGAGATTGGCACCTCATTTCCTTCAGGAAGCATTTCTTTCAACAAAGACAACAATGACATGAAGCTTTTGTCGCTCCATCTATTGTTAGCTTTCATCTTATACAATCTCAACATAGCTCTAAGCTTCATAAACTTAGTACAACCTATGTATAATGATATCTCAGCATCATGCACAATGTTTCTAAAAATGGGAGGTGGATCGGTGTGCTCTACCCCACAACTATCCAGCATCGCATCAACGATGTCTACTGGAACCGGTTCATTTACATCTACGTCATCGGAGGCAATTTCTTCTTCCACACAAGCACTGCTATCGACATCCACTGGTTTTGAGTTTGAAATCTCTCCATGCCAGTGCCATTCTGTATAGCCTTGTATAATCCCGTTGCACATGACATGACTTTTGATTTCGTCACCAGTGCTGACTTTCAAGTTGTTACCGCAATGCCTACATGGACAGTAGAACCTATCTCCAGGTTGTTTCCTATGTTCCTCGGAAAATCTAATAAACTGGTTAAGACCAGATATAAACTCTGGGTTGTAGTGATTGCGAATGGACATCCATGATCTATCCATTCTATGATCAAAGAGAAAACAAGTATATATTACAATAAGATTAGGGTCTAGGGTTAACAAATACATGTGATGTCATTCTTATATATAATAAATGTGTACCACCTATCCCATCCTTGAACACCTAATCTCACTAGTAAGTGTATAATGTGTATTGGGTTTTCAAGAAAATTTCGATAGCATTTCCCCGCTGTTCTCTAAGTACATATGTACTTAGAGAACAAATGGGGAAATGCTACCAAAATTTTCTCAAAAATCCAATACACATTATACACTTACATCCTAAGTGAGATTATGTGTTCAAGAATAGTCCCAAACCGGGGACTATCCAAGATTTACTCCTAATGAGTAAATTTTGGACGGGTTTCTAGGCCAACAAATACATGTGTTGTCATTATATAACATTGATTTCAACATTTCGAGTGTCCATGCATGTTCATCATCAAGATAAAGATTACATATAAATTAGTATGACCTAGGGATGGAGAGATTCATAATTGATTTCAAAATTTCAAACTAGCTCATGCATTATCATCAATCTACATCATCCAATAGGGATTCATGTAGATGCTAGGGTGACACATCACTAAAAAATCAGAGATTTGACAATAGGGTTTTAATATCTTACATAGATTGATCACATGATTTCAACAATATACTTAATTCAAGATTATGGTGAAATGTGTATTAGGGTTTTAATATCTTAATTGAACATGCATCAAAATTTACAGAATTAGGTCAAGCATTAGTATTCAATTGCAAATGTATCTTCTTCTTCCTGCTCCCTCCTTGCCAAATGGATAAAAGCAAGGCCACGACCGTGTGGGCTGGCCACGGCCGTGGCTATGTTGGCCTACCACGGCCGTGCTGCCTCGATCGTGGTCGGCCAACACAGCCACGGCGGTGGCCAGCCCACACAGTTGTGGCCTTTCTTTAATCCATTTGGTAAGGAGAGGGAGCAGGAAGAAGAAGAGGTAGAGGAAGAAGAAGAGGTGGAGGCCCACACGGTCGTAACCCCTTCATGTTGCTTCTAGGCAGAGGATCAGGTAGTAGAACGGCAGGGAGAGCAGGTGTTGAGCAAGCAAAAGAGAGGGAGAAAGTGAAGAGGGTACCTCCTCTGTCGAGCGGCGGCGGTGGTGAGCTGCAGGTGTTGAGCGGCAGCGAGAAGTGACTGCGGGTATCACGCAGTGACAACATCCAGTAGAGGCGGCGGTGTGGCGGCAGCGGAGGCGGTAGCCTGAGCGGTGACAGTGGCAGGCATGGAGGCAGTGGCGGCGAGCAGTGGCAGAGGAGAAATCACCGGACCAAACCCTGGAGTAGCACGAGAATGAATGAAACAGAGAAAGGGGAAGAGTCGGGCTCGCACGGGTGCTATTAAGTTAACAATAGGTGTCAGTTCTTAAATAAAACTGACACATAAAACTAAAGGTGTAGGTTCTACAAACACACTGACACCTATTCTCAATGATATTTGTTGGTTTTACTAGAAAAAAACTGACGTCTATCTACATATTCCGATTAAAAAAATGTTCTCGATTAATGACCATAGTCGTCAGTTTCTTTCAAAAACCGACGCTCAAAGGGTGTGAAAATTTTCCCGGGAACAACGCGGGAAAACCCATAAACGTCAGTCATTGTAGCAAAACCAGCGACCAAAATGTGCCCAATTTCAATTTCGCGAATAACCTTTCATCGTCGGTTTAGTAGTTAATAACTGATGCCATATGTTAAATTTTAGAGGTAATTTTTTTCACTATAAATTTTGTATTTTGCGGTTAATTTTAGGTGTCGGTTTATTATTAGGGAACCGAAACTGAATAAAAGCGATACCCGTGTCTGGTCACCCTTCACAGATAGATGTCAGTTTTTTTATTAAACCAAGGCTTTAGGGTTTAGGTGTCGGTGTGTTTATACAACCGACGCCTTTAAAAGTGACGTTATAAGCCATTTCTGTTGTAGTGTTTGGATGTCATGTGGGTCGCTAAGATTTTGATGTCATGTGGTTGCTAAGCCTTGGACCTTTAGTAGTCGATGAGGTGTGGGACTCTTAGTGGTCGCTAATGATTGTGATTCTCATTGGCTGTCAATTCTTCTTGTCCTCTTTGATCTCCAAGTTTTTCATCTCTTATGGTCAATGAGATGTTGGATTCATAGTGGTCACCAAAAATTGTGTTTTCAATCGGTCGCCAAAGATGGTGACCCTAGTTTTAGTAGTTGATGACATCTCTGACCCTTAGTGGTCAATGAAAATTTTTGTTGTCATGGTCACCATGATTTTCCTAGTTATATGGTCAATGGTGATGCTTGACCTAATTACTTTCATGATTGAAGGATATGATAAGATTCAAGGTTTACTTCTAATTGCTGTTTTGAAATCCTAATTCACCTACCTTGTTGAATGTTACCATAATCTTAGTAAGTGATGATAATGCTTAGCTTTATCGAGTGATTAGCATGATGATGGAGTACTTTCTCTCTCGATGTTGTTGCAACCCTAATTTGTTGTTCTATGAACATTATAGATTTTTAATTCAATGTTGTATTAGCTTGTGTGACACATGTGTGGTGATGGAATGATGATCCTTGATGAGGCATGAAAAGATAATGATGTTCTTGCAGGGAATGATGTAAATGGTCTTATGACCTTGGACATAGATATGTACTCTAATTGAGGTGTTATCCACTGGATGATGTGACAAGGACTTGTACCTTTGATGGTATGATGATGAGCATGTCTACATGTATGGAAATGTAATAGTACAATGTGGTGATGTGATAAAATTTATACTTCATACATTTTAAATCTTCTGAGGTTGTAATCTAATCATGCTTTTGTGGAATTCTTTTAGGGTTTGTATATAACTTGATTGATGCAATCTTAAATCACCTGAATGTACTTAACTAATTAAGTGAAACCCTAATCATGTAGTGTCCTATGCCATAGATCCATTCCAGTGGTATAACTTCTTGGATGGCAAAACAAGTTCTACTTTAATGAAAGATAAAATTCATAAACTATTGAGTATATGCATGTTTAGAAGGATGGCTGTGGTCATACATTTACAGGGGAATGGTTAAGGTTGTATCTCAGATGATTATGATTCAACATATATGATGTGATTGAGGACAACTGTAGTTGTACCTCAAATGTTTGGGTTTTGTATACCCTAGTTTCACTAGTACAGTTACCTTTTCTGGATGGACTAGGTTGTTCACTAGTGTTGTGACCTATATACCAAGAGTGGACTGGGATGTTTTAAAGCATGACTATATATGTCATTGTGATGTACTCATACTGGCCTAGGGAGGATGAGATATTAGGATTTTGACTCTCCTACGGATCTTGTATGGCACTGATTTTGACTTAGCAGTGGTCAGTTGGAGTGGAGTGGTATACCTCAACTCCTCAAGGCTTAATAAAATATGTAATCAAGCCATGTAGCATATTTGTGTAGGTTTTAACACGCTTTACATTGGATGCTAGCCCTTACCTAGTTTCTTATAATGTTTATTTGTTATATAACCTGGTAAGAGAATCAACTCTACAAAAAGTGGTAGCTTTATCTATTTCCCTATTTACTATGCTAGAGATGTTTTACCTATTGTAGATTACTGAACCTACTTAACCTATTTAAACTATTAATTTGCCTAACCTGCTTATTGAGCTAAATCTACTCATCCTATTTAATAATGATACTTTTTGTAATGAATAACCATTGTTTGAGAGTTATATCTCTCACCGGGACATGGTATCACCTCGTGGGTCACCAAATCTTTTAGGTGTTTGTTAGTGGTGTGGTTAGGATCGTTGTGCTGAAGAGGAGAAACTTGGAGAATAGTAGAAGTAGAAGGTTGGATAGTGTTGTTAGTTGTAGAGTCCTAGAGTCACCCATGTACCCTCAAGTCTGGGAATCAGTAGTTTTTTAGATTATATGTATGTCAACATGAGGTTTTAGCAGTATGCACTCGTTATATATGGCTTGTATATGTATGGAACATCTCTCTATTGTATACAAGTTGTGGTTGATGCCACTTCTTAGATATGTAAATACCTGATATGGTATGTGTTGATATACAAGTTGTTGGATCTTTATGTAATGTTCTCTAGACATGATAGTAATGTTTAAATAGGTTTTAATTTACCCTATTTTCTAGCTATGTGGTTAATTAGTAGTTGATCGTGTGTTCTATTTTGAATAATCTCATTTTGTGTGGTAGGGTGTCACACTGACCTTGGTCCTCACGTTCTACAACAATGTTTTATCTTGTTCACAAAAAAAAATATGCCTTAAAGTGATGTCTTGGGGTCCTATTTATAGGGTGTGACTGGCTTCGTGTCGAACTATGATTGGTTCATGTGGAATCAACCCCCTTTTCTTCTGGTGATCATGCTTAGAAGATCAATTGTCCTTTTTATCGATAAAATGGTTACCAACCTCAGGGCTATCTTTTCTTGAGAGGACAGTTGATGGAATTGGTCGAATACTACCTATTTGCTTCAAGATTGATTGTTTTATGAACTATCAATGTTATTACCTCATTTTTCCAAATAATGTAATGAGAGGTATAATTCTGTTTTAATGATAAATGAAATCAATGGTTGATTTATTTGTTTGAATTGATGGATTTCATTTACAATGGCCTTGTCTGGTTGATAATGGACTTTGTTGGCCATTGAGCCCAATTGAAAAGAAAAGAGACATAAAAAGAAAAGGATTTATCTAATAAAAGGAGAAGTATAAGAAAAAGGATAAATATAAATGGTAAAGTCAAAGAGACATTTCCCAATGGGATATTTCGTACCTTTGGGGTTCCTTGAGGACCAAGGGACTCGAGATAATCAGATAATGGAAAAGGAAAAAGAAGTATTAATTAAAATTGGTTTAATTGATCGATAACTTGGAAGTGAAGGAAACACTCTCATATGTTGGTATTTGACTTTAAAATTTAATACACGGTTAGATAATGCCAAGATGTTGTTTCCTATGAATTTTGAGAGAAAAATATTAATCGGGGAGAGAGAAACAATTTTTTCAAGTTATCATGTTAAAACACCTTTTTAAATCATTTTTGGGATAATTGGATTTCGGGGAGCGATGATGGCTGTTGGATGACCCGCGTCGTCAGGGGACCACAGATCCAAGGGTAGCCATCCATCATCTACCCTGAATCACAAAAGGATTGGGGGAGAATTGGGAATTTGATTTCCCAGAGATTGGGACGATAATTCAAAGATTTAACAAGACCATCGACTTCGGGAGATTGTTCTGAAGCATCTAGACCCTAACCTTGAGGGCTATCGCTGACGAGCGAAGAAACCCCCAAACCGTCAGGCTCCCAGACTCGACCCTATATATGGGGGGTATTCAAGGGCACCAGTAGACCTAAATCTTACCCCAATCACTACGGAGGGGGGCGACGAGTCGATTCACGACCTTAATTGCAAGTTTAATCCTAACCTACCCCCTCTACTACCTACCGACCTCATTGGAGTTCCGGTGACTCATTCAAGGTGAAGGTCAAGTCCAATCGAGCAATTGAGTGGCTCGTTGAGTTTGGGAGGTAGCGACAGATCTTCTGAGTACCTTCATTCCTTTACTGGTGGTCAGGAGCTCGGAGTCAACCGTGGAGTTGACAGCGACCACTGTGCGTGAACGGAGGAAGACGATGACCAACGATTGTCCGATCGTGGTCCAACGTGATCCCAGGTAGAGATCCAATGAACCAAAGTGAGTGCGGCTATTTTAGGCATGTGTGACGAGAAGCATCTGATCTAGGAAGTGGATCACCGATCCACTGATCTGACGGCTAGCATTTTTCTGGTAATTCCCCTCTCTACTCAAATAATTCTGAAAAAGGGTTTTTCTTGCTGAAATCGTAGAAATTAATAGAAAACTCATATGAATAAACTTTATACATGAAAGTTGATCAGAAAAATACAAGGAATAAGATAAAAATAGTTTGAAAGCCTAATTCCATCTCTTTTTGCAAAAGTATATTATTTTGAAGAAAAAGGTATTAAAATTATGTTAGAAACTCTAATTGATGGTAATGGATGAATTTATGAGGAATAATAGGTTAATTCAAGTATCATTAACCTGTTATATGATAATGTTAAGTCTTAATCAGTTTTGTAAGGATAGTTTCATGATTTAGGGTTTAAACCTAATATAATGGTTAATACACTTAGAAACCCTAACTTGGGGTAATAGAAAAGAAAATTGTATTTAATCTAAAAACATGGAAATATTTGGTTAAAAGATGATCTTAGGATCCTTTATGAGAGATAGATGAGAAAATAATGGTTTATGAGTAATTTTGTATAATTAGGGTTTAAAGACAGTAAAATTGAGGCAAAACCCTAATTGCATACGAAACCCTAAAAGAGGTAGAAAACCTAAAAAGGGATAGAAACCCTCAGAAGCAAGAAGGTTTGGGTAAATATTAATAAAAAGGGAATTGTATTTTATTTCAAGAATCTTGCTTGCTTGGATTGGATTTCTTTTCTTATTGGTTGATTCTATCTCAAAGATCTACAAAACATGTATGTGGTTATTTATGGTTAACCGCTTTAGTTTCACGAAGGTTTTCTGGAGGTTTGATCGCATTGAATGCAACCTATCTGTTTGGATGTTCATATGTGCAAATTATAAAGACACTATGATTATCACAATTATGATATAGTGTGTATTCTTGCACCTACATGCCACTCTGATGTTAGATGCAATGAGGTCAAGCCCCAGAGGGAAGACGCATGGGCACCATGAGTGGTGACCCCAGGCACCAAGCTCAGGATAGAGAAGGTGGCCTATATTGCATGACTAATGGGCACCATGATAGGTGACCCCAGGCACCAAGCTCATTATGGAGAAGGTGGCCTTAAGTCTATTGCAAAAGAGAAACCCTAAAGAGGGTATTCCAGGGTTAGGGAAAAAGCAGTGGATTTTGACACATGGAAAATGTAAATTGAATTCTTAATTAACTTGATTGTGATAATTAGGTTGTTAGCCCTATGTGTGAACTTTTTATTGTCCCCACATACCGACATATTCATTTATGTAGACCGACGTTTTGTTTGACAGTGTTTTAGGTACAACATTGAAAAGAACAAATAGTAAAGTGACATATTGTGAAAATAAGAATTAAAGTGCAAGGAGGATTAGAGAGAATAGATTCAAGCTATGGATAGAAGTTAGATATCTAAAGTTTTAAAAGGTATGCAAAGTTTTATTTTATACCAAATTTCAATATAGTTTGGTAGAATTTTATAATTATTACTGATTATTTGTCGAACCTTTGATCCAGTTTATTGGGATAACATCTCTGACCTCTGGGTCTCCCTTAAGTGGGGTTACTGGGAGGCAGGGTCGTTACATTTGGTATCAGAGCATCATTTCCTCATTTAATCTTTAGTAATTATTAAATTTTATAAATTCTATTGAATCGAAGGAGTTATCAGAGGATTTTCTGAAAGACAGAGGTGTCTAGAAAAGGATCACGTCTAGGGACTGGCAATATTTTCCTCCGCACTGCTAGTGGGAATATGAGGACTCCCAGATCTGTGTGACTGGCTGGCCAATGTCTAAGGTTCTGACTCGAAATAAGATACCTTTAGGACTCTCTCATCTATTTTCATCCCTTCTCAACTCTAATTCAATTAATATTCAAAGGTTTAGGGTTTTCTCTCTCTCTTCCTCACCCTCTTGGGGATAGGGTATGTATGATAAGGTTAAAGAATCCTCTACCAAATTAATGAAAATCATGTAAATAAGATGTCATGGACATAAGTGTAATAGTTTAAGCATAGACTAAAGATTAGTTGCATGCTTAGGATGTATGACATGTGTTGTCATACCCTCAAGAGAGACCTGAGGTTAGACCTTTGTGTTAGGAGGATGAGTAGAGAGTTGGTCTGGGAGGCAGAGACCTCCATTAAAGGTAGAGATTTGGCACATCCTTTGAGAATGATGCTAACCCTAACCCTAAGTGGTGGTTAGAGAGAGATGGCATGATGAGTTAGATATCATGGTCAACCATGTGCATGAGTTGACCTGCTTTTGGTTTTGAATACCTATGAGAAGTATGAGCTATGTGAGGCTGGTTTACTTAGTGCCTTCTGGGAGACCCAACCTTAGTAGGGTTTTGCATGTTGGGTGAAGGATAACTCCTTTATTAATGAGGTTAGTTATGACCATATAGAAACCCTATGGGCTTATATGAGCATGTCATAGCGCTGGTAGTAGGTTAAAACTCAGGCCAGAAGGGCATGTTGGATAGCTTATGAGATAAGCATAAAGAGCTATGGATGATCTTGAGTGAACGTAGGTTTCACCCATGTAGGGGTATACATGTGAGCTTGATCCACCTTTTTAGAGAGAGAAACTCTAGTAGTAAGGTTGTGTGTAGGGTTAGCTCTAGAGAGAGAGAGAAAGAACTAATAAAAAAGGTTGGAAGCTTGGACTCCAGGATATAAGGAACCCTGAGAAGTCGGATATGTACGACCTAAGTGGATGGTTACGGTTGTCTCATGCATGATCCTTGGAGGCTTGTGGCATCTGGGTTGCCTTTAGAGGAACCAAACCTTAGAAAGGGGAAGAGACTTCTTGAACCAATCTATGGAAGTAGTAGGTGCCTACCTTACCTTCTAAGGATAGGAAGAAGAGTTCCTTAGACCCTAAGGAGGTATAGTATCAAGTTGGAAGACCTCATACCTAGTTGTTTGTCCTTGAGGAGGGCTCAACTCTGATGTGTTGTGGAAGGATTATAGGGCATGCATGATATACCTCTTACATGTTTGGTTCATGGTTGGAAAACTGAGCAAGAGGTTAGATGGATGATGCATAAAAGGGAACCTAGGGTTCCTAGACCAAAAGAGGGGAAGTACTAGTACCTAGTGCACCTGATGCTCATGATGAGATTTGAGTTTCTATAGGTTCGAACATGACACCCCTCATGTTTAGTGGAAAGGGAAACCCCTTGGATTAAGGTGTATGTTTGATGAACCCCTACTTATAGTTTGGTGATGTATGTATGTATGATGATGATTCAATGTGAAGCAATAGAAACAAGTATGACCTATCAGGGAGACCTAGCATGGTTTAGTAGGTGGTCTACTTTTTAGCTACATGCTTTAGTAGATTACTAGGGCTAAGCGTGCTCATGTGGATGTAAACCCTGGACATAGGGACGTTTGTGACCCTTGCTGCTATCAGGATATAGTTTCCTCCTATCTTGGGAGAGGGACCCTTTTGTAGGGTATGTACTAGCTTTTGTTGGGTTTGAGATAACCTAAAGAGGTCTCATAGGATCTTGAGAAGCTAAGTGGAGAGTACATAGTATGAGAATGAACCTACAGACCCATAGATAACCATCTCTAAGTACATGTAGATGGGGCCTGACCGAGGTAGGTAGGTCACCATGATCCCTATGAGAGGATGTAAGTCAGATCACGAATGTCGAGAGAGATGATGGAGACTTGGGTAAGGTTTCAAGTTGGATATGTATTATGGTAGAATCCTAAGTCTATTCCAAGGTCAGGTAGTGATAAGACTGATGGGAGTAGGAGTCTCCTAATTCCCTAGTTGCACAAGACCATAGGGTCGGGAGGTAACATCTTTCATTATCTGAGGACTATGGGTTAGGAGATTGATCACCTTCATGAACTCATAGGACCCAAAGGGAAGATGAGGAGGACACTCTCTGGATGCATAAGGGAAGAGGGATGCCTCCAAAAGTGCCAGCACCCTACAAACCTAGGGGAGATGACTAAGGATTGTGTGACAACCCAAGTGTGTTGGAGACCAATTTTCCACAAAAGTAACCCTGATGTCGAGATGTTCATGATGCAGAGGTGTGTGTTGCATGTTTCAACTTAGATTGGAAGGTGTATCGACAATGTGGGATGCACCATCTCTACTCTTGGAACGGGAAGAACTTTGTGTTTGGACGGCCACCAAATGCTTATTTCCTATTGTTATGGGGGTGAGAGATAGGGTAGCACGCATGCCATACACTAAGGATAATGATGATGTGAGCTAAAACATTGCTACAATGTATGGGAATAGAGATAATAGCATACCCTTGTAGAGTGTATGATGTGTGGATGGTTTACAAACACTAAGAGAACTAAGGTAATCATATTATAAGGACATTCTTATCATGAGCTGTATGGAATTTATCAGTCAAATAAGTTTGAGTTTGATAACCAAGAGGATGAGCTCTGAGTTTTCCTGATGAAGATAGACCTAAAGTCTGAGATGAGATAATAAGTGGAATACATGGAGGTGTATGTCTCCACTATTACCTAGCACATAAAGATGAAAGGTGGTGATGGATGCTCTTGTTGAGACATAGCTGCCTAGTTTAGCTAGTGGAAAGGTTGGAAGAGATGGCTAGGTGAACCCTAAGTTTGTGAGATATGTTGGGCTAACCCTCAGATATAATGAGATTCGTTGATCGAGTTAGTGGTTGTTTGGTTAGCCATCCTAGGGTTTGTGTGATAGAAGGATGGTTGTAGAATCATAGATGCACTTCTCTGTAAAAGAAGGTGATGAAACCCACAACTAGAGTGTTTTAGGGTTTCTGAGGAATCAACCTTTAGAAATCATGACATACAGGAGATCATGACTTTAAGTTCATCATACACCGTGGTACTACTAAGATAGTAAGTTGCAGTAGTATTTTGGATGTCTAAGATGAAGTAGTGTACAAAGTTGCATGTGGCTTGTCACCATTCATGCTAGGAGGTGAAGGACAAACACCAGTAACCCATTGAGTCAATATAGAGGATAAAGATTCCCCGAGGGGGAATGGGAGTTCATCACTATGGATGTTGTGGTAAGTCTCCCATGGACCAAGGAAAGTCAAGATGCAATATTGGTTATGGTAGATCACCTTACCTATATGACATAATCTAAGAGAAAGAGAGAGTACTATCAGGAGACAAATCTGATTGAACTACCTGTAAAAGAGATGGTTCAACTACATCATGATGCGAGTTCAAAGGTTCTTGAGTATGAACTAAAGATTCACTTCCATGAGGTGGAGATAGATACATGAAGAACTTGATGTTAGTACAACTTATCACCCCTAACTAATGGTTAGCATGATCCAGACTAGAGGGTTTGATGAGAGTGTGTGTGCTCATTCAAGGTGATATATGGGAACAATTCTCGTCCTATGAAAGTGGTGATGATTGCCACCATAGCCAGTATCGTGATGTAAGAAGCTCTGTAAGGGAGGCTGTTTCGGTCACCGCTTCATGAAGATAATGTCGGTGGAAAGACCTTGTGAAGGTTAGAGAGACCACACTGAGTGTAGAAGAAGTCACTTTGATCATGCGATGGCTGAGAAAGCCCAGGGGCGACATGAGTCGTGAGCTGATGTGAAGAAGACTGACATGCAATCCACTATGGGAGAATATGTGATATGATAATCCGACCCCTCTGAGCTATAGCTGAGAAAGATGAGTCCCTGATACATGGGTCCATTAGAGATGGATTGGTGGAGATGCTTGTGTGTAGCCTTACCCCTCAGGATAACATGATGTATGATGTGTTCGATGAGTCTGATCTAGAGCACTATGTGAGATACTAGATCCATGTGCTGAACCATGAACCTATTAAGCTTTGAGAGAGAGGCTGAAATGTCCTGAGTCACCTACGAGGGTATGAGATACAAAGGTGAGAAAGAACTCAGATGTAAGAATATAAGATGAGGAAGGTTCTTGGGAAGCACCATGGAGACGGTATAGCCACATGGGAGCCATGATGGACATGAGGAATTCTTATCCTGCTTGTTTGTATGTTTGATGGAATTTTGAGGGAAAAATTCCTATAAGGAGGGGAGGATGTTATAACCTCATTTTTCCAAATAATGTAATGAGATGTATAATTATCTTTTAATGATAAATGAAATCAATGGTTGATTTATTTTTCTGAATTGATGGATTTCATTGAGCCCAATTGAAAAGAAAAGAAAAATAAAAAGAAAAGGATTTAACTAATAAAAGGATAAGTATAAGAAAAAGGATAAATATAAATGGTAAAGGAAAAGAGACATTTCCCAAAGGGAGATTTCGTACCTTTAAGGTTCCTTGAGGACCAAGGGACTCGAGATAATCAGATAATGGCAAAGGAAAAAGAAGTATTAATTAAAATTGGTTTAATTGATGGATAACTTAGAAGTGAAGGAAACACTCTCATCCATTGGAATTTGACTTTCAAATTTGATACTTAGTTAGATAATGCCAAGATGGAGTTTCCTCTAAATTTTGAGAGAAAAATATAAATCTAGGAGAGAGAAACCAATTTTCCAAGTTATCATGTTAACACACCTTTTAAAATCAATTTTGGGATTATTGGATTTCAGGGAGCGATGACGAATGTTCGATGACCCGCGTGGTCTGGGGACCACGGATCCAAGGGTAGCCATCCATCATCTACCCCGAATCACAGAAGGATTGGGGGGGAATTGGAAATTTGATTTCCCAGAGATTGAGATGATATTTCAAAGATTTAACAAGACCATCGACTTTGGGAGATTGTTCCGAAGCATCTAGACCCTAACTTTGAGGGCTATCCTCGACGAGGGAAGAAACCCCCAAACCGCTGGGCTCCCAGACCCTACCCTATATATAGGGGGGTATTCAAGGGCACCAGAAAACCTAAATCTTATCCCAACCACTACGGAGGGTGATGACGAGTCGAACGACGGCCTTAATTGCAAGTTTGATCCAAACCTGCCCCTTCTACAACCTGTCGACCTCGTTGGAGGTTCGACAACTCGTTTAAGGTGAAGGTCAAGTCCGATCGAGCAAATTAGCGGCTCATTGAGTTCGGGCAACAATGGCGGAGCTTCTGATTACCTTCGTTCCTTTGTTGGTGGCTTGGAGCTTGGAGTCAACCGCGGAGTTGACCGCGACCACTGCGCGTGAATGGAGGAAGACAACGACCGACGATCGTCCAATCATGGTCCAGTGTGATCCCAGGCAGAGATCCAATGAACCAGAGCGAGAGTAGCTATTTTTGCTCATGCAACAAGAAGCATCTGATCTAGGGAGCGGATCATCGATCCACTGATCTGACGACTAGCATTTTTCCGGTAATTCCCCCTATGCGCAAATAATTCTGAAAAAGGGTTTTTCTTGCTAAAATCGTAGAAATTAATAGAAAACTCAAATGAATAAACTTTATACATGAAAGTTGATTAGAAAAATAAAAGGAATAAGATAAAAATAGATTAAAATCCTAATTCTATCTCTTTTTGCAAAAGTGTATTATTTTGATGAAAAAGGTATTAAAATTAGGTTAGAAACCCTAATTGATGGTAATGGATGAATTTATGAGGAATAATAGGTTAATTCGAGTATAATTAACCTATTGTATAATAATTTTAAGTCTTAATCTGTTTTTTAAGGATAATTGCACGATTTAGGGTTTTAAACCTAATATGATGGTTAATACACTTAGAAACCCTAACTTGGGGTAAAAGAAGAGAAAATTGTATTTAATCCGAAAATATGGAAATGTTTGGTTAAAAGATGATCTTTGGATCTTTTATGAGAGATAGATGAGAAAATTAGGGTTTATGAGTAATTTTGTATAATTAGGGTTTAAAGACATTAAAAGTGAGGCAAAACCCTAATTGCATGCGAAACCCTAAAAGAGGTAGAAAACCTAAAAAGGGATAGAAACCCTCAGAAGCAAGAAGGTTTGGGTAAATATTAATAAAAAGGGAATTGTACGTTATTTCAAGAATCTTGCTTGCTTGCTTGGATCGGATTTCTTTTCTTATTGGTTGATTCTATCTCAAAGATCTGTAAAACAAGTATGTAGTTATTTATGGTTAACTGCTTTAGTTTCGTGAAGGTTTTCTGGATGTTTGATCACATTGAATGCAACCTATCTGGTTTGGATGTTCATATGTGAAAATTATAAATACACTATGATTATCAAAATAATGATATAATGTGTATTCTCACACCTACATGCCACCCTGATGTAAGATGCAATGAGGTCAAGCCCCAGAGGGAAGACCCATGGGCATAATGAGTGGTGACCTCAGGCACCAAGCTCAGGATAGAGAAGGTGGCCTATATTGCGTGACTAATGGGAACCATGAGAGGTGACCCCAGGCACCAATCTTAGGATGGAGAAGGTGGACTTAAGTCTATAACAAAAGATAAACCCTAAAGAGGGTATTCCAGGGTTAAGGCAAAAGCGGTGGAGTTTGACACATGGAAAATGTAAATTGAATTGTTAATTAACTTGATTGTGATAATTAGGTTTTTAGCCTTATGTGTGAAATTTTTATTGTCCCCACATATTGACATATTCATTTATGATGACCGATGTTTTGTTTGTCAGCATTTTAGGTACAACATTGAGAAGGACAAACAGTAAAGTGACATATTATGAAAATAAGAATTAAAGTGTAAGGAGAATTAGATAGAATAGATTCAAGTTATGGATAGAAGTTAGATATCCAAAGTTTTAAAATGTATGCAACGTTTTATTTTATACCAACTTTCAGTATATTTAGGTAGAATTTTATAATTATTACTGATTATTTGTCGAACCATTGATCTGGTTTATTGGGATAACGACTCTGACCTCTTGGTCTCCCTTATGTAGGGGTTACTGGGAGGCAGGGTCATTACATTTGGTATCAGAGCATCGATTCCTCATTTAATATTTAGTAATTATTAAATTTTACAAATTTTGTAGAACCGAGGGAGTTATTAGAGGATTTTTCGAAAGACCAAGGTGTCTAGAAAAGGATCATGTCTGGGGGCTGGCAATATTTTCCTCCGCACCACTAGTCATAATATGAGGACTCCCAGATCTGTGTGACTTCCTGGCCAATGTATGAGGTTCTGACTTGAAATAAGATACCTTTAGGACTCTCTAATCTATTTTCATCCCTTCTCAACCCTAATTCAATTAAGATTCTAAGGTTTAGGGTTTTTTTCTCTCTCTTCCTCACCCTCTTGAGGATAGGGTATGTATGATAAGGTTAAAGAATCCTCCACCAAATTAATGAAAAGCATGTAAATAAGATGTCATGGACATAAGCGTAATAGTTTAAGCATAGACTAAAGATTAGTTGCATGCTTAGGTTGTATGACATGAGTTGTCATACCGTCAGGAGAGACATGAAGTTAGACCTTTGTGTCAGGAGTATGAGTAGAGAGTTGGTCTGGGAGGCAGATGTTGGCTAAATTGGACATTATTATAATCGCTTTGTTTTGATGATGACAAACATTTCTTCGTTGTGGTTTTAACTTGCTATTTGAGTGTTTCAGGGACAAGCATATAAGGTGGTGGATAGAGAAGACTTGGAAGATCAATTTGCTAAACTTGCTTTATTTTCATGATTGTAATCAATGTAAAAACTTGTACAAGTTTATAATGTACAAGTACTTAGATATCATGTAAATCAAGCATTTAGATCTTCCTATCCACACACAACACTCAGATATGTCATCCCTAAGTGAGAGTCACAATTGAACATTCATTTGTAACACTTAGCATATGAGTTAAAGTTCTGAAACAGAGTTTGTCTCGGTCGATAAACTTCTCGACTGAGATACTCTCAGTCGAAGATCTTCTCGGCTGATAAACTCCCAAGTCTAAAGCATGAACATCTTTGCAAAACCTTCTATAAGTCATCACAAAGAAGGGCTCGGTCAAACTTTACTTCGACCGAGACAATGACTCGAGCAGGTTCTATAGCCGTTAGACTTGGTTATATAACTGTTGGAGTTAGTGGAAAAAGTGGTTGGGAGTTGAGTTGAACGTTGTTCTAGACTCACCCTCGGCCAACAATTTCCTCAACCGAGAGACACTCTGTTGACAAATTTCTCGACCGAGAAGAGTTCTGTCTACACTTTTCATAACTAATCAACTAGTCGTTACAAACGCAATTAGTGGACAACTAACGGCTAGTTGAGCACTAAGAACCCCCTGGAAAGTGTCTAGAATGTCCCTAAGTCCTAGTAGGACATTTCTATAAATAGGACATGCCTTAGGACACCTAAACTCACTTGAGTAAACAACTTGCATACACAATTACACTTGAGATTCAATCATTGTGAGCAAACAAGTTGAATATGTTTTCCTTGAGCTCTACATTAGTGTCCTATAGGCTAATATCTCCTATCCACTATACATCCACATTCATCCACTTTGGTTAGGAGATCAAACGCTTGATATAGGATCAAAGCATTGTACTCTATCGGTAATGTTGTTTCCTTCTTCCAATCTTGATCCTTTTATTGTGTTTTGTTCTCCTTTTCTACTCCTAGGTTGGAGGCTGCAGAAAGGAGGTTGTTGGAGCTAATTCAGGTGGTGAAGTAGCTTGGAGGACTTAGGATTACTTCAAGAAGGATGCCTCAACGGAAAGCTACTTCAAGAGGAAGGCTACTTCAAGGGGGAGCTTGGAGTTACTTCAAGGAAGGCTGCTTCAAGGTTGGTGAGACTACTTCTAGGTGAAGGCTATCCTAAGGGTGAAGGTATTTTTATCTTATGTAACATTCTTGTGAGGTAATAAAATACAAGTGCTTTCAAAATCCCAATTGGAAACAATTGGGTAGTGGACTGACTCCCTTAGTAATTGCTAAGGGTGGAACCACTCTAAACGTCGTGTCTCCTTCTCCAAATTTTCAATTGTGGTTGCTTGGTTGAATTAATATTAAAATCATTATAAACTATATTCACCCCCTCTAGTGTTTTTCAATTGGTATCAGAGCTGGCTTAAAGGAACTTTAACAAAGTCTTAAAGAAAATGGGTGATTGGGTACTCAACAACTTCAACTTGGAAGGAACACTCGTAGCTCGGCCTCCACCATTTGATGGCACCAACTACACCTATTGGAAGAGGAGGATGCAATTCTACTTTCAAGGGATAATATGGGATCTTTGGAGAATGGTCTCAAATGCATATGATCTTCCTCAAACCAACTATGCTACATGGGATGCAAACATGGTGAGATCATCTCAATTAAATGCAAAAGTTGTATGTATTCTTTATTGTTCAATTTCCATAGGTGAGTTCTATAGAATTTTAAATTGTGAAACTGCATGTGAGATATGTCATAGACTCTTTATTACCTATGAAGGAACTGTTCAAGTTAAAAATTCCAAAATTGGCATGCTTAAACAAAAGTTTGAACATTTACGTATGGAACCAAATGAGTCTATTACTGAAATGTATGCAAAATTTTCTTTTATTTTTAATGGTTTGAATGCTTTAGGTAAAGAAATTAGTGAATAGGATCAAGTGTCTAAAATCCTTAGGTGTTTGCCTCCAAAGTACAAACCAAAAGTGACTGCAATTGAATATGCCAATGACCTAACTCGACTAAGGATGGAGCAACTCATTGGCAACTTAGAAGCACACAAGGCAACCTTGGAGGAAGAAGAAAGATGGGTGGTTGAACATAAGAAGGAGAAAAGAAAGGACATTGCATTCAAAGCATCAACCAAGATTAGTCATGACACAAGTGAAGATGATAGTGAAGAAGAAACTCTCATTGTAAACGGTAAGCAGTATAAAAGTTTTAAAAATAACAAAATCTCTAGTGTTTCTTCTTCCAGGTGCTTTGAATGTGGAAAAAAGGGACACTTGAAAGGTGATTGTCCAAAAGTTAAGAAGGGGAAGAAATCATCTCACAAGAAGAAATAAAGAGCATATAAAGTTGCATGGGATGATTCAAGTGATGATAGTGAAGATGGAGAAAAAGAAGTAGAGTGCCTTATTGCTACAACAAATGAAGAAGAAGAGGTAAGCCTTTTTTATTTTCCAAAAGAAGATATAATTGCTAGTCTTCAAGATACACATGAGAAATATGTTGATTGTAAAAAGAAACTAAAGAAAGCTACTAAAACTAATGATGATTTGTATGCTAAATTAAATAATCTTTCTTTTGAAAAGGACAATATTGTTTCTGAAAACCTTACCTTGAAATCATCTTTAAATGATTGCAATATGAAGTTTCTCACTTTAGAAACAAATCATGATCTTCTTTCTCAAGAAAAGGTTGATTTGCTTGCAAAATTGCATAATTTTCAGACTCAACCTATCCTATGTAATCATCTAGATTATGATGCTATTAGTAAGGAAAGAGATGCTTTATCATATAATCTAGATCAAGCAATGTTAAATATCAAAAAGAAAATGGATGAAATTGCCAAATTACAAAGAGAAATTGGTAGTTGTAGAAGCAATGATATTCTTGATAAAATTCCACAAGATTTTTTTGGTTTGATTGGAAGAAGAGGACTAGGTTATAAGACTAAAGGTAAATCTTTTAAAAAACCTAGAATGAGAAGGACACAAGTGCCCAAGACTAAAGTTATGTATGTTGGGTTTTAGGGGAGGTAGAGAAGGCAGCGGAAACAAAAAAAAATTCTCCCCAAACCCGGAACAAGGAAACGCGTCAACGTCTATATAATAGGAAAGGATGGTTTTTGGAATCATACCTTGTCCCGAGGCTTGCTCGGAGACAATACCTCGCCCCTTGCGCGGTCTTCAACTCCGGTCTTGGACGGTGTCTGTGCATCTCCTGGTTGCACCGGGATTGACGACTCCTCCTCTCACCGGGACTGTCGGGATTGACTGTTGTCCTCCTGAGCGGTAGAAACCTCCCGCCTCTGAAGTAGTCCACACGGACCACCTGGAACTCCAATCTCCTTGTCACACAAGGAATTGGAAGGAGTCGCACCCTCCTGTTGACGTACTAGTCGCCAACACACTCTCCTGCCTCCAGTTGCAACTGTAGTTGTCTTTCCCTTGCTGCACCTCCCTTTGCGGGTAGCACTTGCTCGGGCTCTCTCTCGGTTACCAAAACCAGAGAGAACGACAACTTTGCAGAGAAATTAGTTGCACTGAGTTGTACTTTGAGAAGCCCCCAATACCCCTATATATATAGGAGGGTCAAGGGATAGGGTTCTCTATCCCGGGCAATATGGGACTAAAGCAGGAGTAGAAAGGTTTGAGATTTTCCACAAAAGCAACCAACTCGCAACCTGAACCGATCATTTCACAACTGAAATGATCGGTTGGGGACCTGAACCGGTCGGTTGACACCTCAACCGATCGGTTGGGACCCATGAGCCGGTCGGTTCATTTCTGAACCGGTCGGTTCGTGGTCCTGACCAGTTCTCGATTGACTTTCCAAATTTTGTTTCTAATTGGTATCAAATACCAATCCTTGTTCCAATCAAATTGGGAAAGTGAAACGAAAGGAAAATTCTCACCAATCCTACTTTCCCAACTTGCCCGGTTGCAACAGTTGAACCGATCATTTCAACACTTGAAGCAATCGTTCACCCTATCCTTGAGCCGATCGACTCAACACTTGGGCCGACCGGTTCACCAAGCTCAGTCGATCAGTTCATCACATGAGCCGATCGGTTGGGAGTGCAGGTTGTGCAGAATCAGTCAATTGCGATTTCAATCAATCTGATACTCCAATCAATGTGTCCAACACCTTGAACATTATGATATTGAGCTATCAATTGATTGAGTGTTTGATTGAACTACGAAACTCCTTTAGTAATCAATCTAAACATTGTTTGTGGACAAAACTCCTCTTCCAGGTTAAATCATATGTGTGTGACCCTGCAGGTCCATTTCACGTTGGCAGTGAAAGTCCATAACACTTATGACTTCACAAGCAAAGAGCGGTGCCTAGTCACACATCAGTGCTACCCAAGTGAAAGTAGAAAGTTGGAGAACAACTTTCAATCCTACAATCCGTGAATGGTGTTACAGTGAATGTATAATTCCTTTGTCATTGATATCCCGAATGAACTCGAGGCATGGAACAGTCATCCTGTCAACATTCATTCACTTTCTTGATCTCAGAGTAGATTGGAAGAGATATGTATGACATCAATATCACATACTGATTCACACAAGCGTGCACACACCTATTTCAATCCTACTCATCAAGTGGCCTTGGATATCAAACTCCCTCAGGAGGGACAAATTCCATATCTATCACTCACCCCTCAAAAGCCCCATGTGTCAAAGCCACCCAATCATCACCTTTATAACAACCCATGTTTCAGGACTGCGTTTGATGATGTCAAAGTGTGCCCAACAACATGTGTTGAGTGCAGTGATTTCAGGTATAAGAATCACACCCACCACCATCACTGTGAGTACTGACTGTGACTACCATGTCATGGTTCCATGTGTCAAACTCACGGTGGGTCTGTCTGGTACACTTATTCTCTAACAAGTACCTATGTGTTTGGTTTGATATCTCTATATCATGACTAATGAGATTATGTCATCAACCAACACCATAATCTAGTCTTGTGTGTCATTGTTGTCTATCTACCTTCCACAATGACATCTGACTAGGGACATAACAAGAATGTACAAACTCTTAGCATCTGTATGATCTCATCGTTCAGGTCCTTAACCTGAAGGCATACGTCATTGAGTACTTTCATTCTCTAGACATTCAATCTGTTCTATCACTATCTCATATGACTGAAGCAGAAAGAATTGGAAGCTTGCCTTTGATGTTTATCAAATCAATCTTAATGTATCCCACCAATCATCCTATGATTGGCTCTCAGGGCATACATAGCAACAGACTCCCACTTGCACTGCGAGCCAATCACCCTTGAATCATATTCGTAGTGATCTTCAAACATGTCCCACATGTTATTGTGCTCTAGTATGAACTTAGTGAGTAGTGGCAAGACCTTGCCAAAGTTAGTATAAATTGCATGTCTCTCATCTCTTCATTGTACGTCACACGTATGAGATGGAGTTGTCGTAATATGCGATCTAGTATTCCTTTGCTAATCTTTAGCCACATTGCATGATCAAGGATTCCATACTTATCATCAATGAGCGGAATATCTATAAGTTCATCTCATGAAATTCTAGATCCATATAGTATCCATTGCTGTTCTTTAACACATAGATACTCGACATTTCCTTTTAAATGATTTTATTGGAACACTTCCAATTATCAACAAACTTTCACTTTTATATATCTTATATATATTTTGTGATTAATTTTCTGTCCTTTCGGAAGTTCGCATCAATGTAACTCTTTACATCGAACTCTTCCTTATCTCCATAGAACTAGTACTTCACAAGTACTTATCAAGTTCTCATGGTATTCCAGTAACCCTTACTGGAAGTAGACAAACATCCACTCGTCATGTCTCACATATGAGTTATCAGGATGAGCACATCATATTGCCATGTCATACATACAAGATGATGAATGCTGGGATGATCACATACATGATAGATCCATATCTATTCTTAGTGTTCTCATTCTTCATAAGAATTGAACACTTGGCCTTGGGATACTAACTCCATGTAACATGGACAAGTTATCTCCCACTTAATCTGTGTATACTAAACCCTTCAGTACAGATTGCCAGTGTATGCTTTCTCTTTTCAGGTCAAGAGGTTTTTGAGAACTATCTCTATAGATCTCTATTCCTATCACATAGGAAACATCTCTATCTTCCTTAAAGATAATTTCCACTTTTGGATTTCCAATCTAGAACATTTCATTTCACATCAACATGTGGAATGTGAATATGCTCCCACTAAATCACAGATCCCTTCTTTATCTTTGACATATCAGTCAAACCCTTTGACTATATCATCAAAGTAAAGATCCAATTCTGAGTTGCTTGTACTCAATCAATCACATTGATTAGTCCATTGTAACTTATAGACTTCATTTGCATTAATGGATTCATAAACCTTATAGGTTGTGTCACGTACACATCCTTGTTTTATTCCTCATAGGAATGCGGTTTTAGTATCCATATGCCAAATGTCTTAGTCATTAAGTTGCAATCAACAAGCATCATCCTTCTCAAAATGTTATCCATGTGTCTTAACACTTAAGACTTATTCACACTTATGGATTTTATTCCAATGGGTGCTACCATCAAGGTCATACCTCATGGTTCATGTGGATATCATTTAGGATGTAATGGTCATAAACCATAATTCAGAATTTGATTCCTCATATTCATCTAGATAGTTGACTCATCACATGAACAACTTATCACATAGATAATTGAGGTTTATCTGTTAAAGATATAAGAACTCACAACCCTTGTAATTCTTAATTTCTTTTATTAGTGAGGGGTATTCTTTATTAAGAAGAATTTAGTTATTCGATAATCATTCTCTAACTCCTTGGAGTATGAATCCCTTTCGATTTAGACATCACTATGCCTTAATCATGAGCTCACTATGATACACTATAATAATCACTCATAAGGATCTCAAACATTTTGGTCTAAGTATTTCATTCATTGATCTCATCAAGAATTAACACTTTACCAAATTCGTACTTCATCTATGATATTGTTGAACACTTCAAGATATTCATATTGGTATTTCTTCAAGCACCATCTGAAGTATTAACATTTACTCCAATAGGTATGCAAATACATCACATGTATTATACCTAATTGGATAATCATTCTCCCACTACCATTAGTGAAGATTGATTAATCATGTACAAGAGATTCATATCTCTTACTGGTTCTCTAACCAAAAGAGTCTAGATTTATCCATCACATGGAAACTAGAAATGAATTTCTTATGATTTAAGCTAATTTGATTGTTTGAGTTATCAATAACTTTAGGTATCATTTTATCTTATGCATACTATGTATCACAAGATAAACAAGGCATTGCCACAAAGATCATATCTTTAAGATTGAAACATCAACTTTATTAATTTCCATCAATATGCAAAATAAAGTGTTTCTATCTATTGGCAAATATATGAAATAACAGTTCTCAACTCTATTTCTTGCCCTTTAGGCTAAAATAAACTGAAAGGTACTCCTATCTATGGCAGAAACACTTGCTCCAATGATGGTTACTTCTTTCTTGGTCCTTTCACAAAGGCCATCACTTCTTTACGGATCTTGGATATCATATATGATAGATCCATATCTTGGTATCATATACCTCAGATAAAGAAGCGGTTCATTTCATGATACCTTAGGTGGAGATCTCCATCCTCTCCTTCATCTTCTTTTGTTCTTCCAGATATAAAGGGCAATTCCCTCATACACCCTCTCCCCATGTGCCTTGAGGCTGAAGACGGCTTGGATTGCTGGCTAACATCAGAACACTTCTTTGCTTTGTCATTGTCCTTGCCCTTAAGATTTACCTTTTTCTTTGATCATATCAAAGATTATGGTTTGTCTTTCTTCATCTTTACCTCTACTATCCTCAACATGTCCAACAACTTTGTCAACACTTGTCAAAGTTGTAGTTTATCATGAATTGTATGATTCTCGCAACATTTGCAGTATCATACCAATAGACAACTCTTGGCTCAAAGGGAATCCTTCAGGTTTTCCACATACCCAATCACATTGAGTGTGTGAATACCTTACTGGATCTCCTTCTGTCATGACATACTAGGACAGTGTCTTGGAGACATCATATGTCTCTGCAACTCATAGTTCAGAGAACACAACATCAAGCACTCCTCATCAATGTCTTCCTCGGTATGCTTCCATAAGCATACTTTCAGCCATTGATGTGGTGGGATTGAGTTTATGTGGTCTTGGTATAACTAGGACTTAGAGCTTTCGCTCTTTGATTGAGAACACTTCTCATCAACCTAACCAATCGTGGAATTATTCCCATTTAATTTGTTGGTCTCAAAGACCGATCGCAAATAAAGTCATTTGTTGATTAACCATTTATTTTAACAAAAGGAAATATATGAAATTTTAGTCCAAAACTCTTTTTGACTTGTTTGATTGATTTGAAAATTTGATGATAAAATTAGGCCTTTAATTCATTATCGCTCCCACTATTTTACTTCAAATTGATAGCCCTCACCATCAATTCAGAAGATTGCAGCGTACAACCTTCTAGTGGGCAAGATCCATATTTCATCAAGTCATGAGTCAGCTTTGACTGATCGCCCACAATCTTGACTATTTAGGTAGGCCATCATGCCAATTGCATCATATGCAACTCTTGATAAGATGTCATATGCAACTCCTTGCCATAATCATCTCCATGCCTCAAGGTGCTAGATCCTATCTAGGTCACCTTGTTAAGTCCGACCCAAAGCAAACATGATGAATATGCACCCTGCTTGGGTAGACCCACACATTCATCCTTCACGCTTCCACGAGATAGACGGTGTGCCACACTTGGGCCTGCCCACACTTGGTCGATCAAGCTTTTCACGTGTGTCGCATTTGGAAGGCATCTAAAACTTAATATTTTAATGAGGGATTTGGTTTTTATATACATATACATATCCAATCACCACAATACATAGTACGTATCATATACATGCTATATCCCACAGAAAACATGCACAAACGATAAAAAGCGATGATTATGGCCATCCTAATGTGATTCCTCGATCCAAGAGGAATCATGGTCATCTAGGTCTACATCACATGCAACCTGTACAAGATGAACTCTATGCTTTGCCTTCAGAGTAGATCAACTCATCACATGATTGACTTGCTCATTCTGGCCCGGTCGTCTGGGTGCCACCAGCCGATCGGTTGGCTCCTCCAACCGATCGATTTGCATGGTCATCATGCATCTCTTCATGGCCGCCACCCGCTCATCTCGCTCCTCGAACTGGTCATGAACTGATCGGCTCACTCCTTGAACCGATTGTCTGGAATGTCAACTGATCGGTTCACGCTTTGAACTGATCGTCTCAGCTGTCGTCTCGATGTCCTCCGTTCTTTGACATAATAGGAAATAAAATCTATCCTAATTTTACATTGCTTAAAAGGAAAACCCCGAGTTACATTCGTGGGGAGCAAAGGTAGGAAAGAACCTCAAATTATTTCGAGTTACATCAGGAATAGGAGAAGGAAGATTGGTGCGCAGACCGAGATGCAAGCAACCACATACAACCATACATAGATAGGGTTTATTGGCCATAACCACACTATACATCCACCACAAAACTTGTTTAAGGGAGACGCATATCGAGTGCATTAATAATACATATCATATATGTAATTGGGATTTGTGGATTTAGGATTGGACATGCATAAAGCCAATATTATTCGCATCGTATGCAATAAATAAAGGCGACAAACCAAAATCAATCATATCGATATTCCTAAAATATAGAGCAGTTGATGTGTCTCTGATACCATTGTTGGGTTTTAGGGGAGGCAGAGAAGGCAGCGGAAACAAAAAAAATTTCTCCCCAAACCCGGAACAAGGAAACGCGTCAACGTCTATATAATAGGAAAGGATGGTTTGCGGAATCATACCTTGTCCCGAGGCTTGTTCGGCGAAAATACCTCGCGCCTTGCGTGGTTTCCAACTCCAGTCTTGGACGGTGTCTGTGCAGCTCCTGGTCGCACCAGGACTGACGACTCCTCCTCTCATCGGGACTGTCGGGATTGACAGTTGTCCTCCTGAGCGGAAGAAACCTCCCGCCTCTGAAGTAGTCCACACGGACCACCTGGAACTCCAATCTCCTTGTCACACAAGGAATTGGAAGGAGTCGCACCCTCCTATTGATGTACTAGTCGCCAACACACTCTCCTGCCTCCAGTTGCAACTGCAGTTGTCTTTCCCTTGTTGCACCTCCCTTTGCGGGTAGCACTTGCTCAGGCTCTCTCTCGGTTACCAAAACCAGAGAGAACGACAACTTTGCAGAGCAACTGGTTGCACTGAGTTGTAGAAGGGTTCTCTATCCCAGGTAATATGGGACTAAAGCAGGAGTAGAAGGGTTCAAGATTTTCCACAAAAGCAACCAACTCGCAACCTGAACCGATCGTTTCACAACTGAAACGGTCAGTTGGGGACCTGAACTGGTCAGTTGACACCTCAACCGATCGGTTGGGACCCATTAGCCGGTCGGTTCATTTCTGAACTGGTCGGTTCATGGTCCTGACCAGTTCTCGATTGACTTTCCAACTTTTGTTTCTAATTGTTATCAAATACAAATCCTTGTTCTAATCAAATTGGGCAAGTGAAACGAAAGGAAAATTCTCACCAATCCTACTTTCCCAACTTGCCCGGTTGCAACAGTTGAATTGATCGTTTCAACACTTGAAGCAATCGTTCACCCTATCCTTGAGCCGATCGACTCAACACTTAGGCCGACCGGTTCACCAAGCTCAGCCGATCGGTTCATCACATGAGCCGATCGGTTGGGAATGCAGGTTGTGCAGAATCAGTCAATTGCGATTTCAATCAATCCGATACTCCAATCAATGTGTCCAACACCTTGAACATTATGATATTGAGCTATCAATTGATTGAGTGTTTGATTGAACTACTAAACTCCTTTAGTAATCAATCTAAACATTATTTGTGGACAAAACTCCTCTTCCAAGTTAAATCCTATGTTTGTGACCCTGCAGGTCCATTTCACATTGGCAGTGAAAGTGGATAACACTTATGACTTCACAAGTAAAGAGCGGTGCCTAGTCACACATCAGTGCTACCCAAGTGAAAGTAGAAAGTTGGAGAACAACTTTCAATCCTACAATCCGTGAATGGTGTTACAGCGAATGTATAATTCCTTTGTCACTGATATCCCGAATGAACTCGAGACATGGAACAGTCATCATGTCAACGTTCATTCACTTTCTTGATCTCAGAGTAGTTTGGAAGAGATATGTATGACATCAATATCACATATTGATTCACACATGCGTGTGCATGCCTATTTCAATCCTACTCATCAAGTGGCCTTGGATATCAAACTCCCTCAGGAGGGACAAATCCCATATCTATCACTCACCCCTCAAAAGCCCCATGTGTCAAAGCCACCCAATCATCACCTTTATAACAACCCATGTTTCAGGACTGCGTTTGATGATGTAAAAGTGTGCCCAACGACATGTGTTGAGTGTAGTGATTTCAGGTCTAAGAATCACACTCACCACCATCACTGTGAGTACTGACTGTGACTACCATGTCATGGTTCCATGTGTCAAACTCACGGTGGGTCTGTCTGGTACACTTGTTCTCTAACAAGTACCTATGTGTTTGGTTTGATATCTCTATATCATGACTAATGATATTCTACCATCAACCAACACCACAATCTAATCTTGTGTGTCATCGTTGTCTGTCTACCTTCCACAATGACATCCGACTAGGGACATAACAAGAATGTACAAACTCTTAGCATCCATATGATCTCATCGTTCAGGTCCTTAACCTGAAGGCATACGTCATTGAGTACTGTCATTCTCTAGACATTCAATCTGTTCTATCACTATCTCATATGACTGAAGCAGAAAGAATTGGAAGCTTGCCTTTGATGTTTATCAAATCAATCTTAATGTATCCCACCAATCATCCTATGATTGGCTCTCAGGGCGTACATACCAACAATGTATGTGCCTAATGCCAATCCAACTAAGAAGAGAAATGAAATTAATTCTATATTTTATCATTACTATTCACATCTTTGACATTATTCATTCTCTTGCCCATATAAGAAAAAGGATGTTGATCTAGTTTGGGTTCCTAAAACTTAGAGATTTTAATTTGATTAGCTGAGATTTGACCTAAAATGTTACTTTAATATTAAAATGTCTTATCTCGACAAAATTGAGCCTTAACTTTCATATTCTTGCAAAATTATATTACTTTATGTTTTTCTTGCAAATAATTACTGAAATACAATACATAAACACTCTCGGTTAAGAAAATATTCGACCTAGACACTGTCAGTCAAGAATTAGTCGACCGAGTAGGTTACTGTTTTAAGCTTGCAAAAATCTGACAAAACCTGTAAAAATAGCAGAATACTCGGTCGAGAAAATCTTCGACTGTGATAAATTCGATCGAAGGAAAGTTCGACCGAATCAAGTTTTATTGAACTTGTTTAATTGATCCAGTTTGCTATCAAATTGCTATTAATGATTGATTTAATGAATCTTGGAAACAACTCTTTAAACATATTTATCATGACTTATTAAATATACTTTGGTTATAGCATTCTTATTAAAGTTGTTACAAAACATGTTGATGAAAAACCTGTATACTTTTTGCAAACTAAAATTGGACATGCCTTCTTGCAAAAATAAATCAATACAAAATCCACATGGTTTGTCCTAAGTATTCCTTGGTTTATCTATATAGAAATCATGTCTTGAAATTTTCCTTTAAATGATCATGATCATTGTAATTATGGATATGCATTTACTGTTTCACCATCTACTTGGTTTGCTTAAAATAATCTTTGATCTATATCATGAATGAATATTGTTTTCAAAATGATCATAGTGATTTAGCTCATTACACATAAAGATAATGTTATCATTGAAAATACAATTTTTGCATCAAGATAAATCTCTTTGGTACAAATGCATCTTGACATACCTTATGGAAAATGATAACATCCTTGTTATACATGAATAATGTTTATATGATACTCTGCAGCTATGTTTCAAATATTCAATCAAGTGGATCATTGTGAAAGCTTAAATTGGAAATTTGCAGAAATTGCCTCTCGGTCGAAAAATAAACCAACTGAGGGGCGCCAAGGTCGAAGTCAAGGTCGACCTAAAATAAGCTTGACAAAATGCTTAATTGTAAATCATTTCCTTGCACTCAATCTTAGTTCATATCTCTCACAAAAGGTTAACTTATTATGATCTAATGCTTATTATGACCTTAGAATCCTTAAATTATCTTGATTATAAGATTAAGGGGGAGCTTACACAAATTATCTTGACTATAAGATTCAGAAGGAGCTCACAAAACTTCATAAACATCATAAAGAAAATTTGAAACTAGTTATGACCTTAGTGTTGGATAAATTGGACATTATGATAAATCCCTTTGTTTCGATGATGACAAACATTTCATTCTTGTTGATCTAACGTGCTACTTGAGTGTGCAGGATTAAGGTGGATGACAAAGCAACTAGGGAAAATCCAAAAAGCTTACATATTTATATTTCCATGCAATGTAATCACTGTTGTAAAAACTTGTACAAATATATAATGTACAAGTACTTAGATTGCATGTAAATCAAGCGTTGGATCTTCCTAGCTAATCACCACACTTAGATAGGTCATCCCCTTCAAATAGGATCACATATGCACACTCATACACATGCTTAGTGGTTAATTAAAAGATTGAAAACAGAGTCAATCTCGGTCGACCACACTCCTCGACCGAGACACTCTCGGTCGACAAACTTCTCGACCGAGAATGACCCAAGTAGTCGTTAGACACAGCTGACAAGGTAGTTGGCAGTTGCAAATGAACGTTGATCCAGAGAGCCTGTCGGTCGACAAAACTTCGACCGAGTAGGTATCTCGGTCGACAAATTGTCGACCGAGATGGTCTCTGACAGCAACTGCAGAATAAAGTAACTAGCCGTTACTAATGCACCTAACTTATATCTAACGGCTAGTTAAGCACTTAGAAGCCCCTAGAAGTTGTCTAGAACGTCCTTAAGTATCCATAGGCCACTCCTATAAATAGGACATGCCTTAGGACACCAAAATACACCTAAGCTATACTTGTGCTATACTTGAGCTTGAACACTCACTTGCAATCTGTTTTAGAGCAATAGAGCAATTCCTACACTTGCCATTCATTCCTATTGCTCCCATTTCGTGTCCTATAGGCTAGTATCTCCTATCCACTACAATCACATTGTCATACACATTGGTTAGGAGATCTAAACGCTTGATATAGGAAAATCAAGCATTGTGCTTACAACGGTATTGTAATTTCTGTTTTCCTTCTTGTTCCTTTTTATCTTTTGTACTCTCCTTGCTACTCCTAGGGTTGGAGGCTGCAGATTGGAGAGGGTTGACTTCTTAGGTGGAGAAGGGGACTTCAAGCTACTTCAAGAAGGCTATCGCACGGGAAGCTACTTCAGAAGGCTGGTGCAACGGGAGTTGGTGCATCTACTTCAAGGGAAGGCTGCTTCAAGGTTGGGCGATTACTTCTAGGTGAAGGCTGCTTGAAGGGTTTGGGAAAAGAAATTGTATTTTATGTAAAGTCTTTGCGAGGTAATAAAATAAATTTCTTTTCAAATCCCGGTTGGGTAAGCAACCAGGTAGTGGATTGACGGCTATAGTATTTGCTATAGTTGGAACCACTCTAAACCATGTGTCTCCTTGTCCAATATTTTCATTGTGGTTGTTTGAGTTAAATAATTGTTAAAATATCTATAAAACTCTATTCACCCCCCCTCTAGTAGTTTTCAATTGGTATCAGAGCAGGCTTCAAGGAACCCTAACCAGGTCTTGAAGAATGAAGGGTGGAGGTGATTACAACCGCAGGCAAAGGAGCAACTTGGACCAACTTTCAACAAGCTGCAATTGGTGTTTAGGAACGAACCATACAACAATCAGCTGTCCATGGAAAGAAAAGAAGAAAGAAGTCCATAAGAATTGTTTCATTGCTACAACCAATGAGGAAGAAGAAGAAGAGGTAAGCCTTCTTGATTTATCAAAAGAAGAGCTAATTTCTAGTCTTGAAGAAACTCACAATAAGTATATTGAGTGCAAGAAGAAATTAAAGAAATCTAGTAAAACAAACGATGAGTTAAATGCTAGACTTCTTGCTCTTACATCTGAAAATGACGATTTATATGCTAAATTGAATACTCTTGGTTTTGAAAAAGATGACATTGTTTCTAAAAACCGTACTTTGAAATCATCTCTAAGTAGTAGTGAAGTGAAGATTTTTACTCTAGAAACAAATTATGATCTTCTATATCAAGAAAAGGTTGAATTACTTGCAAAGTTAAATGACTTTCAAAAACAACCTATTTTGTGTACACATCTAGATTATGATAGTATAGTGAAAGAAAGGAATTCTTTATCATCTAATCTAGATCAAGCAAAATTAGATATTAAGAAAAGAATGGATGAGATCGTAAAGTTGCAACAAGAAGTTAGTAGGTTAAGCAACAATGGAATCCTTGATAGAATATTGGATAATTCCTATCATCAAATAGGGAGAAGAGGACTAGGTTATAAGCCCAAAGGGAAAACTCATCAACAACCTAGTTGGAGAAAGACACGAGCACATCAAGCCACATTTGTACCAAAGAACAACCTAGAACAAAACCATAGAAAAAGACTTGAGGTTGATTCTATATGTTGCCATTATTGCTCTCGTCTTGGACATTACTCTTTTTCATGCCCATACAAGAAAAGGAATGTTGGGTTAGTATGGGTTCCGAAACCCCCAAATTGAATTGATTAGACTAAGTTGAGATATGACCGAATACTTTAAATTGCACATCCTTATGTCTATCTCGACTTAACAGAAAGGGGTAACAAAATGATTCAAGTAACTAAAATTTCTAACTTGAAAATTTATCTCAATTAAGGTCCTTAAAACTTAAAATTTTGAATGAGTTGAGATTTGATCTAAATGTTACTTTGATATTCATATGTTTTATCTCAACTAAAACTGATTCTTAAACTACATAATTGAATTAGACATAGTCTATATTTTTGGTTGAAATCAATTAACAGTTCTGAACATATTCCAGAAACTTAGTCGGTCGAGAATTTGTCGACCGAGTGAAAATTCGGTCGAGAAATTGTCGACCGAGCATATCACTGTTCTTCATAATACTGTACAATTGCTGAATTCTTTTGAAATTGATCAAAATTGCTATCGATTAAGATTAATGACTTTACAATAAAGTATAAATTATGGAAATCATCCTTGAAAGATTATGTGAAATTAATTTGGTCAAAAAACCAAAATTATGCTTAGCTTAAAGAAAATTTCTGTTTTATCATAACATGTCTTTATTGTTCTATCATTACATAGGCAAGCAAAAGAATCTATTGATGGTATATCTCTTCGAAATGCTTGCAAAGAATATAATGTTTTCAATTGATATATTTAAAAGATTTGAAATATTCATTGTGCTTTCATGATTAGTATCATTTAAATACGCATCAAAATTGATTTAAATGCTAAATTGGAAATCTGCAATTTCTGCCTCTTGGTTAAAACAAAATTTAGCCAAGGGGCACTATGGTCGTAGTCAAGGGCGACCTAAAATAAGCTTTGACAAAATGCTTATTTGGACATCAATTTATTGAACTTAATCTTAGTATACTTTTGATAAAGGTCAAAATCAAAAATTTATCATTTGTGACCTTAAAAGCCTTAAATTGCTTAAATTATAAGATTAAGGGGGAGCTTATAAAAACATATTTGATTATCTTGATTATGAAGCTTACAAAAACATTGTTAACATCATTTGGAGTTTGTTATGACCTTCGGATTCTTAAAAGTAATTTGTATGAAAAAGAATTTCATCAAAATGATATATCTTGCTCTTAAAGGAACTCTCTAAACAAATCAGGGCTTAACATCCCTTGTTTTGGTTGGAGACATTTTTTTTATGTACTCTAAGATTAAAGGACTCTCATTTAATTTAGGGCTTATCATCCCTTGATAGATGAGAAATAAATATACATTCATCATAAGCTTAAGGGAATCTCATATCATTTAAAGGCTTAACATCCTTTGCAAATGATTGAGAAACAAATTGTGGATAAATTAGACATAAATCCATGTTCCTTATAGGATATCTATTTAAGGGGGAGCTTAATATAAAATTAAGGGGGGAGAAGAAATAGAATGTTTAACCTGGATATCTTTTTGAAATGACAAAGGGGGAGAAAGAATATAAAATCAAAAATATAAATATAAATGAGTTTCATCTTGTTGGCCAGCACTCACTTGCGAAACATAAATGGCTACAAAAGGTAATTTTCAGGTATGAAACTCACATGCTTTATATTTTCTTATTTCATATTTAGGAAATATTTGTCATCTTCAAAAAGGGGGAGATTGTTGGATAAATTGGACATTATGATAAATCCCTTTGTTTCGATGATGACAAACATTTCATTCTTGTTGATCTAACGTGCTACTTGAGTGTGCAGGATTAAGGTGGATGACAAAGCAACTAGGGAAAATCCAAAAAGCTTACATATTTATATTTCCATGCAATGTAATCACTGTTGTAAAAACTTGTACAAATATATAATGTACAAGTACTTAGATTGCATGTAAATCAAGCGTTGGATCTTCCTAGCTAATCACCACACTTAGATAGGTCATCCCCTTCAAATAGGATCACATATGCACACTCATACACATGCTTAGTGGTTAATTAAAAGATTGAAAACAGAGTCAATCTCGGTCGACCACACTCCTCGACCGAGACACTCTCGGTCGACAAACTTCTCGACCGAGAATGACCCAAGTAGTCGTTAGACACAGCTGACAAGGTAGTTGGCAGTTGCAAATGAACGTTGATCCAGAGAGCCTGTCGGTCGACAAAACTTCGACCGAGTAGGTATCTCGGTCGACAAATTGTCGACCGAGATGGTCTCTGACAGCAACTGCAGAATAAAGTAACTAGCCGTTACTAATGCACCTAACTTATATCTAACGGCTAGTTAAGCACTTAGAAGCCCCTAGAAGTTGTCTAGAACGTCCTTAAGTATCCATAGGCCACTCCTATAAATAGGACATGCCTTAGGACACCAAAATACACCTAAGCTATACTTGTGCTATACTTGAGCTTGAACACTCACTTGCAATCTGTTTTAGAGCAATAGATCAATTCCTACACTTGCCATTCATTCCTATTGCTCCCATTTCGTGTCCTATAGGCTAGTATCTCCTATCCACTACAATCACATTGTCATACACATTGGTTAGGAGATCTAAACGCTTGATATAGGAAAATCAAGCATTGTGCTTACAACGGTATTGTAATTTCTGTTTTCCTTCTTGTTCCTTTTTATCTTTTGTACTCTCCTTGCTACTCCTAGGGTTGGAGGCTGCGGATTGGAGAGGGTTGACTTCTCAGGTGGAGAAGGGGACTTCAAGCTACTTCAAGAAGGCTATCGCACGGGAAGCTACTTCAGAAGGCTGGTGCAACGGGAGTTGGTGCATCTACTTCAAGGGAAGGCTGCTTCAAGGTTGGGCGATTACTTCTAGGTGAAGGCTGCTTGAAGGGTTTGGGAAAAGAAATTGTATTTTATGTAAAGTCCTTGCGAGGTAATAAAATAAATTTCTTTTCAAATCCCGGTTGGGTAAGCAACCAGGTAGTGGATTGACGGCTATAGTATTTGCTATAGTTGGAACCACTCTAAACCATGTGTCTCCTTGTCCAATATTTTCATTGTGGTTGTTTGAGTTAAATAATTGTTAAAATATCTATAAAACTCTATTCACCCCCCTCTAGTAGTTTTCACTTAGTATCTTTAAAGTAATCTTGGAGTGTACAATATTTATGAATATAATGGAATTCTCTAAACAAATTAGGGCTTAACATCCCGTGCATTTGGTTAGAGATACATTCATTAATTCTACTATAAGATGAAAAGAATCTCATATCATTTCAAGGCTTAACATCCCTTTTGAATGGTTGAGAAACTACTAAATATACTCATGTTCTTAAAGGATTCTCATGTCATTTCAAGGCTTAACATACTTTGCAAATGATTGAGAAATAAATCGTGGCTAAATTTGACATAAGTGGTTTGCTTTGAGTATCAAATTATCAAATTAAGGGGGAGAAATAAAAGTCATAATTAATGTTTAGCTTCGTTATCTTTTTGAAATGACAAAGGGGGACAAACAATATAAATCAAATGAAAAGAGTTTCATAATCTCTTGTTTTTAAAAATGATATCGTTTGAACAAGAGAATACATGAAAAGGAAATGAAAGGAAATTTTAGGTATGAAACTCATGATTTACATTATTTTGAATTATATTGGAAATGTTTGTCATCTTCAAGAAGGGGGAGATTGTTGGCTAAATTGGACACTATTATAATACCTTTGTTTTTAAACATTTCTTTCTTGTGGTTTTAACTTGCTATTTGAGTGTTTCAGGGACAAGCATATAAGGTGGTGGATAGCGAAGACTTGGAAGTTCAATTTGCTAAAATTGCTTTATTTTCATGATTGTAATCAATGTAAAAACTTGTACAAGTTTATAATGTACAAGTAATTAGATATCATGTAAATCAAGCGTTTAGATATTCCTATCCACACACAACACTTAGATAGGTCACCCCTAAGTGAGCGTCACAATTGCACATTCATTTGTTACACTTAGCATATGAGTTAAAGTTCTGAAATAGAGTTTGTCTCAGTCGACAAACTTCTCGACCGAGATACTCTCGGTCAAATATCTTCTCGACTGAGAAACTCCCAAGTCTAAATCACAAACATCTTTGAAAAACCTACTATAAGTCATCACAGAGAAGGGCTTGGTCGAACTTTACTTCGACCGAGACAATGTCTCGAGCAGGTTCTATAGCCGTTAGACTTGGTTATATAACCGTTAGAGTTAGTGGAAAAAGTGGTTGGGAGTTGAGTTGAATGTTGCTCCAGACTCACCCTCGGTCGACAATTTCCTCGACTGAGAGACACTCAGTCGACAAATTTCACGACCGAGAAGAGTTATGTCTACACTTTTCAGAACTAATCAACTAGCCATTACAAATGCAATTAGTGGACAACTAACGACTATTTGAGCACTAAGAACCCCCTAGAAAGTGCCTAGAACGTCCCTAAGTACTAGTAGGCCATTCCTATAAATAGGACATGCCTTAGGACACCTAAAATCACTTGATTACACAACTTGCATACACAATTACACTTGAGATTCAATCATTGTGAGCAAACAAGTTGAGCTACACTTGCAATCTGTTTTCCTAGAGCTCTACATTAGAGTCCTATAGGATGGTATCTCCTATCCACTATACTTACATGTTCATCCACTATGGTTAGGAGATCAAATGCTTGATATAGGATCAAAGCGGTGTACTCTATTGGTAACATTGTTTACTTCTTCCAATCTTGTTCCTTTTATTATGTTTTGTTCTCCTTTGCTATTCCTAGGTTGGAGGAGGTGGAAAGGAAGTTGTTGGATCTTCTTCAGGTGGTGAAGGTAGCTCGACGGACTTAGGATTACTTCAAGAAGGCTATCTCAACGGGAAGATACTTCAAGAGGAAGGCTACTTCAAGGGGGAGCTTGGAGTTACTTCAAGGAAGGCTGCTTCAAGGTTGGTGAGACTACTTCTAGGTGAAGGCTATCCTAAGGGTGAAGGTATTTGTATCTTATGTATCATCCTTGCGAGGTAATAAAATACAAGTGCTTTCAAAATCCCAATTGGAAACAATTGGGTAGTGGATTGACTCCCTTAGTAATTTCTTAGGGTGGAACCACTATAAACACCGTTTCTCCTTCTCCAAATTTTCAATTGTGGTTGCTTGGTTGAATTAATATTAAAATCATTATAAAACCCTATTCACCCCCTATAGTGTTTTTCAATAGAGACCTCTATTAAAGGTAGAGATTTGGCACATCCTCTAAGGATGATGCTAACCGTAACCCTAAGTGGTGGTTAGAGAGAGATGACATGATGAGTTAGATATCGTGGTCAACCATGTGCGTGAGTTGACCTACTTTTTGTTTTGAATACCTATGAGAAGTATGAGCTATGTGAGGCTGGTTGACTTAGTGCCTTCTGGGTGACCCAACCTTAGTAGGGTTGTGCATGTTGGGTGAAGGATAACTCCTTCATTAATGAGGTTAGTGATGACCATATAGAAACCCTATGGGCTTATATGAGCATGGCATAGCGCTGGCAGTAGGTTAAAACCCAGGATAGAAGGGCATGTTGGATAGCTTATGAGATAAGCATAAAGAGCTATGGATGATCTTGAGCGAACATAGGTTTCACCCATGTAGGGGTATACATGTGAGCTTGATCCACCTTTTTAGAGAGAGAACCTCTAGTAGTAAGGTTGTTTGTAGGGTTAGCTCTAGAGAGAGAGCAAGACCCGAGAAAAATGGTTGGAATCTTGGACTTAGGGATATAAGGAACCCTGAGAAATAAGATATGTACAACCTAAGTGGATGGCTACGGTTGTCTCGTGCATGATCCTTGGAGGATTGTGGCATCTGGGTTGCCTTTAGAGGAACCAAACCCTAGAAAGAGGAAGAGACTTCTTGAACCGATCTATGGAAGTAGTAGGTGCCCTGAGGAGTTCCTTAGACTCTGAGGAGGCATAGTATCAAGTTGGAAGACCTCATACCTAGTTGTTTGTCCTTGAGGAGGGCTCAACTCTGAGGTATTGTGGTAGGATTATAGGGTGTGCATGATATACCTCGTACATGTTTGGTTCATGGTTGGAAAGCTGAGCATGTAGTTAGACGGTTTATGCATAAAAGTGAACCTAGGGTTCCTAGACCTAAAGAAGGGAAGTAGTAGTACCTAGTGCACCTGATGCTCATGATGAGATTTGAGTTTCTATAGATTCGAGCATGGCACCCGTCATGTTTAGGGGAAAGGGAAACCCCTTGGATTAAGGTGTATGTTTGATGAACCCCTACTTATAGGTTGGTGACGTATGTATGCATGATAATAGTTCAATGTAAAGGAATAGAAACAAGTATGACCTATCAGGGAGACCTAGCATGGTTTAGTAGGTGTTCTGCTTGTTAGCTATGTTCCTTAATAGCTTTCTAGGGTTGAGCGTGCTCATGTAGATGTAAACCCTGGATATAGGGACATTTGTGACCCTTGTTGCTATCATGATATAATTTCCTCCCATCCTGGGAGAGGGATGCTTTTGTAGGGTATGTACCAACTTTTGTTGGGTTTGAGATAACCTAAAGAGGTCTCATTGGATCTTGAGAATCTAAGTGGAGAGTACATAGTATGAGAATGAACCTACGGACCCATTGCTAACCATCTCTAAGTACATGTAGATGGGGTCTGACCGAGGTAGGTAGGTTGCCGTGATCCCTATGAGAGGATGTAAATCAGACCACGAATGCTGAGAGAGATGATGGAGACTTGGGTAAGGTTTCAAGATGGATATTTATTATGTTAGAATCATATGTCTATTCCAGGGTCAGGTAGGGATAAGACTGATGGGATTAGGAGTCTCTTTGACTAAGAGAAGAACACAATTCTCAATTTTTATCCACACTCACTATCCATCTATATTGCTTAAAATGAGTAATGACACTAACAATTAAGTGAAACCCTAATCAAATAGTTAGTAACTTCTCACATACCAAGGACCTTCTTCAACACTAAATCAAGCAAGTGAAGTATGTTTACTTTTAATAGTCAAGAGGTTTGTCAAAAGTTTTCTTGGAATCATAAATCACTCATATATGTGGGAATTAGCGATCCTTCATCATATATGGAAACTTTCATGTGGGCTCCGATCTCCAAACCACGAATTAATCTTGATTTAAACATGTGCGGAAGCATTCGGTAAACAGCGGAAGACCAAAAATCACATGAAATTAAAACTTTTTGAGACAAGAGCTTGAAACCTCAAACCTTTTCCATAGAAAAAGGATTTAACTGTTTACATCACTGACAATTACTTCTTGAGTAATTATATACAACATGATACAAAACTTCTCAAGAATTCATACTCAAAACACTCCAGGACCTGAGAGTACAGAGGACACATAAGACTGACTCTATACTACACCATGAAGCAGGCTAGATCTCCACCTGAGATAACTACTGCTCCTGATGCTGCTGGGATTGGTCACCTGAGTTCTTGTCCCTCCGTCTTCGACGACCACCTAAAAAGTAGAAGTCTACGGGGTGAGACAAGTATACATAATTGCCCCAGCGAGAGTTATAACTCTCCACTAGAAGCTTTATAAGCAAAGCAGGGAATAACTAAAGCAATAAAAGCCTTCAAGGTATTCACTAGCAGTTTTATGGTAAGCAAGAGTTCAACCAATAATAAAATATGAGAACATCTATGCTATTCAAGGTAACATCAATCAAATAACTCGTAGATAACTCTAACAGATATACTACGCTGTTGATTATGTTTTTAAGGGAGTATAGGGATGCATCTCACCTTTTAGACTGTGTGGTGGGGAATGATGGACTACATGAATCTACATCAAATCCTCTCACCATTTCTCTTTTAGTGAATGTGGGATGCATCTCACCTTTTAGACTGTGTGGTGGGGAATGATGGACTACATGAATCTACATCAAATCCTCTCACCATTTCTCTTTTAGTGAATGTATGACGGACTACAAGAATCTACATCAAATACCTACACTAGGATGTAAGGTTCTACACATCCATGTACCCCATATACTCAAAAGTATATGATCCAGGAGTTCCCTGGGGAAAACCTGCTTCACCATCATTTAGACTCTGACAATGATGGATCTATGACCAGGACTCTACATTTCACTTGATTAGTTAGGTACATTCAGTATTCTTATCATCATACAACAACACAGCTATATATGAGAATACTAAAATGTAGCAGGCCTAACTTATCACAAACATCAGTTATTTCATCTCAAGTCATCTATCAAGCATGACCTTGATAACATTTATGGCTCTTACAGCCCATAAACCACAAAAGATGTCACCTAACAGTGCATCAAGATGATTCATTATTCATAAAGCTTAAGACATTCTTTTAATGAATATAACATGGCATTCCATTCCTGGATATAACCATCATCTCATAACAACCTGCATGGTTCATTAATATAACATGGCATTCCATACCTGGATATGCCCATCATCTCATAACAACCTGCATGGTTCATTAATATAATATGGCATTCCATATCTGGATATGCCCATCATCTCATAACAACCTGCATGGTACATTAATATAACATGGCATTCCATATCTGGATATGCCCATCATCTCATAACAACCTGCATGGTACATTCAACAGACAATAGTAAACAATTCAACAATTAAGGATGCATGCTCAAATTAGGATTTCCCTTGGAATCCCCCCTCAATTGGGGATTCACATGGAATCACTCTTATCTAGGGTTTCACATGGAATCACCTTCAACTAGAGTTTCACATGGAATCACCTCAACTAGAGATTCACATGGATTTACCCTCAACTAGGGTTGAATTCAATAACCCTGTCAATTAGGGTTTACTATTCATCTTTCATATCTTTACCCAAAACTTAGGGTTTACTATTCACTCCATGGTGAATTGTACTCATTACATTATCACGTAAGAGAAACATCATCATTAAGGCTCTCAATTAGGATTAAGATCCATTAGATATTATAAATAGGGTTTCCATGACCTCACATAGGTGGGTCATTCCCTAAACATGCACCTTCATGTGTAATTGAAGTATCTCACCAGAGTTTCCACCTTAAAAAGGGTACTTTATCTCTCTAGGATACTTTCTCTCTCTAGAAAAATACTTTCTCTCTCCTCTCACTAGTAGATGGTGGCAACACCACTCTAGATCAGGTTGAGATAAGTCTCCTTTGACTAACATAAGCAAAAACATCAACATCATGTGATTAGGGTTTGATTAGAACAAGGTTTTATCCCTTTAGATCCCTCAAGGGTATTTTGGTAATTTGCCACATGATCACCATCATGGGTTAACTCACTAATCACATAGTCCCTTAATGATCTAGGTTACCATTAGGGTTTAGATTGGATCACCATTGAACTGATTACATCATCAAATGGTTAAGTACAAACCATCACCAATCTCCAAACGGTTTCAACCTTCAAACGGTTTCAACCACCCAAACGGTCTTGAGACCGTTTGACCCCAAACGGTCTTGGGACCGTTTGGATCCAAACGGTCTTGAGACCGTTTGGAGGTGAAGACCGTTTGGAAGGGTTGACTTCCAAACCGTTTGGAGCTTCAATCGGTTTGAGGTCGTTTGGACCAATCGACCTTGAGGTCGTTTGAGCCCAAACGGTCTTGAGGTCGTTTGAGCCCAAACGGTCTTGAGACCGTTTGGTCTCAAATGGTCTTGAGACCGTTTGGTCCAAATGGTCTTGAGACCGTTTGGGTCCTTCAACCCAAAACTCAACAAGATCTATACTTAGAAAACAGCAATTTGATTGTTTCAATAACCCACTGTAATTGGGCCCTCAATTGATCAAATTACCTTAACCCTAGACCTCCAAACGGTCTTGGGTTGACACCAAACGGTCTTGAGACCGTTTGGATGAGTTCCAAACGGTCTTGAGACCGTTTGCCCATCCATCCTTTGGACTCTAGTGAAAATTCATCAAGGTTTGATATATTGAGTTGATCATCACATCAATACTTAATTGCAATATGATTTGGTACCTTTGGACCTTCAATTGATCAACTATACTTGACCCCTGACCTCCAAACGGTCTTGGGGTGACCCTCAAACGGTCTTGAGACCGTTTGGGTGATTCCCAAACGGTCTTGAAACCGTTTGGGCTAATCAACCCAAAATCTCAACTTAACTCATTGGAGATTCAGCACTAATTTCAGTTAGGGTTTGCCCTATTAATCATCCTTCAACTCATGACTCGTTTGGAATTAATCCATCAAATTTGGTGAGTCGTTAATTAACATCATTATGAACAGTAATCCCAAACGTTCAACGTTTAGTCAACCATCTTAAACGGTCTTGAGACCGTTTGCCCAAAAAGGGCAAATTAAACAGATTGAAAATCAGAACTTAATTCAATTGGTTTTGCTAATTGATTTGCTCATAACTCACGATTCCTTTGGAGTTAACCTCTCAAATTTTGTGGGTGATTAACCTACATAATTATGAACAAGATTCGCAAACGGTCTTCGCTTGGTCAACGGGACCAAACGGTCTTGAAGACCGTTTTCCCTCAAACGACCCTGAAACCGTTTGCCCACCAAACGGTTTGAAACCGTTTTGAGCAATAGGTGGAGGTCGTTTGATAAAGTGAAAAACCGTGGATAAGCATAGGAATTAACGCCCTTATCTTCTACCTTGAGAACAGTAGCAGTTCTTCATGATTTTGCTTGCAAGGATGCAAGGAAAGATAGGGAAAAAGAAGAACTAGCAACTATATGCATAGAAAAGGATGTATAATCAAGCATAAAGTTTAGAGTTATAAAACCCGCCTAAAGCTTGCTCCTTGAGCTCCAAGCTTTCGAGCTCCAAGCCTTTAATGGCGTCCTAGCAGCTCCACAAGTCGGCCAAGGTGAATCCTCCAAGGAAGGTTGAGAAGAGATGGCTAGAAAGATGGAGCTAAGTGAGCTAGCCATGAATTTGACCTTAAATCCGAGTTTCATCCAAGAATTGAGCAAAAAGGAAGGATCCAAACCTACCTTGCACTCCCTTGGTCGTCCTCCTGAGCTCCAGAGCTCTCCTTAGTCGGTTTGAGCAAGGGGAAAAGAAATGAAAGGAAGAGGATCGTTCCTTTGCTAAGTGAGGAAAGTTATATATATACTTGGGTGAATTTTCAACATAAGGACATATGTTTTCCTCCTTTCTCATCTAAGTCCTTCCTTTCTTCCTTGCACGTCCCCTCATCTTATTTCTAAGGACAAACTCCTTCTAAGGTCAAGAATTGAAGGCAAAGAGGATCAACCCATCACTAAAGCATACACATAAAAGGGCTATTATACATACACCTTGATTATTCAATCACAAAGGTGTTCTTTACTATATGATTATTCACTTGAAGTAACCTTTTCATCATTTCTCTTCTAAATGATGCCAAGAGCCATAAAATATGTTTTAGATGATGTATTTTACAAGTTGCACCCCTCAAATTGGGTAAATTGCATTTTACACCAATTTAGGGTTTTCAAGTACATGGGTTGCTTCCACAGCTGCACCTTGGTGCTCAAGCTTGGGAAATCCCTTAAACCTCATCATATTCATTCTTATGTTGTCTCAACATCAGAGATACATCTTATCTTGTGACTTTTTGCAAGTTCAACCCTTAAACTGGGTAATTTGCACATAGGTCCCTGCATACAACACAATGCTACAACTTTATTCAAAAAGGAGCAAAATTGAAAATTATATGTTCCTGGGGAACTTAATTACATGCCAGGGAGTTTTCACAAGTATATAATTACATTTTTAGGCAAAACTTCTAGGGTTAGTTCATAACCCAGGTCAGGGGTGTTACAAATCATAAACCCCTAACAAGGATTTCGTCCCTGAAATCTCAGACAAAAGGAGAAACAGAGTATTCATTAATCATGCCCTCAAGTCTCCACATATTATCTTAATATCATGGAGATATCATGAATTCTGCAATTCCACACAAGGCTCCTTTCACTAATTCAACCTTATCAATGTTTATGCAGAGCATAAACCCCTAACATATGATGTCCATATTATTGGAAAGAAGAGGCATAAAAGAACATACTTCTATCATCACCCAAGAATATTTATCGAAAGGAACAACATATATATCTAACAAGGATAATATACTCAGTAATCCTTTACAACTCTATGTAATTGGGATAGTTCACATAGTTCTTCTTATTAATTGGAAATGCCACATAGCTTTTCCCTTTTTGATTGGGAATGACACATAGCTCTTCCATTTTTTAATTGGGAATGACACATAGCTCTTCCCTTTTTGTTTGGGGATGACACATAGCTTTCCCTTTTTGTTTGTTTGGGAGTGACACATAGCTCTTCCCTTTTTGTTGGGAATGACACATAGCTTTCCCCTTTTTTTAATTGGGAATGACACGTAGCTCTTCCCTTTTTGTTTGTTTGGGAATGACACATAGCTCTTCCCTTTTTGATTGGGAATGACAAGTAGCTTTCCCCTTTTTTTAATTGGGAATGACACGTAGCTCTTCCCTTTTTGTTTGTTTGGGAATGACACATAGCTCTTCCCTTTTTGATTGGGAATGACACGTAGCTCTTCCCTTTTTGTTGGGGATGACACATAGCTTTCCCTTTTTGTTTGTTTGGGAATGACACATAGCTCTTCCGTTTTTGTTGGGGATGACACATAGCTTTCCCATTTTTAATTGTTCCATATTTTTTATTTCATGATACTCATTAGATTGTATCAGAATGATTACTTGATCAGGGCAATCAAAAAGATATCAATCTAGGAGTTTCCATACTCACTTTATCATCAATAGCTGTATACCTGGCCAGGGTTTACAAATACTGAGATCAAGTAGTATGCACTTACATACTGTCTCATTCCTCACTTTTCATATCCTTATACACACAAGGTTTTCCATTCCTATATTTCCTCCAGGCATCATTTCTAAATCTCATCTTTTGACATACAGATAAGAGAGATTATAAAACATTTTAAGGAACATTGAGTGAGATATAAGTTCTCATCTCCCTTGTGTCCTTATAGGACTAGTCAAAATAATTTCAAAAACAACTATTTTCATGTCTTTAACACATAGAAACATGAAAATGAAATATCAAAATGACTTTATTTCCTCTGACCTGCCCGGGACGTCTGTCCACGTCCTCTATTGTTACTAGAAAACTGCCTCCTTTGTGATCCTTGCTGACTCTGCCCCTGAGGTTGAGTCATCATTGGATTCATGTCTGGACAATCTTTTACCAGATGTCCCGGTTGTCTGTATTGATAACAGATTCTAGGTATAGTATAGGGTCGGTGAGGTCCAGACACCGATTTTGATGCTATATTGGAGGCCCTATTTGGAATATAACTAAGATCCCTATCCCTACTTGGCATCCATTGTGTCTGGGTTTGGGATCTTAATGATGCTGTCGATGCATAAAATCTCGGCTTCTTAAAACTTTCAGACCTTTGTTTTTGAGTCTGAGAGTACACCTTCTTGCTACTAGTCTGTCGTTTCTCAATTTCAGACCTCTCTATCCTCCTTACTGATTCCAAAAAAATGGCAAACCTCTCCCTGTTCTCTAAAGCAGACACAGGAGTGGTCAGTTCAGCGTTCAACCCCTTCTCAAAGTGCCGAATTCTTTCCTCATCATTAACTGCCATTTGAGGACAAAACCGCAACAGCTCCATGAACTTAGCTTCGTACTCGCTAATGTTCATCATACCCTGTCTCAGTTTCTCAAACTGAGAGATCTTCTCGTCTAGGAAGGTCTTCGGGAAAAATCTTTGGACAAATTCCCGCCGAAAGTCTTCCCACGAGATTTCTATTCCAGGTCTCTTCTGCTCTTCCATGGTCCACCAGTGACCAACACTTCCTTTGAGAAGATAGACAACATGTCTAACCTTCTCAACTTCAGGGATGTTGAGGATCCTGAAAGCCTTCTCCAGCTCTGTCAACCACAGATCAGCATCTGCGGGGTCAGCAGTCCCATGGTACTCGGTAGCTTCGACACGACGTAGTCGCTCGAACGTCTTTCCGATACCTTGCCCCTCTAGTTGGACAGGTGCCCTAGGTGCAGGCATAGGCAACCTGTTGGTTATATGTGTCATGGCAGTCATAAACTGCCCAAACATAGTCTGGACTGCTGGGTTACCCATGTCAGCTGGGTCAAACTGGGGTGGCTCTCTAAGTTGTTCTGGTACAGGCTGTTCCACCTCTGGTACTCCTGTACCGCCTTGAGGTGCACTGACACTACTTTCTCCCACATACTCATCATGTGGCTCTGACATCTTAAGTATCTTCTTCTCCTGAGGAGTAGAAGACTCTATTAGATAAGGAAGGAATACTAAAGATAGACTCGACTTCCTATGTCCTATGCCTCTGTAGACTCGGCGAACCTAGAGCTCTGATACCACTTAATCGTGGGCTCCGATCTCCAAACCACGAATTAATCTCGATTTAAACATGTGCGGAAGCATTCGGTAAACAGCGGAAGACCAAAAATCACAGGAAATTAAAACTTTTTGAGACAAGAGCTTGAAACCTCAAACCTTTTCCATAGAAAAAGGATTTAACTGTTTACATCACTGACAATTACTTCTTGAGTAATTATATACAACATGATACAAAACTTCTCAAGAATTCATACTCAAAACACTCCAGGACCTGAGAGTACAGAGGACACATAAGACTGACTCTATACTACACCATGAAGCAGGCTAGATCTCCACCTGAGATAACTACTGCTCCTGATGCTGCTGGGATTGGTCACCTGAGTTCTTGTCCCTCCGTCTTCGAAGACCACCTAAAAAGTAGAAGTCTACGGGGTGAGACAATTATACATAATTGCCCCAGCGAGAGTTATAACTCTCCACTAGAAGCTTTATAAGCAAAGCAGGGAATAACTAAAGCAATAAAAGCCTTCAAGGTATTCACTAGCAGTTTTATGGTAAGCAAGAGTTCAACCAATAATAAAATATGAGAACATCTATGCTATTCAAGGTAACATCAATCAAATAACTCGTAGATAACTCTAACAGATATACTACGCTGTTGATTATGTTTTTAAGGGAGTATAGGGATGCATCTCACCTTTTAGACTGTGTGGTGGGGAATGATGGACTACATGAATCTACATCAAATCCTCTCACCATTTCTCTTTTAGTGAATGTGGGATGCATCTCACCTTTTAGACTGTGTGGTGGGGAATGATGGACTACATGAATCTACATCAAATCCTCTCACCATTTCTCTTTTAGTGAATGTATGACGGACTACAAGAATCTACATCAAATACCTACACTAGGATGTAAGGTTCTACACATCCATGTACCCCATATACTCAAAAGTATATGATCCAGGAGTTCCCTGGGGAAAACCTGCTTCACCATCATTTAGACTCTGACAATGATGGATCTATGACCAGGACTCTACATTTCACTTGATTAGTTAGGTACATTCAGTATTCTTATCATCATACAACAACACAGCTATATATGAGAATACTAAAATGTAGCAGGCCTAACTTATCACAAACATCAGTTATTTCATCTCAAGTCATCTATCAAGCATGACCTTGATAACATTTATGGCTCTTACAGCCCATAAACCACAAAAGATGTCACCTAACAGTGCATCAAGATGATTCATTATTCATAAAGCTTAAGACATTCTTTTAATGAATATAACATGGCATTCCATTCCTGGATATAACCATCATCTCATAACAACCTGCATGGTTCATTAATATAACATGGCATTCCATACCTGGATATGCCCATCATCTCATAACAACCTGCATGGTTCATTAATATAATATGGCATTCCATATCTAGATATGCCCATCATCTCATAACAACCTGCATGGTACATTAATATAACATGGCATTCCATATCTGGATATGCCCATCATCTCATAACAACCTGCATGGTACATTCAACAGACAATAGTAAACAATTCAACAATTAAGGATGCATGCTCAAATTAGGATTTCCCTTGGAATCCCCCCTCAACTGGGGATTCACATGGAATCACTCTTATCTAGGGTTTCACATGGAATCACCTTCAACTAGAGTTTCACATGGAATCACCTCAACTAGAGATTCACATGGATTTACCCTCAACTAGGGTTGAATTCAATAACCCTGTCAATTAGGGTTTACTATTCATCTTTCATATCTTTACCCTAAACTTAGGGTTTACTATTCACTCCATGGTGAATTGTACTCATTACATTATCACGTAAGAGAAACATCATCATTAAGGCTCTCAATTAGGATTAAGATCCATTAGATATTATAAATAGGGTTTCCATGACCTCACATAGGTGGGTCATTCCCTAAACATGCACCTTCATGTGTAATTGAAGTATCTCACCAGAGTTTCCACCTTAAAAAGGGTACTTTATCTCTCTAGGATACTTTCTCTCTCTAGAAAAATACTTTCTCTCTCCTCTCACTAGTAGATGGTGGCAACACCACTCTAGATCAGGTTGAGATAAGTCTCCTTTGACTAACATAAGCAAAAACATCAACATCATGTGATTAGGGTTTGATTAGAACAAGGTTTTATCCCTTTAGATCCCTCAAGGGTATTTTGGTAATTTGCCACATGATCACCATCATGGGTTAACTCACTAATCACATAGTCCCTTAATGATCTAGGTTACCATTAGGGTTTAGATTGGATCACCATTGAACTGATTACATCATCAAATGGTTAAGTACAAACCATCACCAATCTCCAAACGGTTTCAACCTTCAAACGGTTTCAACCACCCAAACGGTCTTGAGACCGTTTGACCCCAAACGGTCTTGGGACCGTTTGGATCCAAACGGTCTTGAGACCGTTTGGAGGTGAAGACCGTTTGGAAGGGTTGACTTCCAAACCGTTTGGAGCTTCAATCGGTTTGAGGTCGTTTGGACCAATCGACCTTGAGGTCGTTTGAGCCCAAACGGTCTTGAGGTCGTTTGAGCCCAAACGGTCTTGAGACCGTTTGGTCTCAAATGGTCTTGAGACCGTTTGGTCCAAATGGGCTCAAACCGTTTGGACCTCCAAAGGGGTTCAAAGATCACCAATGTTCATGGATATGTGTGTTGAAGCCCTCAATTGATCAAAGCTATGCTAACCACTTATAAATTGAGTCAATTAGGGTTAACCTTAGCCACTTAGACATCAAATTGACCCTCAATTGCAAGCCAATTAGGGTTCAATCGTTCTCAATTAGGGTTTCAAGTTAATTGGTCATCAATGCTCAACAGTGTAAATCAATTCAAGGTTGAACCTATCAATTGACCTTCAATTGGGCTCAAACTTGGCCCAAACGGTCTTGAGGTCGTTTGGACATCATCCAAACGGTCTTGAGACCGTTTGCCCAAAGTTTGACCAAAAACTAAGTCGTTTTGACTAGGGTTGAAGTCCAATTAGGTCAAAATCAGCAATCTTCATCAATTCATCAACTTCTTGTAATTGGACCCTCAAACCATTAGATTAACTCAACCCTAGACCTTCAAACGGTCTTTGGTTGTGCCCAAACGGTCTTGGGACCGTTTGGAGGAACCCCAAACAGTCTTGAGACCGTTTGGGTCCTTCAACCCAAAACTCAACAAGATCTATACTTAGAAAACAACAATTTGATTGTTTCAATAACACACTGTAATTGGGCCCTCAATTGATCAAATTACCTTAAGCCTAGACCTCCAAATGGTCTTGGGTTGACACCAAACGGTCTTGAGACCGTTTGGATGAGTTCCAAACGGTCTTGAGACCGTTTGCCCATCCATCCTTTGGACTCTAGTGAAAATTCATCAAGGTTTGATATATTGAGTTGATCATCACATCAATACTTAATTGCAATATGATTTGGTACCTTTGGACCTTCAATTTATCAACTATACTTGACCCCAGACCTCCAAACGGTCTTGGGGTGACCCTCAAACGGTCTTGAGACCATTTGGGTGATTCCCAAACGGTCTTGAAACCGTTTGGGCTAATCAACCCAAAATCTCAACTTAACTCATTGGAGATTCAGCACTAATTTCAGTTAGGGTTTGCCCTATTAATCATCCTTCAACTCATGACTCGTTTGGAATTAATCCATCAAATTTGGTGAGTCGTTAATTAACATCATTATGAACAGTAATACCAAACGGTCAACGTTTAGTCAACCATCTTAAACGGTCTTGAGACCGTTTGCCCAAAAAGGGCAAATTAAACAGATTGAAAATCAGAACTTAATTAAATTGGTTTTGCTAATTGATTTGCCCATAACTCACGATTCCTTTGGAGTTAACCTCTCAAATTTTGTGGGTGATTAACCTACATAATTATGAACAAGATTCGAAAACGGTCTTCGCTTGGTCAACGGGACCAAACGGTCTTGAAGACCGTTTTCCCTCAAACGACCCTGAAACCGTTTGCCCACCAAACGGTTTGAAACCGTTTTGAGAAATAGGTGGAGGTCGTTTGATAAAGTGAAAAACCGTGGATAAGCATAGGAATTAACGCCCTTATCTTCTACCTTGAGAACAGTAGCAGTTCTTCACGATTTTGCTTGCAAGGATGCAAGGAAAGATAGAAAAGAAGAAGAACTAGCAACTATATGCATAGAAAAGGATGTATAATCAAGCATAAAGTTTAGAGTTATAAAACCCGCCTAAAGCTTGCTCCTTGAGCTCCAAGCTTTCGAGCTCCAAGCCTTTAATGGCGTCCTAGAAGCTCCACAGGTCGGCCAAGGTGAATCCTCCAAGGAAGGTTGAGAAGAGATGGCTAGAAAGATGGAGCTAAGTGAGCTAGCCATGAATTTGACCTTAAATCCGAGTTTCATCCAAGAATTGAGCAAAAAGGAAGGATCCAAACCTACCTTGCACTCCCTTGGTCGTCCTCCTGAGCTCCAGAGCTCTCCTTAGTCGGTTTGAGCAAGGGGAAAAGAAATGAAAGGAAGAGGATCGTTCCTTTGCTAAGTGAGGAAAGTTATATATATACTTGGGTGAATTTTCAACATAAGGACATATGTTTTCCTTCATCTAAGTCCTTCCTTTCTTCCTTGCACGTCCCCTCATCTTATTTCTAAGGACAAACTACTTCTAAGGTCAAGAATTGAAGGCAAAGAGGATCAACCCATCACTAAAGCATACACATAAAAGGGCTATTATACATACACCTTGATTATTCAATGACAAAGGTGTTCTTTACTATATGATTATTCACTTGAAGTAACCTTTTCATCATTTCTCTTCTAAATGATGCCAAGAGATATAAAAGATGTTTTAGATGATGTATTTTACAAGTTGCACCCCTCAAATTGGGTAAATTGCATTTTACACCAATTTAGGGTTTTCAAGTACAGGGGTTGCTTCCACAGCTGCACCTTGGTGCTCAAGCTTGGGAAATCCCTTAAACCTCATCATATTCATTATTATGTTGTCTCAACATCAGAGATACATCTTATCTTGTGACTTTTTGCAAGTTCAACCCTTAAACTGGGTAATTTGCACATAGGTCCCTGCATACAACACAATGCTACAACTTTATTCAAAAAGGAGCAAAATTGAAAATTATATGTTCCTGGGGAACTTAATTACATGCCAGGGAGTTTTCACAAGTATATAATTACATTTTTAGGCAAAACTTCTAGGGTTAGTTCATAACCCAGGTCAGGGGTGTTACATTTCACTTCTATGCGTCAAGTAGAGCATGGGTCCCTGTGTAAAGGATCTAACTAATAACCCAATATTGACTTATATATGCAACAAGAGGGGTTTTTTAAGTGAAAATCATTGTCATGTGCATTAGCAAGAGTTACATATTGTTTCTTTACCATTTAATCGAAATTAACATTTTATAGACATATAACGCTATGATTTTGATCATTTAATGGGTGTCACACGTTATTATTTCTGGCACGCGCGATAGCAACCGTTGGATCATGATCCAATGGCACTCACTTCCTCTTCTACCTCCGTCTTTCCCCGCGAACAGGAACCGTTTCACAGCGGTTTCCTTCGTTGATCTCTCTCTCCCTCATTATGGGACCGTTTCGTGAGATTCCTTCTCCAACGCCTTAACCTCAGTCTCCCGAACCCAACGAGACAACACTTGCTCTCCATCTCTCTCTTTTGACGAAATGCCTAAAACGGCGGGTTTGCCTCTCATTGCCATGAAGTTGCAGAGGCTCCAGTAGCCCCCCTATTTCCTTTTTAATCAGCCCAAAAGCATCACCGGCCCCGAGCTACACTCCTCCACTGTTAATTTGGCCCCGAGAGCCCTGACTCTCCTTGACCTACTTAGTTTTAGTTTCTGGCAACCTTGGCTCCGCCCTAGCCTCCTCCGACCACTTCAGCTCAATTGATCGTGCAGTAAGCATCTCCATAGGTACTTCCTTGATCTCCGCCTCTTAGTTTTCTATGTGGTTTCCCCAGTCAATGTACTTTGTAGGGATGCCCCCTCCCTTACTGGTGGTTGTCTCCATGGCTCCTCAGAGCCCAGTTAAGACACAGAATCTATGGTTTTAGTTCTACCTTCCCTCCATGAGTATTTTTGGCGTCTGAGTTGATACTTTTATTCACGGATTCAGCGGCTTGGTTCTTGACTCCCCCTCTCTATTTTATCGGTATCCCAATGAGCTCCAGGGCCATGCTGCTCCTTTCCTATATGGAATTGCTCACCCGACTCTAGGATAGCCTCACTAAGACTTCTACTTCATTGTTGTTCCGCCTTCGTAGCATCCTTTTAATCTTCTATTCTCCGATTACTCCTCAGCCATCACCGGAGCAACGCCTACCCCTCAGTGCACCTCCTAGGCTTAGTGAAGCACCTTTGACCTCGAGCTGATGAGAGGGAAGCAATGGGAATGTAGGTTTTCTCAAAACAGTCATGACCCTAACTGGATTCCTTGTGCACAATCAGGATTCTGCCTCCAGGTGCTGCTCTCGCCATGGAGCAAGCAGGGAGCAATGGAAAGGGGTGATATTACTCCTCTGCCCTAGTTTTTTTAATCGATGTATTTGTGTCGTAAGGGCAATTAAGGAATTTCATGTCCTGGTTTCCTTTGACTGATGGGGCAAGCCTCATGGCCTAGTTGGCCAAGCCCGATTGGGCCAAATCAGAAGTTGGCCCACTATTTCCAGATTTAGATGTATATACGTGGCTTTATCTCGATTGGTGATTGATTGATTCTTAGAAAATTCATATTAAATCGCCTGGTTATCAGAAAAATATGAAAAAATAGGTTTTGTAAAGGATTTTTTATGAGGAATCCGATTTTATGGTTTTTATCACATGATTTTGCTGTTTTCACATCTCAATTTTTATATGAACAAATTAGGGTTTGATGTTGTATAATGAATGATAAACATGCTATTTTCAGGTGATTAAGGGAACCCAATCAGTCAAACAAGGTTTGACTTAGGTGTTTTAGATCAAGGTAAGTGGGCCATGCCCTTGGCATAGATAACATTTGGTTTATTAAATGTTTATGAATGTTGTTAAGCATTTTATGTTAAAGTCATGATAAATGCATGTTTTCCTTCAAGTATATGATTATTGAATGCTTGTTTGCTATAAAATAAGTCTAACTATAGAAACCAAATTTAGATTATGAATTCTGATCAAGATGCATGAAACCAAGATTTAGAGGGAAGAGATTCCCATCCATGCTTAAGAGGGAGAAATCCCATTATGTTTCATGGGGAGAAATCCCAACTATGTTCAAGAGGGAGGAATCCCATTAAGATCAAGTCTAAGTTATTTAAGAAGATAATTATGTCTAAGAAAGATCATGGTTAATGGAAATTGATTTAGACTTATATGCACCTTGTTATGGGCTTTCCGAGCATTATGGGCTTTCCGAGCAATTATGGGATTTCCGAGCATTATGGGCTCCTTATGGGGCATTAAGAGAGGAGCATATACTTCTAGTCAAATTCCTTATGTAAAAGATCTCAAGAAATGATTAATGTTAATTCATGCTCATGTTTATGTTAAATCACTTTATATGTTATTTTTATGCTTTATAACATGCCAATGTCGATTACTTACCATGTTTGTTTTTCCTTAGCATGGCAGGGGACGAGTTGTCCGCAGACCTTGGAGCTAAAGGGAAGGAAACATCTTGAGAAGATTCCAAGGATCCAAGACCTTAGAAGTTGTTGCCTGGTGGGACGTGCATCTATGGACATCCTACCTTTTTATATTATCTAGTTCATGTTTAGCATAATGTAGTTATCTTTCCAAGAAGAACTTTATGTATGAATCTATTCTGGTATGAATGCCAAGTGTTGTTTGTTTCTTGATATGAGATCATGTATGTGACAATCCCTCCCTGATATGCCAAGTATCCCACATTATGGATAATGTTGGGGATTAGGCTATGCTTCTGCTGGTTACGTATGAAACCCTAAGGAGGGGTGTTACAATCTAGCCATAAGCAACACCTGATTAAGATCAAGATTACATACATGCATTATATTCTCATCATTAACCCTAACTATCTTCATTTTAGGGTTTCGGCCAAGGTAGTGCAAAGTTTCTTATTAGTCCATTTAATGATATTGTATTGATCTCAGGGTCATTAACAAGGTCAGGTTCAAGTTTCTTGTCATTTTGAGGTTCCATTCATTTTGTATGTTCATTACAAGATTCATGTTACTTATGTACAAAACTAGGTCATAAGACTCGCAATAGGGTGAACATGGTCAAGATTCATCAAGACATGAGGACCAAGCATAGATGATGGTTTAGATCAACAAGGTACAGACAATACTAGAAATATCAACATGGGTGCATGGTCACCTAGGTCTAGCCTCATAAGGTTCGTCATTATATTCAACTTTCCAACATACATAGCTTATAGATTTGACATGTCATTAGGTGAACCATCCACATAGAAAGTAGTCATTAAGATTAGGGAAATCCCTGATTTGATAAGGGAGGACATAAGGAAATAGATTCATATCAAGATTAGGGCACAAGAAAGACAAACAAGTCATTTAGTCACATAGGAGGTCAACATGGGTGTTTAAAGGCCACAAACATCATAATTAGAATAAGGAGGGTTGATCATTAGGACTTAGAGTCACAGGAATCATGAGATTACTTATTTGAAGAATCTAATATATTTTATTGCTAAAAAGGGGTCAACATCATCATTTTGAATCAAGTGCAACATATATCATCATAACATGTTCGCAACCAAGAATACTTAGTGTGATATGTGACCACCAAAGCAAAAGGAGATAAGGGAATGATATACGAGTCATGAGGTGTGACATATCTTACTGATCTCAAAATTTATTAGCATTAGTCCATAATAAGAATCATGATTATCAAGTTGCGGCAAACTACATCATTAAGGTCTGAAATAGGGCATAGATGTACAATTAGAGTCAACGAGGGGAAATAGTGGTGATTAGGACTCTCTTTTAGATACAAGATGCACAAGTTTACTGATTTCATGATTAATAGGGTGGAAGATCATCAAAGTCCCAAGTTTGATCATAAAAGTGCATTAAATGTACTCAACATGACTAAAGTTGTCATTTTTCATAAATTAGGAGAGAAAACATGGAATTAGGACCAGGTACCATTCCCATTGTGTAGGCCTCGTCGAGATAATCAATTTGGCATGTTTATTTGTCTAATTTGGCCAAGGGGTTTGGGAGTTATGCATTTTGGAATATTTTGATTAAGAACTATAGGGAAAATCAAGTAACATACCCTTGATTTATTTCCCTCGTGAGACAGATTGTTGGATTGAAGGTCATATTGCTCGTAGGGTTTGGGTCTCTCATCACCATGGCCTCTCTGGTTTAGGGTCACCCATGCCTGCTGGTCACCACTCCCCATCACTCGCCTAGTTGGTTTTTTTGGTTACGAACTGCTGCCCGACGCCATCAACCGCAATCGAGCTATCACCAGCCTCCACTCATCGCTGCATGAGTCCTTCACCACTCGTATTTATGTGATCTATGATCCTTCCTACAAGAATAGGTGACCAATAGGGGAAACACCCCCCTTTCACCCACCATTGGTCAGAGCTTTGCAGTGGCCCAGAGCTTGGTCGGCCCAGGCGGTAGGGGTCCGGAACACACCTCCAGAGACTTTGGAGCTCCAAGGGTTGGTCCTTCACACCTCTCCAAGGTGGCAAGGAGGGGCAGGTTCAAGCAGGTGACCTACTACTGGGGTGTCAATTGTAAAGGGGGATAGAAGGAGAGAGCTGGCAGTTGGAGAAAACTAGGAAAAGGAGGAAGGCAAAAGAGGGAGGGATATAAATAGAGTTAGGGGTCTGGGTCTAGTCCTTCCCCTCATCCATTGCCCGATTTGGATGGAGGTAGAGGATGATCTTCCTACCCTACAATTTTTCCCCAAAATGGAAGGGGGAGAGGTAAGGGGGTGGCTAGGCTGCACACTGGCTGGACCCACTGGATGGTCCAGCCCAAAAGCAGATGAAAGAGCATAAAGATTCAAATAAAACAAGGAAAATCAAGGGAAACTTCAAAATATCATGACTTGGTCCATAAAGGTCCAATTGCAACAACTTTTGCATTGTTGGATTTGTAATTTAGAGATATATAGCTTGATATATTTGGTAATCCAAAAGATCATAGTGATGAGGCTCAATATTGGATTCAAAAAGGCAATGTATTAAACCATGACACTAAGTTCAAAGTGGTGATCGATGTCACACATTGTGCTATTGATCATTGATGACAGTGAATTAAATCATCCTTACATTCATACTATGGTATCCAACTCACTTGAGTGAAATTTGGGTCACATACAGTAAGATGAAGGGTATAATAAAAGAGAGAGGAAATCGAGGTTATCACAATAGCACTTGAGTGTATAGTGTGATCTATACACTCGATTATACTCTAGCCTCTCTCTCTCTCTATGTATGTATGTATGTCTATGTGTGTATGTGTGTCTATATATATATATATATATATATCAGAATCAGGTAAATATATTTCGACATTCCCTCTAAAAATATAGGAGGTCGAATTTACATGTAGGCCCAACGTCATACACCCAAAGCAAAGTTACAACTCACACAGCTAGCTAATATGTAATCTATGTCTAACACATTTATATATTTTTATAGAAATTCTTATAGCATTCATGGAGTTTCCTTGGTGTCTTCTAGCATTCCTCTCTTCCCAAATATGGTAGCATAAGCCAGCAAACAAGAGATTCTTCTTTTCATCACTGCCACACCTAGCAATCATTATTTTCGGATTAGTAGAAAGTTGGATTTGTAATCTGAATTCTCTACAAAGATACTCCCAAATCTCCTTTGTGAAGTTACATTCTCCCACAAGGTGGATGTGGCTTTCTTCTTTCTCCCCACATAGCAAGCAAACAGTAGAGATGTCATACTTCCAGCTCTTTATTCTACCCAGAGTAGCAAGGATATTTTGTAGAAATTTATAAACACACATGCTCCATTTCGGCACATACCTACCATCCCATAATTGACCGCCCAATAGGTCCTTTGTGCCCCTTGTCCGGGTCACCTCCCATATGAATATCTTCTTATCTATAAGCTTCCATCCCCCAGAATCATTAGTGGCAAACAAGTGTTTGACTTGCGACCATGTTTCCCTCATAATGTTGATGTCCCTTGAATATCTTTCTCTTATCTTTGGTATAAAATCTAGCCCTCTCGAATATCTATCTCTCATCCACTTTTCCCAAGTAGATATGCCTTTTTGAAAAGCAATGATCCTTCTCATGTTTCTCCATCTAGCAATGTCTCTAGGGGTCTTTAGATTCAACCCTCCTTCATTTGTAGGAAATGCCAATCTGGAATACTTCATAGGATGATGTTCACTTCTCCATATAAAATTTGTCATCTTCATTTCAATTCTATCCAGAACGGATATGAGAATTTTGCCTTATTGTACCCAGAAGATGAGAAGTCCCTCTAGAGAAGATTTTATCAAAGTCCTACAGCCCGCCATGGATGTCTTTTGTGTTGGACACCTGTTAATCATTTCCTCCACTTTTTCAATGTACTTGGTAAAGTCTTTGACATGTAGGTTGCCACTGACAAGGGGAAATCCTAGATATTTTGTTGGGAATTCACCCCTCTCCACACCCATAGCCTGAATAAGCTTGTCCTCCATCTGATAGAAATTCTTATACAAGAAGATATGAGTTTTTCTTGTATTAACACACAACCCCGTATGCTTCCCAAACTTCTCCAGAAGACTTTTAAGATTTTCCAGATATTGTTGTTTTGCTTCAACAAAAACTAGAACATCATCTGCAAAAATCAAATGCGTCATTATCTTTGTTCTATGGACTGTGTAAGGCTTTATTTCCTTCTACTCTTCATCTTGATGCATCTTCCTTGTGAAATACTCCATGATGATCACATACAGAAGAGGAGACAATGGGTCGCCTTGGGACAACCCGTTACTCCCTCTAAAAAGACCTGCAGACGTGCCATTAACCAGGATGGAGTTGCTAGTAGTCCCAAAACATTGTTTCATCCAGCCAATCCATTGTTCATTGAATCCCATATGCTTCATGATCCACCATAGTTTTTTCCATCTCACACTGTCATAATCTTTAGAAACATCAAGTTTTAGGCAGGCCTTCCTACTTCCTCTCATAACTTTATAGTCCAGAAGAAATTCTCCATCCAGGAGAGCACAGTCAATGATGCTTCTACATGTTACAAAGGCTCCTCGGTTTGTAGAAATCAAATAAGGAAGGACCAACTTCAACCGGGTAGCTAAGATTTCTGCAATAATTTTATTTTGTACCGAGCAACAAGCAATATGATGAAAATAAGCAAGAGAGGAGGTGACTTTCTTTTTTCAGAATAAGAACAAGGAAAAGCATGATTAACCTACCTCACCATGTTTCTACCTTCTAGGAACCAATTTACATAGGCAAGCACGTCATCTTTAATAATTTCCCAATTCTTCTTATAGAAGAAAGCATTGAAACCATATATCAGACCCTAGTGACTTATTGCTGCCAATGCTCCATACCACTTCTTTGACCTACTGTTCATTGGTTCTTCTTGTGAGAATATTGTTATGAGTGCTTGTGAGTCTGTATTTCCACTCCACCTCTTCTTCTTCATCAACATCATTGGAGAAGTTTTTGTTATACAAAGACGTGTAGAAGTTTATAGCTTGTTCTGCAAGGTCCTCCTTCTTATTGACCACCATCCCTTCATCATTAATAAGTTCAGAAATAATATTACCTGCCTCTCTTCTTCTGACCGTAGTATGATAGAGCTTTTTGTTCCAGTCTTCATCCTCCATCCATTTTTCTTTGCTTCTTTTCCAGTAGAATTTTTCCTCTGCCTTTATTAGATCTTCAAGCATCATTTTCAGCTCCCTATCTTTCTCTATCAGATTGGGATTTAGTGGATCAGCCAGTAGTCTTTCTCTGACATCTTTGCACTCCCTTTTTGTCTCCTTCAGTAGGTTTGGGATATTCACCTCCTCTTTTGCTCATTTTTTAAGTGCCATCTTTGTGTTCATCAATTTCTTAGAAGAAACATACATAGGATTGCCAGACACCTAAATGTTCCAACTTTGCTTTATGATATCATCAAATCCTTTCCAATCTGCCTAATAATTTAGAAATCTGAAAGGCCTCCTTTTCTGCTTTTTCTCCATAATCTGAACTGAGATAGGTGCATGGTCACTGATGTCAGACCCTCCAGCCTTTACCTGGACATTAGGAAGAATTTTTAGCCACTCATCATTCACCAAAGCTCTATCAAGTTTGCTTTCTATCCTGTGTTCTGGAGCTCTTTCATTGTTCCACATGAACAAATCACCACCCACCAAAGGTAGCTCATATAGACCTGCTTTGTCAATGGCCTAGTTAAATGCATCTACTTCAGCAGTAGTAGCAAGTCTTTTCCTCCTTTTCTCCGCCTATAACCGGACAATGTTGAAATCACCAATAACCATCCATAGGGTCTTCACATGTTTGGAAAGTGTAACCAAATCTCTCCGTAAGTCAAGTCTTGATCTGCCATCATTATGACCATAGACAGCCGTCATCCATATCTATAATCCATCATTATTCCTACAATCAACTGTGACATGCTGATCTTACATCTATATCACTGAAACCTGCCAAGCATTGGGCTTCCATGCCACACAGACTCTAGCAATCTCACCGCACTCCACGTTAGTCACATGGTTCCATCCTTATGGGAATAGGTATTTAATACTATTGCTATTCTGGATCTTTATTTTTGTTTCTACCAATGAAACTAACGAGTGGCCACTAGAAGCAATCCAATCCCGAATCTCCTTTTTCTTAATCCTATCGCACCCTCCCTAATATTCCATAGAAGCATGGACATATCAAGGATTTTTTGTAGATCTAGTTCGCCTGCTAGGCCCCTTTTGGTTATCCTTCTTCTTCGCTCCTTTTTCTTTGACGATCTCTCCCTCTTCTTTGTCTGAATCTGAGAGTTCCCTGAAACTTTTAGTGGTGTCAAGAATTGACCCCACTCCTTGAGATTTTGGGATAAATGGCCTTCGTAGCCTAGACCTACTAGACGCAGGTGTGAAGTCTCCTCCCGAGTCAACATCATCTCGGTTGGAAACCTCAGTCTTTTCTTCTCCTCCCTTTTCTTTCTACCCCACTGTATCTGTGCTTTGGGATGGCTCCTCATTTCCCATCTCCTTGCAAGGTATGGTGTTGTTTGAGGCTGAATCAACATTTGTCTTTGTCGCTTCACCAGTCTTCTTCCAGGCCTTCTTCTCAATCTTCTTGGCATGTGAATCGCAATGCCCCATGGCATGGCCAAAAGCCCGACAATTGCTGCAACTCACTGGGATATGGTCGTAATCAATGGATATTGGGATGGGGTCGCTTCCTTTAACGTTTATCCAGATAGTCATTGGCTTTGGGTTGTCCACCTTCAGCTCTACCAGGACCCTTGCTTCCTCACCTTCCAAGGACTTCTCGTTGATGTGGAGAACACGACCTGCTCTGGCCGCTATTGTACCTACAACTCATCTAGTCCATGTCCTCCCAAATGACTTCAGTGTCATCCATGTAGGGATGGTTCTGAAGGCCTCCTTACGTAGCTCGTCCCCATGATTATAGTGCTTTGTAATAACCAGTTGTTGATTGAACCACCTTGGCCCCATGGCTAGGTCCGCTTGCTTGTCCACTATTGTGGAAAATCTCACCAAGAAAATCCCATTTTCCCGTGATAGCAGCTCGAAAGAACCCTTCGGTCTCTAGGTTCTTCTCACCCAGGCTTGTAGATGAGGGAAATAATGTCTTTTACGTAGTGTATAGATCATTACAATGAACTCCCACACATTTTTCATCCTGTCACACTCCTCGATCTCTAGTTCCACGTGCACCTCTTCATCGTCGACCCTGGGCTGCAGGAACTGCATTTCATCCTTCGACCTTCCTATCTACTGCTTTAGGACTTCATTCCAAGCAAAGCGCACTGGCCAACCTCCTTCTCGGCTCTAGTGGTGTTCGGAGCCCCGTTGTTGTCTTTTCCGCCCACCACCTCCCCTCTAGGGTTAGCTATCGTTGTGGCGGGCGAAGAGACTCCAAATGATGGTGGTTTGGTTGTGGATGGATCGGATTGAGGGTTGGGGTGAGTGGTAGTGCGTTGAGGGTGGACGTCACTGACCTGGAAGGTCACAGACGTGGGTGCTATGCCCTAGGCGGGTGACGATTGTGAAATCACCCAGAGCGACCTAAGAGACGACGTGTTGGTTTATATATATATATATATATATATATATATATATATATATATATATATATATATATATATATATATAGGTATATGTATATGTATATATATGTATATGTATATGTATATGTATATATATATGTATATATATATATGTATATGACATCTCACTTTATATATATATATATATATGAATGTATGTATGTATGTATACATACATATATATGTATATGACATCTCACTTAATTGAACCATATTGGTATCAGGCTATGAAAGGACAAGTACACCCTAATACTTCTATTTAAGAATATGTAGTCAAATGTTAAAGGGCCCATGGGAAAAGCCATAATTGTAATTATCTGAGTGTGTTATTAGGATGCATCTCCCAGATACTTAAAAAGTCAACTCATAACCACTTGATAAAGCCTTTTCATCCCTAGATGTCCCTTGCTACACATTTGGAAATTTTTATTTTCTTATTATACCACATGAAAAAATCAAAATAAAATGTAAGAATCAGTCAAGATGTCTAATCTTATCCCCTTGCAACACAGGGAGAAACTTTATTCATACTCATTCTTGATTCAAGCATTTCCCTACCATTTACTCCTTCCCATGTGAGGGAAATTTTAAATTATTGTATGCACATAGAGCCAATCATATGATGATTGCAGTGAGGTGTTAGATATCTTATTTGATAATGATAAAGGTAATATTGTCTATTATGTTTGTCTCAATCATGAGATGATGACACAGACATAGTAGATGTCTAATAATGATGTTACTGGATGACATATGTCTTCAAACTAAGGACCTGAACAATGAGATCATATGTATGATAAGAGTACATACATTCTTAATTGTGTCCCTAGTCGAATATTACTATGGAAGCAAAATAGATGATAGTAATACATAAGACTAGAGTGTGTGTTGACTGATGATAGAGTCTCATTAGTCATGATATGTAATATCAAGTCAAGCACATAGATACATGTTAGAGAATAGTGTACCAGACATACCCACCTTGAGAATGATACATGGATACCATGGACTGCCAGTTAAAATAAGCTCTCATACTGATACTGATGATTGTGGTTCTTAAACCTAAAATCACTGTAGTCATCACATGTCATTCATTGTACTTTGACATTATCCTAAGTGACCTTGAATAAGGGTTTCTATAAAGGTGTTGCTCCGGTACTTTGTGCCACATAAGGATTGAGTGTGAGTGATGTAGATGGGATTTGTCCCTCCTACATGAGATTGATATCTAGGCCACTTGATAAGCGAGATTGAGAAATGTATGGCAATACTTGTGCTACTCAATATGTGATATGTGAGCTCACATACTTCTCAGATATTTTTCTCTAGTTCAAGGAACATGGATTGAACATTGAGAGGATGACAATTCCATGCCTCGAGTTCAATCCGGATATCAAAGACAAGGAAACTATATGATCAAGATAACATTGATCATAGATTGTAGGTTGAAGTTGTTCTCTAACTTTCTGAATTACTTGGATAGCGTTGATGTGTTTCTAGATACCACTCATTTCTTGTGATGTTATAAGTTATTAATAGACATTCGCTGCCAACATAATTTAGGGCCTATAGGGTCACACACATAGGATACACTTAAAATAGGAGTCTATTTATTATTAATGTTTAATTAGATTATAAAAGTTTTTTGGTATTTGATTTAAATAACATTGGTTTAAAATTAACTGACTAGACACTTAACCAACTGGTTCAAGTGTTGAATCGATCAGTTGGAGTGTCAAGTTAATTAGAAACAACAATGGTTGAACAATGATTGAACCAGGGCATGAACCGACCAGTTCAAGGTCTGAGATGGTCGGTTCGTGTGATGAACTGCCCAGTTCAAGGGTCAATTCGATTGGATGAAGGATTGATGTTGACAATATGTTTTGCATTAATCAAATATTGAATACCAATTTGATTAAGAACAAGAAAGTACACAAAATTGATAGATGAACCGACCAGATCACCTCTAAGCTGACCGGTTGGTCAGTGAACTGCCCGATTCACCATTCATAGTTTCCTAGATATTTATGAATTTTGTCTCTTCAACTCCCAGATCGATTGGAAACCGTGACCCTGGCCCTCCTATAAATGGATCATATTGGGGGCTTCCCAGATACAACAATAAGCTTTGACAATTATTGTCCTCTCTGGTTGTGGTAACCAGTAGAATCCATGTGATGGATGGACTTTTAGAATCCTAAATTTCCAATGACATAAGTGAAATCATAAGGTTGAATAATATTGAGAGTTCCAAGCTTTTGACAAAGTAGGAGTGTTGATGTGAGGTTGACATAATGATTAAGACATCTCTTTTAATGCCTTTTGAGGAATTTAATTGAATGACCTAATAGATTAGTTTGGTCACCAAATTTTAGTAGAAGGTGGATCCAGAGATAAGGAAGCTATGGTTAAAATTTGGTGGCAATCAGATATTCCTAGAGGAAGTTATGGAGGTTTGAATTTTTGTGAAATAACATGCTTTTGATGTGTTTTGGACCTAAGTTGGTGATCTTTAATCTATGTCACACCTCTTTTGTTTTGGGTTGGGCTATGTGGCCTATTGCGCGCCCTAGATATGTGATCTAGTGGCTGTGCCTAACAGCCTTAAGATGCCACAGATTGGCCTGTGTTGAGCTTTAATCAGGGCGGTAGATTAAGGATTGGAGGGATGTGCGCTTATCCTCAACCTCCAGCGGATTGGTAGCAGGAACGTGGGGAGGATGAGGCCACGTCTGCCTCCACTACTTCATGGATCGTGTGAGTGACCGAGATCATCAACTGGGTAGTTGGCTTCGTATTGGGACCATCTCCTAATTGACCCCTCTTTCTAGACGAACAACCATCTGAGCAGGGAGTTTCAACTCCCGCTCCTTTCCACTTCTCCACTTATTCTTACAGTAGAGAGTGAGAAGTACAAAAGAGAGGTAGAGGGGAGAATAGAGGAGGAGGAATAATGGAGGAGCAATGAGAAGGCCTGGGGAAGCATCCGTGCTTGAGTGCTTGGCCTCAAGTGGTCATTTCCATGACCGACCAACTCCAGTCAGTCGCCCATGAATTTGGAGATCAAAGACCTGTTGGGAGAGCTGCTCGCCGCTAGAGAAGGCAAGGGTCGAGTTCACGAAGACCCTAAAAAGTTTTTCTAAGCTTCAGTCTGGAGCGAGGAATACCATAGCAGTAGAATCGCCCAGATTTCAGGACCTGCTCTGCCGCGAGCTATGCCGGAGATGAAGATGGGGTTTGAAGACAACTCTCAGGTGCATTCCGCGGCGGTTGGATGATGTATATGAGTCAAGGAAGCTCTGTGAAGTTGTTGGAAGGTTCAAATGATTAACATGTATGAGCCGAGGCATCATGCCTCTTTTGGATCTGCCGCGGAGGCCATTAGCGGCGGGGAGCTTGCGGTCTTGGAGACTCGGAGCTGGAGGCGGCAACCCAAGGACCAGAGCGAGGCCATAGGGTGGTGCCAGAGCTCAGGAGGAATTAATCCTGTCATGAGGAACCCTGGAGGTAGGACACCTCTTTTTCCCCTCCGCAGTAGGGTCGACGCCAGCGATCTCACTGGAGAAGGGACTCCACGGCCAAAACCAGGCAGGAGAATATTCAAGGAGGTTTGGGAGAGACTATCAAAGGTGGTGATAGCCACAAGTTCTGACAAGGTGGACCTAGAAGAGCATGCTTACTCACCTGAGCCAAGCTCCATGACGCGCCCTGCGCAAACAGAGGCGCGCGATTTTTGGATATGTCGAGCGGAGAAAGAAAGAAGAAGGGAGGACTGGGTCTACAGCCTTGAACCAGGTCCAATCCCTGAGAACCAACTAAACCGCTCGAGAACCAGGTAGTCAGAGTTGGAGCTGCGCAACCCAAAGTAGGGCCACGTGGCAACGCTGGATTGGTCGTCGAAGGTGAATAGGTCAGTAAATTTGCAGTTCTTCATTAAATCATATAAAATAGCTCAAGCATAAGAAAAATAAGTATAATATACCAAACTTCTCAGAAAAATGAGTAGAACACAATTAAAGCAAAATATCAGGCTTTTGATGCACGAATATTAGTGATATCTTGTTAGTTGTGAAATACTTAATTGATGGATAATAAATATCAAACATTGGCCGAAAATTATGAGAATATGTCAGTAAATCAATATTCATGCTTATAATCCAGTGCATGTTAGTGATTATGTTGTTGATGTACGAAATCATGTAATTTACCTAATGTTTCTAATTAGGGATTATAACCCTAACTAATATACAATAAATACATACATGCTCAATAATTGATGAAAGTTTATAGAGTAGCTGATATCAATATATGAACCCTCATTTTTAATTATGAGATCATGATTATGCATAGAATCCATGTTATATGAAGATGACCCTTAATACATGGGTTGTAACCCTAATATGATTAATACATGTAACATAGGGTTAACATGTGCACATAATCATATGTAATCAAGTAATCAGATTATGTATCCTAATTTGGAACATAACATTAGTAACATAAATCCCACATAAGGATGAAGATAAGACAAGTAATAATGTATATATCATAATGATATAAGTAAAACCTAAATGAATACAATTAGGGTTAAGATGAGATGTATGATGATGAGAACCTGATAGTATATGATCTTGTCTTGATCAGGTTTAACCAAGATATAGTTGACATCTGGAATATGTGGTTTAGAATGATCTATCTCTTTGGAAGGTACGCCATTACCTCTTACTTGGCTTATTATACAATATGCTTGTGTTATATGTGTAGTAAAATACTTGGCATATGATATTGGATGAAATGATTGTTCTGCATGAAATGTTGCTTGATTTTTCATACTTATGGTTATGGACACATGAAACATAAGATATCTGATCCATTATATGATAGCACTAAATCTCTTTGGTAGAGTAGTGCATTGATGAAAGCACTAAATCTCTTTGGCAGAATAGTGCATTTATGAAGTACTAAATATCTTTGGCAGAATAGTACATGTGAGCACTAAATCTCTTTGGTAGAATAGTGCATGTGGTTGATCAACTTTACATATAATGGAAAATCATGGTAAAATATGTGTTCTCTTTTGTTGATAAACATTCTTGTTCAAGTATGATTTTCTTATATTCTTCTGTTACTATCAAGTATTAGTTTTATCTTATTGCCAAGATATGATGAGAGGTATATAAAAGACACATAGGCACAGTACAATATTCTTGAATATCATGTTGATGTGTACCGCATGTAATCTTTTGTTTAGGTTGTGGTTTTGCTCTTGGAGATCCAAGATAGTAAGAGTTGTGTGGTGAGCTGATGTACAGGTGGACCTGTTGTCTTAAGATCCTGTAGTTTAGGTGTAGTACATGTATGTGTATAAGTTTTCTATTCAATATGTAATATCAAATATTGTAACAATTCATGTTGTAATTATATGTTGAATGGTGAACATGTGTGTATGGTTTTATTATTTTTCATGTACTTGTGCTACTGATTGTTTTCCTTCTGACTCCCTTGATTTTCTTCTTCTTCGCCTAGTGTGAGATGTTTAAATTGGAATTCTCACTGAGGTGAGGTTTCAATTTGGACGTCTCACATAAAATTAAGATTTGGAAAATCTTGGGACATCACATGTGGTATCAGGGCATGAAAAATAGCAAAGCCTGACATTTGCTCATTATACAACGCAAAAATAAAGAAAACCTTGAACTTAATAATCTTTAGGGTTAGATTAGTTGTCTTTTAGAGACTAGATCTAACCTAGCCTCTAGGTTAGCACCTAGATGTATGAGAACTAGGTCTAGACTGGTGCTTGTTGTATAGAAAGTCCTTAGATGTCGTTCTTTTCTTATAGTGCAGCGGTATGGGATGTTTGCACTATTTGGAAATGACGTGCATCAAGGGAAGAGAAACCCTTGACATATTGTGCACGTTGTCTAGAATAGTTACACTAGTCTACCCCTTGTTCTCACCCTTTTCACTAGTTTTCATGACACTGTACTCTCTACTATGTGTGGGGCAATCATTTTCAGGATTTGGTTTTGGATTCCAACCGGATCGAATCGTGATAGTTTTCTATGACGCTTGTTTTATCGGAGAAAAACTATATAATTTTTTATTTTGTATATGTATTACAAAAATGTGTCCACACACATGTACGAGTAGGAGGTGGCCATGCAACCCAAGTGAAAGTGATGACATCAATCTAGAAGAGAGAGTAGTTCTAGATTAGATGTCTAGAGCCTTTTTGATATATATGTGATAGATGGAATAGATGAAATAAGTTTTTTTGATATGATTTAAGTCTTACATAGATGACATAAGATGGTTATTATGATCTATGTTTGTCTTCGAGGACTTAAGTTTCATTTTGAGATAAGTTTTGATGATGCAAGTAAATAGGCTTTTATGAGATAATATATGTTAAGTTAAGACTGTTGGGTTTTAGGGGAGGCAGAGAAGGCAGCGGAAACAAATATTTTCTCCCCCAAACCCAGCACGAGGAAACGCGTCAACGTCTATATAATAGGAAAGGATGGTTTGTGGAATCATACCTTGTCCCAAGGCTTGCTTGGCGATAATACCTCGCGCAATGCGCGGTCTTCAACTCCGGTCTTAGACGGCGTATGTGCAGCTCCTGGTCACACCGGGACTGACGACTCCTCCTCCTACCACACTGTCGGATGACAGTTGTCCTCCTGAGCGGCAGTGTCCTCCCGCCTCTGTAGTAGTCCACACGGACCACCTGGAACTCCACACTCCTTGTCCCACAAGGAAGGGGAAGGAGTCACACCCTCCTGTTGACGTACTAGTCGCCAACACACTCTCTTGCCTCCAGTTGCAACTGCAGTTGTCCTTCCCTTGCTGCACCTCCCTTTTGCAGGAAGCACTTGCTCGAGCTCTCTCTTGGTTACCAAAACCAGAGAGAACGACAACTTTGTAGAGCAACTGGTTGCACTGAGTTGTACTTTGAGAAGCCCCCAATACCCCTATATATATAGGAGGGTCATGGGACAGGGTTCTCTATCCCGGGCAATATGGGACTAAAAGCAGGAGTAGAAGGGTTCGAGATTTTCCACAAAACAACCAACTCGCAACCTGAACCGATTGGTTCACAAGTGAACCGATCGGTTGGGGACCTGAACCAATCGGTTGGAACACCAACTGATCGGTTGGGACCCATGAGACGATCGGTTCAGTTCTGAACTGGTCGGTTCGTGGTCCTAATCAGTTCCCGATTGACTTTCCTTCTTTTGTTTCTAATTGGTATCGAATACCAATCCTTGTTCCAATCAAATTGGGCAAGTGAAACACAAGGAAAATTCTCACCGATCTGACATTCCCAACTTGCTTGGTTGCACCAGTTGAACCGATCGTTTCAACACTTGAACCGATCATTTCATTCTGACCATGAGCCGATCGACTCAACACTTGAGCCGACCGGTTCAGCAACCTCAGCCGACCAGTTCAACACTTGAACCGATCGGTTGGGAGTACAGGTTGTGCAGAATCAGTCAAATGGAATTTCAATCAATCCAATAGTCCAATCAATATGTCCAACACCTTGAACAATATGATATTGAGCTATCAAACAATTGAGTGCTTAATTGAACTACTAAACTCCTTTAGTAATCAATCTAAACGTTGCTTGTGGACAAAACACCTCTTCCAGGTTAAATCCTATGTGTGTGACCCTGTAGGTCCATTTCACGTTGACAGTGAAAGTCCATAACACTTATGACTTCACAAGCAAAGAGAGGTGCCTAGTCACACATCAGTGCTACCCAAGTGAAAGTAGAAAGTTGGAGAAAAACTTTCATCCTACAATCCGTGAATGGTGTTACAGCGAATGTATAATTCCTTTGTCACTGATATCCCGAATGAACTCGAGGCATGGAACAGTCATCCTGTCAATGTTCATTCACTTTCATGATCTCAGAGTAGATTGAACGAGATATGTATGACATCAATATCACATACTGATTCACACATGCGTGCGCACGCCTATCTCAATCCTACTCATCAAGTGGCCTTGGATATCAAACTCCCTCAGGAGGGACAAATCCCATATCTATCACTCACCCCTCAAAAGCCCCATGTGTCAAAGCCACCCAATCATCACCTTTATAACAACCCATGTCTCAGGACTGCGTTTGATGATGTCAAAGTGTGCCCAACGACATGTGTTGAGTGTAGTGATTTCAGGTCTAAGAATCACACTCACCACCATCACTGTTAGTACTGACTGTGACTACCATCTCATGGTTCCATGTGTCAAACTCACGGTGGGTCTGTCCGGTACACTTGTTCTCTAACAAGTACCTATGTGTTTGGTTTGATATCTCTATATCATGACTAATGAGATTCTGTCATCAACCAACACCACAATCTAGTCTTGTGTGTCATTGTTGTCTATCTACCTTCCACAATGACATCTGACTAGGGACATAACAAGAATGTACAAACTCTTAGCATCTGTATGATCTCATCGTTCAGGTCCTTAACCTGAAAGCATACGTCATTGAGTATTGTCATTCTCTAGACATTCAATATGTTCTATCACTATCTCATATGACTGAACCAGAAAGAATTGGAAGCTTGCCTTTGTTGTTTATCAAATCAATCTTAATGTATCTCACCAATCATCCCATGATTGGCTCTCAGGGCATACATACCAACAGACTCCCACTTGCACTGCGAGTCAATCACCCTTGAATCATATTCATAGTGATCCTCAAACATGTCCCACATGTTACTGTGCTCTTAGTGCAATCATAGTGAGTAATGGCAACACCTTGCCAAAGTCAGTATAAATTGCATGTCTCATATCTCTTCGTTGTACGTCACACGTATGAGATGGAGTTGCCGTAATATGTGATCTAGTATTCCTTTGCTAACCTTTAGCCACATTTTATGATCAAGGATTCCAGACTTTTCATCAATGAGCGGAATATCTATAAGTTCATCTCATGAAATTCTAGATCCATATAGTATCTACTGATGTTCTCTAACACATAGATACTCGTCATTTCCTTTTAAATGGTTTTATTGGAACATTTCCAATATTATCAACAAACTTTCACTTTTATACATCCTATGTATATTTTGCGATTAATTTTCTATCCTTTCGGAAGTTCGCATCAATGTAACTCTTTACATCGAACTCTTCCTTATCTCCATAAAACTAGTACTTCACAAGTACTTATCAAGTTCTCATGGTATTCCAGTAACCCTTACTGGAAGTAGACAGACATCCACTCGTCATGTCCCACATACGAGTTAACAGGATGAGCACATCAAATTGTCATGTCATACATACAAGATGATGAATGCATTTTGTTCTTTCCATGTCTATACATGCAAGATAATGGGATGATTACATACATGATAGATCCTTATCTATTCTTAGTGTTCCCATTCTTCATAAGAATTGGACACTTGGCCTTGGGAAACTAACTCCATGTAAAATGGACAAGTTTTCTCCCACTGAATCTGTGCATACTAAACACTTCAGTACAGATTGCCAATGTATGCTCTCTCTTTTCAGGTCATGAGATTTTTTTAGAACTATCTCTATAGATCTCTATTCCTATCACATAGGAAATATTTCTATCTTCCTTAAAGACAATTTCCACTTTTGGATTTCCATTATAGAACATTTCCATTTCACATCAACATGTGGAATGTGAACACGCTCCCACTAAATCACAGATCCTTTCTTTATCTTTGATATATCAGTCAAACACTTTGACTATATCATCAAAGTAAAGATCCAATTTTGAGTTGCTTGTACTCAATCAATCATATTGATTGGTCCATTGTAACTTATAGACTTCATTTTCATTATTGGATTCATAAACCTTATAGGTTGTGTCACGTACACATCCTTGTTTTATTCCTCATAGGAATGCGGTTTTAGTATCCATATGCCAAATGTCTTAGTCATTAAGTTGCAATCAACAAGCATCATCCTTCTCAAAATGTTATCCATGTGTCTTAACACTTAAGACTTATGCGCACTTATGGATTTCATCCCAATGGGTGCTACCATCAAGGTCATACCTTATGGTTCACATGGATGTCATTTAGGATGTAATGGTCATAAACCATAACTCAAAATTCGGTTCCTCATATTCATCTAGATAGTTGACTCATCACATGAACAACTAATCACATAGATAATTCAGGTGTATCTGTCAAGGATATAAGAACTCACAACTCCTTGTGATTCTCAATGTCCTTTCTTAGTGTGGGGTATCCTTTGATTAAGAAGAATTTAGTTATTTGATAATCATTCTCTAACTCCTTAGAGTATGATTACTTCCTGATTTAGACATCACCATGCCTTAATCATGAGTTCACTATGATACACTATCATAATCACTCAAAAGGATCTCAAACATTTGGTCCAAGTATTTCATTCATTGATCTCATCCAGAATTAACATTTTACCAAATTTGTACTTCATCTATGATAATCTTGAACACTTCCAGATATTCATATTGGTATTTCTCTAAAAACCATTTGAAGTATTAGCATTTGTTCCAATAGGTATGTCAATACATCACATGTATTATACCTAATAGGATAATCATTCTCTCACTACCATTAGTGAAGATTGATTAATCATGTCCAAGATATTCATGTCTCTTACTGGTTCTCTAACCAAAAGAGTCTAGATTTATCCATCATATGGAAACTACAAATGCATTTCTCATGATTGATGCTAATTTGATTGTTTGAGTTATCAATAACTTTAGGTATCATTTTATCTTATGCATACCATGTATCACAAGATAAACAAGGCATTGCCACAAAGATCATATCTTTAAGATTGAAACATCAACTTTATTAATTGCCATCATTGTCATACAATATGCAAAAATAAAGTGTTTCTATCTATTGGCAATATATGAAATAGCAGTTCTCAACTCTATTTTGTGCCCTTTAGGCTGAAATAAACTGAAAGATACTCCTATCTATGGCAGCAACACTTGCTCCAATGATGGGTACTTCTTTCTTGGTCCTTTCACAAAGGCCATCACTTCTTTGCGGATCTTGCATATCATATATGATAGATCCATATCTTGATATCATATACCTTAGATAAAGAAGCTGTTCATTTTAGGATACCTTAGGTGGAGATCTCCATCCCCTCCTTCATCTTCTTTTGTTCTTCCAGATATAGAAGGAAATTCCCTCATACACCCTTTCCCCATGTGCCTTGAGGCTGAAGACGGCTTGGATTGCTGGCTAGCATCAGAACACTTCTTTGCTTTGCCCTTATCCTTGCCCTTAAGAATTACCTTTTCTTTGATCACATCAAAGATTATGGTTTGTCTTTCTTCATCTTTGCCTCTACTATCCTCAACATGTCCAACAACTCTGTCAATGCTTGTCAAAGTTGTTCATGTTGTAGCTTATCATGAATTGTATGATTCTCGCAACATTTGCAGTATCATACCAATAGCCAACTCTTGGCTCAGATGGAATCCTTCTTAGTCAGGTCTTTCCACACACCCAATCACATTGAGTGTGTGAATACCTTACTGGATCTCCTTCTGTCATGACATACTAGGATAGTGTCTTGGAGACATCATATGTCTCATGTTGTCTCTACAACTCATAGTTCAGGGAACACAACATCAAGCACTCCTCATCAATGTCATCCTCGGTATGCTTCCATAAGCATACTTTCAGCCATTGATGTGGTGGGATCGCGTTCATCTGGTTCTTGTATAACTAGGACTTAGAGCTTTTGCTCTTTGATTGAGAACACTTCTCATCATCCTAACCAAACGTGGAATTATTCCCATTTAATTTGTTGGTCTCAAAGACCGATCGCAAATAAAGTGATTATTGTTGATTAACCATTTATTTTAACAAAAGGAAATATATGCAATTTTAGTCCAAAACTCTTTTTGACTTGTTTGATTGATTTGAAAGTTTGACGATATAATTTGGCCTTTAATTAATTATCGCTCCCACTATTTTACTTCAAATTGATAGCCCTCACCATCAATTCAGAATATTGCAGCGTACAACCTTCTAATGGGCAAGATCCTGAAATCCTCTAAGTCATGAGTCAGCTAGGGCTGATCGCCCACAACTTAGATCTCTCAGGTAGGCAACTCTTGCCAATTGCATCATATGAAACTCTTGATAAGATGTCATATACAACTCTTTGCAATGATCATCTCCATGCCTCAAGGTACTAGATCCCATCTAGATCACCTTGTTAAGTCCGACCCAAAGCAAACACGATGAATATGCACCCTGCTAGGGCAGACCCACACATTCATCCTTCACGCTTCCACAAGATAGACGGTGCACCACGCTAGGGCGTGCCCACACTTGGACGATCAAGCTTTTAACGTGTGTCGCATTTGGAAGGCATCTAAAACTTAATATTTTAATGAGGGATTTGGTTTTTATATACATATACATATCCAATCACCACAATACATAGTACGTATCATATACATTCTATATCCCACAGAAAACATGCACAAATGATAAAAATTGATGATTATGTCCATCCTAATGTGATTCCTCGAGCCAAGAGGAATCAGGGTCATCTAGGTCAACATCACATACAACCTGTACAAGATGAACATATGTGCCTTGCCATCCGAGTTGATCATCTCATCACATGAATGATCTGTACTCTCCATCCGGTTGTCTGGGTGCCACCAGCCGATCGGTTGGCTCCTCCAACCAATCGGTTTGCCTGGACGCCGTGCATCTCGTCATGTCCGCCACCCGGTCGTCTCGCTCCTCGATCGGTCATCAACCGATCGGTTCACTCCTTGAACCAACCGTCTGGAACGTCAACTGATCGGTTCACGCCTTGAACCGATCATTTCAGTTGTTGTCTTGATGTCCGCCGGTCTTTGACATAACAGGAAATAAAATATATCCTATTATTACATTGCTTAAAAGAAGAAACCCCGAGTTACATTCGGGGGGGAGCAAAGGTAGGAAAGAATCTCAAATGATTTCGTGTTACATCAGGAATAAGAGAGGGAAGATCGGTGTGCAGACCGAGATGCAAGCAACCAAAAACAACCATACACATATAGGGGTTTATAGGCCATAATCATGCTACACACATCCACCACAAAACTCGTTTAAGGGCGACGCGTATCGAGTGCATTAATAATACATATCATATATGTAATTTGGGATTTGTGGATTTAGGATTGGACATGCATAAAGCCGAGATTATTCACATCGTATGCAATAAATAAAGGCGACAAACCAAAATCGATCATATCAATATTCCTAAAATATAGAGCAGTTGACGTGGCTCTGATACCACTGTTGGGTTTTAGGGGAGGCAGAGAAGGCAGCGGAAACAAAAATTTTCTCCCCCAAACCCATCACGAGGAAACGCGTCAACGTCTATATAATAGGAAAGGATGGTTTGTGGAATCATACCTTGTCCCATGGCTTGCTTGGCGACAATACCTCGCGCAATGTGCAGTCTTCAACTCCGGTCTTGGACGGTGTCTGTGCAGCTCCTGGTCGCACCGGGACTGACGACTCCTCCTCCTACCGGATTGTCGGATGACAGTTGTCCTCCTGAGCGGCAGTGTCCTCCCGCCTCTGTAGTAGTCCACACAGACCACCTAGAACTCCACACTCCTTGTCCCACAAGGAAGTGGAAGGAGTCGCACCCTCCTGTTGACGTACTAGTCGCCAACACACTCTCTTGCCTCTAGTTGCAACTGCAGTTGTCCTTCCCTTGCTGCACCTCCCTTTTGCGGGAAGCACTTGCTCGGGCTCTCTCTTGGTTACCAAAACCAGAGAGAACGACAACCTTGCAGAGCAACTGGTTGCACTGAGTTGTACTTTGAGAATCCCCAATACCCCTATATATATTGGAGGGTCATGGGACAGGGTTCTCTATCCCGAGAAATACGGGACTAAAAGAAGGAGTAGAAGGGTTTGAGATTTTCCACAAAACAACCAACTCGCAACCTGAACCGATCGGTTCACAAGTGAACCGGTCGGTTGGGGACCTGAACCGATCGATTGGAACACCAACCGATCGGTTGGGACCCATGATCCGATCGGTTCACTTCTGAACCGGTCGGTTCATGGTCTTGATCAGTTCGCGATTGAATTTCCTTCTTTTATTTCTAATTGGTATCGAATACCAATCCTTGTTCCAATCAAATTGGGCAAGTGAAACGCAAGGAAAATTCTCACCGACCTGACTTTCCCAACTTGCTCGGTTGCACCAGTTGAACCGATCGTTTCAACACTTGAAACGATCATTTCATTCTGACCATGAGTCGATCGACTCAACACTTGAGCCGACCGGTTCAACAACCTCAGCCGACCGGTTCAACACTTGAACTGATCGGTTGGGATTACTGGTTGTGCAGAATCAGTCAAATGTGATTTCAATCAATCTGATACTCCAATCAATGTCCAAAATTTTGAACAATATGATATTGAGCTATCAATCAATTGAGTGTTTAATTGAACTACTAAAATCCTTTAGGAATCAATCTAAACGTTGCTTGTGGACAAAACTCCTCTTCCAGGTTAAATCCTATGTGTGTGACCCTGTAGGTCCATTTCACATTGGCAGTGAAAGTCCATAACACTTATGACTTCACAAGCAAAGAGCGGTGCCTAGTCACACATCAGTGCTACCCAAGTGAAAGTAGAAAGTTGGAGAACAACTTTCATCCTACAATCCGTGAATGGTGTTACAGCGAATGTATAATTCCTTTGTCACTAATATCCCGCATGAACTCGAGGCATGGTACAGTCATCCTGTCAACGTTCATTCACTTTCTTGATCTCAGAATAGATTGAACGAGATATGTATGACATCAATATCACATACTGATTCACACATGCGTGTGCACGCCTATCTCAATCCTACTCATCAAGTGGCCTTGGATATCAAACTCCCTCAAGAGGGACAAATCCCATATCTATCACTCACCCCTCAAAAGCCCCATGTGTCAAAGCCACCCAATCATCACCTTTATAACAACCCATGTTTCAGGACTGCGTTTGATGATGTCCAAGTGTGCCCAACGACATGTGTTGAGTGTAGTGATTTCAGGTCTAAAAATCACACTCACCACCATCACTGTGAGTACTGACTTTGACTACCATCTCATGGTTCCATGTGTCAAACTCACGGTGGGTCTGTCCGGTACACTTTTTCTCTAACAAGTACCTATGTGTTTGGTTTGATATCTCTATATCATGACTAATGAGATTCTGTCATCAACCAACACCACAATCTCGTCTTGTGTGTCATTGTTGTCTATCTACCTTCCACAATGACATCTGACTAGGGGCATAACAAGAATGTACAAACTCTTAGCATCCGTATGATCTCATCGTTCAGGTCCTTAACCTGAAAGCATACGTCATTGAGTACTGTCATTCTCTAGACATTCAATCTATTCAATCAATATCTCATATGACTGAACCAGAAAGAATTGGAAGCTTGCCTTTGATGTTTATCAAATCAATCTTAATGTATCCCACCAATCATCCCATGATTATCTCTCAGGGCATACATACCAACCAAGACAAGTTGTGAGTCAGCACGAGCCTCAATCTCTTTTACGAAGGAGGACCTCTAGTGTTAGGACCACTTTTGGGGTTAACTCCAGAGAGAGTGAGACCCATTGGGAGAAGGTTAGAGAACCTAAACTCCAAGATATGAGAATTCTGAGATATGTGATATGATATGTCCTAAACTAGACTACTCCTGAGTGATTGAGTTGAGTTGTTTGATGCATGATTCATATAGTTTTGTTGAACCCTAGATGTCCTTGGGAGGACCAAACCCTAGAGATAGATAGAGGCTGGTTATATATGTGCATATGTGAACATGGATATGAGTGCCTACCATCTGGGTGAGGGAGAGAGCCCAAGACCCTAGAGGAGGTAGGTATGTTAGTTTCTGTGAAGCCTCATGCTCGGGTTGGTGGTTTCCCACATAGAAATCTAGTGGTGTATATAAGAGAGGTTTGGGTAAGCATGTTTCATAGGTAGAGACTTATGAAGTGAATATCATAGCATGTTTTGGTTTGTGCTTACGTGGCTAGAGCTAAAGAAGCTATTAGCTAGTCCCAATGAGGTAGACCTAATAAACCTAAATCAGAGAGGAAAGATAAAGTATATGCATATGAGATACTCATAGAGTTGAGTTAGCTCAAAGAGATTGAGCCTGACACCACCCTCAGAATAAGGGTTGGGAGAACCTCAGTTGGACTAGATAAAGTTTTGATATACATTTGTCAAGCCACTCACATAAGTTTGTTTAACACAACCATGATATAATAAAGGTAAGAATGTGATCTAATCTCGATATGTAGATATAATGACATGTGGAACAACCTAGAGATAGTTTATTAGATGCTAACGCATACATGGTTAATCATACACATGAATAATAATGATAATGTGAGTGGTTGTCTAATCTCATGAGGAATCTCTAAAAGAGTTTATAACCTAATATGAGAAAGTATAATGAGATGACACTAATGATACATATTATATGAATCATGATGTAATATGGTTGGTAAATCTAGTGATGAATCCACTAATAAATTTGTAACTTAATAGGAAAGTGAAATGAGATCATCTTAATGATACATGCCAAATAGTGATAATGATAATGCTTAATAAATATGATGAATATGATCTGAAAATTTTGCACTATGTAATGATATTGGCAAAAAAAATGTTATGTTGGAATTTTGATGCTTGGCTATAATGAGGATGAAAATCCTAGAAAAATGAAATATGTCATAGTTTGATCAAAGTTCTTAAACCCTGAGTTTAACCTTGAATGGAGTGTTTGTGCGCCAAGATGGTTGTAAACCCCCCTAATAATGCTTTAGATACATGGTTCTAGGTAACCTTTGTGTTTATGTTGCACTTAGAGTAGTGCCCTAGTTGTGTATGAAGACCTTTGGTTTTTCCTTAGAGTACGAGAATGTCTTAATTTTGAAGACAAAAATTCTTTTAAGATGTATATGATGTGATAAAGTGGTTTTTCTTGCTTAATTCTGAGGATGGAATTTCTTTTAAGGTGTGTAGGGTGTTATGGAGTGGACTTTTAGAATCCTAAATGTCCAATGACATAAGTGAAATCATAAGGTTGAATAATATTGAGAGTTCCAAGCTTTTGACAAAGTAGGAGTGTTGATGTGAGGTTGACATAATGATTAAGACCTCTCTTTTAATGCCTTTTGAGGAATTTAATTGAATGGTCTAATATATGATTTTGGTGACCAAATTTTAGTAGAAGGTGGATCCAGAGATAAGGAAGATATGGTTAAAATTTGGTGGCAATCGGATATTCCTAGAGGAAGTTATGGAGGTTTGAATTTTTGTGAAATAACATGCTTTTGATGTGTTTTGGACCTAAGTTGGTGATCTTTAATATATGCCATGCCTCTTTTTTTTTGGGCTGAGCTGTGTGGCCTCTTGCGCACCCTAGATCTGTGATCTAGTGGTCATGTCTAACATCCTTAAGATGCCGCAGATTGGCATGTGCTGAGTTTTAATCAGGGTGGTAGATTAAGGATCTGAGGGATGTGTGCTTGTCCTCAACCTCCAACAGATTTGTAGTAGGAACGTGGGGAGGATGAGACCATGTCTGCCTCCACTACTTCATAGATCATGTGAGTGACAGAGATCATCAACTGGGCAGTTGGCTTCGTATTGTGACCAGCTCCCAGTTGACCCCTCTTTCTGGACGAACAACCATCTGAGTAGGGAGTTTCAACTCCCGCTCCTCTCCACTTCTCCACCGATTCTTACAGTAGAGAGAAAGAAGTAGAAAAGAGAGGTAGAGGGGAGAATAGAGGAAGAGGAATAAGGGAGGAACAATGAGAAGGCCTGGGGAAGCATCCGTGCTTGAGTGCTTTGCCGCAAGTGGTCATTTCCATGACCGACCAACTCAGGTCAGTCGCCCATGAACTGGGAGATCAAAGACATGTTGGGAGAGTTGCTCGCCGCTAGAGAAGGCAAGGGTCGAGTTCACAAAGACCCTACAAAGCTTTTTGAAGCTTATGTATGGAGCGAGGAATACCACAGTAGTAGAATCACCCAGATTTTAGGACCTGTTCTGCCGCAGGCTATGTCGGAGATGAACATGGGGTTTGAAGACAACTCTCAGGTGCATTCTGCGATGGTTGGATGATGTATATGAGTCAAGGAAGCTCTATGAAGCTGTTGGAAGGTTTAGATGATTAACATGTATGAGCCGAGGCATCATGCCTCTTTTGGATCTGTCACGGAGGCTAGCAGTGGTGGGGAGCTTGCGGTCTTGGAGACACGGAGCCGGAGGCGGCAACCCAAGGACCCGAGCGAGGCCATAGGGTGGTTCCAGAGCTCAGGAGGAATTAATCCTGTCATGAGGAACCCTGGAGGCAGGATGCCTCTTTTGCGCCTTCGTAGTAGGGTCGAAGTCGGCGAGCTCACTGGAGAAGGGACTCCACAGACAAAACCAAGGAGGTGAATATCTGAGGAGGTTCGGGAGAGACCATCAAAGGTGGTGGTAGATACAAGTTCTAACGAGGTGGACATGGAAGAGCATGTTTGCTCGCCTGAGCCGAGCTCCGCGGTGGCGCCCTGCGCAAACAGAGGTGCACGATTTCTAGATTTTTCGAGCGGAGAAAGAAAGAAGAAGGGAGGACCGGGTCTACAGCCTTAAACCAGGTCCAATCCCTGAGAACCAACTAAACCTCCCGAGAACCAGGCAGTCAGAGCTAGAGCTGCACAACCCAAAGCATGTAATTTACCTAATGTTTCTAATTAGGGATTATAACCCTAATTAATATACAATAAATACATACATGCTCAATAATTGATGAAAGTTTATAGAGTAGTTGATATCAGTATATGGAACCTCATTTTTAATTATGAGATCATGATTATGCATAGAATCCATGTTATATGAAGATGACCCTTAATACATGGGTTGTAACCCTAATATGATTAATACATGTAACATAGGGTTAACATATGCACATAATCATATGTAATCAAGTAATCAGATTATGTATCCTAATTTGGAACATAACATCAGTAACATAAATCCCACATAAGGATGAAGATAAGACAAGTAATAATGTATATATCATAATGAGATAAGTAAGACCCAAATGAACACAATTACAGTTAAGATGAGATGTATGATGATGAGAACCTGATAGTATATGATCTTTTCTTGATCAGGTTTAACCAAGATATAGTTGACATCAGGAATATGTGGTTTAGAATGATCTATCTCTTTGGAAGGTACGCCATTACCTCTTACTTGGCTTATTATATAATATTCTTATGTTATATGTGTAGTAAAATACTTGGCATATGATATTGGATGAAATGATTGTTCTGCATGATATGTTGCTTGATTTTTTATACTGATGATTATGGACACATGAAACATAAGCTATTTGATCCATTATATGATAGCACTAAATCTCTTTGGTAGAGTAGTGCATTGATGAAAGCACTAAATCTCTTTGGCAAAATAGTGCATTTATGAAGTACTAAATCTCTTTGGCAGAATAGTACATGTGAGCACTAAATCTCTTTGGTAGAATAGTGCATGTGGTTGATCAACTTTACATATAATGGAAAATCATGGTAAAATATGTGTTCTCTTTTGTTGATAAACATTCTTGTTCAAGTATGATTTTCTTATATTCTTCTATTACTGTCAAGTATTAGTTTGATCTTATTGCCAAGATATGATGAGAGGTATATAAAAGACACAAAGGCGTACTCAGTACAATATTCTTGAATATTTTGCTAACGTGTACCGCATGTAATCTTTTGTTTAGGTTGTGGTTTTGCTCTTGGAGATCCAGGATAGTGAGAGTTGTGTGGTGAGCTGATGTACAGGTGGACCTATTGTATTAAGATCCTATTGTTTAGTGGTAGTACATGTATGTGTATAAGTTTTCTATTAAATATGTAATATCAAATGTTGTAACAATCCATGTTGTAATTATATGTTGAATGGTGAGCATGTGTGTAGGGTTTTATTATTGTTCATGTACATGTGCTACTGATTGTTTTCCTTCTGACTCCCTTGATTTTCTTCTTCTTAGCCTAGTGTGAGATGTTTAAATTGGAACTCTCACTGAGGTGAGGTTTCAATTTGGACATCACACATCAGATTAAGTTTTAGAAAATCCTGGGACGTCACAGTCCAAGCAATTCCTATCCGTAAAAGGGATGGATAGCAAGGGAGAGACAATTGTAAGAGTGAATCAAACCTACCATATTGACATACAAAGGGACAACTACATCATGTTGGCTCTGGTAGACCAATGTCGAGTTTCTAGTGGTTTGTGTGGACTACTCTAGAGGTGAGGTGGTTTCACCCTCTAGGAGGATGACGTCAACTGTCATCCATGGTGTTTCACCAAGACGTCATTGCTGATGACTACTCGAGTGCTCTTTGAAGAAGAAGCATGCTACTGTAAGGATAAGTTGTTGTAATTGCTCCAAGACCAAGTATATCTATTGCAAACTTTCTTTTCTAGATACATTGTTGTTGATGTGATCTCGATAGTTAGGGAATCGGGCAGTAAAAAGTAATTCTACTTCCTTATCTATCACCCAAATTTCCCAACAAACCTCAACCCCCCCTGAATTAAGTCATTTGCATATGACATCTCACTTATTCAAACCAAGTTGGTTTTAGACTATGAGAGGACAAGTACACCTAATATATCTATTTAAGGATAATCAGTCGGATGTCAAAAGTCCTATGGGGAAACCCATAAGGGTTATTACCTAAGTATGTTATTAGGATGCATCTCCCAAACACTCAAAAGGTCAACTCGGAACCATTTGATAAAGCCTTTTCATCCCTAGACATCCCTTGCTACACAATTGAAAAAAATATTTTCTTCTTATACCACATGAAAAAAAATCAAAATAAAATGTAAGAATGAGTCAAGAAGTCTAATCTTATCCCCTAGTCACAAATGGGGAAATTTTATTCATACTCTTTCTTGGTTTGAGCATTTCCCTATCATTTCCCTCTTGCCATGAGAGGGAAATTTTAAATTGATGTACATTTTTGCACCGTGTTTTCAAGCCTCCTTTTTAGGGGAATATTTATTGGGTAATTTTAATTTTTTCTACATTTTTGTCAGAACCCAATAAAACTAGAGATTCTACTCATGGCCTCCTTATAAACCCCATTTTTAAAACCCAAGATTTCTTTGAAATCTTGTTGAACTCACATACCCTAGTAACCCCTTTTTGTCAAAACCCAAAATAAAATCAAAATGTTTCCAAACTTTTGAATCCTTGGTCAACTCCATTTTTACAAAATCCAAACTTTGTTAATATTCTATTGCAATTTAACCTTTTGATGCAATCTCTTTTCCAAAACTAAATTATATTGGGGATCGTAATCCCAAGTTTTTTTAATACCCGTTATCAGTAACTTCAATAACATTATCCCCACTTAAGGCCTGATCTCAATAAACCTAATCTTTCAAACTTTAAGACAACAAATCAATGGCAAACTTCTTCCAAATTGTATATCTCCTTTTTAGTGTTGCAATCCCTTGGGAAGATTTGAAACTACAAACACCTTGAAACCCCAAGATGAACTCTCATGATCGTTGAGGAGCATGCACATACTTAGGATCCTAATAACATGATCGCATGATGATATCAAAACCTCAAGAATCATTTAGGTACGTACAAATCCATTATAAAAAATCAGACTTAACTTTCTCTAAAGAATAAGAGATCACGAATATCTTGACAAGTCCTCATGAACCAAAAAAATATTAAAAAAATAATAGTTATCCCTCTTATCATAATCCATGTTGAGGAAGATTTGATGATCCTGAATATGACCTATCACCAATCACAAATGATGACTCACTTCATTGAACCATATTGGTATCAAGTTATAAAACTACACCTGAATATATTTATGTAGGATAAGTAGTTGGATGTTAAAGTACCTTGGGGAAACAGGTAGGGGGAATTATTTGAGTCTATATTTAGGATGAGTATACGAACCACTCACAAAGTCAACTCAACATGAGCATTTGGAAGCTAAAGTCCCATGGGGAACCTTACGTACTTCTCTTTTCTTGACCTCAAAAAAATGTAAGAATTAGTCAACAAGGCTAATCTCCACACCTTGCCACATAAGTTGGAAATTTAATTCACACCCTTTATTGATTCATATATATACCTATCATTTCCCCCTTTCTTGACCTCAAAAAAATGTAAGAATTAGTCAACAAGGCTAATCTCCGCACCTTGCCACATAAGTTGGAAATTTAATTCACACCCTTTATTGATTCATACATATACCTATCATTGCCCCCTTTCCATGCAAGGGATAATGTTTTTTTTTGTCAACTAAACTCATGGTGCTTTTGATTTTTGAGAATAGGGTGGTATATACAATGCATTCGTTACTAAAAAATGAGTAATGAAGAAAAGGAAAAGAAAAAAATTAGAACTATACAAGTATGTATCATGTCATATAAAGAATTGATGGTATGATAAAATAAAAGGCCACCAAAGAGAGAAGATCTTTACACCATGAGAGAACAAGCAAAAGGATACTCAGAAGACCAGCTCCTAATCACAAAATCCAAAAGAGATCAGTACCAATATTCAAGAAGCATCTCATCAAATAATATATAACAGTGAATGTCTAGAAAGCCAAAGAAACTCAGTACTTAAATTGTGAGAAGCCTTCAACCAATTAGAACCAGAAAAGATATAAAATCAGATAAACCAGCTAGAAGACTCATCAGGAGACCCACCAAGATGAAACTATATGATCTAAATAGACAACCTAAGCATGCAATAGGATCAACCTACTATGATCAAGACAATACTTCAGCAGAAAACTCATATCATGGATCCTTCAAAAAAAGATTCAACACCAGATACAAAAAGATAGATGATCAATCTCAGGAATGTCATAAAAGAGAAATTCCAACCAATAATAAACTCATCCACCAAGAGACCCTTCATAAGACAGAATTCCCTGGGAGTTTTGTTGTTACTGAGAAAGTCAATACTAGCCTTAACATAGGAACTGGAGAAAGGATCAAACTCCAGAAATGATAAAAGAAGCCAGATCATCCATCATATCAGGGGTCATAAGGATAGAAAACTTCAAGATCTGCTCTCACAAACTTCCAAATATTTGTAGGAGACTTTGAACGACACTCATGTACTCTGAATTTCCTCTCCCTCCAACAGTAATAGAAGATAAGGAGGCATGCACACCTTAATGTTCCATCCTCAATAGAAGAAACCTTAGACCAATTGCTAGGTCCATAATAAACACTCTTCATACTAGAGATAGACCGAATTTCCGCAATGAAGGGGCATTCAAATAGAATGTGTGTAGTGCTTTCATAACCATTTCTACACAAGAAACATGTGGAGGCAAGTTGAATACTTTGCCTTATAGCATAGTTCGAGGTTGGAAGCTTATTATGGGATGTCTTCCAAGCATTCAAAATAGTTTTTATTGGATCTTTACAACCCCATAACCATTCAAAAAGAACATTAACTTCATTCTTGTTCCTGATAACATTCCATACTGAGATGAGATTAAAATTTTCTTTACCTTAAAAAAGAATGGCATCAGAATCATGGAATATAATAGTCAGGAAGACTAGAAACTCATGAAGATCTTTCAAATTATTGAATCATTGAGGCTCCAAGATCCATTTGAAATAAATGTGCTCAACCTACAATCATGAGGAAACCCTAATTTTGTACAATAAGTGTCATTGAAGAAATCTAAAATGCATTTCCCATTTATCCAAGGATCAGTCAAGAGCTTGAAGATTGTGCCATTGCCAATACAAAATTCAGTAAAGGAGATAAAAAAAGGACTTATTATGTAGATGCTATTAAAAAATCATGAAAAGTTATTTGAGACGCTAATAGACCAAAAGGAAGCCTTCCTCAAGTACTTCTTGCTAATCCACTTGACCCATAGGGAGTCCTTATTCTTAGAAATATCCCAAGCATTCATAATAAGACATCCTTGAGCAATATCTCTACTTTTCTTGATACCTAATCCACCCTCATTCTTAGGTAGAACCACAGTCTCCCATTTGACAAGATGGAGGTTATTTTTGTGTTAGATGCCCCCACACAAAAAGTATGTCCCTACATATTTTGTCAATATCATCAATAATAGAGCAAGGAAGGAGAAATGAGAACAACCAATCCAGATGCAGATTGGAAAGAGTAGACTTGATAAGTTCAAGTCTAGTAGCCTTGGAAAGGAGCTTCGATTTCCCATTCTCCAGTTTCCATATAACCTTATCTAAGAGGACAACACAAAAATGTTTAGAGAGCTTCCCTATAAAAATAGGGATTCCAAGATACTTAGAAGGAAGGGAGCAATCATCAATACACAAATCTTCCATATTGGAATTACTATCTGGGTTTTTACTAATGAAGACAATGCTCCTAGAAAAATTAACATGAAGACTAGAGATAGCACCAAAATCATTCAAAATCTTCCTAGTATTCTTAGCATTATAAGCATCATCCTTGAAGAATAACATGAGGTCATCAGAAAAAATGAGATGAGAGATACACACATATTTGGAAACTATCCAGGGTGAAAAATCAACTTTTTGAACATAAGCTTTAATGAGCTCAGAAATCCCTTGCATAGCAATGACAAATAAGAATGGAGCTATTGAATCTCCTTGGTGAATACCATTAGAATGAGAAAAAGAAGTAGAAGGTTCACCATTATTGAGAACTTGCTAAGAAGAAGAAGTAAATATCTCATCAATTCAGTTGATCCATCTAATAGGAAATCCCATCCTAAAGATAATAGAAAACAAGTATTTCCAACTGACTTAATCATAAGCCTTTAAAATGTCCACTTGATACACATCATGTTACTTGACTTGTTAAAATCACACAAAATCTCATTTGTGAGGAGAACCACATATTTAATACTTCTACCTTTCACAAATGCACACTGGTTAATATCAATCAAAGAAGGTAATCGAGTTTGTAGCTGATTTTCCATAATCTTGGAAATTACCTTATACAAGTCATTACAAAGAGAAATGGGACCCCAATTACTAAATTTAGAGGTGTAATCAATCTTACGAATCAAGGATATAAACATTCAATTTGCTTCACTGAGCAATCTACCATTGGCAAAAACTCCTTAATGGCTAGACAAATATCATCACCTATAATGGGCCATGCTTTCTTTAAGGAAGTAGCCATTCAGACCATCAGGCCCAGGTGCCTTGTCATGATTAAGATACATAATAACATCATAGATTTCCATCTGAGTAACTTAAACAATAGGATAATCCTTTTGCTCACTATTGATAATCAGACCATCCACTAAAAGGACCAAGTAGAACCAGAGTCTCTACGGTTAAATAGATCAGTATAAAAATTAGTAATATGATTCCTTATAGCATCAATATCAAAGCTCAAGGTATCTCAACTAATAGATTTTTGATATGGTTACGATGCCTTCTATTTTTCATAAAGGGATTGGAAAATTTAGTATTAGAGTCACCCTCCCTGAGCCATTGGACTCTATATTTCTATCTTAAAAAAGATTCTTCATCCAAAATATCTTATCTAGCCAACTCCCTTTTCTTGATGCAACCACATGCAAATCAACATCTAAGGGGTCCAAGTCAGAAGCCACTTGAGCCTCCATAGTAGAAATATTCTAAATATGAACATTGTCAAAGAAATCTCCAATTTTTACCCGATTCTACTTCCTCAAATTAGCCTTCAAAATGTGGAACTTCCTGTAGACTTTGTACATATAGAAACCAATAACTTTAGATTTCTAGGATTCTTTAACTATATCTAGGAAATCATCCTGCAGAGTCCATGTACTAATGAATCTAATGGGAGACATGACTACTCATTGGTCTCCCAATCACATAGAGATGATGATGTGGTCACTAACAAGTTGCAAATAATGTTGCCTCTAGCTTCAGAATTCATTGAAAGGAAAGAAGAGTTATAAAGAATTTTATCAATTTTTGAAGTGCAATAATCAAGACCACTTTGAAAATTTCCCCTCGTGAAACAAACCTCAGAGATCCATCTCAAATAGACCACGGTTGAGAACACAATCATTGAAGTCCTCCATCGAATTCTTGGTAGGAAGTTGCCTCCCAATGTTTTCATTTTCTTTTCTAACAGTGTTAAAATCACCTAAAATAAACCATGGTTCAAAAATAGTGCCATTAAGATTATCTATAGAATTCCAAAGAAGTTCCTAATTTTGATTCTGGATTATGACCATAAGAAGCACATCTAAAAAGGTAGATCATTGATAGTAACCTTGGAATGAATAAACAGATCGCATTCACTAATCAGATCCGCATTATAAATAATTGGATTCCAAAGAATGAAGACCCTACCAAGGACATCAGAATCATGGTTAGCAAACCAGCTAAAATTAGGAAAATGTTTTTCCATGAAACTTGAGGCTCAATCTTTTCTAAGCTTAGTTTCAACAAGAATCACTATATCACACTTCAACCTCTCAATCTCTTCCTAGACACCTTTAATTTTATTTGAAATACCCCTAGCAGTCTAGGAAGATATGTGAAGGGAGAGGCTCGTTTAACACCCTCAGTTGTTGAGTTGTCAGACTCAACAACATTATCTTCTGAGATAACTTCAAGATTTCCCATGTTATTATGCATAGGAGAGAAAGAAGACTCTTAGAGTTTATGAAAAATTCTTGCTCTAGTATTCAGATTAAAACTTGGGGGAGATTTAGACAAAGAATTCTTAACATGGTTAATAGTTGATGTAGCTCCTGAGATATTAGGAGAGGGTTGAAAGATAGGCATGGTCATAGAAGGAATGGAGCTACCTCCATATTTACTGTGAACCATTTCAACCAACTCAGCATTGTATTTCAACCTAACAGGATTGAGGAACCAGATAGAATAGTCTTCAATATCACAAGAAATAGGGCCTCTAACAGTATATACACTTTTAGTAAGAGCAATATTTACTAGAAACTTCAGTCTGTAAATCATGTCCTGAAAGAAAAACAATGAACTTTCACTAGTTAACAGAAGCATTTTTATCATCAACAACTATTCTATAAGCACTCTTCAACCCCCATATTTGTTTAGAACCATGCAAACCTTGGTCAGACCTTGGGCATGAAACTTCCTCATGATTGTAGTAGTGACAACTAGAATATATAAGGAATCCAATCATAGAAGATATCCAATTTGTGAGACACACCATCATTCAATTATGGTTCAAGGCTAATGGGAAATTTTGAAGATGATGGAATATGAACTTGAAATCTCACATACTCAAGCCTCTAAAAAAACTTATTAGCCTGATCAACACAATCCAGAATGCCTAGGACAAAACCAATATGCTCAAACATATTAAGATGCATCTCGCAGATAGTTAAAAAGTCAACTCAGGAGCACTTGATAAAGCATTTTCATTCGTAGATTTCCCTTGCTACACAAGTGAAATATTTTTTTTTCTTTTGTACCCCAAGAAAAAAAAAAGTAAGAATGAGTCAATAAGTCTAATATTATCCCCTTGCAGCATAGGGGGGGAATAGCATTCATAATCATTCTGGATTTGAGCATTTTTTTATCATTGCTCATCATTGCCCCCTTGCCATGCAAGGGAACTTTTAAATTACTACACATATTTTCACCTTGTTTCAAAGCCTCCTTTTTAGGGGCATGTTTATTTGGAAAAAATAAATTTCTCTAAGTTCTTAAACCTTGTTTCAAGCCCCTTTTTCAAGGGAAGTATTTAATTACCCTCGCATTTCTTAGGAATGACATTTACATACATAGTGTTGCATGTATTTTCACCATGGGGCATTGATGAATGCATATTCATCTTTGTTTTAGTTGTATTCTCAATCTAGTTATATATTATTCCATCATTTAAGCTTAGAACTTGTTTGCATTTGGGTTTTCCTAGCTTTATGATGGTTTATAAGGTTTTGATCAAAATTCTTGTTTTTCATGGCATACTGGAACCTGATTGCATTGCATGATAGGAGTGTAGGCGACAATGGTCTTACTAATCGACTAGAGAGCCTAAATGAACCATATTTTCATCTACCTGACCCTTAAGTTGTTGACATTTCCATCTATCAGAAGATTTAATTAGTGTTGGCCCTCACCCCGACGTCAATTACGCTCTGGTGGGTTGCATTCTCCTACAAACTCATAGGACCTCTCACCTTGCCATTCCACCAGAATCACTAACAGAAACTCTCTCCTAATGGCCATTTACATTTTCCATCGACCCACCTATGATTCTATAAGGAGGCGGGATCACCCCCTTATTAAAATTTTGAAGAATTGACATCCATTCCAAACACACTCAAATGTATGTTGGAATAGGTGTAAATTTCCACCTATGATTCTATAAGGATTCAGGATCACCCCCTTACTAAAATTTTAAAGAATAAACATCCATTCCAAACACACTCAAATGTATGTTGGAATAGGTGTAAAATTTCCAAATTTATTATCATGGTATGCAAAAGACCAAAGTGTAGCAGCGGAATAAAAAATAACTGACTATATTCAACTTTCATAAAATATTACCCAAGTACATCAAAATATCCCATTATGGTTTACAACAAGATACAACAAAAAGGATCTAGATAGAGGGAAGCCTAAACTACTTCAAATCTTGTCTCCAGAGCAACATCTCCAAGTGCTAGGTCCATGCCCAAAGCTATGTTCTCCTGATTCAACTCAACAGCTTGTCCTAACCTGGGTGGTTGGGAAAGCACTCAGCAAAAGGGGAAAGAAAACAAGGTATGTGTCACAAAACTAGTCTAGGATAACAAAATAAGTAAATCAAATAAGAACAAACTAGGTTTCATCAAAAGATGAAGATAACAAGAGTATGAGGCTATATTAAAAAAATGTGCCATTAATAATTATATTAAAAAGGATTTGCATGTAAGATAATTATGCCTACCTAACTAAGTAGGGTTGAGGCACCTATCGGACCTCTAACCTATAGGTGAGGGGAGAATAAGACATTCCCAGTCACCTACATAATTATATAGGGGAGAATAAATACATTCCCCAGGGTGATTTATACATGCCCTCTATGGGTGGTTGTACTTAAGTACCTCTACTTTAAATTAAATAGAACATAAATCTACATTCTAGAAAAGTAGTCATGGCAAGAGTAGTCATAATATTCAATAAGCATGGAAGTGGGGTATAAGACCCAAACAAGAAGATATCATAATCTGATTTGAGGCATGAACAACATTAGGATTCAAGAATAGAAGAATTAGGGTTCATTTAAGCGTCATTAGGGAAATATAGGGTTTGGTTGCAATTATCCCAACATAGGATGTAAGTAATGCACATACCTCTCTTACTGATATCAATTACTAACTTTCACCACTTTAATTGAGTCCAAGTTCCACTTTGCCTATTTTCAATGTATTAACATGTATTAGAGTACATAGTGCTCATTAATGTATAAAAATCCTAATTTCATAACTTTTTAGGAATACTCAGATTTAGATTTTGAAATTATCACCAATGAACTTATTATGTTCTCCTGATGAAGAAAACATGTTTTTATGTTAATTTTGGAGTTATGATGATTAAGATGTAATTTTTATGGATTTTATGCAACAAATTCAGCTTACAAAAATCAGCCTTCGTAAAACCATGAAATCAGACCTTGAAAATATTTTTATTAGATAGAGATTAATTTTACAATTCTAAAACATATTTATTTGTCAAATTTGGATAAGCAGAATAGAAGACATGAAATTTTCAATACTGACCAATAGGAAATTGCCACATCATCAAACCAATCAAGATAATTGAAGAGAGAGGGAGAGGGAGAAAACACCATTTGAACCAAGATCAGGTTTGAAGTTTCATAGGTAACCAAACTATATCTTCTAGAGAAGGTAAAACAACAAAAAACTAAAACCCTATAAGAACATTGTAAAAAGAGATGGAAATCATCGATTTTAAACATAGAAGCATGAGTTTTAAGCATGTAATAAGCAATATATGAGAAGGGGGTTAACAAAACTCGCCACTAGGAAGGTAAGAAGGTCCAAACAATAAGGATCCTGAGATTATAAGGTTTGTTTGTTCCAAGTCAAGCTCCTTTCTTGAGCAAAGATCACCTTCTCCACTTTAGAGATGCAAACCCTAGCAAAAGAGAATGGATATGGGATGTTTTAGGGTTCTAGGTGGAGTTTTACCATGGAAGGTCATGGTTCCGACCTATAAGAAGGTGGGAGGAATACTAAAAACATGAAAACAGGGAAGGAAAGGAGGATTCTTACTAGTTTTGGTCAAAATCACCAAGGAGGAGCTTAAGAAATCCTAAATAGGGAAATTTGGAACCCTAGGAGCCTTCTTCACCAAGGTAGGCACACTCTTTTACCTTGGGATAGCAACTTTGTGGCCAAACATATAAGGTACGATGCTATAATCTGGGGGAAAGAGAAGGATATGATTTCTTCTTGGATTGGGAGGTGGGAATGGGTAGGCATGGCTTTATAAAGAAGGGGGCAAGCATGAGGTGTCTATGGGACTTTCCATGTGTCCTTAGGCTAAGGCTTCATGGCCATGCAAGAGGACAGCTCATAGACTCTTCTTGTATATCAAAGGTCAGTCCTAAAATCCCCTGGAGCCTTCTAGTCTATCCCCACCATCCTTCAAACAAAGAAATAACCCCATTGGTTGATAGCTTTTAAAGATAAGCTCATTTATAAAGAGAACAATCCCTATAATGACCTTAGAAATTAACACCTTCAAACCAAGGTGCAACTAGGTGCCCCATGGTTCAAAATCTCGAGAATGGTAAGGTAATATCTAAAGATTAAAATTCAGGTGATAATTTGCAAAGAAAACCTCCCAATTGGGTAAATTGCATAAAAGTCCAGAATGTACCTAAAATTGCATAACTTGCACAAACAACATCCAAATTGAACTAAATTTGAAACTTAGGCTCATTTTATGTTTTCAAATCACATAAAAAAGTTATATTATGGTTTAGAGTACTTAATTATGGTAATTAAGATTGTTTAATACATTAATCAAGGTTTAGGGTCTTGTGCTTCTAGCACAAATTAATAAACCATTGTTCTACTAAAGTGGTGATTTTACATTTTAAATCCTTAAATTAGATTTAACCAAGGTATTTGTGCATAAACACTTCCATTGGTATAATTATTGAACAAATGTTCACCAAACCACTATAAATTCCATAATTTAAGCATCAAGGGCAAAAAGGATAAAAATGATAGGAAAATATTTGGAAAGGGCCAAAAAGAGAATATGTCGATGTTTCGATATGTTACAGATTCTCAGTCCTCTGAAGATTGGGCAGACCATCACCACTAATGACTATAAACCCCAATGTCAATGGGGTTCCAACACGACCCTCCAAAAAAATCTCTACACTCCTATACAATGAGTGTGTCGAGCACTAATGGATTTTCTACCATTCCACTCTATTGGGTCGGGAAAACTCTACATATTCATGCTCAATCTCACTTTGATGACTGAGAAAACCTTGCCTCTCTCCCCTTTTATGGTAGGTCAAGCAAATAGCTCTGATGGGACCCTAGACCCAATGCTAATGGTGGGCCAGACCCCGACGTAGATGGCACTCCAATACCCTACCAAAAAAAGCACTACATTCAATCTCTGATGCAAATGTTGAAGGTCATGAAACCTTCATCTAGCTCTCGCCATATACCCTTTGTATTCATATTGAATGAGACTCAAATGTAAGGTGACTAGGAAGTATTGTGTAACACCCCAATTGTTTTTATGTCACATAAGTGTAAGCCATAATTTTTTTTGGGAGTGTCACAAACATGATAATCATCACAACAATAATAGTAAAGAACCATTACAGACTATCTATGAATGAAATTCTCATTATTTTCTTAGCAAAGAAACTCTAGTACATCATCAAATACAAAAGAAACTTAATACCATTAACTACTTTACACAAATATCATTTTGAAAATGGGACTGTGTAGATGGCGCCCCACTAAGAAAAGCTCCTAAGGTTATGGCTGCATACACTTTTCATGACTATTTCCTGAAGTTATGTAACTGTAGACATCTTGTCCCCAACCATGCACAAATAGAAAAACTACTGTTAGAGTAAGTGACATTGAATTTGTAATATGATAAACATAAATATGATATAATTGAAAGCTAAACTAATATCTCAAAGTTGTAAACTTATATTGAATCAATGTGTCTTTTATTTACATAGTTTATTTGATTTGTGGGCACCATTTGTTGGGTTTTAGGGGAGGCAGAGAAGGCAGCGGAAACAAAAAACATTCTTCTCCCAAACCCAGAATAAAGGAATCGCGTCAACATCTATACAATAGGAAGGATGGTTTGTAGAGGCGTACCTTGTCACGAGGCTTGCTCGATGATGTTACCTCATGGCTTACGCGGTCTTCACCTCCGGTCTTGGACGGTGTCTGTGCAGCTCCTGGTCTCACCGGGACTGTCAGCTCCTGGTCTCACCGAGACTTTCAGGATTGACAACTTTCCTCCGAGTGGCAGAAGTCTCCCGCCTCTGAAGTGGTCCACACGGACCACCTGGAACTCTGATCTCCTTATCCCACAAGGAATTGGAAGGAGTCGCACCCTCCTGTCGGCGTACTAGTCACTGACACACTCTCCTGCCACCATTTGCTTTCTGCAGTTGTCTTTCCCTTGTTGTGCCTCCCTTATCGGGTAGCACTTGCTCGGGCTCTCTCTCGGTTACCAAAACTAGAGAGAATGACAGCTTTTACAAAGCAACTAGTGCACTGAGTTGTATACCTAAGAAGCCCCCACTACCCCTATATATAGGAGGGTCATGGTACATGGTTCTCTACCCTGGGAAATGCGGGATTAAAGTAGGAGTAGAAGGGTTTGATATTTTCCACAAAGAAACCAACTCACCAGCTGAACTGATCGTTTCACAACCTAAAATGATCATTTCATTCCCTGAGCCGATCGTTTGGGACCTGAGCCGATCGTCTGGGGCTCTTAGCCGATCGGTTCAGCCCTGAGCCGGTCAGTTTATGGTCCTAATCCAACTCAAATTGACTTTCATATTTGTTTTCGATTAATCAAATATTAATCCTTGTCCAAATCGAATTTGTACCAATGAAACAAATTGTATTTGCAAAATAGTCTTCTCACTTTCCAAACAATCTCGGTTGGACCAGTCGAGTCGATCAGTTCAACTCTTGAACCGATCGGTTCATCCTATCCTGAGCCGATCGGTTCATCTCATGAGTCAATCGGTTCACCAAGCTGAGCCCATCGGTTCATCTCATAAGCTGATCGGTTGGAGTAGCAGACTATGCAAAATCAGTCAATTGCAGTTTCAATCAATCTGATACTCTAATCAAATCGGTTCAACACCTTGAACACTATGATATTGAGCTATCAATTGATTGAGTGTTTGATTGAACTACTAAACTCATTTAGTAATCAATCTAAACATCGTTTGTGGATAAACTCCTCTTCCAAGTTAAATCCTGTGTGTGTGACCCTGCAGGTCCATTTCACGTTGGCAGTGAAAATCTATAACACTTATGACTTCACAAGCAAAGAGCGGTGCCTAGTCGCACATCAGTGCTACCCAAGTGAAATAGAAAGTTGGAGAACAACTTTCAATCCTACAATCCGTGAATGGTGTTACAGCGAATGTATAATTCCTTTAATACTGATATCCCAAATGAACTCAAGGCATGGAATAGTCATCCTGTCAGTGTTCATTCACTTTCTTGATCTCAGAGTAGATTGGAGGAGATATGTATGACATCAATATCACATACTGATTCACACATGCATGTGCATGCCTATCTCAATCCTACTCATCAAGTGGCCATGGATATCAAACTTCCTCAGGAGGGACAAATCCCATATCTATCACTCACCCCTCAAAAGCCCCATGTGTCAAAGCCGCCCAATCATCATTTTTTTAACAACCCATGTTACAGGATTGCATTTGATGATGTCAAAGTATACCCAACGACATGTGTTGAGTGTAGTGATTTCAGGTCAAAGAATCACACTCACCACCATCACTGTGAGAACTGACTGTGACTAGCATGTCATGGTTCCATGTGTCAAACTCACGGTGGGTCTGTCCGATAAACTTATTCTCTAACAAGTACCTATGTGTTTGGTTTGATATCTCCATATCATGACTAATGAGATTATGTCATCAACCAACACCGCAATCTAGTCTTATGTGTCATTGCTGTCTATCTACCTTCCATAATGACATCTGACTAGGGACATAATAAGAATGTACAAACTCTTAGCATTCATATGATCTCATTGTTCAGGTCCTGAACCTAAAGACATAAGTCATTGAGTATTGTCATTCTCTAGACATTCAATCTATTCTATCATTATCTCATATGACTGAACCAGAAAGAATTGGATGCTTGTATTTGATGCTTATCAAATCAATCTTAATGTGTCCCACCAATTATCCCATGATTGGCTCTCAGGGCATACATACCAACACCATTATATGATAATTCCTCCTAAATTGTCATATCTACGCCCTAAATTGGTATCAAAGTACACTGATTTGGCACGACATGCCTCTAAATGATATCGAGGTGTATCTGAATTGGTGTAACTACACCCTAAATTGGTGTCGCAACACCTCTGGATTGGAGTAAACACTCCTCTAAATTGGCAACAGATGCCTCTGAATCTTCATGGGACTACTAAATGAGGACTTATCATATAATGTCTTATGTGAAGCTTTTAACTTATTTATCTTAAGTCTAAACTTACTTAATCCTTTATCTGAACTAAAATTGAATGTTGTTAATTGAACATTTACGAATTCTGAATATGAACTTATCTGATACTGAAACTGAAACTGAATGCTGATAATTGAGTTTTAAATGTAAACCTGAATATGAATCTTTATCCTTAAATTCTAAATTCAATCAAAATCTGAATATGAGATCTAATATACTTATAAACTTAATTGATCTTGTCTAGAAGTTCTTATTACACTGAATTCTTAAAATGTGACTTAATATGATCTTTCATCCATATATAGGATATCTAAAATCTGAGTCTAAATTTGAGAAAATAAACTAAACTGAATGTAAAAATACTAAGTAACTGAAGATAGCTCAAGTACCGAAAATCTAAAACATGATAACCTCACAACGTGCTTAATCTGAATAAAGTCTGATTACTTAATGTATCATTGAACACAAAATAAGCATCAAACACTGAATATCCAATAGTAACTTATTCTCTAAGTTATTGTATAGGGATATGTAGTCTTAACAATAGTTATAATAAAATTCAATGGACATGGCCCATTTATCTTTTAAATTGAACATTTCTTTAAAGTGTTCTTGAATTCCTTGCTCCATAACCTAATCCCCTGAACATTAACAAATGTCTATAAGTCCATGTATATATCCCTTCTTTAATTCTAATTATCAAACTCCATCATCCTAACCTTATATACCAACTTAGGGTTCTTATTTAACTGAATATATCTCTAATTCAAATCGCATTTAATGTCTAAATATTAAATTAAACTCTATTCACACATTATGTAGCATATCTATATGGAACCTCATTGCATTGCATGATAGGAGTGTAGGCGACAATGGTCTTTCTAATCGACTAGAGAGCCTAAATGAACCATATTTTCATATACCTGACCCTTAAGTTGTTGGCATTTCCATTTATCAGAAGCTTTAATTAGTGTCGGCCCTCACCCCGACGTCAATTACGCTCTGGTGGGTTGCATTCTCCTATAAACTCATAGGACCTCTCACATTTCCATTCCACCAGAATCACTAACAGAAACTCTCTCCTAATGGCCATTTAAATTTTCCATCGACCCACCTATGATTCTATAAGGAGGTGGGATCACCCCCTTATTAATATTTTGAAGAATTAACATCCATTCCAAACACACTCTAATGTATGTTGGAATAGGTGTAAATTTCCACCTATGATTCTATAAGGAGGCGGGATCACCCCCTTACTAAAATTTTGAAGAATAAACATCCATTCCAAACACACTCAAATGTATGTTGGAATAGGTGTAAATTTTCAAAATTTATTATCATGGTATGCAAAAGACCAAAGTGTAGCAGCGGAATAAAAAATAACTGACTATATTCAACTTTCATAAAAGATTACACAAGTACATCAAAATATCCCATTAGGGTTTACAACAAGATACAACAAAAAGGATCTAGATAGAGGGAAGCCTAAACTACTTCAAATCTTGTCTCTAGAGCAACATCTCCAAGTGCTAGGTCCATGCCCAAAGCTGTGTTCTACTATTCAACTCAACAACTTGTCCTAACCTGGGTGGTTGGGAAAGCACTCAGCAAAAGGGGAAAGAAAACAAGGTATGTGTCACAAAACTAGTCTACGATAACAAGATAAGTAAAGCAATTAAGAACAAACTAGGGTTCATCAAAAGATGAAGATAACAAGAGTATGAGTCTATATTAAAAAAATGTGCCATTAACAATTATATTAAAAAGGATTTGCATGTAAGATAATTATGTCTACCTAAGTAAGTAGGGTTGAGGCACCTATCAGACCTCTAACCTATAGGTGAGGGGAGAATAAGACATTCCCAATCACCTACACAATTATATAGGGGAGAATAAATACATTCCCCAGGGTGATTAAATACATGCCCTCTATGGGTGGTTGTACTTAAGTACCTCTACTTTAAATTAAATAGAACATAAATCTACATTCTAGAAAAGTAGTCATGGCAAGAGTAGTCATAATATTCAATAAGCATGGAAGTGGGATATAAGACCCAAACAAGAAGAAATCATCATCTGATTTGACGCATGAACAACATTAGGATTCAAGAATAGAAGAATTAGGGTTCATTTATGCGTCATTAGGGAAATATAGTGTTTGTCTACAATTATCCCAACATAGGATGTAAGGAATGCACATACCTCTCTTACTGATATCAATTACTAACTTTCACCAATTTAATTGAGTCCAAGTTCCACTTTGCCTATTTTCAATGTATTAACATGTATTAGAGTACATAGTGCTCATTAATGTATAAAAATCCTAATTTCATAACTTTTCAAGAAAACTCAGATTTAGATTTTGAAAATATCACCAATGAACTTATTATGTTCTCTTGATGAAGAAAACATATTTTTATGTTAATTTTGGAGTTATGATGATTAAGATGTAATTTTTATGGATTTTATGCAACAAATTCATTTTACAAAAATCACCCTTCGTAAAACCACGAAATCAGACCTTGAAAATATTTTTATTAGATAGAGATTAATTTTACAATTCCAAAACATATTTATTTATCAAATTTGGATAAGCAGAATAGAAGATATGAATTTTTCAATACTGACCAATAGGAAATTGCCACATCATCAAACCGATCGAGATAATTGAAGAGAGAGGGAGAGGGAGAAAACACCATTTGACCCAAGATCAGGTTTGAAGTTTCATAGGTAACCAAACTATATCTTCTAGAGAAGGTAAAACAACAAAAAACTAAAACACTAGAAAAACATGGTAAAAAGAGATGGAAATCATCAATTTTAAACATAGAAGCATGAGTTTTAAGCATGTAATAAGCAATATATGAGAAGGGGGTTAACAAAACTCACCCCTAGGAAGGTAAGAAGGTCCAAACAATAAGGATCCTAAGATTATAAGGTTTGTTTGTTCCAGGACAAGCTCCTTTCTTGAGAAAAGATCACCTTCTCCACTTTAGAGATGCAAACCCTAGCAAAATAGCATGGAGATGGGATGTTTTAGGGTTCTAGGTGGATTTTTACCATGGAAGGACATGGTTCCTACCTATAAGAAGGTGGGAGGAATACTAACAACATGAAAACATGGAAGGAAAGGAGGATTCTTACTAGTTTTGGTCAAAATCACCAAGGAGGATGTAACGACCCCGCCTCCCGGTAACCCTCAATTAAGGGAGACCCGAAGGTCAGAGCCATTATCCAATTAACAGGATCAAAGGTTCGACAAATAATCAATAACAATTAATAAACTTTACCAACTAAACTGAAAATTGGTATAAAATAAAACTTTGTTTACCTTTTAAAATCTGGGATTTCTAAACTTCTATCCATGAAGATACTAAACTAACTAATCCTCTTGTGCACGTTATTTATCATTTAATTCCACATATGCCACTTTACTGTTTGTTCTTTTCATTGTACCTAAAACGCCGATAAACAAAACGTCGGTTAGCCGAAGTTGGTATGTGGGGGAAACAATAATCATGCAAATATGGTAACAACGTAATCATTCAATTAATCATTTAACAACCAAGATTATGTTTTAAGCTATACTACTCAGTCCTTACCTATTCCCTAACTCTGTGCTATCCCTACAGTGGACTTGTATGCTACCTCTCTTTAGGTAGATTCTTACCCCCATGGACCTACCTTACAGGTAGCCAATACGTAGGGTAATAGAGTCGCATGGCACTACCCGAAGGTAGCCCAATATCTAACTCATGATGACTTAATGGTCCTACCCCATTGGTAGCCATTTACTAAGTCATCTAATGACCTGATGGACCTACCCCATTGGTAGCCATTTACTAGGTCAAATATTAAGCCACAGAGGGGACCAGGATCTGAGATAGTAGGCACATATCTTATATGATAGTCATAGCCACAATATAGTTTGCATGAATTAAAATCATCCAACAGTTAATTCATGACATCGATGAAAACTTCAGTAAATATCAGAAAACTAACTCGAGATATTCATAAGTGTAACCACATACCTGATTTGATGATTTCAGAAGCATTAAGAAAATCCAACCAAGCATGCAATCCAAGTAATTCAACAATTACATTATTCTTCAAAACAATATGTACTCTATTTATTACACCCTTTATCAAGAACCTACTTTATTAACTTGGATTCACTTTCTAGGATTTGTGTATCCATTTTAGGGTTTCCTTTTGCAATTAGGGTTTCCCTTCATCTTTTACCATTTTAAACCCTAATTTTATGCCATTACTCATAAACCCTAATTATCTCATCTATTCTTCAACATTAAGGTTATCTTAACAACATATAACCCTATTTTCATTTTACAGGCACATTAATCATCAATTAAGCTTCTTTTTCATTAAAGCTATTATTTTTATCCCTTTAATCCATGACAAGATCATTATAAACATTTATCATCAATTCATAGTTCATTACAGTCTAAATCACATATAAACTCGATTTGCTATTAATTCCACCTTTTATTCATGAGAAATCCCTAATTACTACCTTTAGGGTATTTATCCAGAATTAAGGTCTTTTATATACAAATAACTTAGAACCATCATTAAACAATCATATTTTCACATTTTTAAATTACATATGATTTTATCATCTTTTACCCTAAATTAGGGTTTCTAAATCATGTAATCATTCTCATATGAGGTAAAACCCTAAATCATGCAATTATACATCTAGATCAGGTTCGAATCTAATATTATCATTCAACAGGTTATTAACACTTCAATTAACTTCATTAAGCATTCTAGATTCAACCTTTAATTACAAATAGGGTTTGTAACTCAACTATAATGCACTTTTCATCAACTTAAAGTACTTTTATAATTAGGAACAAAATCAATATTAAATATCATTTTTATTGGATTCCTCTCGTTCTCCTGATCAAAATTCATATATTATTCGTATTTATTCGAGCTACGGTTTATGAGATATGAATTTTGCAAAGATATACTTACCTGGCCAATAGCATGCTGACACATCAGCATAGCCATGCAATGCGCCCTTTGGGAAGCATAACCAAATTACCAGGTTACCCTCCACTTAACTCGAGCCTCCCTTGTTAAGCCGGGGGTATAATCATCCAATTGATTTCGATCATCTTCAAGCTTCGGACAGCCTTCCTGGCCGCCGACCGCAGCCCTACGTGGGGCTCTCCTTGCCTCCTTGGACCTCGAAACTCCCCACCGACTTCTTCCCTGAGTCCGCCGCCCCCTTGCACACCTGGGGCACTGCCTAGTCACTGTCAGTGTGGCCATTCTCCTGCTCGATAGGCCAAGAACTTGCAGCCGTTGCTGCAGCCTACGTGACGCTACCGCACAGGCTCCAGGGCGCGGTTTTGATGGCAAAGCTTCTCCTTGACTTCGTGGAACGACAGACCTTTGTGACACCCCTCTATTTCCTCCTCTTCTCATCATGCTCATGGTGGTATAGGGGATTAGGGTTTGAAGATGAAAGTAAGGGAGAAGACTGATGTATGGGATCCTCTGGGCTTGGCCCAGGGTCGTACCCCTTATATAGAGGAGGGTAGATAGACCCTAGGTGACTTGTCTACGAGATCTAAGAGAAAACAAGTCCCATACGTAAAGGAAACCTATTCCTCCAACAAGAAGTAATATTCTCTCTCTTCCTCTTTATCCTTTTGATAATCCTTTTCTATAAGTATTAGGATTTCGAAAAATTACTTCCCCTTTATTCTTTTTACTTGCCTTTTAATTTATTGGCATGGAATTTCTATTTTATTTTAATAGAAAATACTTCCTTGTACCTATATTACAAAATTCATCAGTAATATACCACATTATGCTCTTATTTTGCAATCTTGGTATTTTCTCTTTCCACTTTCTTCATTGGGACTTCTTGGATCCCAAGGTACTCTATTATTTCGAAATCCTTTTTATTGGACACTCATTATCCTTCTAGATGCATCTAAATGCATCATTCTTCATTATTTCCCATTATCTTGTTTATTTCTTATTAAAATAATTCTCTTTTTGAGAATCTTTCTTTATTTCTCTTTTATTTTCCTCATTGGTATTCCCTTTAACATTAGAAATCCTTGGGATACGAAATTCCACAAAGGATAACTCAATTATACCTTTTTTCACTTGTTTTCCTCATTTTATCATTATTTTTTATTTCTTTCTTAATAAAGAAATACTTTATTAATCTTTTCTTTTATTATTGCTTTTCCTTGCAACTTTGGACTCCTTGGAACCCAAGGAACACAAGAGGCACGAAATCCCTCTTTGGATTTTCCTTCTAGAGGTTTCCACATCATTCTTTTCTCAAAAACTCAATTATTCGTTTACTAATTGAATTTTCTTGTTATTGGGCCCAATAGCCAATAAAGCCCACAACACAATCATCAAGGCTATTGTAAACTAAATTACATAATTATTTATCCAATTATTTGTTTTACGAGAAATTACATTTCTCAGAAATTGAACCCAAAATTGGGGTTGTAACATCCTTCCCCTCTTATAAGAATTTTGTCCTCAAAATTCCATCAAGCAAACAAACAATTCAGGATAAACTTTTCTTATGTCCATCAGGTCCCCCATGTGGCTTCACCTTTCCCATGGTGCTTCCCAAGAACCTTCATCATCTCATATTCTTTCGTCTGAGTTCTTTCTTACCTTGGTATATCATATCCTCATAGGTGACTCAAGACATTTCAGCCTCTCAAAGGATGAATAGGTTCAGGGCTCAACACATGGCTTGGATACCTCACATAGTGCTCTAGATCGGACTCATGGAACACGTTACACATCATGTTATCTTGAGGGGCAAGGCTAAACACAACCATCTCCACCAATCCATCTCAAATGGACCCATATATCGGGGACTCAGCTTTCTCAGCTGTAGCTTAGAGGGGTCGGATTTTCACATCACATATTCTCCCATAGTGAACTGCATGTCAGTCTGCTTTGCATCAGCTTGTGACTCATGTCACCACTGGGCTCTCTCTCTCAGCCATTGCACGATCAAAGCGACTTCATCTGCACACATTGTGGTTCTTTTCTGACCTTCGCGAGGCCTCCTTCACCAACATCATCTTAATGAAGTGGTGACCGACACATCCTCTCTATAAGACTTCTTGCATCCCGATAAAGGTTATGGTGGTTAACATCACATCTTTAGAAATTTCTCTTGGTATCACCCTGAACAAGCACACTTGCTCTCATCAGACCCTCTAGTCTGGATCATACTAACCGTTAGTTAGGGGTGATAAACTATACTATCATCAAGCTTGTCATGTATCTACTTCTACCTCATGAAAGTGAACCTTGGTCATATCCAAGAACTTTTGAACTCCCATCATGGTGTGGTTGAACCATCTTCTCCCTTAAGTAGTTCAACACTCTTCCTTTCACATGTCATCTAGGTAAGGCGATCTACCATAACCCATATTGCACCTCGACCCTCCTTGGTCTAGGGGAGTCTTACCACAACATCCATAGTAATGAACTCCCATTCTCTCGCATGGACTCTTTTATCCTCTATATCGATACACTGGATTACTGGTGTTCGTCCTTCACTTCTATCATGCATGGCTACAAGCCACATGCATCTTCATCTTAAGCATCCAAAGTGCTACTATCTCTTACTATCTCAGTAATATCATGGTATATGGTGATCTTAAAATCATGATCTCCAGCATGTCATGATTCCTCAAGATGATTCCTCAGAAACCCTACACCACTCTAATCAGGGTTTCATCACCTTTCTTTTCAGAGGAGTGCATCTGGGGTTTCACAACCATTCTTCTGGCTATCCAATCAACCACCATTCATGTTCAACTTATCTCTTTTTCCCAACTTAAGGTTAGCCTGACAACCTCAACTTCTTCTAACTTCCAGCTAAACTAGGCACTATATCTCAACCAGAGCATTCATCACCACTTCTTATCCTTGGGTATTAGGTAACATACCCCTCCATGTATTTTACTTATCATCTCATTTTAGCCCTAAGTCCATCTTCATCAAGAACATTTCGATCTTATTCCTTTGGTTTTCAACCTCAACCTGGTGTAACTCATAGACCATGCTAAAAACATCCTTATAAGATGACTATCTTATTTCTCTTTAGCATTTGCAAACCATCCATGTATAATTCACTTTACTAAGGTATGTTATCTTCTCTGTCCCCATATCTCACGGCAATGTTCCAAACCACATTATCTTTTATCCTTGGTGTATGACATGCGTACCGTCCTATCTCTCACTCCCATAACAAGAGGAAATAAGAATTTGGTTGTAGTCCAAATACATAGTTCTTCATGTTCCGAGAGTAGAGATGGTACATCCCACCTTGCCAGTACACTTTCAATTCTAGGTTGAAACGTGCAACTTATGTCTCTACATCACAATTATCTCGATATCAAAGTTACTTCCATGGTAAACTGGTCTCAAACCTATCTGGTCCAAACACAATCCTTAGTCATCACTTCTAGGTTTATAGGGTGCCGACACTTTTGGGGTCATCCATCTTCCCTCATGCATCAGAGAGTGCCCTACTCATCTTCCCTTGGGGTCCCATGAGTTCATGAAGGTGATCAATCTCCTAACCCATGGCCCTCAGGCAATGATAGTTGTTACCTCCCGACCCTATGGTCTTGTGCAACTAGGGAATTAGGCAACTCCTACTTCCATCGGTCTTACCCCTACCTGACCCTAGGATAGACTTAGGATTATATCATAGTACATGTCCAACATAGAACCTTACCCAAGCATTCATCATCTCTCTTTCTGCATTCATGGGTCGACTTTCATCCTTTCATAGGGATCATGGCAACCTGCCTACCTTGGTCAAGCCCCATACTGGTTACCTCCATGGTAACACATCCACATGCACATAGAGATGGTTATGTATGGGTCTATAGGTTCATTCTCATTCCATGTACTCTTCACTTAGCTTCTCAAGATCCTATGAAACCTTCTTAGGTTACCTCAAAACCAACCAAACTGGTAAACCCCCTACCAAAGTGCCCCCCTCCCAGGATGGGAGGAAACTACACCTTGATAACAAAGGTCACAAGTGTCCTTAGGGTTCACATTCACATGAGCATGCTTAATCCAGCAACTACTAAGGCACCAGAGTACCTACTAAACCATGCTAAGTCACACATGTTCTCATCCTCAACATTTAGATCAACTTAGTCGTGAGGGGTTCATCAAACATACCCTTACCTTAAGGGGTTTCCTTTACCTCTACACATTAAGAGTAACATGCTCAAAACTATAGACTCAAATCTCACCATGAACATTTTATACACTGCTTCCCCTCTTAGGCCTAGGAACTCTTGGTTCTCCTTTGGATATCCAACTGCATGCTCAAACTCTTAACCATGAACCAATCATGTCCAAGGTATGCCACGTACTCCCATGATCCTTTTATATGAGCAACACCTCAGAGTTGAGTCCTCCTCAAGGACATTCAACTAGGTATAAAACCTCACAACAGGGTACTTAAACCTCCTCAGGGTCTAAGGCACTCTTTATCTCATCTAGCAGGTAATCACTTATACCCTGGGTACTAGAAGCATCGTCCTCTCTCTAGGGTTTGGTTCCTCTAAAGGCAACCAAGATATCATCAGCCTCCAGGGATCAAGCGTAAGGAGACCACTATCATCCACTTAGGTCACATCATTCTCGACTCCCCACTATTCCTCAAGTTTCAGGGTTTTAGGCTTCCAACCTCCCTGTTGGGGTTTTGCTTCCTCTTGCTAGAGCTAAATCCACCTCCAACCATACCTACTAGAGGTCCCTTCTCCATGAAGGCTCATGATCACAAGCATATCCCTATGTGGTTGAAGCCTATGCTCAACTCATGTTTGGTTCAAGAGCATCCATACCCCTTTCATAATCCATCCATCATGATCTCTTAACAAGGATTTCATCAAGCTATACCCTACTTTCCTAAGCCCATAGGGTAACTATAGGTTCTCTAACCTCATCCACGAAGGAGCTATCCTTCGCTATGGCATGCACAACCCTTCCTAGGGTTGGGTTGCCAAAGGTACTCGATCATCAACTTCTCATGGTTCATATGGCAATCCAAAGGCATGTCCATCCAAACACCTGGTCTACTAAGTCATCTAACTCATCGTGCCATCCCTCTCTCTAACCTTCACTTAGGGTTAGGGTTACCATCATCCTCAAAGGATGTGCTAGGTCTCTACCTTTAATGGAGGTCTCTACCTCCAAGACTAACTCTCTCTACTCATCCTCCTACTAAGGAGGTCTATCCTCAGGTCTCTCCTGAGGGCAATGACAACTCGTTTCATACGACCTAAGCATGTATCTATTCCTTTTACGCTTACTATATTAAGCCTAAGTCCATGACATCTTATTTACATGCTTTTTATTAATTTGGTGGAGGATTCCTCAATCCTTATCAACCTTACCCATACCTCAAGAGGGTGAGGAGAAGAGAGCAAAACCCTAATCCTTAAGGTCCTTACTAGAATTTGAGTTGAGAAGGGATGAACAAGATGAGAGAGTCCTAAAGGTATCTTATTTCAATTCATACCCTAAGACTTTGGCCAGGTAGTCACATGGATCCGGGAGTCCTCATATTCCGACTAGTGGTGCGGAGGAAAATATTGCCAGCCCCCGGTCATGATCCTTTTCTAGACACCTCTGTCTTTCATATAATCCTCTAATAACTCCCTTGGGTTCTACAGAATTTGTAAAATTTAATAATTATTAAGGATTAAGTGAGGAACCTTCGTTCTGATACCAATTGTAATGACCCCGCCTCCCAGTAACCCCCAATTAAGGGAGACCCGAAGGTCAGAGCTGTTATCCAATTAACAGGATCAAAGGTTCGACAAATAATCAATAACAATTAATAAACTTTACCAACTAAACTGAAAATTGGTATAAAATAAAACTTTGTTTACCTTTTAAAATCTGGGATTTCTAAACTTCTATCCATGAAGATACTAAACTAACTAATCCTCCTGTGTATGTTATTTATCATTTAATTGAACATCTGCCACTTTACTGTTTGTTCTTTTCATTGTACCTAAAACGCCTACAAACAAAACGGTGGTCAGCCGAAGCTGGTATGTGGGGGAAACAATAATCATGCAAATATGGTAACAACGTAATCATTCAATTAATCATTTAACAACCAAGATTACATTTTAAGCTATACTACTCAATCCTTACCTATCCCCTAACTCTGTGTTATCCCTGCAGTGGACTTGTATGCTACCTCTCTTTAGGTAGATTCTTACCCCCGTGGACCTACCTTACAGGTAGCCAATACCTAGGGTAATAGAGTCGCATGGCACTACCCGAAGGTAGCCCAATATCTAACTCATGATGACTTGATGGTCCTACCCCATTGGTAGCCATTTACTAAGTCATCTAATGACCTGATGGACCTACCCCATTGGTAGCCATTTACTAGGTCAACTATTAAGCCACAGAGGGGACCATGATCTGAGCTAGTAGGCACATATCTTATATGATAGTCATAGCCACATTATAGTTTGCATGAATTAAAATCATCCAATAGTTAATTCATGACATCGATGAAAACTTCGGTAAATCTCGGAAAACTAACTCGAGATATTCATAAGCGTAACCACATACCTGATTTGATGATTTCAGAAGCATTAAGAAAACCCAACCAAGCATGCAATCCAAGTAATTCAACAATCACATTATTCCTGAAAAGAATATGTACTCTATTTATTACACTCTTTATCAAGAACCTACTTTATTAACTTGGATTCACTTTCTGGGGTTTCTGTATCCATTTTAGGGTTTCGTTTTGCAATTAGAGTTCCCCTTCATCTTTTACCATATTAAACCTTAATTTTATACCATTACTCATAAACCCTAATTATCTCGTCTATTCTTCAACATTAAGGTTATCTTAACAACATATAACCCTATTTTCATTTTACAGGCACATTAATCATCAATTAAGCTTCTTTTTCATTAAAGCTATTATTTTTATCCCTTTAATCCATGACAAGATCATTATACACATTTATCATCAATTCATAGTTCATTACAATCTAAATCACATATAAACTCGATTTGCTATTAATTCCACCTTTTATTCATGAGAAATCCCTAATTACTACCGTTAGGGTATTTATCCATAATTAATGTCTTTTATATACAAATAACTTAGAACCATCATTAAGCAATCATATTTTCACATTTTCAAATTACATATGATTTTATCATCTTTTACCCTAAATTAGGGTTTCTAAATCATGTAATCATTCTCATATGAGGTAAAACCCTAAATCATGCAATTCTACATCTAGATCAGGTTCTAATCTAATATTATCATTCAACAGGTTATTAACACTTCAATTAACTTCATTAAGCATTCTAGATTCAACCTTTAATTACAAATAGGGTTTGTAACTCAACTATAATGCACTTTTCATCAACTTAATGTAATTTTATAATTAGGAACGGAATCAATATTTATTATCATTTTTATTGGATTCCTCTCGTTTTCCTGATCAAAATTCATATATTATTTGTATTTATCCGAGCTACGGTTTATGAGATATGAATTTTGCAAAGATCTACTTACTTGGCCAATAGCATGCTGACACGTCAGCATAGCCATGCAATGCGCCTTTTGGGAAACATAACCAAATTACCAGGTTACCCTCCACTTAACTCGAGCATCCCTTGTTAAGCCGGGGGTATAACTGTCCAATTGATTTCGATCGTCTTCAAGCTTCGGACAGCCTTCCTGGCCGCCGACCGCAGCCCTACGTGGGGCTCTCCTTGCCTCCTTGGACCTCGAAACTCCCCGCCGACTTCTTCCCTGAGTCCGCCGCCCCCTTGCGCACCTGGGGCACCGCCTAGTCACTGCCGGTGTGGCCGTTCTCCTGCTCGATAGGCCAAGAACTTGCAGCCGTTGCTGCAGCCTAGGTGACGCTACCGCACAGGCTCCAGGGTGCGGTTTTGATGGCGAAGCTTCTCCTTGACTTCGTGGAACGACAGGCCTTTGTCGCACCCCTCTATTTCCTCCTCTTCTCGTCATGCTCATGCTGGTACAGTGGATTAGGGTTTGAAGATGAAAGTAAGGGATAAGAGCGATGTATGGGATCCTTTGGGCTTGGCCAGAAGTCGTACCCTTATATAGGGGAGGGTAGATAGGCCCTAGGTGACTTGTCCACGAGATCCAAGAGAAAAAAAGTCCCATACGTAAAGGAAACCTATTCCTCCAACAAGAAGTAATATTCTCTCTCTTCCTCTTTATCCTTTTGATATTCCTTTTCTATAATTATTAGGATTTCAAAAAATTACTTCCCCTTTATTCTTTTTACTTGCCTTTTTAATTTATTGGCATGGAATTTCTATTTTCTTTTAATAGAAAATACTTCCTTGTACCTATATTACAAAATTCATCAGTAATATATCACATTATGCTCTTATTTTGCAATCTTGGTATTTTCTCTTTCCTCTTTCTTCATTGGGACTTCTTGGATCCCAAGGTACTCTATTATTTCGAAATCCTTTTTATTGGACACTCATTATCCTTCTAGATGCATCTAAATGCATCATTCTTCATTATTTCCCATTATCTTGTTTATTTCTTATTAAAATAATTCTCTTTTTGAGAATATTTCTTTATTTCTCTTTTATTTTCCTCATTGGTATTCCCTTTAACATTAGAAATCCTTGGGATACGAAATTCCACAAAGGATAACTCAATTATACCTCTTTTCACTTGTTTTCCTCATTTTATCATTATTTTCGGTTTCTTTCTTAATAAAGAAATACTTTATTAATCTTTTCTTTTATTATTGCTTTTCCTTGCAACTTTGGACTCCTTGGAACCCAAGGAACCCAAGAGGTACGAAATCCCTCTTTGGATTTGCCTTCTAGAGGTTTCCACATCATTCTTTTCTCAAAAACTCAATTATTCATTTACTAATTGAATTTTCTTGTTATTGGGCCCAATAGCCAATAAAGCCCACAACACAATCATAAAGGCTATTGTAAACTAAATTACATCATTATTTATCCAATTATTTGTTGTACGAGAAATTATATTTCTCAGAAATTGAACCCAAAATTGGGGTTGTAACAGAGGAGCTTAATAAATCCTAAATAGGGAAATTTGGAACCCTAGGAGCCTTCTTCACCAAGGTAGGCACCCTCTTTTACCTTGGGATAGTAACTTTGTGGCCAAACATATAAGGTAGTATGCTCTAATCTAGGGGAAAGAGAAGGATGTGATTTCTTCTTGGATTGGGAGGTGGGAATGGGTAGGCATGGCTTTATAAAGAAGGGGGCAAGCATGAGGTGTCTATGGGACTTTCCATGTGTCCTTAGGCTAAGGCTTCATGGCCATGCAAGAGGACAACTCATAGACTCTTCTTGTATATCAAAGGTCAGTCCTAAAAGCCCCTGGAGCCTTCTAGTCTATCCCCACAATCCTTCAAACAAATAAATAACCCCATTGGTTGATAGCTTTTAAAGATAAGCTCATTTATAAAGAGAACAATCCCTATAATGCCCTTAGAAAGTAACACCTTCAAACCAAGGTGCAACAAGGTGCCCCATGGTTTAAAATCTCTAGAATGGTAAGGTAATATCTAAGATTTAAAATTCAGGTGATAATTTGCAAAGAAACCTCCCAATTGGGTAAATTGCATAAAAGTCCAAAATGTACCTAAAATTGCATAACTTGCACAAACAACATCCAAATTGAACTAAATTTGAAACATAGGCTCATTTTATGTTTTAAAATCACATAAAAAAATTATATTAAGGTTTCGAGTACTTAATTATGGTAATTAAGCTTGTTTAATACATTAATCAAGGTTTAGGGTCTTGCGCTTCTAGCACAAATTAATAAACCATTGTTCTACTAAAGTGGTGATTTTACATTTAGACCCTTCAATAAGATTTCACCAAGGTATTTGTGCATAAACACTTCCATTGGTATAATTATTGAACAAATGTTCACCAAACTGCTATAAATTCCATAATTTAAGCATCAAGGGCAAAAAGGATAAAAATGATAGGAAAATATTTGGAAAGGGCCAAAAAGAGAATATGTTGAAGTTTCGATATGTTACAGATTATCAGTCCTCTGAAGATTGGGAAGACCATCACCACTAATGACTATAAACCCCAATGTCAATGGGGTTCCTACATGACCCTCCAAAAAAAACTCCACACTCCTATACAATGAGATTGTCGAGCACTAATGGATTTTCTACCATTCCACTCTGATGGGTCAGGAAAACTCTACATATTCATGCACAATCTCACTATGATGATTGAGATGACCTTGCCTCTCCCCTCTTATGGTAGGTCAAGCAAATAGCTCCGATGGGACCCTAGACCCAATGCTAATGGTGGGACAGACCCCGACGTAGATGGCACTCCAGTACCCTACCAAAAAAAGCACTACATTCAATCTCTGATGAGAATGTTGAAGTTCATGAAACCTTCATCTAGCTCTCACCATATACCCTTTGTATTCATCTTGAATGAGACTTAAATGTAAGGTGACTAGGAAGTATTATGTAACACCCCAATTTTTTTTATGTCACATAAGCGGAAGCCACAAATTTTTTTTTGGGAGTGTCACAAACATGATAATCATCACAACTATAATAGAAAAGAACCATTACAGACTATGTATGAATGAAATTCTCATTATTGTCTTAGCAAAGAAACTCTAGTGACATTGAATTTGTAATATGATAAAAATAAATATGATATAATTGAAAGCTAAACTAATATCTCAAAGTTATAAACTTATATTGAATCAATGTGTCTTTTATTTACATAGTTTATCTGATTTATGGGCACCATTTGTTGGGTTTTAGGGGAGGCAGAGAAGGCAGCAGAAACAAAAAAAATTCTTCTCCCAAACCCAGAATAAAGGAATTGTGTCAACATCTATACAATAGGAAGGATGGTTTGTAGAGGCGTACCTTGTCGCGAGGCTTTCTCAGTGACGTTACCTCGTGGCTTATGCGGTCTTCACCTCCGGTCTTGGACAGTGTCTGTGCAGCTCCTGGTCTCAGCGGGACTATTAGCTCCTGGTCTCACCGAGACTTTCAGGATTGACAACTATCCTCCAAGCAGCAGAAGTCTGCTGCCTCTGAAGTGGTCCACACGGACCACCTGGAACTCTGATCTCCTTATTCCACAAGGAATCGGAAGGATTCACACCCTCCAGTCGGTGTACTAGTCACTGACACACTCTCCTGCCACCAGTTGTGTCACGCCCCGATCTCACATTAACCACAGACCACAAGATTAGGGCGCGACAGGATGGGATTATCATATAAACAAATCACTGCGAACTTTTTCTTTTTAAAACCTCGTAATGACATCCGGATTATTGTTGTAAACTAAAACATAATAAACTATTTCGGAAGCATTTCAATTAAACTGGCTAGAGAAAGTAAACAGAGTTTACAACATGTAACATTGTTTAACAGAAAGTAAACATAACAATTAATTTACATCTTTATACACATTACACATACACACTCTCTCTCACCCACACCATGTCCCAAAGACCGAGGGGAAGGGACTAAGAGACCACTATCTAACTAAACTAATTACATATACCTTCTACTGATTAAGCGTTAGGACGAAAGGATTCTTCAGATTCCTGCTGCTGACGATAACCTGAAAATGTTTTGAGTAGAGGTATGAGCCTACTCGCTCAGTGAATAGCCTTTCATTTAGCTATCACTAAACAACTCATCAGGTTTATAGAATTGAAATAAACATAAATACAGTACAAGCTGGGCAGTTCTAATGACATAGCAGACTACAAAATATAATCACATTTCTATGCAACAACAGGTAATGTAAACCAATAAACAGATATAATGAATTGGCACAAAAGTTCATATATATTAATTTACTGTGATCCTATATGATTACCTAATTATATTATTATTATGCCCTAAATATATGCAGTGTACTCTGCATATAAAGATCCGCAGCAAGTTCATGCTACGGTCCCACCGTACAAGACTTAGCGACACACCCGGGAAATGCTAAGTCTGACTGTTGTCCTGGTCTGCTACAGGACTCTCAGGCTCACACGGCCTCACTGCACTCTCAAAAGAGTGTACTCTAGACTCCTCCTTGAACCTGAGCACACAGGCGGAGAGTCGGGGTTACCACCGTGACACACGCACGGATTATTGTTGAATAACCCCCATATACTCCAGTGCCACCGTGACACACGCACGGATTATTGTTGAACACTGCCTTTCTGCCCTCGTGCCACCGTGACACACGCACGGATTATTGTTGAACACGAGTCACCGACCATCTAGACACACGCTAGGTAGGTCGTTTCACCCCAAGGTGCAGACCTCACGAGGGGTTCTACGGCGTTAGGGCACCTAAGTCTATTAACTGATTAACAAATAAACATTTAAACAGGAATATCACATTTACTGATTTCGTATCAAATCACAATACACTGTCATTCTAAACCGACAGAGCAATATATTTCAAATCATTGTAATTTCTGATAAAGTCTCATACCATGCATTCAAGCAAATTAGAAATGCATAAATATCCCAACTTATTTCAATTTGGCACATACATAGTGAATTTACGTAATTGAACATCTTATTGCACAAATTAAAGAAATTTACTTCACATATGAGAATCATACTCAACAATTATCAATTCTCTAAATTTCTCGAAAAACGTGCACATTATCCCAAATCCTGGTTTGTGCATCACTTAACTCAATTAAGAGTTAATTACCTATCACAACACAATTTAATAACAATACTTGAGAATTTCTGGTAATATTTCAGAGAAATGTGCCATTTCATGTAAATATCAATTTACACATATTAACGTCAAAAGATATATACAATTTAGGGTTTTATTGCATATTTTATTTATTCATATCAACTTTGAAATCGTACATCTGATAATTTATCAGAAATCCTTATTGTCTGGGTTCATACCCAATCCATACCATTTTTAGACATAAATTTCTAATTTCAACATTCAAATAAGCAATTTAGGTTCCAATGAACCATATAAATCTACCGATTCAATCCACACTGATCAATTGCTAAATTTAATCATATAACAGCGTCTAGAAGCAATTTATGAAATAAAAAGTCGGGCGACGCCAAACGCTGCCCGACGCCTGATAACGCCTGTTATCAGCGTAATTCGCGCACATAACTGGAAATATTCAAACGCCTGAGTTATTTAATGATAAATGAATGAAATCCTACTCACAGCGATTTGGTCTGTCCGGATTCGTCCGGAGATGCGTCCAAGGCCGGATTCCGGGCGATTTTGGATCGTCTTCTACCTTGGTAATAATTGATTTACTGTTCCTGCTCACGGCCTGTTGCTTCACGCTCAACTGGAATCGGCTACTAAGCTTTGATTTGGGCCAAATTGATGGAAAATTCCAACGCAAACCTCCTAGCCGAGGTCTAAGGCCGTGATTTAGAAGCTTTGGCCACCCCAAGATCTCCTCCTCCAGGCCATGCACAGACGCAGCTTCAACCTGCTGCTTGCCGCAGCCAAGCTGCTGTGCGGCAGCTAGCCTAGGAAAGGTGGGAAGAGTGGGTGGTGGGTAGGGAAGGAAGAGAAGAAGAAGAGAGAAGGGAGAAAGGAAGAAGGAAGATAGGAAGAAGAAAACCTCCGAATCGGAGCTCTGCTCCAAGGGATCGCTGTTCGGCTGCGGCTCATTCAGCCTGCGCGCCGCTTAAGCAATTGGCAAAGACAACGGATAAACAACAAAGAACAAAGAAAGCTTATAAAGAAAAAGTATTGGACATTTTACAATTTCAACCCTGAAATCGGAAAAGTTCACAACTTTTGACTCGAAAGTCCAAATGAGGTGATTTCTTTTGCATATTTTTAAGAAAAATGCCCACTACAAACCCAAGGCATGAAAACATGCTAATTACATTGTTTTTCTGATTCAAATTTCCAATTGCATCTAATTATCACTTTACTCAAATTAATCACCTTAATTATGCACTAATTGATCTTATGCTTGATTCAACTAAATCAAGTTGATGATTTACTAACTACCTCATGAGCACACAAATTAACTCGAATAACTTTAATTAGACTCAAATCGTACTGCTTACCAGTAGGCTTTAAAACGGGTCATAACAATCTCCCTCCCTTATAAGAATTTCGTCCCGAAATTCCTAAAAGAGAAAAGGAAACTTGTTACGCATCTCTGACTCAAGTTCCCACGTAGCTTCCTCTAGGTTATGATTCCTCCACAAAACTTTCACCAAAGGTATCTCACGATTCTTTAGTTTCTTGATCCTTCGATCAACTATCTGAACCGGTCCTTCAACATAGGACACGTCTGTCTTAAGCTGCGCCGGTACCGGATCTACAATCTTTTCTGTACCGGGATGACACTTCTTCAGCATAGACACATGAAATACATCATGAAGATTTGCCAACTCAGACGGCAAATCCAACTTGTAAGCTACAGGTCCAATCCTCTCAACAATAGGATATGGGTCCATGTACCTAGGAGTCAATTTACCTCTCTTGCCAAACCTTAGCACTCCCTTCCATGGTGAAACTTTCAGATAAACTTCGTCACCAACCTCAAACTCAAGAGGTCGACGTCGTCTTTCTGCATAACTTTTCTGTCTGTCCTGAGCAGCTTTCAACTGCTCCCTGATCACAGATATCTTCTCTGTAGTCATATCGACTATCTCAGGTCCAAGAATTTCTTTCTCGCCAACCTCGTACCAACAAATTGGTGATCTACACTTCCTGCCATATAGAGCTTCATATGGGGCCATTCCAAGACTAGAATGGTAGCTGTTGTTATATGCAAACTCTATCAGGCTTAAGTGTTCTTCCCAGTTACCTCTGAACTGCAGAACGCATGCTCTCAGCATGTCTTCAAGAGTCTGAATGGTCCTCTCAGATTGACCATCTGTCTGCGGGTGAAACGCTGTACTAAACCTCAGCTTTGTGCCCAACGCACGATGTAACTGATTCCAGAATCTAGATGTAAACTTAGGATCTCTGTCAGAAATAATGGAAACTGGAATTCCATGTAATCTGATTACCTCATCCACATAAATCTTGGCCAGCTTTGGAACATCAAAGGTCGAATTGACAGGGAGAAAGTGAGCAGACTTAGTTAGTCTATCCACAATCACCCATATCGAGTCCGAACCTCGAGGCGTTCTGGGTAACCCTACCACAAAATCCATCGTGATGTGTTCCCATTTCCATTCAGGTATAGGAAGCGACTGCAAGGTACCAGCAGGTTTCTGATGCTCAGCTTTAACCTGCTGACACACTCCACATCTAGCCACGTACTCAGCCACATCTCTTTTCATACCAGACCACCAGTACAGCTCTTTGAGATTCCTGTACATTTTCGTGTTACCTGGATGCATAGCATACATAGAAGCATGCGCTTCTTCAAGAATCTGCTCTTTCAGCTCACTGTTCCCAGGTACACACAACCTGTCATGAAGATACAACACACCATCGTCAGAGAACCTGAATTCTGACCTTTTATCTTCCGACATATCCTGGATAACCTGCCACAATTCGTTATCACTCTGTTGCAACACCTTAATTTGATCATAGAAAATAGGTTTGACTTGCATCTGAGCAATCAACCCACTCTGTCCTGTCACATCCAAGTCTAAGTTCAATTTTCGCATATCTACAAGCAAGTCTCTCTTGAAACATGCCATAGAAAATGCATCTGCAGTTGAACTTGACTTTCTACTCAAAGCATCTGCTACAACATTCGCTTTACCAGGATGGTAATCGATTGTCACATCATAATCTTTAATCAGCTCAAGCCATCTGCGCTGTCTCAAATTTAAATCCTTCTGAGTGAAGATATACTTCAGGCTCTTATGGTCTGTAAATACCTGACATGTCTCACCATATAGATAGTGACGCCATGTCTTAAGAGCATGAACTATGGCAGCTAACTCCAGATCATGAGTAGGGTAGTTCTCTTCGTTCTTCTTAAGCTGTCTAGATGCATAAGCCACAACTTTGCCTTCCTGCATCAGCACACAGCCCAAACCTCTCCTGGAAGCATCGCAGAACACTGTATAACCTTTATCTGCCTCGGGCAAAACCAACACTGGCGTTGTGGTCAACTTCCTCTTCAAGATCTGAAAACTCTTCTCACAGTTATCAGACCAAACAAACGGTGCATTCTTCCTCGTCAAACGTGTCAAGGGTGATGCTAGCACACTAAAGTTCTGTATAAACCTTCTGTAATAGCCTGCTAAACCCAAGAAACTTCTGATCTCAGTAGGAGTCTTAGGTTGTTCCCACTGAAGCACAGAATCGACTTTCTTAGGATCAACGCTAACTCCATCTCTCGAGATAACATGTCCAAGAAATGCTACCTCAGCCAACCAGAACTCACACTTGCTAAACTTAGCATACAGTTGGTGTTGCCTCAACAACTGCAACACTACTCTCAGGTGTTGCTCATGCTGTACATCGTCTCTGGAGTAGATCAGAATATCATCTATAAAGACTACAATAAACTGATCTAGGAACGGTTTGAAAATCCGGTTCATCATATCCATAAAGGCTGCTGGGGCATTGGTCAGCCCAAACGACATAACCAGAAACTCATAATGCCCATACCTGGTTCTGAAAGCTGTTTTGGGAATATCAGAAGCCTTTATTCTGAGCTGATGATATCCAGATCTCAAATCTATTTTAGAGAAGATCGTCGCTCCACGTAACTGATCAAACAGATCATCTATTCTTGGCAATGGATACTTGTTCTTAATAGTGATCTTGTTCAGTTGCCTGTAATCTATACAGAGACGCATGGTACCATCCTTTTTCTTAACAAACAGGACTGGAGCACCCCATGGTGAAAAACTGGGTCTAATAAAACCCTTATCCAACAATTCCTGCAGCTGCACCTTGAGTTCCTTCAACTCTGCAGGTGCCATTCTATAGGCTGGCAGTGCTACTGGATGACTATTTGGATATACCTGAATTTCAAAATCCAGGTCTCTGACAGGAGGTAAGCCTGGCAAATCTTCTGGAAAAACATCAGAAAACTCACTAACTACCGTCACATCATAAACACTGGTGGTGTTCTTTTCTGCTCTAGTGTCAACCACATGAGCAAGGAACGCTTCACATCCTTTCTGTAGCATCTTATCAGCTACTGCAGCTGATACAATGCACGTAGGCAGAACTTTCCTGTCTCCAGTAAAGACACAAGAAAATTCACCTAGTTGAAAGGTAGCTTCCTTCTTCCAACAATCGAGTTGCACTCGATATGTCTCAAGACAATCCATACCCAAGATGACTTGAAAAGTATTGACATCCAAGGGTATGAGATTAGCAGCAAAGGTGTAACCTCCAAAAGATAACAAGCATCCGGGACAGAACTCAGATAAAACTGTTGGTCCACCTAGTGGAACCCTCAACACTAACTCATCTATCAACTCTTGAGTTAACATATTAAGTTCACCAACTAAAGAGCGTCGTATGAAAGAGTGAGTAGCACCCGGATCTATCAAAACTGAAACTGGTATACTATTAAACAAAAGCATTTCTCCTGTAACAACTTGTGAAGAGATTATACCTTCCTGAGGTGTCAAAGAGAAGAAACGCACTGAAGCTCTCCCTCTGTCACGCTGTCCTCTCTGACTACTTCTGCCACTGGGCACACCACCACCTCTAGAACCAGAAGCCACAGAAGAACTCAATCCTTCCACTGGAGGTTGTCTCTGGACATCATGAAACTGGGGCTGAAAAACTGGTGATGCTACTGGTTGAAGCTGAGGGCAAAACTTCTTTTTATGTCCCATCTGACCACAATGATAACAACCTCGAAAGTCCGAACCCTGACACTGACCAGAGTGTGATCTTCCACAAGTATTACATACTCGCGTTTCCTGCCTCAGTGGACCAGTCACAGAGGTAGATGATCTAGATGGCCGCCCATAAGAAGAAGATGTCATCTCACCAGATCTTGGTCTGCTGAAACAACCAATACTGCGTCCCAACTTGGAGAAGAAACCTCTACCTCCACCTCTGTACCCACTACTGGACTGTCTTCCACTAAAGTCCGCAAATCTCTTCTTAGACTCAGGCACCTTATCCGCATTCACAGATTCTTCAACCTGTCTAGCAGCCTCAACAAACTCACCAAAGTTCTCCCTGTTCCTTCTGCTAGTAGCAGAAACTGTATGCCGAATTTCTGGCCTTAGCCCTTCCTGAAATCTTCTGCATCTTTCTATGTTGTCGGGAACAAGCTGCGGACAGAAGTTCGCTAATCGGGTGAAAAGCACTTCATACTCAGTAACTGTCATGTTCCCCTGCTTAATGTTCTGTAATTGCCTGATCTTCTCATTAATGAAGGTAGGTGGATAAAACTTAAGATGAAACTCTTCAGAGAAATCCTGCCAAGAAAGCTCTGTACCTCTCCTCTTTTCCTCCACACTATGCCACCACAACTCTGCATCGCCTGTCAAAAGATAGACTGCATGATTAATCTTTTTCTCTTCTGAAAGCTCCATCAAGCGAAAGACCTTCTCTATCTGTCTAAACCATTCATCAGCCTCTGCTGGATCTGTAGTGCCACTAAACTCAGTGCCACCAAGCTTCTTTACAAGCTCATAAGATCGCATCAGATCCTTGCTGCTAGTAGAAGTAGAAGCTCGCCTATCAGCCTTGTACCTCTCTTTGGTTTCCAGAAACATCCTGTACATCCGGGATGCTTCATCCACGTGGTCACCACCACCTGGACCCAAGTACAGCGGATCAGGGCCAACATGGCTCTCGGCCTGATCATCACGATCAAAGCCTCTTCCTGCCATCTGCAATGATATAACAGAATATTTCCTGTTAGAAAACTTCAGATAGAAGAAAGACACCTAAACCTTAATCCTATTGGTCTCTTATCGTCCCCTGACCTGGACTCTGAGTAACTATGTACTCAACCTAGGCTCTGATACCAAAATTGTCACGCCCCGATCTCACATTAACCACAGACCACAAGATTAGGGCGCGACAGGATGGGATTATCATATAAACAAATCACTGCGAACTTTTTCTTTTTAAAACCTCGTAATGACATCCGGATTATTGTTGTAAACTAAAACATAATAAACTATTTCGGAAGCATTTCAATTAAACTGGCTAGAGAAAGTAAACAGAGTTTACAACATGTAACATTGTTTAACAGAAAGTAAACATAACAATTAATTTACATCTTTATACACATTACACATACACACTCTCTCTCACCCACACCATGTCCCAAAGACCGAGGGGAAGGGACTAAGAGACCACTATCTAACTAAACTAATTACATATACCTTCTACTGATTAAGCGTTAGGACGAAAGGATTCTTCAGATTCCTGCTGCTGACGATAACCTGAAAATGTTTTGAGTAGAGGTATGAGCCTACTCGCTCAGTGAATAGCCTTTCATTTAGCTATCACTAAACAACTCATCAGGTTTATAGAATTGAAATAAACATAAATACAGTACAAGCTGGGCAGTTCTAATGACATAGCAGACTACAAAATATAATCACATTTCTATGCAACAACAGGTAATGTAAACCAATAAACAGATATAATGAATTGGCACAAAAGTTCATATATATTAATTTACTGTGATCCTATATGATTACCTAATTATATTATTATTATGCCCTAAATATATGCAGTGTACTCTGCATATAAAGATCCGCAGCAAGTTCATGCTACGGTCCCACCGTACAAGACTTAGCGACACACCCGGGAAATGCTAAGTCTGACTGTTGTCCTGGTCTGCTACAGGACTCTCAGGCTCACACGGCCTCACTGCACTCTCAAAAGAGTGTACTCTAGACTCCTCCTTGAACCTGAGCACACAGGCGGAGAGTCGGGGTTACCACCGTGACACACGCACGGATTATTGTTGAATAACCCCCATATACTCCAGTGCCACCGTGACACACGCACGGATTATTGTTGAACACTGCCTTTCTGCCCTCGTGCCACCGTGACACACGCACGGATTATTGTTGAACACGAGTCACCGACCATCTAGACACACGCTAGGTAGGTCGTTTCACCCCAAGGTGCAGACCTCACGAGGGGTTCTACGGCGTTAGGGCACCTAAGTCTATTAACTGATTAACAAATAAACATTTAAACAGGAATATCACATTTACTGATTTCGTATCAAATCACAATACACTGTCATTCTAAACCGACAGAGCAATATATTTCAAATCATTGTAATTTCTGATAAAGTCTCATACCATGCATTCAAGCAAATTAGAAATGCATAAATATCCCAACTTATTTCAATTTGGCACATACATAGTGAATTTACGTAATTGAACATCTTATTGCACAAATTAAAGAAATTTACTTCACATATGAGAATCATACTCAACAATTATCAATTCTCTAAATTTCTCGAAAAACGTGCACATTATCCCAAATCCTGGTTTGTGCATCACTTAACTCAATTAAGAGTTAATTACCTATCACAACACAATTTAATAACAATACTTGAGAATTTCTGGTAATATTTCAGAGAAATGTGCCATTTCATGTAAATATCAATTTACACATATTAACGTCAAAAGATATATACAATTTAGGGTTTTATTGCATATTTTATTTATTCATATCAACTTTGAAATCGTACATCTGATAATTTATCAGAAATCCTTATTGTCTGGGTTCATACCCAATCCATACCATTTTTAGACATAAATTTCTAATTTCAACATTCAAATAAGCAATTTAGGTTCCAATGAACCATATAAATCTACCGATTCAATCCACACTGATCAATTGCTAAATTTAATCATATAACAGCGTCTAGAAGCAATTTATGAAATAAAAAGTCGGGCGACGCCAAACGCTGCCCGACGCCTGATAACGCCTGTTATCAGCGTAATTCGCGCACATAACTGGAAATATTCAAACGCCTGAGTTATTTAATGATAAATGAATGAAATCCTACTCACAGCGATTTGGTCTGTCCGGATTCGTCCGGAGATGCGTCCAAGGCCGGATTCCGGGCGATTTTGGATCGTCTTCTACCTTGGTAATAATTGATTTACTGTTCCTGCTCACGGCCTGTTGCTTCACGCTCAACTGGAATCGGCTACTAAGCTTTGATTTGGGCCAAATTGATGGAAAATTCCAACGCAAACCTCCTAGCCGAGGTCTAAGGCCGTGATTTAGAAGCTTTGGCCACCCCAAGATCTCCTCCTCCAGGCCATGCACAGACGCAGCTTCAACCTGCTGCTTGCCGCAGCCAAGCTGCTGTGCGGCAGCTAGCCTAGGAAAGGTGGGAAGAGTGGGTGGTGGGTAGGGAAGGAAGAGAAGAAGAAGAGAGAAGGGAGAAAGGAAGAAGGAAGATAGGAAGAAGAAAACCTCCGAATCGGAGCTCTGCTCCAAGGGATCGCTGTTCGGCTGCGGCTCATTCAGCCTGCGCGCCGCTTAAGCAATTGGCAAAGACAACGGATAAACAACAAAGAACAAAGAAAGCTTATAAAGAAAAAGTATTGGACATTTTACAATTTCAACCCTGAAATCGGAAAAGTTCACAACTTTTGACTCGAAAGTCCAAATGAGGTGATTTCTTTTGCATATTTTTAAGAAAAATGCCCACTACAAACCCAAGGCATGAAAACATGCTAATTACATTGTTTTTCTGATTCAAATTTCCAATTGCATCTAATTATCACTTTACTCAAATTAATCACCTTAATTATGCACTAATTGATCTTATGCTTGATTCAACTAAATCAAGTTGATGATTTACTAACTACCTCATGAGCACACAAATTAACTCGAATAACTTTAATTAGACTCAAATCGTACTGCTTACCAGTAGGCTTTAAAACGGGTCATAACAAGTTGCTTTCTGTAGTTGTCTTTCCCTTGTTGTGCCTCCCTTATCGGGTAGCACTTGCTCGAGCTCTCTCTCGGTTACCAAAACTAGAGAGAATGACAACTTTTGCAGAGCAAATGGTGCACTGAGTTGTATACCTGAGAAGCCCCACTACCCCTATATATAGGAGGGTCATGGGACAGGGTTCTCTACCCTGGGCAATGCGGGATTAAAGTAGGAGTAGAAGGGTTCGACATTTTCCACAAAGCAACCAACTCGCCAGTTGAACCGATCGTTTCACAACCGAAAATGATCGTTTCATTCCCTGAGCCGGTCGTTTGGGACCTGAGCCGATCGTCTGGGGCTCTGAGATGATCGGTTCAGCCCTGAGCCGATCAGTTTATGGTCCTAATCCAACTCAAATTGACTTTCATATTTTTTCCGATTAATCAAATATTAATCCTTGTCCAAATCGAATTTGTACAAGTGAAACAAATTGTATTTGCAAAATAGTCTTCTCACTTTCCAAACGATCTCGGTTGGACCAGTCGAGTCGATCGGTTCAACTCTTGAACTGGTCAGTTCATCCTATCCTGAGCCGATCGGTTCATCTCATGACTCAATCGGTTCACCAAGCTGAGCCCATCGGTTCATCCCATGAGCTGATCGGTTGGAGTAGCAGACTATGCAAAATCAGTCAATTGCAGTTTCAATCAATCTGATACTCGAATCAATCGGTCCAACACCTTGAACACTATGATATTGAGCTATCAATTGATTGAGTGTTTAATTGAACTACTAAACTCATTTAGTAATCAATCTAAATAGCGTTTGTGGATAAACTCCTCTTCCAAGTTAAATCCTATGTGTGTGACCCTGCAGGTCCATTTCACGTTGGCAGTGAAAATCTATAACACTTATGACTTCACAAGCAAAGAGCAGTGCCTAGTCGCACATCAGTGCTACCCAAGTGAAATAGAAAGCTGGAGAACAACTTTCAATCCTACAATCCGTGAATGGTGTTACAGTGAATGTATAATTCCTTTATCACTGATATCCCAAATGAACTCAAGGCATGGAATAGTCATCCTGTCAACGTTCATTCACTTTCTTGATATCAGAGTAGATTGGAGGAGATATGTATGACATCAATATCACATACTGATTCACACATGCGTGTGCATGTCTATCTCAATCCTACTCATCAAGTGGCCATGGATATCAAACTTCCTCAGGAGGGATAAATCCCATATCTATCACTCACCCCTCAAAAGCCCCATGTGTCAAAGCCGCCCAATCATCACTTTTATAACAACCCATGTTTCAGGATTGCATTTGATGATGTCAAAGTATACCCAATGACATGTGTTGAGTGTAGTGATTTCAGGTCAAAGAATCACACTCACCACCATCACTGTGAGAACTGACTGTGATTACCATGTCATGGTTCCATGTGTCAAACTCACGGTGGGTCTATCCGATAAACTTGTTCTCTAACAAGTACCTATGTATTTGGTTTGATATCTCCATATCATGACTAATGAGATTCTGTCATCAACCAACACCACAATCTAGTCTTTTGTGTCATTGCTGTCTATCTACCTTACATAATGACATCTGACTAGGGACATAATAAGAATGTACAAACTCTTAGCATTCGTATGATCTCATTGTTCAGGTCCTGAACCTGAAGACATAAGTCATTGAGTATTGTCATTCTCTAGACATTCAATCTGTTCTATCATTATCTCATATGACTGAACCAGAAAGAATTGGAAGCTTGTCTTTGATTCTTATCAAATCAATCTTAATGTGTCCTACCAATTATCCCATGATTGTCTCTCAGGGCATACATACCAACACCATTATATGATAATTCCTCCTAAATTGGCGTATCTACGCCCTAAATTGGTATTGAAGTACACTGATTTGGCACGACATGCCTCTAAATGATATTGAGGTGTCTCTGAATTGGTGTAACTACACCCTAAATTGGTGTCGCAACACCTCTGGATTGGAGTAAACACTCCTCTGAATTGGCAACAAATGCCTCTGAATCGTCATGGGACTACTGAATGAGGACTTATCATATAATGTATTGTGTGAATCTTTTAACTTATTTATCTTAAGTCTAAATTTACTTAATCCTTTATCTGAACTAAAATTGAATATTATTAATTCAACATTTATGAATTCTGAATATGAACTTATCTGATACTAAAACTAAAACTGAATGCTGATAATTGAGTTTTAAATGTAAACCTGAATATGAATCTTTATCCTTAAATTCTAAATTCAATCAAAATCTGAATATGAGATCTAATATACTTATAAACTTAATTGATCTTGTCTAGAAGTTCTTATTACACTGAATTCTTAAAATGTGACTTAATATGATCTTTCATCCATATATAGGATATCTAAAATCTGAGTCTAAGTTTGAGAAAATAAACTAAACTGAATGTTAAAATACTAAGTAACTGAAGATAGCTTAAGTACCAAAAATCTAAAACATGATAACCTCACAGCGTGCTTAATTCGAATAAAGTCTGATTACTCTATGTATCATTGAACATGAAATAAGCATTAAACACTGAATATCCAATAGTAACTTATTCTCTAAGTTACTGTATAGGGATATGTAGTCTTAACCATAGTTATAATAAACTTCAATGGACATGGCCCATTTATCTTTTAAATCGAACATTTCTTTAAAGTGTTCTTGAATTCCTTGCTCCATAACCTAATCCCCTGAACATTAACAAATGTCTATAAGTCCATGTATATATCCCTTCTTTAATTCTAATTATCAAAGTCCATCATCCTAACCTTATATACCAACTTATGGTTCTTATTTAACTGGATATATCTCTAATTTAAATCGCATTTAATGTCTAAATATTAAATTAAACTCTATTCACACATTATGTGGCATATCTATATGGATATATCCATATAAACCAAAAACATCATATGTACTAATTTATATAAGTATATACATCATATACCAAGAGTAAACTTCAAACAAACTCACATATAGTATTCTTACTAACTTAGTTGTAAATTTAAAGGAAAATATAATTAAAATCATTTTCCATACTAAATAGGCACATAAAATACTTGACGTCTCACATATGATCATAAATGATCTTACATAATGGACACTAAGGCCCAAAAATCATATAATGATATGAATATACATGAAATTCCAAAAAAACATTTGAAATAGTAATAGCAATGCATATTAAAGTTTAGGTAGTAATCTTTGATCGGTTTTCTGTGAAATGTTGGGTAAAATACTCATAATACACTTATTAGGGTTTACATCAAAACTTAGATAAGACTTCAAATTCAATAGATCAGGACTTGGAATCATGTTGCATATATCAAAATATACATACTATAAAATATTCACTAATTTATAAAGTCATTTCTCTATTTTGAATGTTCAAAAGATTAAAATATCATTTAATTTACTAACCGAAATGTAACAAAAATCAAGCATAAAAAACACTCTTCCAATCAATTTTTGCAATATAGTATACATTATAAGCTTTCCACAGACACCTTGTTTGCTAAAAATGGAGTTTCCTATCTTTAGATATGAATTTTTAAAAAGTACCTTAATCAAGATTAACCTCGATCATTGATTTGAGATAGAAGGGCCTCATCAGTGGCACCTCTCATCTCCTGCTCCCTCTCTTGATCATGAATCTAACATGGGTATCTGGATAAGTGATGATCCAGATCAATCTAAGGATCCTCCCCACCCTTCTCTACGCGATACATGGATTGTGCTCCCCTGTTGTGCAGTGAAAATAGGATGCCAGCCACAGAGCTACTCTACGGCCCTCCGTGCTCATCCTTTGGCCACCTCAAGTCACGACATGATCACGATGGTCTTCCCAACTTGTTACTAACTCATCGATGTCCTTAGATCTCGCACAAGAGCCCATTAGCGGCACCTGATCCCCCTGTTGTAGCCGTCAATTCCCCTATTTCGCTGGACAAGAACATGGTAGTGCTTGGAAGTCTTAGCGCTCCCAACTTGCTTCTCATCCGCAAAGATGACATTGAGGATGCTCATCGATCTCCCTGTAGTGATTCAACCCCCTCATGGTTAGTGTTTGGGCACCAAGAGGCACTGGTGGATGAGTTATCTCAAAACCACCGCCGCCGACCTCTTCTTTTGGGTTTCTAACTTCTTATTCTTAGTTTATTCTTAGGTAAAACCCTAGTGAAATTAACCTCACTTCTGATCACTCATCCTAAGCTTTATAACATTGTATGCTTCCTAAATTAGCAATGAGATCTGCCCCGATTGGGATTCTTGTCGAATCCCTATTTCGAAAGCATATCATCTGGTCGGGCATTCTTTCTCTTTCTTTTTTTACACCTATCCTTCTCTTGATTTGGATCACTTACAAATGAACCACAGAGTTGGATATGAACCACTGGTTCAATTTTCCACTGTTTGGTTCATCACTCTAAATGCCTTAAAATGTCACATTCTTTCTAATTTATCCTAAAATATTGTAGGCCACTCCTTAATCTCGATTGGTCCCAAAGTTTTTGAATAAGACCACATATACATATTATCTTTTTGTAGGAAAAACTCATAGCCTACTTCACTACCTAGACTATTCTACTATAGTGTGTGATTTCACTCTAATGACCTAGATCAATGCATTGGGTTACCAAATTAAATTTAATTCACCAAAATTGTACCATGCCCAAAACCTATCATAAATAACACAACATCACTCCAAATTTCATCACTACATGCATGTGAGAGCCCACTTCACATCCATTATATACTTAAAATCATCCAACTATTCTTAATTTAGGTGAACATGATTACATAACCCAACTATATATCTACAAGTCGAATGACCAAATTAACATCGAGCTTTACCATACCTAAATATTAATCTTATTGTGTCTTTACAAGCATATGGGCATTCTCAATTTTATATTCAATGGTTCTCAAACATCAAAATTGACCAATCTGCATAAAAGACCCTTTCTACACACTTTTCCTTTATATCCAAATATCATGAAAATTAGATGGAAACTTATTATAACCACAAATTGATGTTATATTGAATTCTTGAGCAACTTTATCATATACTTACTAGTTTAAAAAAAATTTAGATGTGACAGACTGCAACCCCTAGCCCCTACCTATAAATACAAGGTCACTGCCACTAAGAAGAGGATCGACGACCAACACCACCAGGACGTTGTTGGGTCTATGACGGGCTCTAAAGGAGGTGAATATATCTAAAAACACTTTAATAAAATGCATTAGACCTTAAAGATATTTCTCATGATAATATTGCAACTATGAAATTTGAGGCAACTAAACATGCATACCAAGGGAGAGACTGATTAAACAAGCACCAAATAACATAATTTATTAATAGTTGTTCCAACCTCCAAAATTGGAGATGTACATCAACTACCTAGAGGGGTCAATCTCTAGGATTTTCAACTTTGTCTCACTAATGATATTCCATTATAAGAGTTACAACATAAGACCACACTTTACTGGGTTAAGGTCTAAACTAAGAGTCATTTCCCTACCAAGGAATTACTAGCTCCTACAAAAGTCTTTGTATTTATGCAAGGACTTACCCACTCTGGAAATAAGTCTTTAGCCTTCAAGGACTTCCCCACTCTTGTGCCATATCTTTTGCCTTTGACTTCACTTTCACCAAGTGTAAGCTTTTCACCAACAAACTCCTTCCCTTTTTCTTCTTCACCTCTCTTTGAAAGAGGGAGAATTAATATGCATTGGGAGGTGGAGGAAGTGAGAGCATTAGAAGATATACATGTAGGACTATCTCTATTACAAATCTCGTACTCACTCTAACGGAAAGTGATTAAGCTCATGATAATGGATGGAGGCTTTTAGAGGCAAAGTCTCTCTCAACTATAGTATAAGAACCTTCATAGTGATTAGATAACCATGGGATGAAGCCTAAGGGGCCCTATTTATAGTTTAGGATGCCTTCTATCCATTAGAATCATTTAGGATGAATTCTATATGTTTTGGGGAGAGTCCAACACATATCTTTCACTTTGGGACTCTCTCCAACAACTAGTATTTGCACAATAGAATTGGTTGTTGGTCGAGTTAGCTCAAAAGGCAACTTAACCAACAAGACTTTTGGTTTTTCCAGTTGTGTTGGTCGGTCTATTTACCTTGGGAACAAACTCGACCGATAGAAGCTACTGGAAACACTAATGAATAGTGTTGTCAGTCGAGTTATACCCTGGGGTAACTCATTCGACAACAATTGTTATTTTTTAGTGTTTCAAATCCCTACCAAGTGCATATTAATTCATCCTAATTGACTCTATTGCATTTTTTAGCTTAATTACAAGTCATAATATCATTACAAGTAACTTACATCAAATATCTCAAGAGAAAACTATCTATGTAACACCCTCCCTAGGCACACACATGCACATAGCGGAAGCAACACTAAATTATCCATAACTCATGTACTCAAGGGGGCATTATATAAAATTGGCATACATAACAACATTATAATCAATCACACAAACTGATTCATTAAAATATTCTCAAGACCGTTCTTACAAAAGGAACATAAATATATCTTCTTTCTTTAGCTTATCTCTTATCTTTTTACTTTTTCATTCTCTAGAGACCTGTACTTTGGTACCTGGGTCTCATGACCTGCACTAAGGTGCCTGGATCACATAACCTACACTCTGGGCCTGGGTTATGTCTTTGAATTGGCTTGCACTCTGGTGCCTGGGCCATATGACTTGCACAAAGGACATGAGTCATGTCTCTCTTATCTTAATCTCTTTCGTTCTCTTATCTTAATCTCTTTCATTATACTTATAAATGAGATTGTATTCATGTTTTAAACTAAGGTATCTTTCATTTATGACTTTTATCTTATTTTTGGTCACCATTATACGATAAGTCCTCTTCTATGACACTGAAGTGTCCTCTATGGTGCAACGCACCCTCTGTTTGCACAACATCCTCTCTGTTGACACTGAAGTGTCCTCTACGGTACAACGCACCCTCTATTGGCACAATGTGCCCTCTGAAATGGAGTAAACACTCCTCTGAATTGGCAACAGATTCCTCTGAATCGTCCTGAGACTGTCTGAATGAGGACTTATCATATAATGTATTATGTGAAGGTTCTAAATTAATTATCTTAAGTCTAAGCTTACTAAATCATAAATATAAACTTATCTGAAGTTGAATATTGAGTATTGAACATTACTGGACTCTAAATATGAAACTCTAATCTTAAATTCTGAATTGAATCTATATCTGAATGTGAATATATGTCTCAACTACTACATAATTGAGATTTGGTCTATAACCCTTATCATGTATCTTTATTCAAAATCTGACTACTCACACAATGAGTAGTCTAAGTTTGAATCTAAATCTAATATCCTTATTATTCAGATAATCCTTAGTCTAATACTTCAATATGATAGAAATGACTTAAACTAATTTTGATACTAAATATATGACAACTAAGCCCAAAGGCTTAGGGAAAGGATCTTAACTAAATATGGGAATACGAAGTATATGAGAGTTCTCAAGTATCAAATATCTAAAAGAATGTGATTGCTAACAAGGCAATTTAATTTCTATAAATTTTCATTAAGTCTGGTCTTAATACATTCATATGAACTTAAATCGTAAATCTTAAAGTAAAAAATCTTATAGAGTCTCATCCTGTAACTTAATCATGACTTAATGTCTCATAATTTGATAATATCAACATAAACCAATGTTACAATATATTCTAATCGCAATAGTACCTTTATCTTGGATATAGGGCCATAGTCTACCATGTGCAACACCCATATTTTTTTTTTGGTGAACATAGCGTGGGTCTCCTTTTCCATTAAAGCAAAAAAAGGTGAGTATGTACAATGCTTAGGGACAAGCCCATAAGGGAAAAAAGAGCAAAAAAGGACATCTAAGCTATCTGTACATCAAACAAGAAGCAATTTAGTGTCTATACAAACTTGCTTCCAAATCTCCAAATGATCTCTATTGAAGCCGCAGAAAACTCTTTGGTTCCTTTCCTGCCAAATCTTTTGGAGGACGAAACCAGCTGTATACTTCCTCATATCAGAATACACCAAAATCTCCTCTAGCCACCAGGGTTTAACCCCATACTCCAATTGGAACTGGTGCCAGATCTTCGCAGAGAAAGAACAATTGAAGAAAATATGTTCACTATCTTCAATTTCAGAGCAACATAGAACACATCTTGAAGATAAACAGAAACCAATCTTCCTGAGATACTCACAAGTTGGAAGTTTCTTCAAGAAACACTTCCAGAGAAACATAGAACAACTCCTAGGAAACTTCGACTTCCACACCCAATCTGCCCAACTGACATTAGTATTGGCCTTCCTAACTATCTCCCAACCATCTTTCAGCCTGAAAGATTTTTTACCTCTAAACACTATAGCATCCTCCAAACTACTCAGATTATTCATGCTGCTAATAGCAGCAATAATGCTACCAACACCTCTAATATCCGGCAGACTCCAATTAGCATCCAAAACACAATCAGCAATGCAACAGTAGGGGCCTTTGCCCATTCGAAGCACAAGGTGACCATCACAGACATCCAACAAAGAATATTTGTTATGCAGCCAAGGATCATGCCAAAACAGGAAGCTTTTACCATTTCCCACCACAAAATCAATATGAGTTTTGAGCAAATTTCTGACAGAGAGCAGTTTCTTCATCATCCAATTGGTCGAGGACTTACACCCAATCGACCAAACAGAAGCTTCTTTAATGTATTTCTCATGCAACCACTTGACCCATAGGGTCTCCTTCCTACTGGCCACATCCCACAGATTTTTAAGAATCCCTGCCTTCGACCAATCACCAACCAACCTCACTCCCAAGCCTCCTTCCTTCCTAGGTTTACAAATCTGTTCCCAGGAGATTGTATGAATGTGCTTTTGATTCTCAGTGTCACCCCAAATGAAATTCCTCATATGTCTTTCGATATCCAACACTACTTCCTTGGGAAGAGGAAACGTGGCTGACCAGAAGATATGGTAAGTGGAAAGGGTCGAGATGACAAGTTCAACCCTCCCAGCAGCAGACAGGAGCTTACCTTTCCAAGCCTCCAATCTCCTTTTAATCTTCTCAACAATAGGACCACACATAGCTTTGGTAAGACGGCCGGTGAACAAGGGGAGACCCAGGTATCTAACAGGTAGCTGCTGTCTTTCCACCCCAAGTAACTTCTCCAAATCAGCAGCAACATATTCAACACTTTTACTAAGAAAAAGCTGGCTCTTCAGAGTATTAGGCTTCAGACCCGACAGAAGACCAAAGGAGTCCAACACTTTCGCAAGATCTTTAGCATTGTCCTCATCAGCCTTGGTGAATAACAACAAATCATCTGTGAAGATGATATGAGAAACCCCAAATTTATCAGAGGCTTTGCATGGAGTAATAACTTTTGACTTCACAACTGCATCCATAAGAGAGGTGAAACCCTGCATTGCAATCACAAAGAGGTATGGAGCTAACGGGTCCCCCTGTCTGACCCCATTAGAAGCATCAAAAGGATTGGATGGATTACCATTGACTAAGATTTGAAAAGATGTCGAATTGAAGCAAGACCAAATCCAGTTAATCCAACAAGTTGGGAACTTCATTTTCTCCATAATGAACATCACATAGTCTCTCCTTATAGAGTCATAAGCCTTTGATAAATCAGCTTTAAGACATAGTAAGGGAGGCCCATTAGCATTAGGGAAAGAGCTCAGGAGCTCATTTGCCAACAAAATGGCATCAATTATACCTCTTCCCTTGACAAAGGCCATCTGATTTTTTGAGATGTGCTCAGGGAAGACATCTTTCAGCCTATTCGCCATGATCTTAGTAATTATCTTAAAAATGACATTGCATAGGGATATATGACGAAAGTCCTTGAGACAAGAAGCACCTTGGAATTTCAGGATCAAAGTAATAAAGGATCTATTGCATTCATGCAAGAGCTTGCCAGACTAAAAAAACTCTGAATAGCTTTGCTCACCTCATCACCAATTATCGACCAGCAAGACTTGAAGAAGGCCCCATTAAATCCATCGGGCCCAGGGGCTTTATCACCACTCATATGCTTCACTACAGAATCCACCTCCTCCCTCGTGACCCATCTTCTCAGCAAAATACTTTGATCATCAGAAAGAAACGAAAGATCCCAATTAACATCCCAGTCTACCACAGACTTATCAGCAACATTAAACAAGTTCTTGTAGAAGCCAACAGCATATTCAGTAATCCCTTTCTCGTCATTAATGATAGAATCACCGTCCTGAAGAAAGAAAATACCATTATGAATTCTTCTAGTTTTGAGAGATGCATAGAAGAATGAGGAGTTTCTATCCCCCTCCTTAAGCCAGATCGATCTTGACTTTTGTCTAATGAAAACCTCTTCATCCAAGATAGCCTTACTGAGTTTTTTCCTCAACTCCTCCAGGTCGTCATGAAGGGCAGGGACGTCAGGAATAGCCTCGATGGATTTCACCTTGAGCAACACCTCAGCTTCCACCTCCTTCACCTTAGACAAAAAATTACCGACATGATCCTTATTCCATTTCAACAAAGCACCCTTAAAAGCATTCAACTTCCGATATACTCTGAACATAGGAGCTCCCACAACATTGGTGTTTCTCTAAGCCTCTTCCACCACCTCACGGAACCCAGGCTGAGCAATCCAGTTGTTAATGAATCTAAAAGGGGTACCCTTTTTGTTTTTAGTTTGAAGATGCAGAGAGAGCGAGCTATGATCATTGATGGAGTTTGAAACCACATCTCCCCAAATGGCTGGAAATAAGGCAAGGAAACCACTATCACAAAAGATTTTGTCAATTTTTGAGAAGGTGCTTACCCCCTTCTTACTGTGACTGTCCCACGTATAGAAAGGCCCTTTAGTAGAGATTTCAATGAGACCTGTAGCCTCAAGACAAGCATTAAACTCCCTCATACTCCTATTAGAAGGAGGTTGCTTCCCAAGCCTCTCAGAGGGATACCTCACTGCATTAAAGTCACCAAGGACGCACCAAGCAAGCCCCTTCGACCGAAAAAGACTGATCAGGGCCTCCCAGAGCTTCCCTCTGTCACCATCGTCATTGGAACCATACACAACAGATAGATAGAAACTCCTTCTCCCACTCAGAAAATCGACATGACAGTGAACAATCTGATCGTTATTAAACAACATATTGATATGAATGTCTGGATCATTCCAAAGCACCATGATCCTAGTATAGGTGTAATGATCCTCATTAGATATATACGAGGCACCACTCCAAAGATCTTCCATAATGTCACAGAGATCTTCCTTCTTCGTTCTGGTTTCCAACACAATACGAATATCTGACTTTATTCTCCCAAGCTCCCCACGAATGCGAGGTAGTTTATTATGAATACCCCTCACATTCCACGCACTAATTGAGAAAGGTTTATCCATAAGGAATTGAAAGATCCTCCTCATCCGCATTGCCATCTCCAACTTCACTGTCTCCCATATTTGCAAGAAGTGAGAATTTGTTAACACTAGGGGAAAGAACGATGTTCCTAACCACAGAAACTGGTTTTGCTGCCACCCTTGGAGGGGACTTCGACCTTTTCCTTTGTAACTCCCATTCCGGAGATGGAGAAGGAGTTATAATGGTAGCTTGTTCACTCCTTCTTTCCACCATAGGCTGGTCGGCATTGGCAACCCTACTCGCTGGTTCGGGAACAGGGACAATGTCCTCCACTGCATCGCTAAAGACCTCCCCATCCTCTTCAGCAGAAGGGTTACGCATCAGCTTCTTCTTTGGCACCCAAACCTGCTTCAGCGGAGGAGGGACAATCTGGACTTCATGGGTCTTCCCATTTGCTTCTCGCGTTCGACAGAGCCCATGCTCATAACCATAACTTCCACAATCATTACATACAGTAGGCTTCCATTCATATTCGAATCGAACAACATCCATCTTTCTGTCCTCGCACTGCATTTCAAGGAACTTAGGGAAAGAAAACTCCGCATCCACAAGAACCTGCATTCTCGCATACTCCAGCCGAATCATGTCCTCCGTTAATTTGTCAGTACACATCGGTTTCCCCTGGTAGGAACCAATCTTTTCGAACATTTCTTCATCCCATAGCTCGAGAGGTAGGTCATGGATTTTAAGCCATATCGGGATCTCTGACAACTTCACCTTCTCCATTGGCTCCCCTCTCTCCCATTTCTTCAGAATCAGGGGCTTACCGGCAATGAACCAGGGACCTCCGTCAATAGCAGTAGACAGATCCTCCTCGTTTGTGAACAGAAGAACAAAAAACCCCTTCCCCCTCGACTTGATCTCCAGGGAACCCTTCAACTTCCACATCTGAGCAAGGAAACATACCAAAGAAGCCCAGTGCGGAGTAAGACCCACAATGTACCCCTCAGCAGCCAACTTCTACTTCTGAACATTCCTATCTGCTATGGACGATGGATATATCAGCTTGCCATTCTCCATTTGGATGTCCACCTTCTTGAACGATCTGGCCCTGGAATCCACCTTCGATGTTACCAGATCCGCCCAGGTTTTAGGTTGAGACGAGACCCCGATGGAGCCAAATCTAATGGTTCCCCATTTCCCCGGATCTTTGATCTTCAACACGTTACTCAGATCAACTACATTACCACCCTGAGCAGCTTCGGGGACTTCAGAGGTAGAGCTAGACGAGGTACCCCCCTCCGCCGCCGTAGTCGCCCCCCCAATCGCCTTCGGAATCGCCCTGTCGCCCTGGCTCATGGCTTAGACCACGGTAGAAATTTGTGCCCAAAAATGCAACACCCATATTATCACATAATACTTAACTTTTAAATACTAATATTTCTAAGGAATCTATTTCACTTCTTAATTCTTACATTGCTACATATATAAGAAACCTTGATGATCTGTTCCTACTTGAATTTTTAGCACATAATTATATCTATAAATGAGGGGAATCTTAACAACATGTTCTACTTGAAATCTCAATACATGATTACATCTATAAGGGACCCTAATAACATATTTGGATCCTAATACATGGTTATATCACATAACCGTGGAAGGATGGCAGTCTTATTTTTGTTTCATATCTTGTAGTCCTGAGTATCCATATGGAACATCTCTAAGGGATATGATAGAAGTATATTCTCTTATCCTTCTTATGAACTTAATTCATGATCTAGAATCATTCCATAACACATCACTACTTAAGGTATTGAGCATATGAAACTCTACAATCATAAGTACATAAAATCTTTCTTGTATATTTTAACTTAGAATGTTGGACATGAAGGTCTCAATTAAGAAGCAAGTCAATGTACTTGGTTAGATAAACATAAATACTCATGGGCATGAATCACTTACTTGTTTCAGAGAGGATAAAAATCTCCATCTTGAATTCCTCTAGTCGGGTCTAAATCCTTTAAAAATTTATGGTGTAACACTTCCTTGAAGTTCAATGACGAGGTTCACAACTTTCACATAGATTTAACAATTATCAACAAATATGCACATAATCTACTTATCTAACTTTTTCGTCAAATTAAATTATCTTATCTAGATCATTTAAGAGTCTACTTCACGATGTTCTTCATATCTCGAGCTTTCCAACTAGTCCTTGTACACCCTATTCAGACAATCGAATTGATCTCTATGCATTCTTAAAGTTTATAAAAGTTTAAATCTGACAATTTATATTACCTTGCTTTCCTCTGACTTTTAGGCTACTTAGGCCTCTGGTTTGGGGATCATGATGCCCCTGTTGTTCCGCTAAAAGAGTGTCGCTTCCGACCTTCTCTCCAGCCAGGCTCGGCCGTCTGAGATCGATCAAGAAGCCATGTCCGGGACGCGTCGCCAACGCTCCTCCCCCTTGACGATAAGGCATGCACAGAGGTAGGCCCCAAATCAACTCAGCAGGTTTCTCACCTACACGGCATAATTGGACACTCGCTTCCCCAGTTTCCCACAACAAGAATAGAAGAGACCGCCCAGGTAGTGGTTCGGCGATCTGTCTTCTGCCTAGGCGTCTTTTCCGCGCTTTTCCTGGTTGCTGTGATGGTGCCAAGAAGATCCCTTCCCAACTGAACTTCTCCTCTGCCGATCTGAGTAGAAGAGATCTCGTTGAGGTTAATCATCACGAGGCTCTTGTGGCGGCGGTCACAATGAAACGTGATGGCCGAAACTGTTACAAGACTTCGCTAACGGCACTTTCATATATACAAGTGCAATGGAATCCACCTCATACCAACCGATTATCCTAGGAAATTGAATTCTATAATAACATCAGCCTATCAGTTATACTTATCTCGAGATTCCCAGACGATATGGTTGTTTGGGTTTATCATTCTTATGTTAAAAGGACTTTATTTACGTTATCATGAGTCGGCCATTTGGCTTCAAACAATATGCACATGCAACGTGTATGTATCCAAACCTATATAGTACTCGTATCTATCCAAGCTTATATCTAACAATAGTATTTCTTTTTGCACACATGGACCTCTTTGTTTAACCCAATTTTAACTCTATTGCAACGTGACATAGGTCATGCTTTCATTTATCTAAATCACATTAATGTGTTGCATTTGTAAACATTTCCCAAAATGAATGTCAAGAACTAAACACTTTTAGGATTAGCATTATTGGGTGTATACCTTTTCTTAGTCTTGTTCAAGAAAGAAAAGTACATACTCAAAATCATATTACACGGGGTACCAAAATATTTTTGTGAATTTGGATGTTGGTTTTGAATCTTTCATAGAATGGATATTTTACTATAAGGTACAAATAAATCCAAACGGCGACTTAAACAAAGAAACATGAGAATTTACTCTCATAGTTTCATCAATAGGATATCATCATAACAAATATAATTACAACTCATAAATCATTCTTGAATCACATCCTTAGAATATGGAGTATGATTGCCCTCAATTGTTTTAAAGTCCTCAATTCACATCACGTCACCCCCTTTTAGGTATCAAGATCTAATTCTCTTCTTCATTTCTATTTGGATAGGATTTTGAATATGAAGATTCCATTGATTTGGTTGAGTCACAAAAAATGGGATGTTACAATTCTACTCACCTTATAGGAATTTCTTCTTTGAAATTAGGATGGTCTACCCACCTTAGGGTTTTACATATTCTATGTACACTAACTATAGTATTATCTTAAGATTCACTAACACCCTCAAGGTGTGACCTTCTCCTGGATAAACATTTAAATCTGACTAACATGTATGTATACTACTAACGAAACTTGAGATGTATCTCACGTCATATCATCTACAGGGAAAAGGGCCTTACTTACCTCTTTTATCAAGAATCTAGATTAGGATTTTGGTCCTACCTTAACTATATCTGACTTATCTATTCTAAGTTATCTATCCTTTTTATGTATCCTTGGTCTTACTAAGTATCTTATTAGGTTTAGGTAACTATATGTCTCAATCTTTTAATGCCAACACTTGTTTTCTTTGTCGCCTTTGGATACATTTCGGTCGGTCATATATTCAGATGTGGCATGTTAGATCACACTTATCTTGACACTTCCTCGTGTACATGTCTCATACCACATGTACTTGAAAGGACGACAAGCATGATTATGTACATAACATTCTCTCTGCAAAACCCCATAAGCTTGTGTCCCATACCACAAACATGTGGGAAAAAGAGAGAGAATGCTATATATAACTATAGTGTTAACATAAAAAGTGTAAAACATCTAGGTACATAATCCTAATCCTTATCTAATTTTTTTTATCTTATTTAAAGCTCTACTTAGATTTCTAATATCTTTCACTTACCTCTTCTATACATAGGGATACTAGTTATCTTTCTAAATTGGTACTCTAATCTAACTTAAATTCTTATAGGGTGATCTTAATTAAGAACATGATAACTCATCTGGTGGCCAACTATAATGTTTCTCTGATACCATAATGTAACACCCTCCCTAGGTACACACACATACACATAGTAGAAGCAACACTAAGTTATCCATAACTCATGCATTCAAGGGGGCATTACATAAAACTGGCATACATAACAACATTATAATCAATAACACAAACTGAATTATTAAAACATTCTCATGATTATTCTTACAAAAGGAACATAAATGTTATTACATGAAACACTTATATTACATATTGAGACAAAGTCTTTATTCTGAAGTTCTAAATATGGAAACATATAGATGAATCTATAAACATGAGGACCATCTTATAGTTGGCATCCCACCAGACCGAGTCATGTTCTACCCTTGTGCTTGATTCTCTGGAATCTACTCTGCTCCTTCTCTCACCTGTGGACATCTCATCCCCAGCCATGCATTGGAAAAATTGTTGCTAGTGTAAGTGGCATGAGTATTCTAATATACATATTACTAAAGAGATAAAATGCTACAAAATGCGTTTAGACATTATAAACATGAAATTAACATTAAACATACCATAATGTAACACCCTCCCTAGGCACACAAACATGCACATAGCGGAAGCAACACTAAGTTATCCATAACTCGTACACTCAAGGGGGCATTATATAAAACTGGCATACATAATAATATTATAATCAATCACACAAACTAAATTATTAAAACATTCTCATGATTGTTCTTACAAAAGGAACATAAATATATCTACTTTCTGTAGCTTATCTCTTATTCTTTTACTTTATCTTTCTGTAGAGACTTGTACTTTGGTACATGGGTCTCATGACCTCCACTAAGGTTCCTGGGTCACATAACCTGTACTCTAGGCATGGGTTGTCTCTGAATTGGTCTGCACTCTGGTGCCTGGGCCACATGACTTGCACAAAGGGTCTGAGTCATGTCTCTCTTATCTTAATCTCTTTTGTTAAACTTATAAATGAGATTGTATTCATACTTTGAACTAAGGTATCTTTCATTTATGACTTTTATCTTATTTGTGGCCACCATTATACGATTAGTCATCCTCTATGACACTGAAGCGTCCTCTATGGTACAACACACCCTCTGTTGGCACAACGTACCCTCTGTTGACAGTGAAGTGTCCTTTATGCTGCAACACACCTTCTGTTGGCACAACATGCCCTCTGAAATAGAGTAAACACTCCTCTGAATTGGCAACATATGCCTCTGAATTATCCCGGGACTCTCTGAATGAGGACTTATCCTATAATATATTATGTGAAGGTTATAAATTAATTATCTTAAGTCTAATCTTACTAAATCATGAATCTAAACTTATCTGAAGTTGAATATTGAGTATTGAACATTACTGAACTCTAAATCTAAATCTCTACTCTTAAATTGTGAACTAAATCTATATCTGAATGTGAATATGTGTCTCAATTACTACATAATTGAGATTGAGTCTATAACACTTATCATGTATCTTTATTCAAAGTTTGAATACTCATACCATGAGTAGTCTAAGTTTGAATCTAAATCTAATATCCTTATTATCTGGATAATCTTTAATCTAATACTTCAATGTGATAGAAATGACTTAACTAATTTTGATACTAAATATATGATAACTAAGCCCAAAGGCTTAGGGAAAGGATCTTAACTAAATATGAGAATACAAAGTATATGAGAGTTCTCAAGTATCAAATATCTAAAAGAATGTGATTTCTGACAAGGAAATTCAATTTCTATAAAATTTCATTTAGTCTGATCTTAATACATTCATATGAACTTAAATCTTAAATCTTAAAGTAAAAAATCTTATAGAGTCTCATCCTATAACTTAATCATGACTTAATATCTCATAATTTGATAATATCAACATAAACTCATGTTACAATATATTCTAATCCCAATAGTATCTTTATCTTAGAAATTGGGTCATAGTCTACCATGTGCAACACCCATATTCTCACATACTACTTAACTTTTAAATACTAATCTTTCTAAGGAATCTATTTCACTTCTTAATTATTATATCTCTATGTATGTAAGAAACCTTGATGACATGTTCCTATTTGAATTTTTAGCACATAATTATGTCTATAAATGAGGGGAATCTTAACATCATGTTCTACTTGAAATCTCATTACATGATTACATCTATAAGGGACCCTAATAACATATTTGTACTTAAAATCCTAATACATGGTTATATCACATAACTGTAGAAGGATGACAGTCTTATTTTTATTTCATATCTTGTAGTCCTGAGTATCCATATGGAACATCTCTAAGTGATATGATAGAAATATATTCTCTTATCCTTCTTATGAACTTAATTCATGATCTAGAATCATCCATAACACACCACGACTTAAGGTATTAGGCATATGAAATTCTACAATCATAAGTACATAAAATCTTGCTTGCATATTTTAACTTAGAATGTTAGACTAGAAGGTCTCAATTAAGAATCATGTAAATGTACTTGATTTGATAAACATCAATATTCATGGGCATGAACCACTTACTTGTGTCAGAGAGGATAAAAATCTTCATCTTGAATTCCTCTAGCTGGGTCTAAATACTTTAAAAATTTATGGTGTAACACTTCCTTGAAGTTCAATGATGAGGTTCACACCTTTCAAATAGATTTAACAATTATCAACAAATATGCACATAATCTACTTATCTAACCTTTCCTCAAATTAAATTACAGAGTCTGGAACCTCCTTCATGATGTTCTTCATATCTCGAGCTTTCCAACGAGTCCTTAAACACCCTATTCTGACAATCGAATTGATCTCTATGCATTCTTGAAGTTTATAAAAGTTTAAATCTGATAATTTATATTACCTTGCTTTCATCTGACTTTTAGGCTACTTGGGCCTCATGACCCGGCGGCCCAACAAGGAGGGACCCGTCCTCTCCCTCGTTGACAGGGGCACGATTTGGGGATCGTGATGCCCCTGTTCTTCCGCTAAAACAGAGTGTCGCTTCCAGGCTCGGCCGTCTGGGATCGATCAAGAAGCCATGTCCGGGACACGTCGCCAACGCTCCTCCCCATTGATGATAAGGCATGCACAGAGGTAGACCCCAAATCGACTCAGCAGGTTTCTCACCTACACATGCCTAGGTGTCGTAGGTCGCTCTGTGGATGGCTCCTCACCCTAGTCTTCCCGGCTTTTTCCGGGCTGCTGTGATGGTGCCAAGAAGATCCCTTCCCAACTCAACTTCTCCTCCGCCGATCTGAGTAGAAGGGATATCGTTGAGGTTAATCCTCACGAGGCTCTTGTGGCGGCCGAAACTGTTACAAGACTTTGCTACCGGCACTTTCATATATACAAGTGCAATGGAATCCACCTCGTACCAACCGATTATCCTAGGAAATTGAATTCTATAATAACATCAGCCTGTCAGTTATACTTATCTCGAGATTCCTAGACGATATGGTTGTTTGGGTTTATCATTCTTATGTTAATAGGACTTTATTTATGTTATCATGAGTCGGCCATTTGGCTTCAAACAATATGCACACGCAACGTGTATGTATCCAAACATATATAATACTCGTTTCTATCCAAGCTTATATCTAACAATAGTATTTCTTTTTGCCCACATTGACCTCTTTGTTTAACCCAATTTTAACTCTATTGCAACGTGGCATAGGTCATGCTTTCATTTATCTAAATCACATTAATGTGTTGCATTCATCAACATTTCCCAAAATGAATGTCAAGAACTAAACACTTTTAGGATTAGCATTATTGGGTGTATACTTTCACTTAGTCTTGTTCAAGAAAGAAAAGTACATACTCAAAACCATATTACACAGGGTACAAAATATTTTGTGAATTTAGATGATGGTTTTGAATCTTTCATAGGATGGATATTTTACTATAAGGTACAAATAAATCCAAACGGACACTTAAACAATGAAAGATGAGAATTTACTCTCATAGTTTCATCAATAAGATATCATCATAACAAATATAATTACGACTTGTAAATCATTTTTGAATCACATCCTTAGAATATGGAGTATGATTGCCCTCAATGGTTTTAAGGTCCAAAATTCACATCACGTCATCCCTTTCAGGTATCAAGATCTAATTCTCTTCTTCATTTCTATTTGGATAGGATTTTGATAATGAAGATTCCATTGATTTGGTTGAGTCACAAAAAATAATGGGATGTTACAATCTATTATTCAATCTTGATCTTTGTGCTAGTATGACTTGATTTCTCCAGTATTAGGATGTGCAAGTTTAGGCATATGGTGTCTATCTAATCTAAAATCACCCAAGTAGAAGCATTGCATGTAATTAGTGAAATGGTTTAGTCATCATCAAAATAAGGTATTAGTCAATTTAAACCTTGACTCAACATTCTCCCCCTTTTTGAAGATGATAAATCATTCCATAACTATATTGAAATATTTTTAAATAAATAAATAAAGTCATACCTTTAGAGAAACCTAGGGTTTTCAATGAATTGACTACATACTCTCCCCCTCATATTATGATAATTGAGTTCACCTACTCCCCCTCAATTTATTATATTTCTCCTACAAGGTTATCCTTTATAACATTTATAGAAACCATGTCTTATCTTCATATATGACTTCTCATATATGTCTTATTCCTTTTACATAGGACATGTCTTCTCCCCATTTGTCGTTTCAGTGGGTGGGGTGTGAAGAGTTAAAACTCAACTTGTTAGAAAAAGGGAGTAGATTAGCAAAAACTAAGGGCTTGTTCAAGCAATGTATATAAAGAAAATCAAGATATGCATTTCAACAACCCAAGATGTAGTTCTAGAAAAATCAAGGCAAGGCTATGCGAGTAAGTAACTCAAGATAGTAGATTTGTAAATTAAGGAACAAGCTTGAGTATGTGTGAAACAAGATACAAGTATAGTATATAGTTGGATGAAAATAGATGAACAAAACTAGAGCTACATGTAGATGTACTACTAGTAGATTATATCACAAGTTAGGAATACTGGTAGGATCTTGAGTATAGCAAAATTTGTACAAGTTAAGAATAGGCTATGAGTAGATGTAGAGAAATATCCATACAAAGAAATATGCAATCAAGAACAATAAATGGAAAGAAGTCACGATCAAACATACATCATTACCAAAAGATGGTTACCATTAAGAAACTCAAGGTTTCATCTAAAAATATATACAACTAGATATATGTACAAAGTTAGAGAAAAATGGAAGCAATTCATTCACACCCAAGACATCCAAAGAGATCATCATGAAAACATCCATAACAACTCAAGACAAAAAATTCCAAGATATAGAGGTGCCAATTTAGAGCAATTATAAAGTTAGAGTTGTATTCAAGATTGGCAATATAAAGCATGGCAATATGCATATCACATAAAGGTACAAGGGGAGTTCCAATATAAAATAAGTCTATTGGTTGAGAAAATCTAGTTGAGAGGTAAAATGTAATCCAAAAAGTCATTTGTATATATAATGCAAAATGTTGTCCATCGAGTTACTAAGAGATAAATTTGGCCAACAATAGATACTAGAAAGATCCCAAGATACTTCTCGGTGAACTTTCCTCAGAACAAACACATCTGACAACAACTACTGGAAAACCAAAGGATTCCTAATGGTTGATTTTCCTTAGGACTAACTCGGTCGACAACAACTACTAGAAAATCAAAGGATGAAATTTGGTCGAGTTTTCTTAGGACAAACCTTACCGACAACAACTGTTGTCAAGAGACACATATATTTTACAAAAACATATCTAGAGGCATTATAAAATGCAAATAATATCTAAACATGTGTAAGCAAGTCAATAAAGAACTATGAAAGCATCAGGGGAAGTTTTTTAGCACAAAAGTGATGAGAAACACAATATACCAATTTTAACTTAACAAACATATGCAAAGTGCATACAAACTTCACAATAACAAGCAGTGATTGGATATGAATAGGAACACCATTACCTCTATTCTTACCATTTCCTTTCAACTTTTTTCCACCCCATATACATATCACCTTTCTTCTTTTATGTGGATTGACAAACCAATTTGTGAATAAATAGATCATGTCAATCCATTTACTGGTGACCTACAAGAAGAAATATGAAATGGACCTTGATCATATTTTTTGGTCCAAGGGGTTATCTTATCCATCCAAGTCCTATTTCTTTTGGGTGATTTCTTATACAGACAATATGTAGAATAATGACCAATTTCATTGAAATAGTTTCAAGTGCCATTAGCCTTGGAACTAGAGGATTCTCCAAGAAATATTGGAGGTCCTTTCCCTTTGTTGTTCCTTTGGATACTATCATACCCTATACAATGTCTACCAATTCGTTTATGAGTATGGTGTATGATATCCCTAAGATTATTTTTTCAACATAAAAACTTTTACAAAGGGGATATCAAAATATGATTACCATGGATAAGAGAAGTAGTTGTAGAAGACTATTGATTCATATCATTTCTAGCATTCAAAATATCAATTTCTAAGATAATAGTTTTTTCCATATAGGAATCTTTCTATATATGAAGAGTAAAACCATTATTATATCTACTAGTAGAACTAGAACAAGATTCAAGAACATTGATTTTAGCAAGCAAGGGAGCATTTTCTTTTTCAAACATAGTAATTTTAGAAATATAAACACTATTTTCATATTCTATTCCTAGCACAACAAAATCTTTTTCCTAATTTTTAGTTCTAAGAACATAAAAATTAAGCATGAGAGAATTCATACTATTAGCATGCTCTTCATCAGAACTAGGCATAAAACGTTGAGATTCTAAAAATCTTATCTTATCAAGTAAGCTAGTACCTTCAAGTTTAAGGGTATCTACTTGGATGAGATATGTATTATTTTCTATATCAACACTATTTAATTTCAATTAAAGTTCTAGATAAATCTCTTTTGGAGATTGATAACATCACCTTGCAAGAAAATGTTTGCAAGTTCAAGATCATGTTTTTCTTCATGCTACTTGCCAACAATCTCAACCAGTTTTTTATTTTTATGCTTAGTAGACTTAAGAGATGCATGAGTATCATGAATAACAAAATTTAAGGATTTTTTATCTAAAGAGTTTTGGCGTACCTCATTTGAATCTTAATTTGAACTTTCCATGAGAAAAGTGACATTATCCACTTTCACTAGAGATTGATCTAAATATTTTACTACAATCTTCACTTGAGCTTGAGTTGGAGTCGTTAGAGCTTTTGTGCCATTTATCCTTCTTCTTGTTATTCTCTTCCCTTCTCTTGTGATGATGGGTCTTTTGGCCTTGTGGGCAATCATCCTTGAAGTGACTCTTCTTTCCACACTTCAAGCATTGGGTGGAGGAAGAATATTTGCCTTTATAGAATCTACCTCTAGAGTGCATGCGAACTTCTTTAACTTGTGAGGATTTGTGACTTGATTATGCATGGAAAAGCAATCACCTTATCATTTTTATTATGGTTCTTTTCTTCAAGCTCATCTTCTTCTAGTTGGATGAGTCTAATTTCATGGGAAAGAAGATCTCCTATGAGTTCTTCAATAGGAATGTTAGAGAGAGAAATTGTTTCTTCTATAGTAGCCATCTTTGTTTCCCAACAGTAAGGAAGAGTACAGAGGATCATGGAGTTTACCGTTCCTCAATCTATGGTATTGCCTAGGATGGAAAGACCACTTATAATGGTGTTGAGGCTTGAAAACATTTCAGCCACACTTTCCTCCTTTCCCAACTAGAAATTTCCAAGGAAACAATTGAACATGTATACTCTACTTTCCTTCACTTGCTTTGTTCCTTCATAAGTGGCACATATATTTATCCATATCTCATAGGATGTGTCACAAGAAGAAATCTGGTTGAACTCAATGGCATAAAGACAGACATAGAGGATTGGTGTACTCCCACCAATGGCGTTACACACTACTCAATTGAGATTTGAAAATAGATGCAACTCTACGGACGGAAGCACGCGGGTGGATTCACTTTCAAATTTTATATTGACCTAAACTCGAACGACCTACTTCTACTAAAATATTAACCCGCAAGTGCACGGGGTCGTGTCGTAGTATAGGTAAGGTGGTAAGTATAGGGTCAATCCACAGGGAGAAAAGGGGGCACTAGAGCTAGGTTAGTTTTTGGTGCTAGGTTCCTACTACAGAGACTAGGGTTAAGGGTTTGAAGGTTGTTTTGATTATCAAACTAAGTTGAGCAAGAAATAAAGACAAGAAAGAACAAACCTAAGTTAACCCTAGATAATTAATTCTACTAAACAGAAAAAGACAAGGCGAGAAGAAAAGACAAGAAGAGAACAATCTACACTAAGGCAATCAAGACAAAGTAAAAGAGAAACTAAAGACCTAAGCTAGAAAGAACAAAGCAAGAATAGGGAAAGAAGATATCTAAGCAAGAAAAGAAATAATTAAGCTAACACTAGCTAAGCAAGATAGAAACTAAGGTTTTAAAGCAGTTAAGGGAGATGTGGACTGTTTAGGGGATGCACTTATGAATTATGTTGGGGGTGACATATGAGCATTGTGATTCCATTTGGATTATCAAACCAATAAAAAGTTAGAGTCTAATGAATTATCCTAAGATACTAACTAGCCATGGATATGCTAGGTTGTGTATAGGGGAACTAGTCCCTAACAATCCCTACTACCCTTGTGAGGCTCAATTGGGTTAGGGATTGGGTGTAATTCAATTAGAGTCTAAACAAGCCTAGGTTTCAAGAATAGATGATTTTAGGATGACTAGGGGCTGAGACTAGTAATGGGAGTGGAAGTGAGGTTTTGGGCCTCCCAACACTCACATTCTAGCCTTGAGAAAGCTCCATGCTAAACACACCAAATTCATCTAAATCAGATACTTAGATCTCTCAACTAGGGTTAGGAGTATTGATTAGTATGTGGGAGGATGCACTAGTACAGAAATGGTTTGTAGCGTCAGTTTTTTAAAGCCTGCAGCGTCACTTTTTAACCGACGCCTAGGTGGGCGTCGCTACAGAATTTTGTCTATAGCGTCAGATTATTTAACCAAATAAAACCGACCTTACAGAGTAAACACCGACGCAAGAGGTTGTAAAAATTCTGACCTAGGTGAGAAAAAAGGAGCCTGTAAGGTCGGTTATTTCATAAAAACCGACCCTGTAAACGTTCTCGGTCGAGAAAATTGTCGACCGAGAACGTTTACAAGGTTAGTTTTTATGAAATAACCGACCCTAAAGATTGAATACCATTTCAGTGGTAACTCTCGGTCGAGAAAATTGTCGACCGAAAATATTTCGGTCTCGACCGAAAACTCTCTATAAGGTCGGTTTTTTGAAAAAAATGACCCTAAAGATTGAATAAAACATTTCAGTGTAAGACTCGGTCGACAAACTTCTCGACCGATAGTATTTCGGTCGAGAAGTTTGTCGACCGAGTCTTACACTGAAATGTTTTATTCAATCTTTAGGGTCGGTTTTTTCAAAAAACTAACCTTATAGAGGACATGTAGACTCGGTTTTTTATAAAAACCGACGTTAGAAGTTCTATTTCGGCCGAAAAGTTTTCGACTGAAGAGTGTACAATGAATTCAATCTGTTATTTAAAAAACCGACGCTAGAAGTTATGATTTTTTTTTTAAAAATTTCTGCAGAAATTGATATAGAACAGAAGAAGAAGAAGATTCATATATTCTGGGAGAGGGGAGCATTGATGCTCAACCGTCACCATTCAAAACCACACATTCATAACAAAAATGATAATAAATATCATAATTTACAAAATGGTAGAGTGCAAGTCTGAGATGACGTATTACAAAAGTAAAAATATGAAAGAGTACGTACTCAAACCACATACATAGATGGAGCTGACATATTTAATCCAATGCTATTTCGACTTCACTTATAAAACACTCTGACCACTCTTCGCGGAATTCATTCAAGTCCACATGTGTGTAAGGCTGAGTTGTAAAGAACTGTAACAGAAAATGCACATGCTAATATTTTATAAAAATGACTACAATCACTTGTAAATTTATGATGTTATTCTTTATTACCTGACTTATAGTCTGAATGTCATGTGATGTTTGTTTGACAATAGCTTGCATGTATTTCATTACATAGTAGCCACAAGCCCAGTCATTATTTTGCATAGGACACTACAAATAATGAATTATACTTAATGTTAGTAAACTACTATAAACAACAATTGAGATAAGAGTATAAGAGTTGACATATTAGAATTGAAAAATTAATACATATAAGACTAAGCAGTTGTCAAAGTAGCTACCTTGACATTTTTCAAAGTCAATGTCTTTAATTTTGTGGGTATTTGTTCTCCAACTTCACGAAAAGCCTTTATACCCCTATCAATTAAACGATAGTTGGTAAAATAGAAATTCTAAATAAAATATCATGTTGTAGCAATTGATTAAATTTATGCTTACTCCATAGCTCACAATTTTAGTTTGTGACTCCTTGTTGTTTTACCCATTGGGTCAAGATAATAAAGAGTCATCAATTTTGGGACAATCACCAGTAATTCCCAATGTCTAGCTCTGAGTAAGAATAAAACAAACATTAAAATAAATAGTTTCATTCATTATTAAAATTATATTGAATAATAATACTTACTGGACGTTAAAAGGAATTAGGATAATTTCCTTCCCCTCACTAACAAAATATTTGAATGCATCAGAGAAGTACTCATTCACATCCTCAATATTTGTCTCCACCTGACTAGTGACCGAAGGAACTAAGAATGCAATATTCTTTATATCAAAGTTGGTGACCTCGGTATATAAATGGCTATTAAACATTTGTAATTATTTTCATATGTAGAAATAAGCTAAAAATTTGTATTGGAATTTTCTATATATATTGATAGATACTTACCTTATCCATACTTCTATTATTGAAGTGTTCAGCCAATCATACCGGAACAACTCTATAATATCGTCAAGAAAAATAAAATTCTCAAACTCCCTCCCAACTGCATCTTTTGTTAACTTGACCATCATATTTGATCCTGATCTTTGGTTAGCTAAGTATCGACACAAACCTTTAGATTTTCTTCCCAATTCGTCGAATGTAGTTTTGGGAATGAAAGATGGCTTGGGCATAGGAGGACGACTAGCAGAAGTTTTACTTTTTGGTTTACAAACCTATTAATTAAATTACATACTTATATTACATGAGTTCATATATGCAGTCAAATATGAAAAATATGGTAGAAATAAGGTATACCTTGTCATTGATAACCAAGTGTCTAGGCCAACCCACCATAGCACCCTCAGCTTCTTCAACTGTACTATATTCAGGATTAGGTATGGGTAGTGGTTAGTCCCCCATTCCGTCATACACAAGATGGATGGACACACGGCAGATGTCATCAGTAATTTGTTGGCAATGCAATGTACCACCAAGGTTGTACACTTTGCCCGCTGCCACAACATTATATTCTGGAACCTCCACTGCAAGTTTACAGTTCATACCAACCTAGATTGAAATAATATAAGTTATATAAGAAACAGTAGAACAGATACATGTTACAACTATATATATTATCATATATTTATCATACTAATAACACAACATATAGAACAAAAACTTACTGCAGATTTGTTGTGGTGGTTCATCGGGAGTGCTCCCATGACCTTCTACAACTATAGCATGGGCCGACTTGTACCTCATCACTTGAGAGACGTGTAGTATGAATAGGTTGAGAAGTTTGAGTAGGCTGAAATGAAGACATTATTTCTTTTACTTTCTGCGCTACTAATGCTTCAAGATCCTCTTGTGTAAAACCTCCTACACGACCTCTTTTAGATTGTGAAGGGCCAAAATAAGACTTGAATCCTATTCCAGCTCCTAATCCCCTAACACGGCCAGGATGCTCCTTCGTACCAAGAGCAACTGCTAGTTCATCCATGTAGCCAGTTGGGATGAACTTTCCTTCCTTCCTTTGCTCGTGGAGATCAATCTATTCATAGTTAATAAAAATATTAAATCACAATATCAATTAGATATAAATAAATCTAAGTTTGTGGAAGTTACTCTTTACTTAGTTGGGATAAACCTACCATCTTTTGTGCCACCTCCTTAGTTGCAGGGTTGACAATTTCACCGGCTCGATTCTTTCTAGCATCAATCCATGTCATGTGTCGGGGTGGTCGCTCAACATCAGTTGTACTAGATTCTTCTCCAGAAGATGATTGCTTCTCTTGTAGTTGGCGGCAGAAGGCATAACCACCGGGCCCTAAGTGATGGTCATGCACATTTTTAGCCCGTCTTTCTTTTTGAGCCTGGTGAATAGCCTGATCATTTAAAACGAGGTATTGCAATTTAGACTTGGCAAACATGTATAAAAAGATTTACCTCCTTAATTGTATAAAATATTCATACAATACATTACAATCTTTATTACCTGAAACTCTTACGATCTCCTAGCTGCAACAAATCTTTCCCACACCTCAGGATCAATAAAAATATATACATCTGTAGCTTTCTTCTTTTGTTTAGGTTTATTTATAAATTCCCTTACAAGATATGTCTTAAAACCCTCCATCATACACCACAACGTTGTAGCACTCTTTTCTTGTGATCTTTTTCATTTAGATGAAAAACACCCTATACATACAAAAGAAGCAATTAATAATGTTGTTTTGAAAAGGAATTAATTCCAAGCAAACTAAATTAGAATCAATAGATAAAAAACATATTAAAATGATATCACTTCCACTCACAGATATATCTTTCCATATGAGGTCTTTTTTGGCATTAGGAACATCATGCCAATTTTCTATATCTATTAGCACCTTACTGCGCATGGTCCCCCCTACGTAATGCTTGAAAGAACTAGCATGTTCCCCAACAGGTGCTCCTGTCATATCAAACTGGACTGGCAATTTATCCCCTTTAGCCCTGAGCTTCTGCATCCTACCCATCAATGTAGGACCTCTACTGTTCTTATCATCACCACTACCATCCTCATGGTGCTCATGCTCAAAATGTTCATCTTCATGGTGCTCATGCTCAAAATGTTCATCTTCACTCGCCATTTTAGAACCTGCAAGTATACATGATAAAAAAAATAAGTGATAATAAAAGCACAAGTGATAAGGTATACATGATAATAAAATAAATAATTCAAAGAATACATGCCTTTAGTATTGGTTGAGTTGTTAGTCAAGGAAAATTCCTTCAGCATGGTCTTGACGTTTATAATATTCATCGGTGTTATCTTCAACATTTACACTTGGCAAACCAACTGAGAATGGACTGGAATCATCATACTTTTCGTAGTATTCTTCTTCATTTATAAGATCTACAGTAAACTGTCTTTTTCCATTAAGAACGACAGACCAATTTTTATTTGCCGGGTCATCAATATAGAATACTTGTTTTGCTTGGTTTGCCATGATGAATGGCTCATCTTTGAAACCAATCTTTTCAAAATTCACCAATTTGAAACCCAACTCATCCACTAAAACTCCTTTATTGTTGTCAACCCAATTACACCTAAATATAGGAACTCGAAAATTTGTATAGTCCATTTCCCATATGTCCTCAATGATGCCGTAATATGACATCTCATCTTCTCGTAGTCTTTTATCTTTGGCACTAGCAAAATACAATGAACAAGCTTTAACAGTGACCCCACTATTTTGAACTACACTACTTTCATCTTGACGCTTTGTGTAGTATGAAAATCTGTTAATGTCATAACCTTCATATGACATGACATCCATTTTTGGCTTAAAGGCGAGCCATTTTATGTTCTCAGCAACATTATTTGGTGATTCAGATAGTTGATTAAATACTTTCTCTTCAAACCACCTAATAAATGTTCGATTATGCTCTCTTGCAAGCCACATTGAACTGGATCACAGATGATTTCTCTTGATAAGATCATTGTGTTCTGTGATGTAGCTACTAACTTCATCGATGTTGTGTAAAATATACAAATACGCTTGTTCCCACAACTCACGACTGATTCCTTTCACTCGTCCTCCCAGAGTTCCTTTGCCACAATAAGATCCAGTGTGATGGGGATTTTTTTGATCGCTACAAGTTTCATTGCAATTCAAAAAATCATTACAAAAGTTCATCACCTCCCTAGCCACATAACCCTCAACAATACTCCCTTCAGGACGATAACGATTCCGAACATCACCTTTAAAAACACTCATGTAGCATTCAAATGGATACATCCAGTGTAAGAAAATTGGACCCAACATCTTCACCTCCCTTGTAATATGTACTACAAGATGAACCATGATATCAAAAAATGAAGGAGGAAAATACATTTCAAGCTGACACATGGTAACAATTACATCTTTCTGTAATTTATCGAGAGTATCAGGATGTATCACTTTGTTGCATATTTCATTGAAGAAGAAATAGAGTCTTGTGATTGCAAACCTTACATGCTTCGGCAATATAGATCGAATAGTCACAAGTAAAATTTGTTGCATTAAGGTGTGACAATCGTGAGATTTGAGACCTATCAGTTTCAGATCCTTCATTGATACCAATCTATGAATATTAGAAGAGTATCCTTGTGGAACCTTAATATTATACAAGCACTCACAGAAAGTATTTTTCTCTTTCTTTGACAAAGTGTAACAAGCCGGTGGCAAATATGTGCGGTGACCCCTGATCTCCACTGATAATTCTTTTCTAATACCCATTAATTCTAAATCTTTTCTAGATTTGATGCCATCTTTAGTCTTTCCTGGTATGTTCAATAGCGTACCGATGATGCTATCACAAATATTTTTTTCAACATGCATGACGTCAATGCAGTGTCTAATTGCCAAAGATCTCCAATAAGGAATATCCCAGAATATTGACCTCTTCTTGTATAGAGATTTGTCACATGTGAGTGTATGACTACTTGAACTCTTTCCAAATTCATTAACAATATGTTTCACCCTATCATATACAGCATGTCCTGATATAGGTTTAGGAGCACTTCGTTCCTTAGTTGACCCATTAAAGGTTTTGCATTGCCTTCGATAAGGATGCACTGGTGGGAGAAATCTCCGATGACCAAGATATATGATTTTGCCACCATGTTTCAGTCTGATTGAATCAGTATTTTCCTCACAAACAGGACATGCTTTGTATCCTTTTATGCTATATCCAAACAAATTTCCATAAGCTGGAAAGTCATTAATCGTGCAAAATAACATAGCACGCAAACTGAAGATCTCTTAACGTGAAGCATCATATGTCATAATACCTTCTTCCCTTAGTTTCATTAGGTCATCAATTAGAGGTTGAAGGTAAACATCAATATCATTTCCAGGTTGCTTGGGCCCTGATATCAATGTTGACAACATCACATACTTATTTTTCATACACAACCAAGGAGGAAGATTGTATATAACAATCATTACAGGCCACATGCTATGTTGGCTGCTTAATGTACCATAGGGATTCATTCCATCTGTACAGAGTCCAAGTCTTAGGTTTCTTGGTTCTTTACCAAATTGAGGGTATAATAAATCAATTTTCTTCCATTGTGGTGAATCAGATGCATGTTGTAGGACGCCATCATCATTGACCTTTAACTCCCCATGCCAAGACAAATTTTGTGCATCTTCTGTATTAGCAAATAAGCGTTGAAATCGTGGTATTATTGGTAGATACCACATCACCTTGGCAGGAGAGCCATTTTTAGCCTTAGCTGAATTTGTAGTCTTATACCTTGACGCACCACATTTTGGACTATTTATCAAATTACTATAGTCCTTCTGAAATAACACACAATCATTTGGACATGCTTGAATCTTCTTAGCCTCCATTCCCATTGGGCACATTATTTTCTTTGCTTGATATGTTGAAATTGGAAGCTCGTTGTCTTCAGGAAGAATTTCCTTTAACAAAGACAACAGTGAAGTGAAACTCTTATCGCTCCACCGGTTTTGAGCTTTAAGAGTGTATAATCACATCACAACACTCAACCTCGTGAACTTAGTACAACCCTTATATAATGGTTTTTCAGCATCATGGACAATGTTTGCAAATAAAGAAGGTGGATCAATGACATTGTCCCGACAACTACATAGCATCTCATCAACCATATCATCCTGAATCTGGTCATCTTGAATCGGTTCATCATTAACATTATCATCATTATCTATATCTTCTATGCCACAACTATTAGTATCGACATTTTCTGCTCCATAATTCAATTTCTCTCCATGCCAATACCATTCATTATAACCTTGTATGATCCCATTGCATATGACATGATTCTTAATTTGCTCACCAGTATCAACTTTCAAATTGTTAGAACAATTTCTGCATGGACAATATAGCCTATCTGTAGGTAGTTTCCTATGTTCCTCAGTAAATCTGATAAATTCATCAAGACCTTTGGCAAACTCTGGACTGCAACGGTTCTTGATAGACATCCAACTTTGATCCATTTTCTATATCACATTAAAATTAATTATAAACTAACAATTTAATATTGATACTATAATAATTTGTAAGTTTTTATTGATAGAAAGTTAATTTTATATACTAAAGTGTACGACCTATCCCATTTTTGAATATTTAATCTCACTAGTAACTGTATAATGTATGTTTAGTTTTGAAGAAAATTTCAGTAGCATTTCCCCTAAGTTCTCCAAGTACACCGATGTAAATGGCAAATAACCACTCACATATGTACCCAGAGAACAAATGGAGAAATCCTACTGAAATAATTTACAAAACTAAACATACATTATACAGGTACATCCTAAGTGAGATTAAAATATCCAAAAATAGTCCCAAACCGGGGACTATCCAAAGTTTACTCCTAATGAGTAAATTTTGAACGGGTTTCTAAGTTAATATATAAATGCATTATTTTCATATTTATATATTAAGTTAAACATCATGCATCAACCCTAAAGTGTCAATCTAGGAGTACACATGTCTAATCTAGTATTAATTTCTAAAATTTATATTATGATTACATATGAAAAAAGACATGCATGTTTTTATTATTGGGTTATCAAATCATATAAAATGGAAAATACTTGTACAAATGAGCAAAGTAAGGCCGTTTCCAACAGTCCAAAGATTGAAATCATTATAATATTTAGAACTATTTGTGAACATTACAGCAAATATGATTAAAACATTTATAGCTCCAACATAAATAAGTTCCATGTCGATCTCGGTCGACAATTAGTCGACCGAGAGCGCACCTGCGCGCAGCGTCCTGGTCCACTCTCGGTCGACAATTTGTCGACCGAGATTGAACTTGGACGCTGTGCGCAGGTGGGCTCTCGGTTGAATAATTGTCGACCGAGATGGACCTAGAAGCATCAATGGCGGTGGGCGGGGCGGGCGGAATGAAGGGGAACAAGGAACGAAGGAAGCTCGAACTTACTTGGAAATGGCAGCGAGCTTCGTGGAGGAAGAGAAAAACTTCATGGAGAGGCGGCGACCTTCGTGGAAGAGTGAAGGCGGCGACGGCGAGCTTCACGACAAGGAAGAGATTCACGGCAACGACGGGCTTCGTGGAGGAAGAGGGGAAGGCGGTGACGACGAGCTTCACGATCCTTTTCGCGGCGACGACGAGATTCACGATCCTCTTGGTGGCGTGGAGAGGCGGGAACGGCTTCACGGAGAAGCGTTCACGGCAACGGCGGAATGACAAAGTGAAAAGGGGTTTCGCGGCACCGCGGGAGAGAGATTTAGAAAAGAGAAAAGGGTTTTGTGGGAGGAAGAAAGACTAAAATTTCGGCTTTTTGCACGGAGCGAAAAACTGTAGCGTCGGTTAACAAACAAAACCCGACTCTACAGATAAACGGTGCCCGTGTCGGGTTGTTTAATAACAATCAAACGCAAACTCAGTCGATGAATTTGTCGACCGAATTGACCTCTAGGGTCGGTTAATAGGTAAATCCGACGCTACAAGTGCTAATACGAAGAAATCTGACTCGTTTCGTCGACGATTTGTCGACCGAGAAGGAGCAAGATTTCCTTCGTACAAGCACCTCTAGGGTCGGTTTGTTCGTATAACCGACCCTAGAGGTGCTTATACATGTGTGAATAACTAAACTGGACATTGTCGGTCGACAATATTGTCGACCGAGACCCCCTATTTGTCGACCGACACATTCGCTCGACAAATTTGTCGATCGAATGAAAGCCATAATTCTTTCTTAGAAGCACCTCTAGGGTCGGTTGTTCTAATAACCGACCCTATAAGGTGTCTCGATCGACAAATTCGTCGACCGAGGAGCTCTAAAGTGCTTCCACAACCCTAATAATGATGTTATGTGAAACTTTAATATATGGTGATGTCATATGAAACCCTAATATGGGATAATGTTATGTGAAACCCTTATATGGAATGATGTTATGTGAAACCCTAATATGGAAATGTTATGTGAAACCTTAATATAGGGTGGTGTTGTGTAAAACCCTAATATGGGATAATGTTATGTGAAATTTCAATATGGGATGATGATATGTGAACCCTAATTGATAAAGATGGGAAACTCTAACCCTAATGAGGGAATAGAGATGTTATTTTTGTATTGCATGATGTTGATATGAAATTGATATGGTTGATATGAAATTGAGATGATTGTGTAACAAATATCCTAAATACCTTGGTCAGATGACCTGAAGGTAATAGTTACCTGATAAGTGATAACCATGTTTAGTGATGAACTAAGGGTTTGAATACCAGCAAATGTGATGATGGTGGTATTGAGGGATGTGAATTCCCAACAATGAGACAAAAGATTGAGATCCCAATGCTTTATAACATTTTGAAAAGTACTAAACTCTAGTCAAAAATTCAGTCGGTCGACTATTTGCCGAACGAAAGAGCTCTAGGGTCGGTTATAAGGAAAAAACCGACCCTAAAGTCATCCTCGGTCGACAATATTGTCGACCGAATTTCTCTCGGTCGATAATATTTTTGACCGAGATTAACCCTATTTCAATGTTTTAAATTAAGTACCAAGTGTGTGTGTATGAGATTAACCAAGTGATGCTTTGTCAAATTTAGCCATAATTTATTTTTCAATCATTTGAAATAACAATATTCTTATATAACATGTATATGTCCAAATGAAGCCATGGAAAACACTTTTATTCATAACAATTTAATGCCCATACACTTTATAAGATGAAACATGACATACTTGCTTTATAAAAAGATATATTACATCATTACAAAGATATCTCATAATCTCACTAGAAAGACCGAAGGATTACATCAATGTCTGGGTCTTTTCCAAGAAAGGGCTCAGCTCCATAATATTTGACCAGTGTCTGCCACTCCAAGGCACCCATCATGGTTAAGGCATAAGCCTCCAAGAAGGTGGGAACACGATCAAAGAGAAAGTTGGCAGCAATGTCTTGAAGTTGAATTGGGGAAAATTGAGTATGTGTGAGATCAAGAGATGGTGGAGGTGGAGTTTGATAGTAGTTGTAGGAAGGATTGTAGGGATTTATCATGCCAGGATTAAGGGAATAGGGATATTCCTCAGGTTGGTTAGGAGAGAGAGTTTGCATCCTTTGGTTTAAATAAGTCATGGCATTGTGATTATAATCCAATTGCCTACTTAGGTGATATTGGGAGCCAGCAATGTATGTCAAGGTATTTGTAATAGGATCATGGGGTAGGTTGGTAGGAGGAGGTGGTGGAGGTATGTCTTGGGTGGATGTCTCCCCTTCAGTCCTAGCCCTTTTGTGGCCAAAGTCAATTCCCATCTTTTCCATCGTATTTTTACTTATTTTTTGGGGTTTTCTATCCCATGTGTAATCTAAGTCGTCCTCAATATTCTTCTTAAGAAAATGTTGAGTGATTTGGCATACAAAGTTAGCATAAGGTGGATTGCTAGAAAACTCAAACATATTCTTAATGATGATACGAATAAAGTTTATGGGAATACTTTTGAGAATGGCATAGATAAGGTACATACGAAAGGTGGGTACTTCAGATTTGTTTGCTCTAGGATGGATATTGGTGGCAACAATGAGATTTATGACCCTAGCTTCAGGTTTTAAATTTATGGCATAATAGGTACCCCTATCTTCATGATAAGTCGTATTTGATTGAAAGATGGCTCTTTTGACATCACTAAGGCTAATTGTAGTGTTATCTTGGGAGAGTTTGTTGAGTGGAGTTCCTCTAGTGAGATCAATAAAAATTTTATATTCTTCTATATCTATGTCAAGCATTTCAAGAATACCCTCCTCAGTAAAATGGAATCCATACCCACCAACCATAGAGGAGAAGGAATCATGTTCAGGATGTTCGACTAAATTGGCATAGAATTCATTAACTAGTTTGGAGGAGTAGGATTGGAAGGAGGGATTTAGAAAATCAGTCAAATGTTGCACCTCGAAAAGTTCCTCCAAATTGACAATGCTTTGGAAGTCCATGACGTCGACTGGCCGTCGTGGAAGAGGAGTTTTTGAGGAGAGCCTGAGGTAGCGGTCACCTGCAGCTTGGTCGATGAAAGGGACATCGTTGATGAACGACAGCGGTGCAAGGCCCGTCCTTCCTTTCCTACCTACAACTTGCTTCTTTCTGCGCATAGATGATGAAGCCATTTCGTTGCTTTGAAATGGAGAAATAGCAAGAAAGAATTGGATGTAGAGAAGATGAAGATTTTCACAAGAATACACTAGAGAGGAGCTAGAGAAGTGTGAATGTGAAGGTGTGAAGAAATGGATCGTTTTGGGTGCTATTTATAGAAAAACATAGCCAATTTCAGTCGAAAATTTGTCGACCGACGGCCGCAACGGTCGTCTATCGGTCGGCCAACGGTCAATCGAAAAAGTAGCCGTTACGACGGTCAACGGTCGTATTTATAGCCGTTATAACGGTTGAAATTCTAGCCGTTACGACGGTTGATTTTTTTTACCGTTACGACGGTTGATTTTTTTAGCCATTACGACGGTTGGTTTTTCTAGTCATTCCTCGGTCGACAAATACGTCGACCGATATGTTTCGGTCGACAATATTGTCGACCAAATGGACTTCTAAGGTCAGTTTTAAAGAAAATACCGACCCTAAAAGTTGCTTATATATATGAAAACTGACTCCTTATCGGTCGACAAATTTGTCGACCGAGAAATGCTCTAAGGTCGGTTATAAGAGCAAATCTGATGCTAGAGGTGCGTATACATGCGTGAACTATCTGGATCCAGAATAGATATCGGTCGACGAATTTTTTGATCGAGAAAGAGCCAGATTTCCTTCGCATAAGTACCTCTAGGATCGGTTTTAAGGAAAAAATCGACCTTAGAGGTAATTAACGGTCGAAAAATTTGTCGACCGAATTAATCGAAATATTGGTCGACCGAGGAAGGCTCTAAGGTCGGTTATAAGTGTAAATCCGACGCTAGATGTGCTTATACATGCGTGAACTATCTGGATCCAGAATAGAAATCGGTCGATGAATTTTTCGACCGAGGAGGACTTTAAGGTCGGTTTTGTAGGAATAATCGACCTTAGAGGTGTTGAACCAAGGAGGACTGTAAAGTCGGTTATAAAGAAAAAACCGACCCTATAGGTGCTTGTATACGTGAAATGCAGCTCTTATTCGGTCGACGAATTCGTCGACCGAGGAGCCCTGTAAGGTCGGTTATAATGTAGAACCAACCCTATAGATCGAGGCGGGAAGCCAAAACCAAGAAAATTTTTGCCGCCGAAAAAATTGTCTGTAAGGTCGCTTATTTTAGAAAAACCGACCCTATAGAGATGTACTACAAGGTCGGTTATTTTAAAAACAGCGACTCAAAAGGTCTTAAGTGGTGCCCGCATTTTTTATAGACATATAAGGTCGGTTATTTGGAAAACTGACCCTATAGAGATACACTACAAGGTCGGTTATTTTAAGAAAAGTGACCCAAGAGGTCTTAAGTGGTGCCCGCATTTTTTATAGACAAATAAGGTTGGTTATTTGGAAAACCGACCCTATAGATTTACACTACAAGGTCGGTTTATTAAAAAAAACTGACCTAAGAGGTCTTAAGTGGTGCCCACATTTGTTTTAGACATATAAAGTCGGTTATTTGGAAAAACCGACCCTACATGTAATGACGTTATAACCCATTTCTATACTAGTGATGGGTAGATAGCTAGGGATCCAATAATTGGACCTAGGAACAAATCCAAAATTCACACATATAATCAATTTCCCTAAATACATAGGTGATTTCAAGCACAAACCAACAAGAAATTTATGAAGAGTGAGATAGAAACTGAACACAATCATTAGAAAATGGAATTACAAAGTTTACATATCATTTTCCCCCAAAATGGTATCAAAGTAATATTTTACACCCCAGACAGCCCACCTAAGTGTCCTAGCTACTCATAACAAAGCAAAATACAAAAAGAAAGGAGAAAGAGGTAGAAGAAGCTATGGAGCTCCTTGTAGATGAAGAAATCCTCCACTTCAGCTGTTGTAGGGTGTCCTCTACTCTCCTCTAAGCTGCAATGGCATGGGATGATGGAGTAAATGGGTGGAAACACTAGAAAACTAGGGTTTTGGTGGTGGAAATGGTGAAATGGAGTGGAATGGAGGTGGAAATGGAGTGGAATGGCTAAGGGGAGAAAATGGGGAGCTAAGAGGTGGTAGAAGGTAGCTAACCTTATGCTAGAGCCGCCACCTAGGTATATATAGGTGTGGGGGAAGCACTAGGTCAAGTAGTGGTAGTATGGGAAAAATAGTGCAAAAGTATCTACGTTTTTATAGGTAGTTTGGCCGCGGTGGTCACCATGGCCATGGTGGGGAGGGGTGAGAACGTTCATGGTGGATGGGAATGACCATGGTGAGAAATGGTGAAAAATCATAGGGAAATGGTGACTTTTGTACTGAAGGTGGCACGACCGTGGTGGGGGCTAGGGTAGCACGGCTGTGGTGGTCACCATGGCCTGGTGGCTCAAAATGTATAGCACGTTCTTTGCTCCACGGTCGTTCTGCCTCTACTTCTACATGGCCGTGCAAGGGGGCATGGTCATTCTGGGTCAGTGCACCACAATCATTTTTTGTGGCATGGTCGCGGTGACTCTAGCTTTGCTTGAGGATGACTCTGTTGATTTTCAAGTGTCCTAGCACGTTCGTTCAGTAGTACCACAGTTGTGCTGGTCTCTGCATCAACACTTGGATTTGATTCTTTGGTCTTTCTTAGACATCATTGATTTAATATATCTTTGGCCACTAGGGGTAGGTTGAGGGAGCATTAAAATTCACTTTAGGTCTCTCCAAGGGTAAAGAAACCCTAGGATCACTCCTCTCTCTTCCATCAAGCGTGATCCAAATGCATGAAAAACATGCAAATAATTTCCATAAGTACATTTTATACAAATATGCATATTAAGGGAAACAACATGTACTCTAATATTTTTCTTTTGGGAAATCCGAACATCTTCATTACTGAAAAGACATAGGAAAAGTGATTCTGGAAGTACATACAACCAAGAGCAGGGCAATCGGATCCCCAAAACTCATATTGGAATGATAATAGAACGCTTCTGCATTGATCTCTTTTCCACTAGGCTGACCTAAGCAACTTTTCATAAGAGATTCCTTCAACCTGAGCATAGATCGGAGATGATAAACCTGCAAATGAAGAATATACAGACCAGTGTTTTCCACCACATGCAGAGCCATAGACCCAGTAGTGAATCTGAACAGAAGAAATCGAGGCCAGCAAGAGCCAAGACTCATAGCTCCCATACAGAGAGAACAACAACGCCGATAAGTGGCGACAACAACGCCGACGAGCGGCGAGAAATAGGCAGAAAAACCTACAGCAAAGAAAATAAGAAAACAACAGGGAGACCCACGAAGAAGCACGGGGGAGGGGGGTCTCGACTGTCGTAGGGACTGACGATCAGGGCAAGTCGTCCACTCTCCGCTCCACCCCAGCGAGCCAAAGCACCACCAGGGCATGCCGCCCAAACCACCAGCGTCGCAGCCTCTAGATCCGAGGCTGAGTACCACCGCTGAGAAGGACGGGTCCTAGACGAAAAGCAAGAGAAAGCTCTGATCGTCGAAGCACCTTGAGACAGCTGAGGAAGAAGAATCCCAGGGGGAGAGGGAACGCTGCGCGTCGGCAGGCAGCCTCTCCCCCGAGCAGAGTCAAGCCCTAGATCGCGAGAGAGACACCGCTAGAAGAGAGCCGCCGCTCCGTAAGTTCTCATGTGTTTATGCGTGATATTATGTCAACATGTACTCTAATAGGTATAGATGTGATTGAAATGTTTGATGATACAAGATGAAGTCCTAAAATAGGGTTGAATCACCCCAAACTTAAAACATGCTTGTCCTTAAGTATGTTCTAACTCAATCTCTATGCAATTTTCCAAAATTAAGAAATTACAAATGCAACGCAAAGAATGATTATTGCTTAATGGGATCAAAAATGACTAAGTACATGCATTCCACCTCTCTCCTCTCCTAGTTTCACAAACCAATCATGAATAGAGCATAAAGCATATGAACTTCAAATATAGTGCATGAAAAACAAAAGTTATCCATATTTTCTTCATGTAGTTCCGGGTAGACCGTTTCATTATGGTGTTAATCAAGGATGACTAAGAGTTTTGTTTCACCTTCGTGCATTCAACCTTATGTTTCAAATCACACCAAATGACCCATGTGGCTACGGAAAGGGCAAAATGAGCTAGGTTTGATGTTTCCTAGCTCAATGGGTATGGAAATGGAAGAAAGGGTTGTGATAACCTTTTGGAGTGCTTTTACAAACTCATCTTTTCTTTATTTAGATGCTCTTAAATAGGATCATCTTTTTATTTTCTGTTTTCTTTTTTTTTCTTTTTACTTTGCCCTTGGAGTAGATACGGCACATGGTGATGGGAGTGGAGCGGTGAGATTTAGATGTGGCCACACCAAACTTTTGGAGGTGGCCACGACTGATATGTGCACTTTGGCATCCTTTCATGAGGCAGAGGGGTAAGAAGATGGTGAGTGAAGAGTCAGGTCAAAGAGGGGTCATTGGTGTGATTCTCAACATAAGGTCTCCTGCATGAAAATTAATACAACACTTCATGCAACAATTTCACACCACATGAATGAACAACCTGAAATTGATACTTCTATCAAGTGATTTCATAGGCATTAAGTGCTCATAGCTTGCTCAAGTCACAATTCAACCAAAACATTCACAAACCCAAGAGAGGTGATGTGCATGTAAAAAGTCAAGACTTGATACCATTTAGCAATAAAAAATGATAATTCACTTGCATTTGTCAAAGTTCATCATTTTAAATCCAAAAAAGTAGACATTGGGTCGAAACACACTTTTAGGCAAGCAATCCCAAATTTGGGCGAAATTGGCCAAAATGATGCCAAGTTGCCTTCAATCACATCCAATCCTATATTATTGAACTTAAAGTAGTAAACAAGCAAATACTAGTTAAAACATGAAAAAATTATCAAAAATATACATGATATGCAATGCACGACAAAAAGAGCAAAAACGTTTGGTGTGTTTCTGCCAATGGTGTTGCACACTACTCAATTTGAGCTTGAATAGATGCAACCCCATGAACAGAAACACATGTGGATAACTTTCAAAATTTATAAGGACCTAAACCTACATACTTACTTCTACTAAAAATTATATCCCGCAAGTGCACGGGGTCATGTCGTAGTATAGGAGGGCGGAAAGTATAGGGTCGATCCACAGGGACAAAAGGGGGCACTATAGGTAGGTTAGTTTCTGGGCTAGGTTCCTACTGTGGAGTCTAGGGTTTGAGGGTTTGATTCGGGGTTTTGATTACACTAATGGTGAACAAGTAATTAAAGGCAATTATGAAACCTAAGTTAACCCTAGACAATATTAAGGCTAATTAAGCAAGAAAGATATAAACTAAGCAATGAAAGAGAAAATTACACTAAGGCAAGAAATGAAAGAACTACACTACACTACACTAGAAATTAGGGCTAAGATGCAATTAAAGACCTAAGCTAGCTAGAACAAGGCAAAACAAGAACAATTAACTAGAAATGGAAAGAGACTAACTAAGCAAGCATGAACTAAGCAAAAAGGCAAATTAGGGTCTTAAAAGCAATTAATGAAGGTGTGGGTTGTTTAGGGGAATGCATTTGTCAATTAGGATGGGGGGCATAACATGCAAACATCATAATCTATTTTTGATTATCAAACCAAACAAAAAGATCAATTCTAACTAACTACCCTAAACTAATAATTGACCATGGATGACCTAGGGCATGAATAGGGGAACTAGTCCCTATCATTCCCTAATCACCCTTACGAGGTCCATTTGGATTAGGGTTTAGGTGTAGTTCAATTAGGATATAATCTAGTCTAGGTTTCTAGGTTAGATACCTCTAGGTAAATTAGGGGCCGAGGAGAGTAATGGAGGTGGAATTTGAGGTTTTGGGCCTCAATTGACCTACATTCTAACCTTGAGAAGGCTCCATGCTAATTGCACCAAATGCATCTAACCTAGCTACTTAGATCTCTCACCTAGGTTTAGGGGAATTTATTGACATAGAGGAAGATGGGGGGCTAGCTAGCGATCTAAGAATTGAACCTAGGAGCAAAAATCCAAAATTGCCTTGTATCATCAATTTTCCTAGGGACCTAGGTGACTTCACACATAAACCAACAACCAATTAATGGATAATGAGATGCAAACAGAATATAATCATTTGCAAACGAAATCATAATGTTTACATATTATTTTCCCCCAACATGGTATCCCTAGCAGCCCCCAAGGTGCCTAGCTACTCATGGAACAAGAAAATACAAAAAGAGAAGGGAAAGAGATAGAGGTGGCCAAGGAGCTCGAAGTAGTGGCTGAAATCCTTCTCTCCAGAAGCTACAAGGTCATCCTCCTCCTTCTTCTTGGATGGAATGGTGTAGAATGGTGGTGGGAAGTGGATGGAAGTCTTAGAAATGAGTGGTTTTATGGTGGAAATGAAGAAAATGGAATGAAATGGAGGTGGAGTGGAGTAGGTGGGACAAAGAGGGTGAAATGGATGCTCAAAGAAGCCAACCTTCAACCTCCATCCACCTCCAAGGCTTATATAGGGGTCTAGGGGGTATAGGGTTAAGTGGGGGGCAAAATAGGGATGTCAAGTGATAAAATTGGTGGGGCTCAATGGTAGCACGGCCGTTTTGGCCACCTCCCAGCACGACCATTCTACCTAGAATCGTTGTTTTGGCCATAAAAATCAATTTCTACAAGTTCTGTGAAGAGTCTGTGATTGGGGCATTCTCGGGTCTAGGGCTATAGAGGGGGTGAATAGAGCTACAAAATTTCTCACAAGATAGATTAGACCTTCAAATTATATCAAATTGAAACCAATAGCTTAAGTGCAATTTGAAGTCCTAACTAACAAGCATAGTAAGGATGAGAGAGACTGATAGCAAGCACTTTACAAGGTCATGTAGAGTGGTTCCACTCTCCAGACTAGGAGAGAGTCAATCCACTACCTAGAGAGGTCAACCTCTAGGACTTTACAAGTGTTTTTCTCTATATTATCACCAATAAGAGTTACAACAAAAGACCATAAAAGGACTTATCCATCCAAGAACAAAGAGTATCCCACCTTACCAAGGACTTACCCACTTTACAAGAGTCTTCAACTTTCTTCCAAGGATTTACCCACTCTAGCACAAGTCTTCCTCCTTCAAAGACTATTCCACTCTTCTTGGATCTTCAGCCCTTTTCCTTCTCCTTCACCTAGAGAAGAACACCACCTCTTCATCAACCTTGAAGAGGAACATCAGTAGATCCACCTTCACTCGGAGTAGCTTGCTTCACCTTTGCTTCATGTAGGAAAGGGGTAGGGAAGATGGAGTAGATGAGATTTTTACATGCATAAGGGTGGAGCTCTCTTACAACATGCCTATCTCACTCATAATCATGAAATGAAGTGTAAACTAGAGAAAAAGGGGCTCAAGGAGTTGCAACACACTCAACTATAACAATGACTTAGAATAGTATGAATGAGCAAACTTGGAATAAACTCCAAGGGGTCCTATTTATAGCTTGGCGTGTTCCCTTGAGTTGGGGATCACTTAGGGTCGAAATATAGCCATTTTCCACAATGCAACAGATCTATTTTCACCCCAAAAAAACTCACCAACTGTTATAATCACTTTTTCTATGGTTTCCATATAATACATTTGGTCGAGTTTCAATAAAGGTAACTCGACCGATCAACTAAAAGACAAAGCCAATTTTCAAACTATCAATCGAGTCTGTTATGGTAAACTCGAACGATGAGCTAAAATTAGATTTTCTTAGTGAGTTGGTTGGTCGAGTTCTGTGAGTGTACAACTCGACCGATGGGTCATCTTCAGAAAATCCATCATAGGATCGGTCGAGTTTCCAACTCGACCGATGAACAATCTGTGACAAATTTTTTAAGTTGACTTTTGAGTGGTAAAACCTTGGTATTAAATGTCCCTCATATTTTTCTCATCTTAGTTACAAGTCATATCATCAACACAAGTGATTACAAAATTCTTCTAAGGTCATTTGGAGTGATTTACCAAATAGCACACTTGCATTGCATTTGACTTGAACTTGAACAACTTAGGGTTAGTGTGATTTGATCCTTTTCATGTACTTAAAGCATGTAACTTGAACAAACATATTAGATACATAGGAATGGAATGGTTAAGTCATTATCAAAATATGGGCAATGTATAACTCTTAAGTCAACATTCTCCCCCTTTTTGACAATGACAAATCATTCCTCAATCATATTGAAATGGATATTAAAGTTATACCTTTGCCTTGTGAATTATAAGGGGATCCAAGATTTGAATAATGTGAAATGCTTCCCCTCAATCTATGCTTACTTTAACCTACATAGTTAATCTATCTGCACAAAGCAACATAGCATACATATACTATATGGTCCTTTATCAAGTCACATGATAAAGCATATAATGAACAAGAAATTTGTGACACCTCACCATCACACAGATAACGAGATGACACGTGAAAACGTGCAGAACTTCATATTACCGAAAACACGGGTTAATTAAAACTGATTGCGGAAAGCATACATGAGAGAACTTTTGCATCCAGATCCTACAGAGAAACATGTTATATCAACATTCACAAGCCTTGTTATAGGCCCACAGCTTAAAGGAAACCAGTTGTACTATCAACACCAGAGTTCAACACCAGTTGATACATACATAACGACCACGTACGACCAACAGCAGGATATACAAAAATTACAACAGCTAGACATCGTGAAACGTCTTCAAACACCTCCGAGGACCTGAGAGTACAGGAATGACTCTAGGACTCTACTACAAAACCACTAAAACAATAGCATGTCCATCTCTTGCCTTCTACCTCTCTTCTTGCAGCTCAGCTGCAACCTCACGACCACCACCATGTCTAGAGCCATCACCCAAAAAGAGTGTAAACCAGTGGGGTGAGACACACAGTCCCAGTGAGAAACATAACTCCCTGCCAAAACTATAAAACCTCAGAAGGTTAAGGCAACAACATCAGATAACTGATAAAGCGTATAACAAGAGCAGCATACTGAGCAAGGCTATTATTACCATCAAGCTTACCAAGATATCCGGGAGGCATATAACCAAGTATTTCTTTATGAAACATGATTGACAAGATAAGATTTATAAGAACTTATCACAAGATCTAAGGATCGTACACAGAATTGCATAGTACAACTAGATCAACTATATAAGCAAGGCCTCAATCAATGTTCTGTATTTTTCTCTAAGCAAGATATACTATTCGGCTGGATTATGTTTTATTATGCCCTGAGCAAAGTGAGCCTTCCCTACTCAAATCCAACCATTAGCTGCGAAGCCCAATCCGGTGCCATACAAGGTCAAAGGAGATCCAGACTCCAGGACCTCACCTTCTCGTGGTCAGTACACGAATCATCAAGCAAGACCACAGTCTTATGCTTATAGGGACTCAGCCTCTAGGTCAGCTCCGCAAGCTACCCATATCTCTATCTCACCTCATCATAGGTGCTAGTGCATACATCCAAGCTGTGAAAGCATCATGCTCATCATCACATATCCTGAGCCATGGATCTGTTCACCATGCTCCATATATCTTGAGTCTGCAACCACAACTGCACTAAAACCCTCCTATCTTAGGCTAGGGGAAACCTAACATATTCAACAATATGTGCTCTAGGTAATCTCGCAGGATAAACCTGTTTCACCATCACCAATTACTGACGATGATGGATCTATGGCCAGGGCAACCTACATGATATGTTCATCTATAATTAATTAGTATATTTTAAGCCAATTGTTGAGGCAACCAAAGTATAACATAGCCTTATAGAATTACATCATCAATGCCATCATCATATTTTCCTGGGATCTCAATCCCTCATAATAACAACCCCTGCCTCTCAAGGCATCATAATCATGCATTAGCATTCTGGGAACGCATCCCTTAACTTATCATAAGAGGATAACACCTCAACTAGGCACTCAGCCTTTATCAGGTCCTCAGACCTATCAACCTATTATCTCATTAATAAGGATTATCATCACATTGTGCTATTCAAAGCACATATATCTCATAGCTCTTACCAGGCTATGAATCCACATAGAATACATGCATGGTTAGTATACACATCCATAGAGATAACTGAAGCCATCATGGATTAACAGGATTATCATGCTGCCAAGTATGAAGCAACATCCATGAGTATATTACACATAAGATGTAGAAATCATAGTTTTATCATTAACAACAAACATATATCATGCCCCATACTTGTGATCATATACATGTGTCATATTATCATGTGAAGCAACATCATGACCTTCCAAACATACCTGGTTCACAACCTATCCTCATGTCTCATTACCAACATAGATATGGGCTCAAGGTAGTTAAACCATATCATTATTTTCATCAAAGATGTAGTTACATGATCAAGAACTATCTGCTAGGTTCCTGGGTTATCAAGAACCCTCATTAAAAGCTTCTGCTACCTTCACTAAAAGTGTGGCGGGTAGCGCGTCCCTCACCACAGGTGGTATCGGGCAGGGTAACAACCTTCACCAAAAGCTTACCAGCCTAGGCATTTAGCCCCATATCGGCCAACCCTAGAAGATATCAAACCAACGCCCAAGGTGTATCATGCAACTAGAGAACATGGTGTTAACATGCAACTTTGTCATGCATGCCAGGTGCACAAGGTGTATCGTGCAACCAACTCAAGTGGTGTATCGGATAGAATCCTACCGACGAGCTAGGGTTAGGGTTGAATTGGGCACCCATTCTCACCACTGTATCGGCCGAGATCATGGCGCCCCAAGCCAACATTGTGTCACCCCACATGTTCATGACATAGGCGACAGAAAGGCACCTCAAGGAAGCTATCAGTCAACAGGTAATCGCTCCATATTGGCCTCTATCTAAGCAACAACTAGGTTTACCACTTAACCCATATCGGGCATCACCACAACTAAACCATATCGCCCAACACAAGGATGGTCTATAAGGCTCCATATCAGTCAAAGCATAACATGCACCAATCCAACCATATCATCTCCATATTAGATCGGCCAAAGATCAACATAAGGTAGGGGTATCGGGCAATCTTACTTCAAGATGTATTGTTCAGAGCACAAGATATAAGGTGTGTCACCCAAGCTCTATCTCAAGCCAAGAGAACCATTTTGGGCATCAAACCAACCATCTCAACTAGGTGTATCGGTCAAGGGTACAACCCAAGACAAGGCTATCGGGAAGCACTACTCTAAGATCATATTGTGCAAGGCACAACCCAACATGGTCATCTTCAACCTCAAACACAAGGGCACCAAACCCTAATTGATTAAGAATATCGGCTCACCTCTCAACAACCAAGAGAGAGGGGTTTTGCACAATCTCTATCACAAATTAGGAAACCACAAGGATCAACCTCAACATAGGTCATCTTCTATCCAAAAGCTCACCTCTCAAATCCATGGTGAGAGGAGGGTGTTTCCCAAGCAACTAGAATGTAGACTCACCTCTCAACTAAAACGAGAGAGGGGTATTGCCTACATCACTAGAGCTGAAACTCACTTCTCTAGACCAAGGAGAGAAAGAAGTATTGCTCAACAAGGAAACCCCAAACTATGGTTCGGCCAACTAGGTGTAAAGGCTTATACACCATCAACCACATCAACTACATCATGCTCACTATATCCAAGATCAACAACATGTACTAGCTCAAGAAAACATAACATGTAATGGCCCATCATCAACATATATGAAATATGCAACATAAAGATGGTAGTATAGATAGGGTTAGAAGTTATGTAACCCGCCTTAAGCAAACTCCTCAAGCTCCAAAGTTCCAAGCTTCAAGCTCCTAGCTCCAAGCACACCACTTTCGGCCACCTCAAGAAAAGGAACAAGAACCATAACCACCATGGCCAAAGGGTTGGCAAGATGGAGAAGAATATGCTAAGGAGAGAGGGAAGATGCTTACCAAAGAACAAGACCCACCTAGGGTTCGTCCACCAAGATATAGGAAGAAGAAGGGATCTCCACCAAGGGGAAAGGATCAGCCACCAAGCTCTCTAAGGAAGGTGTGTCGTGCACACAAGGAAGGAAGAGCAACAAAAGAGCTAAAGGGTTCCTAAGGAAGAGAAAGGCAAGGCATATATAGATGAGGGTCAAAGTTAAACCAAGGCAAGGTGTCACCTTAACAAGGGACACTTGTCCACACATTTTACCACCTTACAACACACATGCACATGCCATGCCACCACTCAACCAAGGTTCAGCCACATGTCCAAGCTAGGGTGGCACAACCAAGGCAAGGAGGTAAAACAAGGTCAAAGACCGACACACCACCACCACCTTGGCCGACACCCCCATGGGCGGTACCCCATGGTCGACACAAAGCAGCTTTTCCCGATACAAGGATCCTCAAAGCAAGGCAAGGCTCGACAAGGCTCAACCAAGCCCAACAGAGCTTGAACAAAGCCCAAGACAACTCAAGGCACGAGCCCAAACCTTCCTCTCAACTCTAGAGGAAGCAAAGAGAGAGAAAGACATCTCACTAGGTGACAAACTTGCTCTTCATCCCTAACTTAGGTTATATGGAAAGTAGCACCTCCAACTCTCAACAAAGCACAAGCAAACCCTAATCACCACTAAAGGTGATTAGCAAGCAACCAAGCACAAGGTTTAGGCAAAACAAATAGGGTAAGCCCAAAACAAAGGTCAGGGTCCTTACAAGCCATAAACCTCTACAAAGGGATTTCATCCCCAAAATCCGAAGAGAAAAGCGAGGGATACTTCTACCTCATCTTTTCCTCAAGATCCCACGTGGCTTCCTCAACACCATGATGATGTCAAAGAACTTTCACAAGAACCAAGTATTTCCTCTTCAACTTCTTTAACCTCCTATCAAGGATCGTCACGGGACCTTCTTCATAGGTCACGTCTTCATCAAGCTCAACCTCAACTGGCTATATCACTATCCCTATGTCTGGATGACTTTTCTTCAACATGTTGACATGGAACACCAGATGTAACATGTGCAACTCTGGCAGTAGTTCTAACTTGTAAGCTACCTTTCCAACACGTGCTATTACCGGGTATGGTCCCATATACATGGGTGCCAACTTGCCTTTATGGACAAACCTTAGCACACCTTTCCAAGGTGAGACCTTGAGATACACTTTGTCTCCCACTTAGAACTCTAAAGGTCGTCAGTGATTGTCTGCATAAGACTTCTGTCTATTCTGTGCCACCTTCAACTGTTGTTGTATCACTCTGATCTTTTCTGTTGTCTACTGCACTAACTCAGGACCCAAAAGCTGATACTCACCAAACTCATACCAGCATAAAGGGGATATACACTTCCTTCCATATAGGTCCTCATAAGGAGCCATGTCAATGCTCCACTAATAACTATTATTGTAAGCGAACTCTATTAGACCGAGATGCACGTACCAACTGCCTAGGAACTGCAAAACACAAGCTCGGAGGAGATCCTCCAAGGTTTGAATAGTCCTTTCAGATTGTCCATTTGTCTGTGGGTGGAAGGCAATACTGAACCTCAACTGTGTTCCCAACGCTTTGTGCAACTGTTCCCATAAATGACTTGTGAATTGAGGACCTCTATCAGAAACTATCATTGCTGGTACACCGCTATCTCGTCTACATACACCTGAGCAAGCTTCTCTGTTGTATACGTTGTCTTTATAGGTATGAAGTGAGCAGATTTTGTCAGCCTGTCCACTATTAGCCAAATGGAATCATGATTCCTAGCTGTCTTTGGTAGACCGACTATGAAGTCCATGGTTATATGATCCCATTTCCATTTTGGTATCAACATGGGTTGCAACGTACCTTCCGGCTTATGATGCTCAACTTTAACTTGTTGACATACTGCACACTTAGCCACAAACTCAGCTACATCCTTCTTCAAACTAGACCACCAATACAGGTCCTTCAGATTATGATACATCTTGGTGACTTCTGGATGCATGGCATACATCGACGTGTGTGCTTCCTCGAGCACTAGCTTTCTTAGATTATCACCATCAGGGACCACCATCCTACCATGATAGTAAACTAGTCCATCCTTAGACTCATGGAACCCATCACGCTTTTTGCTGCCAAGCTCTGACATGATCAACTACACTGTATCATCTGACTGCTGTGCGTCTTTCATCTGCTGTCTCAGCATAGGCTTGACTTGCATATGTGCCAACAGTCCTGCCAACAAGGAAACTTGCAATTGCACATTCATCTGCCACAAGGAGATAAACATATCTCGCCTATGGCATACCAAGGAACTCAACTGTGTTTTCTTCGTGGAGAGAGAAGAAGACTTTCTACTAAGTGCATTAGCTACCACATTTTCCTTACCAGGATGATACCCAATGGTGCAATCATAATCATTGATTAGCTCCATCCAACGACGTTGTCGCATGTTCATCTCACTCTAAAAAAAGATGTACTTCAAGTTCTTATGATCTGTAAAGATTTGGCACACTTCCCCATAAAGATAGTGTCTCCAAATCTTTAATGCATGCACCACCGCTGCCAACTCTAAATCATGTGTTAGATAGTTCTCCTCATGTTTCTTAAGCTATCACGAAGCAAAAAGAAGCCACATGATCCTCTTGCATCTGCACGCAACCTAAGCCTTTCTTGGAAGCATCACAGAAAACAACATAGCCCTTCTTAGGCTCTGGCAGTATCAACACTGGAGCACTAGTCAGCTTCTCCTTCAGACTTTGGAAAGCTTGCTGACAATGATCATCCCAGATAAAAGGTACATCCTTCCTGGTCAACTTTGTCATTGGCAACGCGATCACACTGAAGACCTTGATAAACCTCCGGTAATATCTTGCCAAACCCAGAAAACTACAAACTTCGGTCGATGTCTTTGGTTGCTCCCAATCTGCAACTGAATCCACCTTCTTGGGGTCCACTCTGACTCCTTCTGCGGATATCACATGACCTAAGAAAGTCACTTCCTTCGACCAGAACTCACATTTACTGAACTTGGCATATAAATGGTGTTGACAAAGAAGAGTCAAAGCTTGTCAAAGATGTTGTTCATGCTCTTAACTATCCCGAATGTAGATCAAAATGTCGTCTATGAAGACTACAACAAATTGATCTAGAGATGGACAGAACACTCGATTCATCAGATCCATGAAAGCAATAGGTGCATTGGTTAACCCAAACAACATAACCACAAACTCAAAGTGACCATACCTCATCCTAAATATTGACTTTGGTTTGTCATCCGCCTTAATCCTCAACTGATGATATCCAGACTATAGATCGATATTTGAGAACATTGTAGTTCCACACATCTGATCAAACAGATCATCTATCCTCGACAACGGGTACTTATTCTTGATCGTGACTTTGTTCAACTGCCGGTAATCTATACATAATCACATCGAACCATCCTTCTTCTTAACAAACATCACTAGAGCACCCCAAGGCGACGTTTTCGGTCAGATGAAACCTTTCTCCAAGAAATCCTGTAACTATTTCTTCAACTCTGCCATCTCTACTGGAGCCATCCTATACGGTGTATGTGCAACTGGCTGTGTTCCTGGTACCAGATTGATCTCAAAATCAATCTCTTGAGGTGGGGAACTCATCAGGAAACACATCTACAAACTCTCGGACAACCGTCACCTTCTCAAGGCTAGGACCTTTCTCCTTGGTATCCAAAACGTGAGCTAAGAACACCTTACAACCTTGCCGCAACAATTTTTCTGCCACCAATGCTGACACTAGACATGTCGGAAGAATCTTCCTATCTCCTTGGAAGATCCATGTCTCTCCACCGTCATCAAACACTGCCTGCTTGGAACCAAAGTCCAACACGACTTTATACTTCTCTAAGGTATCCATCCCAAGGATCACATCGAATTCATACATATCAAGTAGCATAAGATCCACTTGTATATTGTGTCCCAAGAAGGATAGAACACAAGATGGGCACTCCTCTCGAAGCATTGAGGAACCATCGAGAGGGGTTTCTAACAACAAGCTATCTTTCTTACAACTAATAGGTAAAGGACATCTAGCAAGCAGACTACGTGCGATAAAAGAATGTGTAGCACCTGGGTCAACCAAAATAGATATAAAGCAAGAAGAAGAAAAATCATAATGATATAACTCCATCTGACCTGTCACCACTCGCGGGTTGACTATCGCCTCTGACTGACTCATAACATTGAATCGAGCCATTGCTTGTTATTCACGTCCTCTGCTTCCTTGAGCAGATGATCCTGCTTGCGATGCTTGACCATGTCCTCGCCCTCTGATACAAACCACTCCCAACCTATCCCAAGTGGTCAAAGAATGTATTGAAGAATAACCTTCATGGATGGCCAAGTTCAAGACCCAAATGCATGGGAAGGACCCTAGCACGGCCGTGCTACCAAGGAAATGGTCGTTCAGGGACATGCCTGTTGACTTAAGAGTTATACATTGCCTATATTTTGATAATGACTTAACCATTCCATTCCTATGTATCTAATATGTTTGTTCAAGATTTATTACATGCTTTAGATACATGAAAAGGATCAAATTACACAAGTCCTAGCTTGTTTAAGTTCAAGTCAAATGCAATGCAAGTGTGCTATTTGGAAATCACTCCAAACAACCTTAGAAGAATTTTATAATCACTTGTATTGATGATATGACTTGTAACTAAGATGAGAAAAATATGAGGGACACTTAATACCAAGGTTTAATCACTCAAAAATCAACTTAGAAAATTTTTCACAGGTTGTTCATCGGTCGAGTTGGAAACTCAACCGATCCTATGATGGATTTTCTGAAGGTGATCCATCGGTCGAGTTGTACACTCACAAAACTCGACCGATTGACTCACTGAGAAAATCTAATTTTAGCTCATCGGTCGAGTTTACCAGAACAAACTCGATCAATAGTTTGAAATTGGTTTTGTCTTTTAGTTGATCGGTCGAGTTACTTTTATTGAAACTCAACCAAATGTACTGTACAGAAAATGCAGAAAAAGTGATTATAACCATTGGTGAGTTGTTTTGGGTGAAAATAGATCTGTTGCATTGTGGAAAATGGCTATATTTCGACCCTAAGTGATCCCCAACTCAAGGGAACATCCCCAACTATAAATAGGACCCCTTGGAGTTTATTCCAAGTTTTCTCATTCATGCTATTCTAAGTCCTTACTATAGTTGATTGTGTTGCAACTCCTTGAGCCCCTTTCTCTCTCTAGTTTACACTTCATTTTATGATTATGAGTGAGATAGGCCTATTGTAAGAAAGCTATACCCTTGTGCATGTAAAGCTCTCATCTACTCCATCTTCCCTACCCCTTTCCTCCATGAAGAAAAGGTAAAGCAAGCTACTCTGAGTGAAGGTGGAGTTGTTGATGTTCCTCTTCAAAGTTGATGAAGACATGGTAATCTTCTCCAGGTGAAGGAGAAGGCAAAGGCTAAAGATCAAAGAAGAGTGGAAAAGTCTTTGAAGGTGGAAGACTTGTGCTAGAGTGGGTAAGACCTTGGAAGATGGCTGAAGACTCTTACAAAGTGGGTAAGTCCTTGGTAAGGTGGGATACTCTTTGTGTTTGGATGGGTAAGTCCTTTGGTGGTCTTGTGTTGTAACTCTTATTAGTGATAATATAGAGAAAAGCACTTGTAAAGTCCTAGAGGTTGACCTCTCTAGGTAGTGGATTGACTCTCTCCTAGTTTGGAGAGTGGAACCACTCTACATGACCTTGTGAAGTGCTTGCTATCAATATCTCTCATCCTTTCTATGCTTATTAGTTAGGACTTCAAATTGCACTTAAGCTATTGGTTTCAATTTGATATAATTTGAAGGTCTAATCTATCTTGTGAGAAATTTTGTAGCTCTATTCACCCCCCTCTAGAACCCTATATCCAATAAGTGATATCAGAGCCAATGATCTTCTCCAATAATCTCCAATGAGACGTATGTAGTTCTACTAGGGAGTTAGGCAACTCGTACTCCATCAGTCTTATCTCCACCCGACCTTAGTATAGACTTAGGATTTCATCATGGTATATCTCAAACTTAAACCTTACCCAAGTCTACATCATCTCTCTCAACATTCGTGGTCACACTTGCATCCTCTCATAGGGATCAAGGCAACCTAGCTACCTCGGTCAGGCCCCATACCGGTTACCTCCATGGTAACACATCCACATGCCCTTAGAGATGGTTATCTATGGGTCTATAGGTTTGTTCTCATACTATGTACTCTCCACTTAGTTTCTCAAGATCCTATGAGACCTCTTTCAGTTACCTAAAACCCACAAAAGCTGGTACCTACCCTACAGAAGGGTCCCTCTCCCAGGATGGGAGGAAACTATCTCTTGATAACAACAAAGGTCACAACTGTCCCTACATCTAGGGTCTACATCATCATGAGCATGCTTAGCCCTACCAAGTTACTAAGGCACATAGCTAACAAGAAGACCACCTACTAAGCCATGCCAGGTCTCTGTGGTAGGTCATACTTGTTTCTATTCCTTAACATCGAACATGCATACGTCATCAACCTATTTGTGAGGGGTTCATCAAACATATACCTTAGTCTAAGGGATTTCCTTTTCCCCTAACACGGGGAGTGACATGCTCAAATCTATAGAAACTTAAATCTTATCAGGAGAATCAGGTGCACCTGGTACTACTACTTCCCCTCTTAGGTCTAGGAACCCTAGGTTCACTTTAATGCATCAACTGTCTAACTGCATGCTCAACTTTTCAACCTTGAAACAAACATGTACGAGGTATATCATGCATGTCCTATTATCCTTCCACTTGAACAACACCTCAGAGTTGAGCCCTCCTCAAGGACAAACATCTAGGTATGAGGCCTCACAACTTGACACTATACCTCCTCAGGGTCTAAGGAACTCCTCTTCCTATCCCTAGAAGGTAAGGTAGGCACCTATAACTTCTATATATCGATTCAATAAGTTTCCTTCATTTTCAAGGGTTTGGTTCCTCTAAAGGCAACCACAACCAGTCATGTCAAAAAATATCCAACTTCTAATGTTTTCTCACATCTCAAAGTCTAAGCATCCATCCTTCTTTCTTGGGTCTTGCTCTCTCTTAGAAGGTGGATCAAGCTCTTATACAAACACCTACATGGGTGAAACCTATGATCAATCAAAGTTCATCCAAAGTTATACATACTTACCTTATAAGCTATCCAACATGCCCTTCTACCCTAGGTCTCAACCTACTACCAGTACTACTATCGTGTCATCTCACTTAGGCGCATGCCTCATCCTGGCTCATATATGCCTATAATGGTTTCTATATGGTCACCACCATCCTCTATAACGAAGGAGCTATCCTTCACCCGAATAGGAACGACCCTACCAAGGTTGGGTCGCCAAATGACACTAGGTCAACCAACCTCGCACAGCTCATGCTCCTCACGGGTACTCAAAACCAAAAAGCATGTCAACCCACGTATATGGTCGATCATGATATCTAACTCATCATGCCATCTCTCTCTAACCACCACTTAGGGTTAGGGTTAGCATCATCCTTAATGGATGTGCCAGGTCTCTACCTTTAGTGGAGGTTTCTGCCTCTAAGATCAATTCTCTACCCATCCTCCTTACAACAAGATCTAACCTTAGGTCTCCCCTGAGGGCACAACAACACATGTCATGCAAACTAAGCATGTAACTAATCACTAGTTTATGTATAAACTATTAAAATTATGTCCATGGCATCTTATTTACATACTTTTCATTAATTTTGGTGGAGGATTCCTTAATCTTATCCTACATACCCTAACCTCAAGAGGGTGAGGAAGAGAGAGAACCCTAAACCTTAGAATCTTAATTTAATTAGGGTTGAGAAGGGACAAAAATAGATGAGAGAGTCCTAAAGGTATCTTATTTTGAGTCAGAACCTCAGACATTGGCCAGGCAGTCACACTGCATTCGGGAGTCCTTGTGACCGACTAGCGGGGCAGAGGAAAATATTGGTAGCCCCTAGACCGTGATCCTTTTCTAGACACCTCAGTCTTTGGAAAATCCTCTAATAACTCCCTCGGTTCTACAAAGTTTGTAAAATTTAATTATTATTAAGGATTAAATGAGGAACCAAGGCTCTGATACCAAGTGTAATGACCCCACCTCCCGGTAACCCCCAGTTAAGGGAGACCAAAAGGTCAGAGACGTTATCCCAATTTTTCAGATCAATGGTTTGACAAATAATCAATAATAATTACTAAATTCTAAAAAAACTATACTAAAAAGCGGGAAGAAAATAAAACTTTGCATACCTTTTTAAAATCTTGGATTTATAAACTTCTATCCACAACTGGAGTCTATTATAGCTAATCCTCCTTGTACTTTAATTCATATATTCACAATGCATCACTTTACTATTTTTCCTTTTTAATGTAGTACCTAAAACACTGACAAACAAAACGGCCGTTAGTATAACAAATTATACTGGTATGTGGGGGAACAATAATCGTGTAGTTAACTGTAACAAAATATTGCAAGCAATTATGGTTTAGCAAGCAAACTTTATGTTTTAAACATGACTACTCAATCCATACATACCCTAGCCTATGCGCTGTCCCTGCAGTGGACCTGGATACTACCCTCATATGGTAGATCCCAATTAACCCCCATGATCCTACCTGATAGGCAGATCAATACCTAGGTTTGAAGAGTCGCATGGCACTACCCATAGGTAGCCCAATCCCTAACTCATAATATGCTAAAGAGTCGCATGGCACTACCCATAGGTAGCCCAATCACTGACTCATGATAACTTGATGGTCCTACCTAACAGATATACCATGTACTAGGTAATCCTTATTATTAGAAAAGACATAGAGGAGGACTACGATCTGAGCTAGACATGTACACTTATTTATAGTGATAGTCGTAGTCACTTTATAGTTGCATGAAATAAAACTCATCCAAGCAGTTATATTCAGGCAACCGATAAAAAATCTTGGAATTTCCATGAAACTAAAGCAATTTAATCATAAGCGTAACCACATACCTGTCCAATCATGAACAATCAATCAAGCAATCAACAATATCCTAAAATTAATACATAACACTTGTTTATCCAAAACATTCTCAAGATTGACTTGGATTCCACCTTAGGATTTCTAGGCCAACTTTAGGGTTTTATTAGGGTTTTATCCTCCATAATTCATGTATTACTTTTAATGCTTTTTTGGTCCACAAACCCTAACTTCAACATCATATGAATAATTGAATGTCAATTAAGTCTAATATGTCTCCTTTACACTAAAACTACCATCTTTATCCCTTTTAGGTTACGTCAAGATCATTAAGCCCAATTATCATGTTCGAGTTCTTTTGAATATACAACTCAATAAAGAATTATAGTTCAATACTCAAAGGAACCCTAATTACTATGTTTCACATCTTCTAGGTTAGCAAACCCTAAATTCACATAATTTCCACTTTCATACACTATGAAACCCTAATTACCAAATTAAGGGCATTTAACCACAATTAGAATCTTTCATACTCAAATTATCTTAGAATCATCATAGCTCTGTCTTATTCATGGATTTGCACAATTAAAACCATTGAAATTCATATCAACATAAATTAGGGTTTCTCATCCCATTAATGCATATTCATGTACACAGAACCTTAAATTAATCCAACTATGCATAAAGATCATCCTTTTGGATCTAATTTGTCCTTTTTACTAACAACATGTTAATATCAACTTTAAACATCCATAAAACCTTTCCCAATTCATTGATCATCAGAGATTAGGGTTTTTCATTAGCTAAACCATTAAAGATAACATCTTTACATACTTTTTGAATTGCAAGAAGAAATATGCTTCCATTACATTTTTATTGCATTCCTCATTTTCTCATGATCAATTTTAATATATTAAGTCCCTTCATCTGACCTTCCTACTAAATACTAAATTTTTTGCAAGAAAAAGCATTTTCTAGATTTTCTAGTCAGAGAGGCTATTTACCTTTTCTTTTGAAAAAATGAGAGCTGTCAGATCGTCGTTGCTGGTCAGTGGTTGACCCGATCTCGCGGCTGTGGCCGATCACACCCACCAACCCTGATCTTGAGGCACAAACAACGTGGGCCATGGATATCCCTCACGAGTCTATCATGGACCCCAATCAGATGGTCCTCTTCTCTTCTTCTTCCTCTTTTCTATCCACTGAACATGCGGTGGCGCCTCACCAGAGAGAGGACAATCGAGAGAGAGAGGGAATTTGGGGCTAGGAACGTGTTGTTCGAGTGTGCGGGACTTGGCCGAGACCAAGGGTGGTCCTATATATAGGTGGGGGATTTGGATTAGGGTACCCATCATTGCTATCACTCCTTGTTTTAGGTAGATTTGGTGTTCTTTCTGGAACCCTTGGAAACCCCTAAAACCTAGGTTAGTTGGGTGTGAAACACTCTCACGAACCCAACCAGCAACTTTCCTCGTCTGCACATCGACTAAAATGCAAGAAAAATCGAAGGAAAGATTCCTCGATCGACAACATGTTCCTAGTTCGGATAGAACTAGAAGATGTGTGGCCTACATTGGATCAAGATCCAACGATCCACATTGCTTGCACCCAAACAAAGGAGAATCAGATTTCTATTTTAAGGAAAATCCTTTTAATTTTAGGATAATTTGGAAAAATTATAACTCTCAAACCATGGCTCCATTTAACCCAAATTTTGAGGGAAACTTAATAATAACTTAATCTATCATCATGACAAATTTGGGTTTAATATTTAAAGAAATAATGCCCTTTTCCTTAGGTGCAAGTTATTACTCAATTATGCATATTTCTCATATTTTCTCTTTCTTACACTCTTTTATTTTCTTGATTTTTCTTCCTTTTTCAATTAGAATCCATGTGGACACAAAATATTTTCCAAGATGGATCCATTATCGGTATATCCACATATTTATTGTAATTTTATTATTATCTCATATTTCCTTAATAAAGCAACATTTAATTAATCCTTTCTCTTTCTTGTTGCATTATATTTACAACTGGGACTCCTTGGAACCCAAGGAACCCTAAAGGCACAAAATCCACCTTTGGAGGATATTACCTAGCCTTCTAGATGCTTCTACCTTTATCTTTTCTCCTTTCCTTACTTATTCCTTTTATTATCCAAATTTCCTTTTTTCTCTCTCTTATAATTGGGCCCAATAGCCAATAAAGCCCACAAAGCAACCAGCAAGGCTATTGTAAACGAAATTCAAACAATCCCATCAAATCACATTATTATTTGTTCATATATCTTTAATAGGAGAAATTACATTTCTCATCAAAAGAACCTGAAAATTGGGGTTGTAACATCCTTCCCCTCTTATAGGAATTTTTCCCTCAAAATTCCACCAAGCATACAAAAAATAGGATAAGACTTTCTCATGTCCATCATGGCTCCCATGTGGCTTCACCCTCTCCATGGTGCTTCCCAAGAACCTTCATCATCTTATATTCTTACATATGAGTTCTCTCTCACCTTGGTATCTCATACCCTCATAGGTGACTCAGGATATTTCAACCTCTCACAAAGCTTAATAGGTTCATGGCTCAGCACATGGCTTGGGTACCTCACATAGTGCTCAAGATCAAAATTGTGGAACACATCATACATCATGTTATCATGTGGGGTAAGGCTACACATAACTATCTCCACCAATACATTTCAAATGGACCTATGTATCGGGGACTCAGCTTTAGCTAATATCTCAGAGGGGTCAGGTTTTCATAACACATATTCTCCCATAGCGAACTGCATGTCAGTCTGCTTTGCATCATCTCATGACTCATGTCGCCCCTGGGCTTTCTCAGCCATCACATGATCAAAGAGACTTCATCTGCACACATTGTGCTCTCTCCGACCTTCACAAGGTCCTTTCACTGACATCATGTGAATGAAGTGGTGACCGACACAGCCTCCCTTACATAGCTTCTTAAACCCCGATACTAGCTTTGGTGGCTATCATCGCAAGCAAACTCTCTTAAGGCATGAACTGCTCTCATGTATCACCCAAATGAGCACACACACTCTCATCAGACCCTCCAGTCTAGATCATACTCTGTTGACTGCCTATCAGTCAGGGGTGATAAGCTATGATGAACCTCAAGCGGGCATCGAGTTCTTCATGTACCTACTTCCACCACATGGAAGTGATCTTGAGGTCACGCTCCAGATATTGAACTCGACCACAGTGTAGATGAACTATATCTTCCTCATATATAGTTCAACCAAATCTGTCACACAGACAATTCTCTCTTTCTTAGGCAAGGGATTAGGTCAACTTGGTAAGGTGATCTACCATACCCATATTGCATCATGACCTCTCTTGGTCTAGGGGAAACCCACCACAACGTCTATGGTGATGTACTCCCATTCCCTTTCGGGGATTCTTCATCATCTATAGTAACTCACTGGGTACTGGTGTTCAACCTTCACCTCCTAGCATGCATGGCGACAAGCCACATGCAATTCTATATACTTCTTCATCTCAGGTCCTGAAAGCACTACTGCAAACTTTAATCATGTTAATAGTACCAGATGTAGGGTGTACTTATCATCACAAGTTCCTGCATGTCATGATTCCTCAAGGTTGACTCCTCAGAAACCCTGGAACACTCTATTCATGGGTTCCATCACCTTCTTTTCATGAGAAATGTATCTGAGGTTCTTCAACCATCGTCTTATCACATCAAGCCCTAGGCTATCTAACCAAGCAACCACTAACTCGACCAACATGTCTAGTTGTATCTGAGAATTATCCATACAAGTCTCCTCTTTGGACTTAGGGCTCACCTCACAACCTCTTCTAGCCTCTCCATGGGCTAAACAAGATAGTTTCATCTCAACTAGAGCATCCATTACAACCTTACATCCTTATGTGCTAGGTAACGATGAAGACATATGCCTCCATGTATTCCAATTAATACCTCATCTTGGACTTTAGGTCTATCTTTATCAAGAAAACTCAGAGCTCATCCTCTTGGTTATCAAACTCAAACTTATCTAACTCATAAATTCCATACACCTCATGATAAGAATGTCCTTAAAATATGATTACCTTAGTTGTCTTCGCATTCGAAAATCATTCACACAACGTACTTTCCAAAAGGTACGCTACTATCTTTATCCTAAAACATCATAGCAATGTCTCAACACACATCATCTTTATCCTTAGTGTATGGCATGCGTACTTCCCTATCTCTCACCCCCATAATGAGAGGAAATAAGAATTTGGTGGTCATCCAAACACAGAGTTCTTCCCATTCTAAGAGTAGAGATGGTGCATCCCACATCGCCAGTAAACCATCCAATCTAGGTTGAAACGTGCATCACATGTCTCCAAATCATGAACATCTCGATATCAGGTTTACTTCCATGGAAAACTAGTCCCAAACACACTGGGGTTACCACACAATCCTTAGTCATTTACCTTAGGTCTGTAGGGTGTCGGTACTTTTGGGGTCATCCCTCTTCCCTTATGAAACTGTAACGACCCCACCTCCTAGTAACCCCCAATTAAGGGAGACCAAGAGGTCAGAGTCGTTATCCCAAGTTCCATATCAAAGGTTTAATAAATAATCTATAATAAATATCAAATTCTACTAAACGAAACTGAAAGGTTGTAATAAAAATTAACTTTTTGCATACCTTTGAAAAGCTTGGATCTCTAAACTTCTATCCACATATGAATTCTACTCTAACTAATCTTCCTTGTATTTCAATTCATGTATTTCACAATATGATGATCTACTGTTTGTCCTTTTGGCTTTGTACCTAAAACGCCGACAAACAAAATGTCGGTCAACATAAAGCTGGTATGTGGGGGCAACAATAATCATGCAATTATCCATAACAACATATTACAGTCAATTACAGTTTAACAAACAACTTTATGTTTTAAATATAACTGTGCGATCCTTGCGTACCCTATCCTCTGTGTTGTCCCTGCAGTGGACCTGGATGCTACCTTCCTTATGGTAGATCCCCATTAAACCCCTCATGATCCCACCTAACTGGTGAATCAGTTTCTAGGGTTGAGTCACATGGAACTACCCGTAGGTAGTCCACTCCTTAACTCATGGTATGCTAAGAGTCTCATGGCCCTACACGTAGGTATCCCAATTTCTAACTCATGATAGCCTAGACCTTGCTCTAGGTTACCCTTTTTATCCTTTGTAAAGCCACAGAGGAGGACCCAGATCTAAGCCAGTTATATATGTATTTATAGTGATAATCATAGTCACTCTATGGTTGCATGTAATAAAAGGCATCCAATAGTTATCTTCAAGCAACTGATAAAAACATTCGGAAGACACCGTGAATCTAAAGTGATTATTCATAAGCGTAACCACATACCTGTCAGACTACTTTGAGATAGAATAATCCATGTAAGTAAGAAATCCAAGCAAGCAAGCACACATAACAAGATCCTGAAATAATCATGCCATTCCCTTTTATTTCTCATGTCATCAAGATCTATTAAACCTAGCTCGCTTCCTAGGGTTTCTAGCCCACCTTTAGGGTTTTCATTGCAATTAGGGTTTCTCTTCATTTATACTATTTTCAACCCTAATTATATACAATTATTCACAAACCCTAATTATCTCATCTATTCTTCACAAAAGATATTAAGGTTATCTTTTAACAAAATATAACCCTAATTTCAGAAAAAGCACAATTAAGTCCATTAAGCCTCTTTTACATTAAAGCTACCATTTTTATCCTTTTAATCCATGACAAGATCATTATGCTCATTTATCATCAATTCAAAGTTCATTATGGTCTAATTCACATATGAACTCAATTTTCCATAGATTCTATTTTTTATTTATTAGAAAACCCTAATTACTACATTAATGGTATTTATCCACAAATAGGAACTTTTATACTCGAAATAGCTTAAAATCATCATATCTTAGCTTTATTCACGATTTTGAATAATTAAAACCATTGAGTCACATTTACTAATATTAGGGTTTCAAGGCCCATTAAAGCATATTTATGTACATGAAACTCTAAAATAAACTAATTATGTGCAAAGTTCATCCTTTTTGTTCATAATGTTCCTTTTTATCATTAACAGGTTAATACCAACTTTAATCATCCATTAAACCCTACTAACCACATTAATCATCTTGAAATAGGGTTTCTTAATAATTAAATCATTAAAGTCTATAACTCACACTATTTTTCGAATGTCAAACAGAAAAAGGATTCAATTATATTTTTATTGCATTCCTCATGTTCTGCTGAGAAAAATTCATATATTATTCGTATCCATCCGAGCTACGGTTAATGAGATATGAATTTTGCAAAATTACTTACTTTGGGCCAATCAGAAGCTGCCACGTCACTTCTTTCCATGCAACATGTTTGCTTGTTTAAAAACATAACAGAATGAGCAATTTGCCCTTGTTAAGTTATTGGTTTCTTCAGCCCGCGAAGGGGAAAAAGTGTCCAACGACCCATGGGCCGTCTTCCACCTCCATCCAGCCCTATCGGCCGCCTACAACAGCCTTGCACGGGCTGCTTCTCCCTCCTTGGGCCACGAAACTTGATGCCAACAACCGCCCCAGTTCCACCGCCCCCTTACGCACGTGAAGCATCTCTAGATCGTGGCCAATATGGCCATTCTTTGCGTGAGATCCAACTGCAATTGATGCCGCATGCTTCCATTTTTGCAGACCTACGGTAGGCACTGCACGAAGACCAGGGCAAAGGTATGATAGTCGACCAATCTAGGGTTGTCGCGGAAGCCTCCTGCCCCCAACGTGATGACTCCACAACCTCTTGCTCGCTATAGGGTTGCCCTACCCTCTTGGTTAGGGTTGAAAGAAGAAACAAAGGAGAGGAGGGAGAAATATACATTGGGTTTCTCTTTAACTTGATCCAGAGGTCGTACCCCTTATATAGGGGAGGGTTTTTGCATCCCAAGATGTGCATCCGCAAAGATGCAAGGTTTTTTCCCAATAGGAATCCAATTCCTTCATTAGGAAGCAACTCTCTCCTTACTTTCCCTTTGTTATTTCTTATTTCTTGGATAATTAGGAATTCGAAATTCCTCTCACTTATTCTCTTTATTCTTGCTTTTTAATCCATTGGCACGAATTTCCATTTTCTTTTAATAGAAATTACTTCCTTTTATAACAATACCCCAAAAACATTCATTATGCATCATATTATCTTCTTATTTGACATTATTGGTATTTTCTCTTTCCTCTTTCTTCATTGGGATTCCTTGGACTCCAAGAAACTCCAATATTTCGGAATTCCTTCATAAGGATACTTATTATCCTTCTAGATGCATCAATATCCACTATTTCACATTATCTTGTTTATTTTTTATTAAAATATCTCTTTTTTAGGATTTCTCTTTTTCTTACTTTTTATTTTCCTCATTGGCATCCCTTTTAACATTAGGAATCCTTTGGATACGAAAATCCACCAAGGATAATTCAATTATACCTCTTTTCACTTATTTTCCCCATTTTATCATTGTTTTCAATTTCTTTCTTAATAAAGAAATACTTAATTGGTCTTTTCTTTTCTTGGTGTATTATCTTTGCAACTTTGGACTCCTTGGGACCCAAGGAACCCAAGAGGCACGAAATCCACCTTTGGATTATATATTTCTACCTTCTAGAGGTTTCTATATTTTTATTTTCTCCATTTCTTATTAATAATGGAGTTCCTTTTGTCTCTTCCTTGTTATTGGGCCCAATAGCCAATAAAGCCCACAAAACAATCATCAAGGCTATTGTAAACGAAATCAATTTATTAAAAAAAATCATATCTTTATTTGTTAAAATATCTTTAATATGAGTAATCACATTTCCCACCAAATGAACCCAAAACTGGGGTTGTAACATCCTTCCCCTCTTGTAGAAATTTTGTCCTCAAAATTCCATCAAGCAAACAAACAATTTAGGATGAGACTTTTACATGTCTATCATTGGCCCCTATGTGGCTTTGCCCTATCCATGGTGCTTCCAAAGAACCTTTATCATCACATATTCCTTTCTCTATGTTCTTTCACCTTCGCATCTATAAACCTCATAGGTGACTCAAGTCATTACAGCCTCCCTTGGGGCTCACTAGGTTCATTGCTCCGCACATAGTCCGGGTACCTGATCCAACCCTATTCTAGGGCTGTATCTCGTGTCATTTTGTACTTTATCACATTCAAATGCATTAGAATTACAAGTATTTTCCCCCAATTTGATTATCATTGCAAATACGCTTATGGATGTTCTTTGCGTTGTTTTTCAGGTACTTGGACCACAATGGATGGACGAGTGTGATGGAGGGACCCAAAGGAGGCCCCAAAGCTCCCCCAACATACCTTAGTGGCCAAGGATCATCTCCAAGCAAAAACATCCAAGAATTATGAAGTTTGAAGCCATGCTAGCACTAGAAGACCCCAGCACGGCCGTGGTGCCATTGAACGGCCGTGCTGGCAATTGAGCAGAATTTCAGGTTGATCGACAAGTTTTGGAAGTTCAAGCAAGTCAGTCACCACGGCCATGTTGCCCAGCACGGCCGTGCTACGAAGACCACACCACGACCGTGCTGACCAAAACGGCCATGCCAGATGAAGATGGAATGAGCGTGCTGCTCAGAACGACCTCCTCCCAACTCCGCCACCACGGCCGTGCTACCCAGCACGGCCGTTCTACCTAATACCCAACACGGCCGTTTTGCCCAAAACGGCCGTGCCACCAGCCTCCGTTTCCACCCATCAACCTATTGGATTAACACTTAGCCAAAACGGTCGTTCTCCTCCACCACGGCCGTGTCCACTCCTACCCAGCACGGCCGTGCTACCCAAAACGGCCGTGCCACCACCCAAAACCTATACAACCTTCACTGTCTTTCCTTTTTTACCCCCACTCAACCCTAGCTCCTATATAAGCACTAGTTGCTTCTAGGGCTCGGGAGAGAGCACCCCTATCCGACCCTAGCTGCTTCCTTGCCTCCATTACTCCAATCCACCTACTCCCTTGCATCTAACCCCATTTCCACCCACTTTCCACTCATTTCCACCATAGAAACCTAGTTTCTCTAGGTTTCTATCCATCCATTCCACCATTTTCATGCACCCCTGCACCTTTGGAGGAGGGAGGTCGTCTGCAGCTGCTTGGAGGTGAAGAAGGAGGCCACTACATCGAGCTTCATGGCGTTTTCCCTTCTTCTATCCCCTTCTTTTCCTAGTTTGATCATGTGTAGCTAAGCCCCCTTGGGTGGGCTGTTTGGGGCAAAAATGTGACTTTGATACCATGTTGGGGGAATATAATTTGTAATGAACATATTTCATTTCTATGATGATTGCCTTTGCTTATATCTCATTTCCCATTACTTGTGCATGTGGTTGTTGTTTAATTACATTAATTGCTTGCCTTGTGGTGTTTGAAGACATTTGTCTCTAGGATGTTTTGGTTTCTATGTAGCTATCATAGGATTGGCTCCTAGGTCCTTAATTCGGATCCCTAGCTAGCCCCCTATCTTCCTACATAATCACCTTCTTCCTACATGCAAATGTGAGTTCTAAGTGACTAGTATAAGTGTGATTAGTGCAATTGCCTAGGATTTCCTAAAGGCTGAGGTGGCTAGTGGCATGAGGTCAAATACCCTCATCTCTACTCCCATCCTTACCCTTGGTCCTCAATTGACTAATACCACTTATCCTAGAGACCTAGACTTGGTACGTCCTATGAGAATTACACCTAGCCCTAGTTCTCCAATTAGTAGCTTAGGGTACATTCTCATAGCACCCACCTTGTTGTTTGGTTTGGTAATCTAGAATGAGATATGTTAATTGCTTATTATGGTGACATCCCCCAACTAATGTCAAGGTCACATTCCCAAACGGCCCACCTCCTTCATCTAATTGCTTAAAACCCTAATTGCCTAGTTTGCTTGTTAATGCTAGTGTAGTTCATTTGCTTTAGTTAACTTAGTTAATTGCCTAGTTTTGTTAGCTAAGTGGTAATTTAGGTTTTTGATCTTGATTAGTGGTTAACTTAGGTTCTCAATTGCTAGTTGCTTGCTTAGTCTAGTATAGTCTGTTCTTGCTCTTGTTTAGATAGCTTGTTAACTCAGATTGCTAATTTAGCCTTTTGATAACTTAGTTTCATATTGCTTTTCATACTTTCTCTCTTAGCGTAATTAACAACCAATCAACCTTAAAACCCTAAAAACCCTACTCTTCGCACTAGGAACGTAGCTCACGCCATCTAACTCTAGTTCCCCCTTTATCCTCGCGGATCGACCCCGTACTTCCCACCTCACCTATACTACGACACGACCCCGTATGCTTGTGGGTGTAATGTCTTAGTAGAAGTAGGTAGTTAGTGTGGGACCATACAAATTTCGAAAGCAAAGATCCCATCTCATCCCGTGCCTCCCGACCTCATGGATTGCACTTGTTGCAAGCCTCTAGCGGGAGCGCACCAAGCTTTCTGGCGCCGTTGCCGGGGATAGAGGCGCTCAGCCTAGTTAGATAGTGTAGCTTAGCCTTTCATTTTGCCCTCACCATTGCTATTCTTTATTCTTTGTGTTACTCTTACATATTGGTTCTCTAACTTGGCTCCTTGTTGTTTGTTTGTGACGTGCGCAGGTGACAGCTGCGCATGCGTAGTACGCGTTCGACTTGCACCGACTTGGTGGTTTACGACCCCGAGATTGGGAGGAGAAGACGTCAAGCTCGTCGCAACCTACACTGAGAGGCCGAGATGGCCGAGAACAACCCACCACCAGATGTTCCACCTCCACCACCGCACTGCTCGCTTCATGAGTATTTCACGCCGGGGAACTACAATTCCCCCATAGCCACGCTGGTGGATCAGATGCCCGGTCAGCAGTTCTCCATTCCGCCAGCACTCTTGGGACTTCTGCCCACATACTACGGAATGGAGAACGAAAATCCTTATCACCATATAGACGCATTCTTAGAAACATGTTCAACCTTCCGCACGCCTGCTGCCACCGACGACTCGATCCACAGAACACTCTTTCCTTTCTCCCTCAAGGAGAAAGCCAAGGAGTGGTACGTCTCGAGGCCAGAGCTCGTCACATGGAATGAAGTAAAGAATGAGTTTTTGAAGAAGTTCTTTCTGATAGCCAAGTTATCCTACATGAGAAGGTGCATCACATCCTTCGCCCAAAAAGAGAATGAACCTTTCCATGAGGCATGGGAGAGGTTCCAGAAGTTGTTTCGTGACTGCCCTCACCATGAGGTCCCGCTTTGGCAGCAGGTTCAAGCCTTCTACACCGGGCTTGAGGAGCATAGCCAAAACAATGTAGATTCTTCTTGTGGGGGCACGTTCATGGCCAAGCCGCCCAAGGACTCATGGCCACTGTTTGAACATCTCGCCGATAATTCTCACCACCGAGCTTCCACTAAAGGGGGGCATTGCGGCCGAAACTACACTCCTCTGCCTTCCTCCGTGGCTCCCGCACGCAATGCCACCGACCCCGATATGATGACAATGATGACCGAGATGATGAAGTGGATGAAGAATCAAGCTGGTGGATCTTCTAACCAGCCCACAAGGGCAGTTGATACTGTAAACGAGGAGGTTAATGATCTATATTCCTTTGGTGGCCGCAACAACCCAATGTCCCAATCCTACACTCCCGAGTGGAGGAACCACCCAAATTTCTCTGGGAAACAACAGAATGAGGATGGGCAAGGATAGGGGCAGCAAAAGCCATGCTAAAACTCAAAGTTTGAAGAGGAAGTACTCAGGAGACTGAGGAATCTAGATGAGGTAAAGAGAGAAGTGTCTTCTCAAGGATAGAACATCAGCCGTCTTGAGCAAAGGCTCGATCAAATTTCTATCTCACTTGCTCACCATGAAGAGGGGAGACTGCCATCTCAACCTATGACAAATCCTAACAGCGATGGTAGTTGTGTGACTGCTGCCCAAGCCGCATACATCCCACCACGTGGCCAAGCAACCTCACTTCCAAAATACCAAGGGCCACCGCACCCATATGCTCCGCCATCCCACCAACCCCCGCTAAACTACCAATACTCACCACCACCTCCACATACTTACCAACCTCCACCTCCACCACAACCAACTTGCATACTCCAAAATCCTAATCCTCCCCAGCAAAGACCACCACCACCTTCGTCCTCACAAGCTCCCCCTTCTTCACATGAGCAAGTGAGTATGGTCACTGTCATATGGAGTGAAGAAACTGCTCAAGGTTGCGGAAAAAGGGAAAAGAAAGTGACTGAGGTTGGAAACAAAGTCCCGATGCTTGAGGGATCTAGCAAAAATAAAGAATACTCTGAAGAAAGTGCCACCCAAGTACCACTAGGGAATGATAAGTGCACCCGGATTGCTACTGCGCTGGACGCGAATGTAGAAGCACTCTCATTGGTTCCACCCTCACTCGGGGATGCGGAAATTACCATAGACATAGCAGCGATTGAAGCCATATCCTTATGGGAACCAGGACCTTTACATGAGATGAGTGTCACCATCAACTCTCCGCAAGTTCCAGCCAGTACAGTGGAGATAGTTGATGAAGATGGGAAGCAACCCCATGAAGGTTTGACTCTCTAAAAAAGGGGCGGAAATGTCATGAATCTCTTAGGAAACTTGAAGCGGGGAACAATAGGCATTACATCACTCTTCTCATTAATGAAGGACATATGCATGGGAAGGAGAAAGTTAGTGCTACTGCCGACCGAGGAGATTGTTGCCTCAAAATCTGTGAACTTCATCTATGACAATGGCTTCCCAGAAAAGAGAGGTGATCCGGGAGTACCTCTGATTTCTTGCTTCATTGGCACACAACCCGTCCAGCACGCTCTCATCGACTTAGGTGTAGGGACAAGCCTCATGCCATGGAGCATGTACCTACGGCTTGGCCTAAACAAAATGAAACCAGTGGAGTGTGTCATTATCTTGGGTGACGGAACCAAGAGGAAGCCCTTGGGAATCATGCAGAACACAATAGTGTCGATGGATGAAAGGGTGAACATTGCCTATGTGACCAATTTCTTGATAGTGGATACCTCACCGATTGATGGAGAAGAGTACCTCATATTGGGTAGGCCCTTCCTATCCTCCGCATGCGCAGAAATCAACATCTGCAAGGGCACGCTGACGGTTACTTACAAGAGGAAAAAGTTCGACTTCTTCATATTCACCAAAGAAGAGAGAGACGAGCTGGCCAATGAAGACTTCGGTGAGAGTTTGTGCTATCGTGACCCTCTGGAGCTGTGGAGATCAAGCCCATACTTCTATTCCATGTACAGTCCTTGGGACGAAGCACATGTCGTAAGAGCGCTCGACAGGATCACCGTAGAAGAGAAGGAGGGCACCGTGGGTGTCAATACATGATGAAAAAGAGCAACAAGCCCGACTGAAGGCTATAAATTTAGCACTAGTGGGAGGCAACCCACATGGGTTGAGATTCTCAAACCTTGTTTTTACCATACTTTCTTTTGGTTTCCAAGAAACACACACACACTATACTTGATAGTTTTTCTGTTTGTGAATCATTTTAGCACAGGCACAAGAAAGGAAAGACGATGCTGAAGGGTTTAGCCGAGACAGCGGTCAAAGTGGAAGAAAAGATTGCAACTCAATGGAGGGGCTACAGGAAGAAAGCTAGAACGGCCGTGCCTCAGCACGGCCGTGGTGGCCCTGTCCTGCTCACCTAAAAGTTACTTTGACCGCTCCAGCTCTCGCCGGTTGCCTTTCGTAACCCCACACATTTTTACCCTACTAGTCTAAACTTCTATTTCATGATGAGGACATCATGAGTTAAAAGTTTGGGGTGGTAGGGAGGTAAGCCTTCTTTCGCCACATTTTTCTCTATGTACCTTGTGCTGAATTTTTGCAAGATGATCAAACCGTTTGACTGACTTACCATACTCGATTACCTTGACCTTGTGTGCCTGCTTGCATTCACGCATTCATGTAGTTAATTTCTGCATTTTTGAGTCATTTTTCAAAATTTTTGCTTCTTCAGCCATGCATTGCATCTCATGTAGGTTTTTGCTAATTTTTGCATGTTTTAGCTAGGATTTACTTGCTTTTTACCTAAAATTGTGTTTGAATGTGATTTAGTACAATGTGACACATTTTTGGCAAATTTTGCCCAGATTTGATGTTTCTTGTCCAAAAAGCGTGTTTTGACTCAATCTTTACCATATTGAATGAAATTGCTCATCTTTGACAAATACAAGATGATATGCTATGATAAAGTGCTATGTGGTATCAATGAGTGACTTCTTACATGCTCGTCACCTCCCTTGGGAATGTGTTGGTTTGATTGAATTATGATCCGAGCAAGCATAGAACGTTTAATGTTTGTGGAGTTACTTGATTGATATATGGATTTCATTTGGTTCATTCATGTGATGTGATATCTATGGTGAAGTGTCAGACTAGTTTTCATGCAGGAGACCTTATGTGGAAGATTATGCCAAGTGACCCCTCTTTGACCCGACCACTCTTTCATCATCTTCATACCTCTCCGCCTCATTAAAAGATGCCAAAGTGCACATATTAGTCATGGCCACCTCCAAAAGTTTGGGGTGGCCACATCTTTATCTCCCCGCTTCACTCTATCTACCATATGCCCTATCTACACCAAGGGCAAGAAAAAGAAAAGAAAAAGAAAAACAAAATAAAATAAAAGGATGCTCCTGTTTAAGAGCATTCAAATAAAGAAAAGATGAGTGTGTAAAAGCACTCCAAATCTTACCACAACCCTTTCTTCTCTTTTCATACCCATGGAGCTAGGAAACATTAAACCTAGCTCACTTTATCCCTTTTCTGCAGCCATGTGGGTCATTTGGCATAACTTGAAGCATAAGGTTGAAGGCATGAAGGTGAAACAACACTCCTAGTCATCGGTGATTAACATCATCATGAAACGGTCTACCCGAAACCTTATGGATGAGATATTGATAACTTGTGCAATCCATGCATTATAAGCGAAGTTCTTGTGCTCTGTGCTCCCTTCATGGTTGGTTTGTGAAAGTAGAAGAGGAGGGAAGTGATTTGAATGTACCTAGTCACCATTGATCCCATTTAGCATTTTTCGCCCATCATATTGTATTTGTCATATCTTTTGATTATGGAAAATGGAAAAGAGATTGAGTTGGAGCATACTTGAGGACAAGTATGTTTCAAGTTTGGGGTGGTGATCCAACCCTATTCTAGGGCTGTATCTCGTGTCATTTTGTACTTTTACACATTCAAATGCATTAGAATTACAAGTATTTTCCCCCAATTTGATTATCATTGCAAATACGCTTATGGATGTTCTTTGCGTTGTTTTTCAGGTACTTGGACCACAATGGATGGACAAGTGTGATGGAGGGACCCAAAGGAGGCCCCAAAGCTCCCCCAACCTACCTTAGTGGCCAAGGATCGTCTCCAAGCAAAAACATCCAAGAATTATGAAGTTTGAAGCCATGCTAGCACTAGAAGACCCCAGCACGGCCGTGGTGCCATGGAACGGGCGTGCTGGCAATTGAGCAGAATTTCAGGTTGATCGACAAGTTTTGGAAGTTCAAGCAAGTCAGTCACCACGACCGTGTTGCCCAGCACGGCCGTGCTACGAAGACCACACCACGACCGTGCTGACCAAAATGGTCGTGCCAGATGAAGATGGAACGGGCGTGCTGCTCAGAACGACCTCCTCCCAACTCCGCCACTACAACCGTGCTACCCAGCAAGGCTGTTCTACCTAATAACCAACACGACCGTTTTGCCCAAAACGGCCGTGCCACCAGCCTCCATTTCCACCCATCAACTTGTTGGATTAACACTTAGCCAAAACGGCCATTCTCCTCCACCACGGCCGTGTCCACTCCTACCCAGCACGGCCGTGCTACCCAAAACGGTCGTGCCACCACCCAAAACCTATACAACTTTCACTGTCTTTCCTTTTTTACCCCCACTCAACCCTAGCTCCTATATAAGCACTAGTTGCTTCTAGGGCTCGGGAGAGAGCACCCATAGCCGACCCTAGCTGCTTCCTTGCCTCCATTACTCCAATCCACCTACTCCCTTGCATCTAACCCCATTTCCACCCATTTTCCACTCATTTCCACCATAGAAACCTAGTTTCTCTAGGTTTCTATCCATCCATCCCACCATTTTCATGCACCCCTGCACCTTTGGAGGAGGGAGGTCGTCTGCAGCTGCTTGGAGGTGAAGAAGGAGGCCACTACATCGAACTTCATGGCATTTTCCCTTCTTCTATCCCCTTCTTTTCCTAGTTTGATCATGTATAGCTAAGCCCCCTTGGGTGGGCTGTTTGGGGCAAAAATGTGACTTTGATACCATGTTGGGGGAATATAATTTGTAATTAACATATTTCATTTCTATGATGATTGCCTTTGCTTATATCTCATTTCCCATTACTTGTGCATGTGGTTGTTGTTTAATTACATTAATTGCTTGCCTTGTGGTGTTTGAAGACATTTGTCTCTAGGATGTTTTGGTTTCTATGTAGCTATCATAGGATTGGCTCCTAGGTCCTTAATTCGAATCCCTAGCTAGCCCCCTATCTTCCTACATAATCACCTTCTTCCTACATGAAAATGTGAGTTCTAAGTGACTAGTATAAATGTGATTAGTGCAATTGCCTAGGATTTCCTAAAGGCTGAGGTGGCTAGTGGCATGAGGTCAAATACCCTCATCTCTACTCCCATCCTTACCCTTGGTCCTCAATTGACTAATACCACTTATCCTAGAGACCTAGACTTGGTACGTCCTATGAGAATTACACCTAGCCCTAGTTCTCCAATTAGTAGCTTAGGGTACATTCTCATAGCACCCACCTTGTTGTTTGGTTTGGTAATCTAGAATGAGATATGTTAATTGATTATTATGGTGACATCCCCCAACTAATGTCAAGGTCACATTCCCAAACGGCCCACCTCCTTCATCTAATTGCTTAAAACCCTAATTGCCTAGTTTGCTTGTTAATGCTAGTGTAGTTCATTTGCTTTAGTTAACTTAGTTAATTGCCTAGTTTTGTTAGCTAAGTGGTAATTCAGGTTTTTGATCTTGATTAGTGGTTAACTTAGGTTCTCAATTGCTAGTTGCTTGCTTAGTCTAGTATAGTCGGTTCTTGCTCTTGTTTAAATAGTTTGTTAACTCAGATTGCTAATTTAGTCTTTTGATAACTTAGTTTCATATTGCTTTTCATACTTGCTCTCTTAGCGTAATTAACAACCAATCAACCTTAAAACCCTAAAAACCCTACTCTCCGCACTAGGAACGTAGCTCACGCCATCTAACTCTAGTGCCACCTTTATCCTCGCGGATTGACCCCGTACTTGCCACCTCACCTATACTACGACACGACCCCGTGCGCTTGCGGGTGTAATGTCTTAGTAGTAGGTAGTTAGTGTGGGACCATACAAATTTCGAAAGCAAAGATCCCATCTCATCATGTGCCTCCCGACCTCGTGGATTGCACTTGTTGCAAGCCTCTAGCGAGAGCGCACCAGTACCTCCCATAGTGCTCTAAATTGGACACATGAAACTCATCACACATCACATTATCCTAAGGGGTAAGGGCAAACTTCACCTTCTCCACCAAACCATGTCAAAAGAACTCATGCATCAGGGACTCAGCTCTCTTAGCTATAACTTAGAGGGGTCAGATTTTCATGTCACATATTCCCCCACAATGAACTGTATGTCAATCTACTTTGCATCAGCTTACAACTCATGTCGTCTCTGGTCTCCTTTCAGCCAATACATGATCAAAGCGACTTCATCTGCACACCTTGTGGTCCTTTCTTGACCTTCACGAGGTTCCTTCACCAACATCATCTTAATGAAGTGGTGACTGATGCAACCTCCCTTGTAAAGCTTCTTTACATCCCGAAATTGGCTATGGTGGTTATCACCACATCTTACAAAGGACAAAAACTGTCTCTATGTATCACCCTGAACGAGCACACATGCTCTCATCAGACCCTCTAGTCTGGATCATACTAACCATTAGCTAGGGTGATAAACTATACTAACATTGAGTTCTACAAGTATCTACTTCCATCTTATGGAAGTGATTCTTTCGATTTAATTCAAGAACTCGCATCATAGTGTAGTTGAACCAACTCCCTCATATGTAGTTCAACTAGATCTATCCCTTGACAATACTCTTTTTTTCTCATGTCATATAGGTAAGGCGATCTATCATAACCCATATTGCATCTTGACCTTACTTGGTCTAGGGGAGACTTACCACAACATCCATAGTGGTGAACTCTCATTCCCTCACAATGACTCTTTTATCCTCTATGTCAATACACTGGGTTACTGGTGTTCCTTCTCCTCCTGGCTTTATCTTAAGTATCAAAAGTACTATTGTCATTTATTATCTTGGTAGTACCACGGTATATGGTGATCTTAAATCATGATCTCCCGTATTTTCATGATTCCTTAAGATCGATTCCTCAGAAACCATAAACTATTCTAAATGGGGTTTCCACACCTTCCTTTTCAATGAAGTGGATCCGAGGTTCTACAACCATCCTTTCATTGTATCAAGGACTAGGCTGGCTAACCAAATGACCACTAACGTGTTCAACATATCTTGTTCCATCTGAGTGTTAGCCAAACTTATCTCTTTTCCAACTTAGGGTTAACCTAACAACCCCATCTAGCCTCTAGTTAAACTAGGCAGCTGCATCTCATCCAGAGCATCCATTACCACTGCACATCCTTAGGTGTTAGGTAAAGTTGAAGACATACACCTCCATGCATTCCATTTATTATCTCATCTCAGCTCTAGGTCTATCTTCATCAAGAAAACTCTGAGCTTATTCTCTTGGTTTTTCGTACTCAACCTTGTATGACTCATATCTCATGATAAAACATCCTCATAAGATGACTACCTTGTTTGTAAACCATCCATGTATCATTCACTCCACAAGAGCATGTTATCCTCTCTGTCCACATACCTCATAGTAACATTCCAACTCACATCATCTTTTATCCTTGGTGTATGGCATACGTATTGTCCTATGTCTCACTCCCATAACAAGAGGAAATAAGCATTTGGCTGCAGTCCAAATACAGAGTTCTTCCTATTCTAAGAGTAGATATGGTACATCCCACCCTGCCAGTACACCTTTAAATCTTAGTTGAAATGTGCATCTTATGTCTCAACATCATTCTCGATATCAAAGTTACTTCCATGGGAAAAATGGTCTCAAACCTACTTGCATCCACACATATTCCTTGGTCATCTCCTCTAGGTCTATAGGGTGTCGACACTTTTGGGGTCATCCCTCTTCCCTCATGCATCTAGAGAGTGCCCTACTCATTTGCCCTTTGGGTCCTATGAGTTCAAGAAGGTTATCATTCTCCTAACCCATGGCCCTCGGACAATGATAGTTGTTACCTCCCGACCCTATGGTCATTTGCAACTAGGGAATTAGGCAACTCCTACTTCCATCGGTCTTACCCTACCTGACCCTAGGATAGAATTAGGATTTTATTATAGTACATGTCCATCTTAGAACCTTACCCAAGCCTTCATCATCTCTCTCTCTCTGCATTCATGGGCTGACTTTCATCCTTTCATAGGGGTCACGACAACATGCCTACCTTGGTCAGGCCCCATACCGGTTACCTCCATGGTATCACTACCACATGCACTTAGAGATGGTTATCTATGGGTCTTACAGGTTCATTCTCATACCATGTACTTTTCACTTAATTCCTCAAGATCCTATGAGACCTCTTTAGGTTTCCTTAAACCCACAAAATTGGTATACACCCTACCAAAGGGTCCCTCTCCCAGGATGGGAGGAAACTACACCTCTTGATAACAAAGGTCACAAACACCCTTAGGGTTTATATTTACATGATCTTGCTTAACCCAGTAGCCACTAAGGCACAAGAAGACCACCTACTAAACCATGCTAAGTCATACTTGTTCTCTTTCCTCAAGGCTGGATCAAGATCATACCTTCCCATGTCATCACTTAGAGGTGGGGGGTTTCATCAAACATACATTAAACTTAAGGGGTTTCCTTTTCTTCTAAACATGAGGAGTACCATGCTCGAATCTATAGAAACTAAAATCTCATCATGATCATCGGGTACACCACTTCCCCTCTTAGGCCTAGGAACCCTAGGTTCACTTCTCGGATGTCCACTGTCTTCTCAACCTCTTAACCACAATCCAAACATGTACAAGGTATGAGATGCACTTCCCATAATCCTTCTGCTTGAACAACACTTTAGAGTGGAGTCCTCCTCAAGGACAACCAACAAGGTATAAGGTCTCACAACCTGCTACTAAACCTCTTCATGGTTTAAGGAACTCTTCTTCTCATAGGTACAGAGGTACCAGCAGCCTCATCCTCTCTTTAGGGTTTGGTTCCTCTAATGGAAACTAAGATATCATCAGTATGAGGCAACCGCTATCATTCACTTAGGTCACATCATCCTCAACTCCCCACTTTTCCTCATATCTTGGAGTCTAGGCTTCCAACCTTCTTGCATGGATCCTTCTCTCACTCTAGAGCTAACCCTTCAAATGACCTAACTACTATAGGTCCTTTCTCCATGAAGGTGGGTCAAGAGCACAGGCATACCTCTACGTGGTGAAGCCTATGTTCAGACTTATGTTCGCTCAGGATTATCTTTATGCTTATATCATAAGCTATCCAACATACTCCCTTGGCTAGGGTTTCAACCTGCTGCTCACACTACTGACGTATTCTGGGTGCCTACTATGCCATGCACATATAAGCTCATGGGGTTTCCATAGGTTCTTCTCTAACCTCATCAATGAAGGATCTATCCTTCACTCTAACATGCACGACCCTTCCTTGGATTGGGTCGCCAAAGGTACTCAGTCATCCAACCTCTCATGGATCCTATGGCATCTAAGGAATGTCTATCCAAATGCCTGGTTTACGATGACATCTAACTCATCATGTCATCTCTCTCTCTAACCTTCACTTAGGGTTACGGTTAACATCATCCTCAGAGGATGTGCCAGGTCTCTACTTGCAATGGAGATCTCTACCTCCAAGACTAACTCTCTTTACTTATCCTCCTGACAAGAAGGTCTAACCTCAGGTCTCTCCTACGGCATGACAACTTATATCATATGACCTAAGCATGTATCTATTCTTTAGTTTATGCTTACACTATTAAGCTTATGTCCATGACATCTTATTTACATGCTTTTCATTAATTTGGTGGAAGACTCCTTAGACCTTATCAACCTTACCCATACCTCAATAGGGCGAGGAAAAGAGAGAAAACCCTAATCCTTAAGGTCCTTAACAACATTTGAGTTGAGAAGGGATGAACAATATGAGAGAGTCCTAAAGGTATCTTATTTTGAGTCAAATCCTGAGACATTGGCTAGGCAGTCACACCAATCCGGGAGTCCTCGTATTCTGACTAGCGGTGCAAAGGAAAATATTACCAGCCCCCAGACGTGATCCTTTTCTAGACACCTTTGTCTTTTAGAAAATCCTCTAATAACGCCCTTGGGTTCTACAAAGTTTGTAAAATTTAATAATTATTAAATATTAAATGAGGAACCTAGGCTCTGATACCAAATGTAATGACCCCACCTCCCAGTAACCCCCAATTAAGGGAGACCAAGAGGTTAGAGTCGTTATCCCAATTTCTGGATCAAAGGTTCAACAAATAGTCTATAATAGTTGTCAAATTCTACTAAACTAAACTGAAAAGCTGTAATAAAATTAACTTTTTGCATACCTTTGAAAAGCTTGGATCTCTAAACTTCTATCCACATATGAATTCTACTCTAACTAATCCTCCATGTATTTCAATTCATGTATTTCACAATATGATGATTTACTATTTCTCCTTTTAGCTTTGTACCTAAAATGCCAACAAACAAAATGTTGGTCAACATAAAGCTGGTATGTGCGGGGAACAATAATCATGAAATTATCCATAACAATGTATTGCAGTCAATTACAGTTTAACAAGGAACTTTACGTTTTAAATATAACTGTGCGATCCTTGCGTACCCTATCCTTTGCGTTGTCCCTGCAGTGGACCTGGATGCTACCTTCCTTATGATAGATCCCCATTAAACCCCTCATGATCCCACCTAACAGGTGAATCAGTTTCTAGGGTTGAGTCACATGGCACTACAAGTAGGTAGTCCACTCCTTAACTCATGGCATGCTAAGAGTCTCATGGCACTACACGTTGGTAGCCCAATTTCTAACTCATGATAGCCTAGACCTTTCTCTAGGTTACCCTTTTTAGCCTTTGCAAAGCCAAAGAGGAGGACCTGGATCTAATCCAGTTATATATGTATTTATAGTGATAATCATAGTCACTCTATAGTTTCATGTAATAAAAGGCATCCAACAGTTATTTTCAAGCAACTGGTAAAAATGTTCGGAAGTCACCGTGAATCTAACGTGATTATTCATAAGAGTAACCACATACCTTTCAGGCTGCTTTGGGACAGAATAATCCATGTAAGTAAGAAATCCAAGCAAGCAAGCACACATAACAAGATCCTGAAATAATCATGCAATTCCCTTTTGTTACTCATGTCATCAAGATCTAATAAACCTAGCTCGCTTCCTAGGGTTTCTTTCCCACCTTTAGGGTTTTCATTACAATTAGGGTTTCTCTTCATTTATACTATTTTAAACCCTAATTATATAGAATTATTCACAAACCCTAATTATCTCATCTATTCTTCACAAAAGATATTAAGGTTATCTTTTAACAACATATAACCCTATTTTCAGAAAAAGCATAATTAAGTACATTAAGCCTCTTTTACATTAAAGCTACCATTTTTATCCTTTTAATCCATGAAAAGATCATTATGCTCATTTATCATCAATTCAAAGTTCATTATGGTCTAATTCACATATGAACTCGATTTGCCATAGATTCTATCTTTTATTCATTAGAAAACCCTAATTACTACATTAAGGGTATTTAACCACAATTAGGAACTTTTATACTGGAAATAGCTTAAAATCATCATATCTTAGCTTTATTCACGATTTTGAATAATTAAAACCATTATGAGTCACATTTACTAATATTAGGGTTTCAAGGCCCATTAAAGCATATGTATGCACATGAAACTCCAAATTAAACCAATTACATGCAAAGTTCATCCTTTTTGTTCCTAATGTTTCTTTTTATCATTAATAGGTTAATACCAACTTTAATCATCCATTAAACCCTACTAACCACATTAATCACCTTGAAATAGGGTTTCTTAATCATTAAATCATTAAAGTTGATAACTCACACTATTATTCGAATTGCAAATAGAAAAAGTATTCAATTATATTTTTATTGCATTCCTCGTGTTCTGCTGAGAAAAATTCATATATTATTCATATCCATCCGAGCTACGGTTAATGAGATATGAATTTTTCAAAATTACTTACTTTGGGCCAATCGAAAGCTGCCACACCACTTCTTTCCATGCAACACGTTTGCTTGTTTAAAAAATAGCGGAATGACCAATTTGCCCTTGTTAAGTTATTGGTTTCTTCAGCCTGCAGAGGGGGAAAAGTGTCCAATGACCCATGGGTCGTCTTCTACCTCCAACCAGCCCTAGCGGCCGCCTACAATAGCCTTGCGCAGGCTGCTTCTCCCTCCTGGGGCCACGGAACTCGATGCCAACAGCCGCCCCAGCTCCGTCGTCCCCTTGCGCACGTGAAGCATCTCTAGATCGTGGCCAATATGGATCTTCTTTGCGTGAGATCCAACTGTGGTTTCTGCTGCATGCTGCCATTTTTGTAGACCTATGGTAGGCACTGCACGAAGACCAGGGCAGAGGTATGATAGTCGACTAATCTAGGGTTGTCGTGGAAGCCTCCTGCCCCCAACGTGATGACTCCACATCCTCTTGCTCACTACAGGGTTTCCCTACCCTCTTGGTTAGGGTTGAAAGAAGAAACAAAGGAGAGGAGGGAGAAATATACATGGGGTTTCTCTTTAACTTGAGCCAGAGGCCCTAACCCTTATATAGGGGAGGGTTTTCGCACCCCAAGATGTGCATCCTCAAATATGCAAGGTCTTTTCCCAATATGAATCCAATTCCTTCATTAGGAAGCAAGCTTTCTCTCTCCTTACTATCCCTTTGATATTTCTTATTTCTTGGATAATTAGGAATTCGAAATTCCTCTCACTTATTCTCTTTTTTCTTGCTTTTGAATCCATTGGCACGAATTTCCATTTCCATTTAATAGAAATTACTTCCTTTTTTAACAATACCCCAAAAACATTCATTATGCATCATATTATCTTCTTATTTGACATTATTGGTATTTTCTCTCTCCTCTTTCTTCATTGGGGTTCCTTGGACTCCAAGAAACTCCAAGATTTTGGAATTCCTTCATAATGATACTTATTATCCTTCTAGATGCATCAATATCCACTATTTCACATTATCTTGTTTATTTTTTTATTAAAATATCTCTTTTTGAGGATTTCTCTTTTTCTTTCTTTTTATTTTCCTCATTGGCATTCCTTTTAACATTAGGAATCCTTTGGATACGAAAATCCACCAAGGATAATTCAATTATACTTCTTTTCACTTATTTTCCCCATTTTATCATTATTTTAAATTTCTTTCTTAATAAAGAAATACTTAATTGGTCTTTTCTTTACTTGGTGTATTATCTTTGCAACTTTGGAATCCTTGGGACCCAAGGAACCCAAGAGGCACGAAATCCACCTTTGGATTATATATTTCTGCCTTCTAGAGATTTCTACATTTTTCTTTTCTCCATTTCTTATTAATAATGGAGTTCCTTTTGTCTCTTCCTTGTTATTGGGCCCAATAGCCAATAAAGCCAAAAAAACAATCATCAAGGCTATTTTAAACTAAATCCATTAATTCAAAACAAATCATATCTTTATTTGTTCAAATATCTTTAATATGAGAAATCACATTTCCCACCAAATGAACCCAAAACTGGGGTTGTAACATCAACTACGGAGTGCCGACCTCAAATGCCCTTTGGGCTCCATGAGATCATGAAGGTGATCAATCTCCTAGCCCATGGTCCTCGGAAAATGATAGATGTTACCTCCCGACCCTATGATCTTGTGCAACTAGGGAATTAGGCAACTCCTACTCCATCAGTCTTATCTCCACCTGACCTTGGTATAGACTTAGGATTCCATCATGGTATATCTCAAACTTGAAACCTTACCCAAGTCTACATCATCTCTCTCGACATTTGTGGTCAGACTTACATCCTCTCATAGGGATCATGGCGACCTACCTACCCCGGTCAGGCCACTTATCGGTTACTTCCATGGTAACACATCCACATGCCCTTAGATATGGTTATCTATGGGTCTATAGGTTTGTTCTCATACTATGTACTCTCCACTTAGTTTCTCAAGATCCTATGAGACCTCTTTAGGTTACCTCAAACCCACAAAAGCTGGTACCTACCCTATAGAAGGGTCCCTCTCCTAGGATGAGAGGAAACTATCTCTTGATAACAACAAAGGTCACAACCGTTCCTACGTCTAGGGTCTACATCATCATGAGCATGCTTACCCTATGAAGTTACTAAGGCACACAGCTAACAAGAAGACCACCTACTAAGACATGCCAAGTCTCTGTGGTAGGTCATACTTGTTTCTATTCCTTAACATCAAACATGCATACATCATCAGCCTACATGTGAGGGGTTCATCAATCATATACATTAGTCTAAGGGGTTTCCTTTTCCCCTCACATGAGGAGTGACATGCTTAAATCTATAGAAACTCAAATCTCATCATGATCATCAGGTGCACCAGGTACTACTACTTCCCCTCTTAGGTATAGGAACCCTAGGTTCACTTTTATGCATCAACCATCTAACTGCATGCTCAACTTTTCAACCATGAACCAAACATGTACGAGATATATCATGCACGTCCTATTATCCTTCCACTTGAACAACACCTCAGAGTTGAGCCCTCCTCAAGGAAAAACATCTAGGTATGAGGCCTCACAACTTGACACTATACCTCCTCAGAATCTAAGGAACTCCTCTTCCTATCCCTAGAAGGTAAGGTAGGCACCTATAACTTCCATGGATCAGTTCAAGAAGTTTCTTCTTTTTCAGGGTTTGGTTCATATAAAGGCAACCATAACCAACCAGGTCAAAACATATCCAACTTCTAACAGTTTCTCACTTCTCGAAGTCTAAGCATCCATCCTTCTTTCTTGGGTGTTGATCTCTCTTAGAAGGTGGATAAACCTCTTAAACAAATACCTACATGGGTGAAACCTATGATCGATCAAAGTTCATCCAAAGTTCTACATACTTTCATCATAAGCTATCTAGCATGCCCTTCTGGCCTAGGTCTCAACCTACTTCCAGTACTACTGTTGTGTAATCTCACTTTGGTTCATGCCTCATCCTGGCTCATATATGCCTATAAGAGTTTCTATATGGTCACCACCATCCTCTATAATGAAGGAGCTATCTTTCATCCTAATAGGAACGACCCTACCAAGGTTGGGTCGCCAAACGACACTAGGTCAACCAACCTCGCACAACTTGTGCTCCTCACGGGTACTCAAAACCAAAAAGCATGTCAACCCATGTATATGGTCAACCATGTTATCTAACTCATCATGCCATCTCTCTCTAACCATAACTTAGGGTTAGGGTTAGAATCATACTCAGAGGATGCACCATGTCTCTACCTTTAGTGGAGGTTTTTGCCTCCAAGACCAACTCTCTACCCATCCTCCTTACAAGACGATCTAACCTTAGGTCTCCCCTGAGGGCACGACAACACATGTTAGGCAAACTAAGTATGTAACTAATCACTAGTTTATGCATAAACTATTAAACTTATGTCCATGGCATCTTATTAACATACTTTTCATTAATTTGGTGGATGATTCCTTAATCTTATCATACATACCCTAACCTCAAGAGGGTGAGGAAGAGAGAGAGAACCCTAAACCTTAGAATCTTAATTGAATTAGGGTTGAGAAGGGATGAAAATAGATGAGAGAGTCCTAAAGGTATCTTATTTCGAGTCAGAACCTCAGACATTGGCCAGGCAGTCACACTGAGTCCGGGAGTCCTGGTGACCGACTAGCGGGGTGGAGGAAAATATTGCCAGCCCCAGATCGTGATCCTTTTCTAGACACCTCAGTCTTTAGAAAATCCTCTAATAACTTTCTCGGTTCTACAGAGATTGTAAAATTTAATAATTATTAAGGATTAAATGAGGAACCAAGGTTCTGATACCAAATATAATGACCCCGCCTCTCGGTAACCCCCAATTAAGGGAGACCAAAAGGTCATAGCCGTTATCCCAATTTTCTGGATCAATGGTTCGACAAATAATCAATAATAATTACTCAATTCTACCAAAACTATACTGAAAAGCTGGAATAAAATAAAACTTTGCATACCTTTTTAAAATCTTAGATTTCTAAACTTCTATCCACAACTGGAGTCTATTCTAACTAATCCTCCATGTACTTTAATTCATATATTCACAATGTATCACTTTACTGTTTGTCCTTTTCAATGTAGTACCTAAAATGTCGACAAACAAAACGACAGTCAGTATAACGAATTATACTAGTATGTGGGGGAAACAATAATCGTGCAGTTAATTGTAACAACATATTGCAAACAATTATGGTTTAGCAAGCAAACTTTACGTTTTAAACATGACTACTCAATCCATACATACCCTAGCCTCTACTCTATCCCTACAGTGGACCTGGATACTACCTCTCATATGGTAGATCCTAATTAACCCCCATGATCCTACCTAACTGGTAGATCAATACCTAGGGTTGAAGAGTCGCATGACACTACCCATAGGTAGCCCAATCCCTAACTCATAATATACTAAAGAGTCGCATGGAACTACCCATAGGTATCCCAATCAGTGACTCATGATAACCTGATGGCCCTACCTAATAGATATACCATGTACTTGGTCATCCTTATTATTAGCAAGCTACAGAGGAGGACCAGGATCTGTGCTAGACATGTACACTAATTTATAGTGATAGTCATAGTCACTTTATAGTTGCATGAAATAAAAGTCATCCAAGCAGTTATATTCAAACAACCGGTAAAACATCCGGGAATCACCGTGAAAATAAAGCGATTTAATAATAAGTGTAAACACATGCCTGATCTAGAGTAACTTGAGGTCCAAGCAAAAACAATCAAGAACAATCAATCAAGCAATCAACAATATCCCGAAATTAATGCATAACACCCATGTGTCATTGTTTTATCCAAAATGTTCTCAAGATTGACTTGGATTCCACCTTAGGATTTCTATGCAAACTTTAGGGTTTTATCCTCCATAATTCATGTATTACTTTTAATGCTCTTTTGGTCCACAAACCCTAATTTCAACATCATAGGCATAATTGAATGTCAATTAAGTCTAACGTATCTCCTTTGCACTAAAACTACCATCTTTATCCCTTTTAGGTTATGTCAAGATCATTAAGCCCAATTATCATTTTCAAGTTCTTTTGAATAGACAACTCAATAAAGAATTATAGTTCAATACTCAAAGAAACCCTAATTACTATGTTTCACATCTTCTAGGTTAGCAAACCTGAAATTCTCATAAATTCCACTTTTATACACTATGAAACCCTAATTACCAAATTAAGGGTATTTATCCACAATTAGAATCTTTCATACTCAAATTAGCTTAGAATGATCATATCTTTGTCTTATTCATGGATTTGCACAATTAAAACCATTAAAATTGATATCAACATAAATTAGGGTTTCTCAGCCCATTAATGCATATTCATGTACATGGAACCTTAAATTAATCTAACTATGCATAAAGATCATCCTTTTGGATCTAATTTGTCCTTTTTACTAACAACATGTTAATATCAACTTTAAACATCCATATAACCTTTCCCAATTCATTGATCATCAAAGATTAGGGTTTTTCGTTAGTTAAACCATTAAAGATAGCATCTTTACATACTATTTAAATTTCAAGAAGAATTAGGCTTCCATTACATTTTTATTGCATTCCTTATTTTCTCCTGATCAATTTTCATATATTAAGTCCCTTCATCTGACCTTCCTACTAAATACTACAATTTTTGCAACAAAAAGCATTTTCTAGATTTTCTAGTCAGAGAGGCTATTTACCTTTTCTTTTGGAAAAACAAGAGTTGTCGGATTGTCGTTGTGGTCAATGGTTGACCCTATCTCGCGGTTGTGGCCGATCGCACCCACTAACCCTGATCTTGAGGTGCGAATAGCCTGGGTCATGGATATCCCTCGTGAGTCTATCATGGACCCCGATCGGATGGTCCTCTTCTCTTCTTCTTCCTCTTTTCTATCCACAGAACATGCATTGTGCTGTGACAGAGGCTCACTGGAGAGAGGACAATCAAGAGAGAGAGGGAATTTGGGGCTAGGAAAGTGTTGTTTGAGTTCGCGAGACTTGGCTATGACCAAGGGTGGTCCTATATATAGGTGGGGGATCTGGATTAGGGTTCCCATCCTTACCGTCACTCCTTGTTTTAGGTAGATTAGGCATTCTTTCTAGAACCCTTGAAAACCCCTAAATCCTAGGTTAGTTGGGTGCGAAACACTCTCCCGAACCCAACCAGCAACTTTCCTCGTCTGCACATCGATTAAAATGTGAGAAAATTTGAAGGAAAGATTCCTCAGTCAGCGACATGTTCCTAGTTCGGCTAGAACTAGAAGATGTGCAGCCTGCATTGGATCTAGATCCAATGATCCACATTGCTTGCGCCCAAACAAAGGAGAATCATATTTCTATTTTAAGGAAAATCCTTTTGATTTTAGGATAATTTGGAAAAATTATAACTCTCAAACCATGGCTCCGTTTAATCCCAAATTTTATGGGAAACTTAATAATAACTTAATCTATCAGCATGCCAAATTTGGGTTCAATATTCAAATAAATTTTTCCCTTTTCCTTAGGTGCAAATTATTACTCAATTATACATATTTCTCATATTTTCTCTTTCTTACTCTCTTTTATTTTCTTGATTTTGATTCCTTTTTCCATTAGAATCCATGTGGACTTGAAATCTTTTCCAAGATGGATCCATTATCTGTATATCCACATATTTATTGTAATTTTATTATTATCTCATATTTCCTTAATAAAGCAACATTTAATTGATTGTTTCTCTTTCGTGTTGCATTATCTTTACAATTGGGACTCCTTGGAACCCACAGAACACTAAAGGCACAAAATCCACCTTTGTAGGATATTAACTATCCCACTATAGGCTTCTACTTTTATCTTTTCTCCTTTCCTTACTTATTCCTTTTATTATCCAAATTTCCTTTTTTTCTTTCTCTTATAATTGGGACCAATAGCCATTAAAGCCCACAAAGCAACCAGCAAGGCTATTGTAAACGAAATTCATAGAATCCCATCAAATCACATCATTATTTGTTCATATATCATTAATAGGAAAAATTACATTTCTCACCAAAAGAACCTAAAAATTGGGGTTGTAATAGAAGAGATGTCTATATTAAAGAAATCCAAATGCTTAAATATGAAAATGCTAGGTTTATTGGTCAAATAAATGATCTATCTCCTAGACCTTTATTTCCTAGTGTTAATGTTGCTTCTATCTCTTTTGAAAAGGATTCACTGTAACATCCCAGGATTTGAAACCTCATATAACATAATCTCAAAAGGAATGATTGGACTACCCATATCACCGAGGTGCACCTCCTTTTCCGAGATCCCATCACTAAAGAACTCCAAAGTTAAGTGTGCTCAGCTTGGAGTAGTACTAGGATGGGTGATCAGCCGGGAAGTTTATCCTGGCTTGCGCATGAGTGAGGAAAAAGTGCACAATTAAGGCTAGTGGTGGTCTGTGGGGACAGTCGTCATTCTTGAAACCCTGCTAGAGCCTTGGACAGTGTGCTTGGGCTTTGCAAATGGTATCAGAGCCGTAAACCCTCTAGTAGGTGGGGCCCACATGGGTCGGTGACATGCCAGTCTTTGAGCCATGTGGTCCAAGCATGTTGGAAAGGGCTATCTGTGGTGATGGAGCCACCCTTGCTTTGGTAGTCATGGTCGGGAGTTGGGTACATGGCCATGTTGGGTCTGCACTGAAATGGGGAAATGTTACGAGGCCACATAGTTGAATCTTGATGAGGACGTCAAGAGTCTAAGTGGGGGAGATTGTAACATCCTAGGATTTGAAGCCTCGGATAACATGATCTTAAAAGGAATGATTGGACTACCCATATCACCAAGGTGCACCTCCTTTTCCAGGAGCCCACCACTAAAGAACTCCATAGTTAAGCATGCTCACCTTGGAGTAGTACTAGGATGGGTGACCAGTCAGGAAGTTTAACCTGGCTTGCATATGAGTGAGGAAAAAGTGCACAATTAAGACTAGTGGTGGTCTGTGGGTCTAGTCGGCATTCTTGAAACCTTGCTAGAGCCTTGGACAGTGTGCTCGGGCTTTACATTCACATTTAACTAAAGCCTTATGTCTTGAGGCTGATTTTGTGCATGCTAGGGATGACATAACTAGCTTATCTTCTACCATTTGTTTCCTTAAATGATGATAACCATAGATTGAGAGCATCCCTACAAAAATTCCTCAATGGGGAGAACTCCCTAAATGAAATCCTTGACCATTCTACCAAACAAAGTGGTACTAGTGGTTTGGGATTTGTAGGGAGAGCATCAAAGGGCAAGAACAAAGCCAAAGGCAAGAAAAAGAGCAAGGAGACCTCTTTCTTTGTAGGAGAGTCTTCCAACACTAAGCATCTATGGTTTGTTCTTATTGCAAATGCGATGATCATTACTCTTCTTATTGTCCTTACAAGCCTAAGGGGACCAACCCAAAGATGAAATGGGTCCCCAAGCTAACTATAGATCCAATGTTTGAGTTGGGAACCAACATTCTCCTTTCTTGTAGGAAAAGGGCAGATGTATTGTTGATAGTGGCTACATTAAGCATATGACAAATGATATAAGCCATTTCAACAACTTCACCAAAAAGAACAGAGGATCGGTCACCTTTGGGGACAACAAGAAAGATAAAGTCAAAGGTGAGGGTGATGTAGGTGAATCCTTGTGTACAAAAGAACATTCTTTTTGTGGACGGCCTACATCACAATTTAATTAGTGTTAGCCAACTATGTGACAATGGTAACCTTGTGCTATTTACTTCCTTTGCATGCTTGATTCTAGATTCCCTTGCCTACCAAGTTATATATAAGGGAACTAGAAATGGTAATCTTTATGTTATTTTTCTTGACTCTATTAAGCATGTTGTTGGTAGATGCCTAGTAGTCAACTCAAATGAGATTTCTCTTTGGCACCGTCGGCTTGGCCATGTAAATATGCAGTAGTTGAAGAAGTTGAGCAAAAAGGACTTGGTCAATGGACTTCTTAAATTGGATTTTGAAAAGGATGAGGAATGCCAACCTTGTACCCAAGGAAAGAAAACTAAGTCCTCCTTCAAATCCAAAGGAGTCCTTAGCACTAAGAGAGCACTTGAGCTTCTTCACATTGATCTATTTGGACCAATGAGAACTTAATCGTTTCGTGGTTCCAAGTATTTCCTTTTTATTGTCGATGATTTCTCTAGATATACTTGGACCTTCTTTCTCATTTCTAAAAGTGATATGCTTGATGTTTTCTTGAACTTTTGTAAATAGGTGGAGAATGAAGCTTCTTTCCGCATTGTTTCCATCCATAGTGACCATGGGGGAGAATTTGAAAATGAGCTTTTTGAGCATTTTTGTCAAGAATCTAGTTATGCACACAAATTCTCTTCACCTCGAACACCTCAAAAAATGCGGTTGTAGAGAGGAATAATAGGTCTTTACAGGAGACAACTAGGACCATGCTTCTAGAGTATGATACTCCAAAGAAGTTTTGGGCTGAAGTTGTTAGTACCTCATGTTTTGTGCAAAATCGGGTTTTTACTCATCCTTCTTTGAAGAAAACCCCTCATGAGCTATGGCGTGGTAGGACGCCTTCTATCGATTATTTCCAAGTTTTCAGATGTCCTTGTTTTGTTTTGAATACGAAATATTCTTTCAAAAAGTTTGATCTAAAATATTATAAGGCTTTCTTTCTTGGCTATAGAACTACTAGCAAGGCTTATATAGTTTTTAATGTTGATCTTGCTAAAGTAGAAGAATCCATAAATGCTAAGTTTATTGAGGCTAACCCCTATATTCTGAAAGATATTGTTCCAAATGATGATGTTGCAGGTGAAGTAATTCTCATTCTGAAACATCTCAACATCACCCAAAAGGAAAAAGAGGTGGTCACTCAAGAAGAAGATAAAGATGATGAGAAGAAGGATCCAATCCCCTATTTTGCAAAGAATCATACAAAGGAGCTGATTTTAGGTGATATGTTTGAAAGAGTGAAGACGCGGGCTGCATTGAACAAAGAACAAGCAAACAATGCCTTCATCTTACAACTCGAGCCCAAGAATGTCAAGGAAGCTCTTGGGGATGAAGAGTGGATCCTAGCTATGCAAGAAGAGTTAGAGCAATTTGAAAAGAACAAAGTTTGGACCCTAGTGCCAAGACTAAGTGATAGAAAGATCATTGGCACCAAATGGGTCTACAACAAGAAGCTTGATGAAAAAAGTGGTAAGGAACAAAGCAAGGTTAGTGGCTCAAGCCAACAATCAACACGAAGGTATAGATTTTGATGAGACATATGCACATGTAGCTAGACTTGAGTCCATTCATATGTTGCTTGCCTTTTCTAGTTATAAAAACTTTATTCTATATCAAATGAATGTTAAAAGTGCATTTTGAATGGTACAATTTAAGAGGAAGTGTAAGTTGCACAACCTCTGAGATTTGAACATGATAGTCTACCTAACCATGTTTATTTGTTGCAAAAAGCTCTCTATGGAGTCAAACAAGCACCTAGATATTGGTATGAGAAATTACAGAACTTTTTGTTATATCATGGGTATATCATGGGCAAAGTGGATTCTACCTCATTTCTAAAGAACACTTCTAACAATTTTCTTATCATACAAATATATGTTGATGATATTATTTTTGGCATATCTAACCTTGATCTTTGTAAAGAATTTAGTGATCTTATGCATAGTGAATTTGAGATGAGTATGATGGGTGAACTCACGTTCTTCCTCAACTTTCAAATCAAGCAAATAAAAGATGGGTACTTCATCAACCAAGGCAAGTACATAAGTTAACTACTCAAGCGCTTTGGGATGGAGAACACTGTTGATGGACACACCCATGTCTAGCACCGCCAAACTTGATAAAGATGAAGAAGGTAAGAAGGTAGATGAGAAGCTCCATAGAGGTATGATTGGAAGCTTACTTACTTAACTACCTCTAGACTTGTTATAATGTTTAGTGTTGGCTTGTGTGCTCAATTTCAATCAAATCCTAAGAAATCACATCTTATAGATTTTAAGAGGATTTTAAGGTACTTAGACAAAACCCAAAATTTTGGACTATGGTATCCCAAGTCAAGGGACTTTACTCTTACTGCTTATAGTGATGTGGATTATGCAGGGTGCTTGATTGATAGAAAGTGCACACGTGGCACTTGTTTCCTCCTATGACCATGCATGGTGTTTTGGTTTTCCAAGAAATAGAGAACAATGGCATTATCAACCATCGAGGCTGAATACATTGCAACTGGGAGTTTTTGTGCCCAGGTCCTATGGATGAAGCAAATGTTCCAAGACTTTAACATTCATTTTGATGCTTCTCCTATCTATTGTGATAATACTTTTGCAATTAACTTGTCATATAATACTATATTGCATAGTAGATCTAAACATATAGAGGTTCACCATCATTTTCTCCATGATCATATTGCCAAGAAGGATATCTATATCATGCATGTGGACACAAAAAATCAGTTGGCGGACATTTTCACTAAACCTCCAACTAGAGAGAAATGTAATGTTATTAGATCAAAATTGCTTATAACTGCTTTGAATGAATCTGATATGCCTTCTAGCTAGTTGTCATCTATCTTATATGTTTTGCCTCTATTTTGATCATCTTTGCTTGCCAATATGCTAAAAATCCATTTTTCATGTTCATTTTGCCTTGTTTTTTCTCTTTTTTTGGGTATTCTTTGCAAACACATGTTTTATCGCAAAATAGTACCCAATGATGAGTGATATGTGCCTATATATGATCAAAATACATAATGGACTTGAAAAAATAAATTTAATAAGCACTCTAATGAATAGAAACTAAGTTTGTTAGTTTTAGGTCAGGTTGACCATCGATAGAGTTGCCAACTTGACCGATCGGAAGCTGAGAGCTTTTTAGAAAATCCTATCAGTCGAGTTTCTGAGTTCACAAAAATCGATTGATGGCCGGGCTGGAGAAATCTTAAGTTGGGTTCGGCCAACTATTCTCCCTCTCAACTAGAGAAAAGTCATCCGATTCCACCTCCATATGCCCTAATCTCTAGACCCTTGCCCTTCCCTTCCTCAACCTAACCCTAATACGACCTATCTAGACCTTCCTAGACCTTCCCCCCTTGCAAACCTAGGTCTGTGGACATTTTTGGTGGTGAGTTTTTAGCTTTTTCTCTCTCCTTCCCCTCATTTTTGTCTCCATGGCATCCAATAGGAGGAAGAGAGCCACCCCAACTAATGCACCATCTTCTTCATCCTCCTCCCGCTTGATTTCATTTGATGACACTCTTTTTTTCTCAAAAGAGGTTGTAAATATGTATAAGGAGCTACTTCCCCAAAATCCTTTCCCTTTTCGTGCCCTTTTTTAGCCTAGACCTAGAAGACAAGAGGTCATATATCAAGTAGTAGATTTGCTCAAAGTTCACCATCTCTCAGCCTTGGGTGTTGAACGTGTGTGCTACAATAATTCCATAACTAGCACAAAAGTGGTTCACGAATTCTATGCTAACTTGCGTTGGAATTACGACACCCTCATACCCCCGCCTAATACTCAAGTAGTCCTCACATCCATGGTAGTCGGGAAGAAATTCCAAGTCTCATAGGATACCCCAAACATCTTCTTCTCAGGTACCGATGAGACTGACACTTGGCATAAGGATTACCCCAAGTATTTTAACCCAGTTGAGCCTGAGGCCTTCTACAAGCAATATGATCTCACTCTTCCTGACATTCATAGATTCTTGAAGAAGTCTCAATTCCCTTATAAGAAGAAGTCCACCCTTCCCTCCTCTGCCTTGGATCTCAAAAGACACATCCTCACCCTAGTTGTTAACTGCAATATCCATCCAAAGAAGAATCAACTGAGATTGGAGAAAACACTGTAGAGATCATGTATTATCTCTTAGAGAATGTAGGAGTCAAGTGGTAAAGATACATCCTCCACCATATGACTTTCTTTGACTCAGATAAGAACACTCGTGGCACCCACCCTCCCAACCCTACCCTGATTTGTGGTCTTTTTCAGCTTGCCACTAGCAAATATCCTTTCCACGACTTTCATTACAAACCTGACCAGAAAGGACTTTGCATCAGTGAGACCACTCTTCATAATTGTGTGCCTATACTCTCCTCCACCATGCCTGGTGCCTCTGCCTCTACCTCTACCTCTACCCGAGCACCTCCACCACCGTAGCCTACCCGACCTGCCCGTGCCTCGTTCCATGTGTCAAATGAAACCCTTATGGGCTACATGATGCATCAACAAGCATACAACCTTCAGGTCCAGGAGAACCTACATCAGGACCTATGTTCAATCATGTCCAACATGAACATGTCCTGTGCACACCCCTATCCAACCTACCAGCCCTACCCAGGAGGTGATTATGCATCATATGCATACCATCACTTTTACCTAGCCCCTCCACCCGCACTTTCTGATGTTGCTACACCCTCTACTATTGGTGGACCTTCCCTTATTGTGCTTCCTGTACTTGTTGGCCCCTTGGCCACTCTTCTTGCCAGCCTCGGTAGTTCTGCTCATTCCTTCCCACAGACCTATGAACTTCATGCTCTTAGTATGTCTTGGGATGAGAAAAATGCTCGTTGGCCTGATCATGGTTTTTTTACCTCTATTGATGAAGAGATGCCAGACCAGTCTGATGAGGAGACTGTTGATGCTGATGAGGCTGCTGGTGATGATGAGGAAGATGGTGTTTCTTCTGATGATGATGGCTTTGGTGGCTCTGATGGATTCACTGGTGAATCTGATGATGAAGGTGATGTTGCTGCACCTTCAGACAAAGATGATGACTAAGAGCCTGATGTTGAGGATGATGATGCTATTGATATAGATAGCTTAGATGTCTAGTTGTTCTTAGTTTTTAGTTTAGATGTTGATCATATATATCTTTCTTAGATATTTTGTATTAGAAACATCTGGGCACATGATCTAAGTTGTACTATTTTATCATCTTAGCTTTTATCACTTTTGGCTTGTAGCTATTTTATAAGAACTTGCTTTCTGAGTTGTAATCTAAATCTTATGCACACTTGCTCTTTAATTTACTATATCTCATGAGTTGGTGCCATGTTTTTACCATATTTAGATTATGACTTAGCCTGTTTGTTTCTCTCATCTCTATTTGTTGTATGTTTTAAGCTTGCTTGTTATGGATACATGGTTGATTGTTCTTGTAGAATACCTATTTCTATCTCTTATACCCCCTACCTTTTTTATAATGTCAAAAGGGGGAGAGAAATTCAATATCTTGATGCTCAGCCATATTACTTCTATTGCCTATTTCATCATTTTTGTAAGGACCCTGACCTTCATTTTGGGCTTACCCTATTTGTTTTGCCTAAACCTTGTGCTTGGTTTCTTGCTAATCACCTTTAGTGGTGAATAGGGTTTGCTTGTGCTTTGTTGAGAGTTGGAGGTGCTACTTGCCATATAACCTAAGTTAGTGTTGAAGAGCAAGTTTGTCACCTAGAGAGATGTCTTTCTCTTTCTTTGCTTCCTCTAGAGTTGAGAGGAAGGTTTGGGCTCATTCCTTGAGTTTTCTTGGGATTTATTGAAGCTCTATTGGGCTTGGTTGAGCCTTGTTGGGCCTTGCCTTGCTTTGAGGAGCCCTGTATCGGGCAAGGATGCTTTGTGTCGACCATGGGGTATCACCCATGGGGGTGTCGGCCAAGGTGGTGGTGTGTCGGCCTTTGACCTTGTTTGACCTCCTTGCCTTGGTTGTGTCACCCTAGCTTGGACATGTGGATAAACCTTAGTTGAGTGGTGGCATGGTATGTGCATGTGTGTTTTAAGGTGGTAAAATGTGTGGACAAGTGTCCCTTGTTAAGGTGACACCTTGCCTTGGTTTAACCTTGACCCTCATCTATATATGCCTTGCCTTTCTGTTCCTTGGGAACTCTTTAGCTCTTTTGTAGCTCTTCCTTCCTTGTGTGCACGACACACCTTCCTTGGAGAGCTTGGTGGCCGATCCTTTCCCCTTGGTGGATATCCCTTCTTCTTCCTCTAGCTTGGTGGTCGAACCCTAGGTGGGTCTTGTTCTTTGGTAAGCATCGTCCCTCTCTCCTTAGCATCTTCTTCTCCATCTTGCCTACCCTTTGTCCATGGTGGTTATGGTTCTTGTTCCTTTTCTTGAGGTGGCCTAAAGTGGCGTGCTTGGAGCTAGGAGCTTGAAGCTTGGAGCTTTGGAGCTTGAGGAGTTTGCTTAAGGTGGGTTACATAACTTCTAACCCTAGATATACTACCCTCATTATGTGGAATATTTCCTATATGTTGATGATTGGCCATTGCATGTTATGTTTTCTTACTCTAGTACATGTTGTTGATCTTAGATATAGTGAGCATGATGTGGTTGATGTTGTTGATGGTTTATATGCCTTTACACCTAGTTGGCCGAACCATAGTTTGGGGTTTCCTTATTGATCAATACTCCTTTCTCTCCTTGGTCTAGAGAAGTGAGTTTGAGCTCTAGTGATGTAGGCAATACCCCTCTCTCATTTTAGTTGAGAGGTGAGTCTACATTCTAGTTGCTTGGGCAACACCCTCCTCTCACCATGGATTTGAGAGGTGTGCTTTTGGATAGAAGATGACCTATGGTGAGGTTGATCCTTGTGGTTTCCCGATTTGTGATAGATGTTGTGCAAAACCCCTCTCTCTTGGTTGTTGAGAGGTGATCCAATCTTCTTGATCAATTAGGGTTTGGTGTCCTTGTGCTTGAGGTTGAAGATGACCATGTTGGGTTGTGCCTTGCATGATATGATCTTGGAGTAGTGCTTCCAGATAGCCTTGTCTTGGGTTATACCCTTGACCGATACACCTAGTTGACATGGTTGGTTTGTTACCCAAAATGGTTCTCTTGGCTTGAGATAGAGCTTGAGAGACACACCTTATATCTTGTGCTTTGAACGATACATCTTGAAGTAAGATTGCCCGATACCCCTACCTTGTGTTGATCTTGGTGCCCGTTATGCTTTGACTAATATGGAGCCTTGTAGGCCATCCTTATGTTGGGCGATATGGTTTAGTTGTGGTGATGCCTAATATGGGTTAAGTGGAAACCCTAGTTGTTGCTTTGATAGAGGCTGATATGGAGTGATGTCTTGTTGACCGATAGGCTTCCTTGAGATGCCTTTGTATCGTCTATGTCATGAACATGTGGGGCGACACAGTATTGGCTTGGGGCACCATGATCTTGGCTGATATAGTGGTGAGAATGGGTGCCCAATTCAACCCTAACCCTAGCTGGCCGGTAGGGTTCTAGCCGATACACCTCTTGTGCTGGCTGCACGATACACCTTGTACACCTGGCATGCACGACAAGGTTGCATGTTAACGCCATGTTCTCTAGTTGAAAGATACACCTTGGGTGTTGGTTTGATATCTTCTAGGGTTGGCCGATATTGGGCTAAATGCCTAGGCTGGTAAGCTTTTGGTGAATGTTGTTACCCTACCTGATACCACCTGTGGTGAGGGACACTCTACCCGCCACACTTTTAGTGAAGGTAGCAGGAGATTTTAGTGAGGGTTCTTGATAACCCGAGAACCTAGCGGATAGTTCTTGATCATGTAACTACATCTTTGATGCGAATGATGATATGGTTTAACTACCTTGAGCCCGCATCAATGTTGGTAATGAGACATGAGGATAGATTGTGAACCAAGTATGTTTGGAAGGTCATGATGTTGTTACATATGATGTTGCTTCACATGATAATATGACACATGTATATGATCACAAGTATGGGGCATGATATATGTTTGTGATTAATTATAAAACTATGATTTCTACAGCTTATGTGTAATATACTCATGGATGTTGATTCATACTTGGCAGCATGATAATCCTATTAATCCATGATGGCTTCAGTTATCTCTATGGATGTATATACTAATCATGCATGTATTCTATTTGGATTCATAGTCTGCTAAGAGCTATGAGATATATGTGCTTTGACTAGCACAATGTGATGATAATCCTTGTTAATGAGATAACAGGTTGATAGGTCTGAGGACCTGATAAAGGATGAGTGCCTAGTTGAGGTGTTATCCTCTGATGATAAGTTAAGGGATGCATTCCTAGAATGCTGATGCATGATTATGATGCCTTGAGAGGCAGTGGTTGTTATTATGAGGGATTGAGATCCCATGACAATATGATGATGTCATTGATGATGTAATTCTATAAGGCTATGTTATACATTGGTTGCCTCAACAATTGGCTTAAAATATACTAATTAATTATATATGAACATATCATGTAGGTTGCCCTATCCATAGATCCATCATCGTCAGTAGTTGGTGATGGTGAAATAGGTTTATCCTGTGGGATTACCTGGAGCGCATATTGTTGAATATGCGAGGTTTCCCGTCCTAAAATAGGAGGGTTTGAGTGTAGTTGTTATTGTAGACTCAGGATATATGGAGCATGGTGAACAAACCCATGGCTCAGGATATGTGATGATGTGCATGATGCATTCATGGCTCAGATGTATGCACTAGGACCTATGATGAGGTGAGATAGAGATATGGGTAGCTTGTAGAGCTGACCTAGAGGCTAAGGCCCTATAAGCATAAGACTGCGGTTTTTCTTGATGATTTGTGTACTGGCCGCAAGAAGGTGAGGTCCTAGAATCTGGATCTCCTTAGACCTTGTATGGCACCGGATTGGGCTTCGCAGCCAATGGTTGGATTTGAGTAGGGAAGGCTCACTTCCTCAGGGCATAATAAAACATAATCCAGCCAAATAGTATATCTTGCTTAGAGAAAAATATGGAACATTGATTGAGGCCTTGCTTATATAGCTGATCTAGTTGTACTATGCAATTGTGTGTATGATCCTTATATCTTGTGATAAGTTCTTATAAAGATTATCTTGTCAATCATGTTCCATAAAGAAATACTTGGTTATATGCCTCACGGATATCTTGGTAAGCTTGATGGTAATAATAGCCTTGCTCAGTATGTTGCTCTTATTATATGCTTTATTAGTTATTTGATGTTGTTGCCTCAACCTTCTGAGGTTTTATAGTTTCGGCAGGGAGTTATGTTTCTCGCTGGGATTGTGTCTCACCCCGCTGGTTTACACCCTTTTTAGATGATCGCTCTAGACGTGGGGGTGGTCATGAGGTTGCGGTCGAGCAGCAAGAAGAGCGGTAGAAGTTAAGAGATGGACATGATGTTGTTTTGGTGGTTTTGTAGTAGAGTCCTAGAGTCATCCCTGTACTCTCAGGTCCTCAGACGTGTTTGATGACATTTCACGATGTCTACCTGTTGTAATTTTTGTATATCCTACTGTTGGTCGTACGTTGCCATTATGTATGTATAAACAGGTGTTGAACTCTGGTACTGATAGTACAGCTGGTTTCGTTAAGCTGTGGGCCTATAACAAGGCTTGTGAATGTTGATATAACATGTTTCTCTATAGGATCTGGATGCAAAAGTTCTCTCATGTATGCTTTCCACAATTTGTTTTAATTAACCTGTGTTTTTGGTAATATGAGGTTCCACACGTTTTCGCGTGTCATCTCATTGTCTATGTGATGGTGGGGTGTCACAGTTGGTTTGGTATCAGAGCCCTAGGTTTGTTGAGTCTATAGGGATCTAGGACTAAGTTTGCATCTGTTCTTATGAGTTTTTTAGATTTTCTTACAATAACCTTCTGCCCTCAGTGGAAGATAAAGCTTAAAGATGTCTGGGAACCATGAAGAACATGCCTCCGAGAGAAGCAATTCTACATCAGTTGATGGAGCAGGAGGATAAGCATGAGAAGATCGGGTGCCTGAGGTCCTCCAACTTGACCCAACCATTCTCGAAACTCCTACCTACCAATAGCTTATGGGGCAGTTGATGGCTACGATGAATCACATGGTGGAAAGGTTGCCAGTGCCTCATCCAAGAGCACATGCTCCCCATGGTGAAACATCGGGTATTGGGAAGACCTTTGAGTGGCTTCACCGAGTCGGAGCTTCGGATTATGTTGTAACGGTTGATCCGGAAGATGCTGATCTGTGGCTGATAGGTCTTGAGAAGGCCTTCTGGATCCTCGACATCCCCGAAGCAGACAAATTCAAGCACACTATATACCTTCTGAAGGGTAGTACTGGCCACTGGTGGGCCATCAACGAGGAGAAGCGAACCGGTGAGGAGATCAGTTGGGAGATTTTCCTGTGAGAGTTCATCAATAGATACATTTTGAAGACGTATCTGGATGAGAAGATCAACCAGTTTGAGCATCTATGCCAAGGATCGATGAGCATCACCGAGTATGAATCCAAGTTCATGGACTTGTTGAGGTTTTGTCCTCACATGGCGGTGACAGATGATGAGCGGATGAGGTAGTTTGAGAAAGGTCTGAGTGCTGAGTTGTCGACACCTGCTGCTGCTTTGGAAAATCGGGAGTGGTTTGTCACGTTTGTGGAGTCCGTCTGTAGGATTGAACAATCTGTTAGGGAGAAAAGGGAGTCCATGACCAGGAAAAGGCCTACTCAGTTCCAGGGATAGTGATTTGGTGGCTTCAAGAAGCCAAGGTTTTCAACACCTTCCGCAATGTAGAGTTCTCATACACCATCTTAATGGTCTCCGAGTAAGGGAAGAGGTTATGTTTCTTCACCATTGAAGGCACATAGTACAACTTCTGTGGAAGTGACAGGGCCATCTAGGCCACAGACAGAAGGCATGTCATGTTATCTTTGTGGATAGACTGGGCACTTAAGGTCATATTCCCCAAGGAAAGATGTGGAAGTAACACAACAACTGAGATAGAGTCAACAAGGGTCAGACAAACAACATCCCAGAAACCAATTATTGGACACATAATGGGCCCTAGAGGGGTGAATAGAGCTAAATACACTTAAGAAAAATTCAATAGCCCTTCAAGATATTTCCCAAGATAATATTGCAAGATGAAATTTGAGTGCAACTAAATTTACATAGCAATGGAGTGAGAGATCGAACAAGCTCCAAGTAGAACAAATTATTTGTAGTGATTCCAACCTCTAGACTAGGAAATGTACATACACTACCTAGTGATCTCAATCTCTTGGATTTTCAACAATGTCTCACTCCTTATATTCCATTATAAAAGTTACAACATAAGACCACCTTTTCTTGGTCAAGGGCTAAACTAGCATTCCTTTTTGGATCAACGAGACAATAACCATTACAATAGGACTTACATATCCATGAACAAGAGACGTGTACCTTACCAAGGACTTATCTACTCTTGAAATGAGTCTTTGGCCATCTCCAAGGACTTACCCACTATTGCAACAAATATTTATCCTTCAAGGACTTACCCACTCTTGTCTTGGATCTTCTGGCTTTGACTTCACTTTCACCAAGGAGAAGCTCTCCACCAAGGGACTCATTCCCTTCTTCTTGTTAACCACTCTTAGTCAAGATAGAGAATATTCATGTTGATGCTAGAAAGAGAGATTGGGAGGTGTAGAAAGTGACAGGATCACAATATATACATGTAGGACCAGCCTTCTTATAGTTCTCCTACTCACTGTAATGGACGTAGCAAGTGATTAAGCCCATGAGAGTGGATGGAGGCTCTTAAAGACAAAATCTCTCTCAAATATGGTATAGGAACCTTCATAGTTCTTGTCTAACCATGGGATGAATCCCAAGGGGTCCTATTTATAATTTAGGATGCCTCCTAGTTGTTAGAATCATTCTGGACAAATTCCAGCTATTTTTGGGGAGAGTCCAATGAATATATTTTACTTTGGGACTCTCTCCAATGGCTAGTTTTTGCACATAAAAAGTGATTTTTAATCGAGTTAGGTCAAAAGGGAACTTGACCAACAAGACTTTCTATCTTACCAGTTCTATTGGTCATTCGAGTAACCTTGGGACCAAATAAATCGAAAGAGGGTGTTGGAAACACTAACGAATAGTGTTGTCAATCGAGTTATACCTTGGGGTAACTAAGCCGACTGCCCTTGTTGTTTTGAGTGTTTCAAGACACTCTCAAGTGCATATTTATTTATCTTAGTTGACTCTATTAGACATGTGAGATTCATTACAAGTCATAGAATAATTATAAGGGGTTTACATCAAATATTTGAGGAGAAAACTATCTATTATTCAATCTTGATCTTTGTGCTTGTATGACTTGAATTCTCCAATAAATATCAGGATGTGCAAGTTTAGGCATTTTTGGTAAATCTATATAATATGAAATCACTCAAGTATAAGCATTAGACACACAAAGGTGGAATTCTTTAGTCATCTTCAAAACAAGGGATTAGTCAATTTAGATCTTGAGTCAATAGATGCTAGTTTCATTCATATATCCACCTCCGGCTCTCATCGACCCCCTCCGTCATTTTCCTACTTTGGTCGATAGATAGAGGAGATCTCAGCCTCCACCAAGACTCTAAAGTTCTGATTTTGAAATAACTTAGAATGAAGGTCATCTTCCACTGTCGGTCCATCATCTTCTTCACTTACTCATTTCCATAGAAGAAAATACTACCCACAACATAGAGAAATTTGACAGCTACCAATCCATCATTAACAAACATTTAGGGTGTGTTCTTAATGTTTGTTGGTCACCTTCACCGCAGACTCTAAAGAACTAATATTTCACACTGAGGCTGTGATTTCCTCTTCTTCTGTGAACATGACCTTTTCTCTCTTATTTGTTATTGTGCTTGTAATCGCTTCCATGAGAAAGTAACCCTCTTGCTTGGGAGTGGGGGGTACCCTCTCTACTTGATTTAATTCTCTTTACTATAGGTGTTATTGTATGAGCCATTTTATGTTTGGAATCATTCATTTTCATGATGCATGTTAATAAAATCTTAAGTCTAGAGAACTCTGAACCTAGGATCTAGGGTATCAATTAGTTTATGCTAAACCCTTGATGAGAATTTCATATAGGTGTTTTTTGAGGCAATAGATGTATGATCTCTAGGTAACGTGATGGAAATCTTAGAGTGATACATGTTTAGGTATTAATCCTAATGGAAAAAGAGGGATTTTCTAGCCTCAACACATGTATTATTGTACTTAATATGATGTAGTGAGAGAGTGAATGATAGGTAGTGGTGGTGAAACTCATTCCACCTTAGTGTCTCTATCCACTAGTTTATTAACCCATAATTTAGTGTTTACTACTACACTCTTTATGTAATAAACAAACAACCTTCTTGTGTTAAATACTAGTTGTAATTAGTTTATGTTGAACAAATTATTCTTAAACATGTTGTCCTTTATGTTCGACCCTGAACTATACTATAATAAGATTCATCCAATTGTGGGTGGTGAATATTGTAATTTAGTTAAGGTAAAATCTAGGGAATCATTATTAGGTAAATTTTATTATGCAATAATAGACACATCAAATTTTGGCACCATTGTCGAGGATAATATAAATTTTTATCAACTTAACTAAGTTGCATTAGTTAGGATTTTTCTGTTACCGATTGATATTATTGAAATTCATTTTGGATCCAACTCTTCTTTAATTATATGATTTTGGTTGTGTTTACTCCTCGGGTGATATCTATTGTGCACATCACGCTTTTAGTGTCAATTTCATCACTGACTTCAACCCTAGGACCGAAGGACATACCGCATGTTGTTTCACGAACACAAGGCATAGATAACGGGAAGAAGAGATCAACCACATAGTTGAAGTGGTAGTAACAGAATAGCAGTGTGAAGAGAAATGGTTGAAGTTCAACAACAGAGAGAGCTATGGGAGTTTGTTATTCGCAAAGTTGTTGACATCCATAACTCGGTCACCCAACCAGACATTGTGGCACTAAACTTAAAAATCAAGTCCCAATGGGAGACGATGATGCAAAATAATAGTTTTGCTGAAAGAACTGAAGAGGACACACATGACCTTCTACAAAAGTTCATAGATCTATGTAGACTTAGAAATCCATTGTGTCTGACGAAGCCATGAAGCTATGACTATTCTACTACTCCCTCTCCAACAAGGTTAGGGTGTGGTACCATTCCATAAATGATAGTACTATTAGAACTTGGGAGGAGCTTTGTTATAACTTCGTTTTTTACATGTATTTGCATGATTGAAATGCAATTATTTGAACAAAAACATAGATTAGTAATATGTTATGCTTTGTTTTATAAATATGGCTTTCTATTGTAAATTATCCTCTGTGGTGAAATTCGTGGTTTCTACTGTTTTGACAATCTAATAATGAAATATTGGAAAAAGAATATAAGAAAATCCAATAATGAGGAAAAGGTAAAAGAATAATAGATAATAAGTGGAACCTTTATGAGAAGGATGTAGAATTCTCTAGAAGGTGGTATGGATGGCCGTTAGTAATTGGTTTTTGATTTCACATGATTTCTAATAAGAAAAATAAAGAAAATAGAAAAGAAAGAAAGAGAAAAGGACTTATTTAATGCTTGAAATATGCTTTATCAAGAGAATACTTGGATATTAAGAAAAAGCATCTTTCTTTTTGAATTTTGGTCTCAAACTTTGCTCACTACTAATAATGTCATTGTGGACTTTTCTTTAAAAATTTGGATCAAAAAGACTAATATAATAGGATATATGGATTTGACTAATATAATAGGATATATGGATTTTTCTAGAATCCCTAAAGTGAAAGAGTTTACATTAAATGTCATGATTTTATTTCCAAAATAGATAATCCTTTAGTGGCCCTTTTATTATCCATGTGGAATGAGGACCATTAGATCCCAGATCCAACAGTGATTTTCTTATCTCCTTCCTCTGTCTGATATGGAAACAAGGACACTGACTGGCCAAATTTCTAGGACGAATTCCTCACGAGTTAATACACGAGCATCTTAGAAACTGAGACCATTGTCGTCATCATAACAGTATGAATTCACCCACCCCAAGTTTCACCAAATATGGAGGACTTTAATACTTTCGCTCAAATCTACCTCCACAAGATAACCATGCTAACATAGAAGTGAGAGGTCACTTCGGGCCAGAGGCTTTTGTGATAGAAAGGTCCACATTAAGTTGGCAGGTGATTGGTCTAAGGCATATATATATGTTGTTGCGTCATCTTTAGGAACCACCCTAGAGAAAGGGTTCCCCACATGAATACTCCAGAGAGGGAGTTCCCAAAGAGAATAAGTGAGAAGTTAGAAACAAAATGCAATTTCAATTTTAAAATAATATTTCATGATGTGTTTGATAAATCATTACACTTATGTGTGATTATTTTGTTTCCCCCACATACAAGTATAGCTTGTTATACTAATTGAATTGTTTTCTCAGTGTTTTAGGATAATTTGGTATCTTTTCTTCAAGTATAATGGAAATTGGATATCCAACGATGAAGGCGCCAAACAAACAAGAAGTAATGTAATTCTAGAGGACTTAGTTAGTTTTACGTTGCAAACTCTAGAAAATCATCTAATGTAATTCCTTTGTTGAAAATTAATCTGGTACACTTTCTTCCCCTTTTTATTGAAATTTAGTAATTATTTCTGGTTGTTTGATAAACCTTGATCTTGTATTTATGTTAATGGTATGTTCCCTCACGATCCACCTAAATAGGGGATAATAGGGAAGGGGGTCCTTACATTTGGTATCAGAGTGGGTTTACCATTTAACCTATAATAATTAGTAAATTTTAAGAGTTATGTAGAGCCCAAAGGGAATCATTAAACCTTTTTCTAAAAATGATGGTGTCTAGAAAGGACCACGATCTGGGGGCTGGCAATATTTTCATTTGCATTGCTAGTTGTCTTACAAGGACTCCCAAACCCGAGCATTCATCCTAGCAAAAGTCAACGGATTTCCCTCAAATTAAAATACATTTAGGATTCTCATTTACTTTCATCCCCTCTCTACCTCCTTCACTCACCAAACTCTAGGTACATGTAACTGTCCTCTTTATCCTTTTTTAGTATAAGAGCTATGGTTATTAGGGATTAAGGCAACCTCTGCCAAATAATAAAATGCATGTAACCAAGATGTCATGGACATTATTCTTTGTGATGCTTTATTTACCCTAACTATGGAACTGAAGTAAATATATGTGAAACAATATGGCTTATGATGAGTACCCTGGACCAAGGCCCTCCTAAAAGAATAATCCCTCCTTAGAGAAGAGGAAGAGGGAAGATGAAGAGTCCATAGGAATATACCCTAAGCATGAGGCCATCCCCTTCAACATACCATATCCTAAAAATGATCTCAACCTCGAGGAGAAGCCATGAGAGATGATGAGCCTAAGGTCAACCTTGAACATGCATATGGATCTGGACCAATAGTGGGTAGGTGGTGGTTCACACCCCCGATGTTCTCTAGATGAAACAAAAGAAAAGGTTGATAGAAGTCATAAGTTCCCTGGCCCTCAGGGATGTCTCCAGAAATGAGGATGGTGAGCCCGTACAAGTCCACCCTCATCTAGGATCCACCAAACTAGACTTTGTCAAGATGAACATTGAAAATTTTTGGGTTGAAGATAAAACTAAGGTGGTCGACAAAGCAGATGCATGGCTCTTGGCAGTGAAAAATGGTTTCCGTATCTTGGAAGTACATACAAACAAGAAGGCCCTCTTTACATCTTTCTTGAAAACCCCTGTTATATCTTGTTAAGTACATGAATTATGAACTTCTTCTAGATTTTATTCTCCTTTATATAATCAATGGTATGGATTGGCTTTATACTTATAGAGAATAGATAAACTGTAGGGAAAATAAGATTACAATAGAGAAACCATGTCACCCACCTTTTACCATTAAAGGTAGGAAGGATGTCACAACTAGCTTGTATGTGTCAGCTGTGAAGACAGAGCAAAGATGATGGACAAAGGTTGTCAGACATTCATGGAAGAAGTTATCAAGTTGTAGCCCAAGGTGCAACCCTTATAGGAAATAGAGGTAGTCAGGGACTATGCAGATGTGTTCCTGGATGATTTTCCCAACATACCTCTGGAGAGAGAAGTGGACTTCTTGATAGAATTAGTTCCCAAGATGAACCCCATTTCTAGGGCACCTTATAGGATGGCCCCCGTTGAGTTACTTGAGCTGAAAAAGCAACTATAGGAATTTCTTGACAAAGGCTTCATCTGACCTAAAACTTCACCATGAGGAGCACCAGTCCTCTTTATAAATAAGAAGGATGGATCACTCTATATGTGCAAATACTATAGGATGATAAATCAGACTACCATTAAGAACAAGTATCCTTTACCTCGTATAGATGACATGTTCGATCAGCTTAAGTTTGCCCAAATTTTTTTTTTCAAAGATTGATCTGAGATTCGGATACCATCAGTTACGAGTCAAGAGTGAGGACATCTCAAAAACCACTTTCTAAATCCACTATGGCCATTATGAGTTTTTAGTCATGTCGTTCGGGTTCTCAAATGCCCCATGTGTGTTTATGAGCCTCATGAATAGTGTGTTCCAACCTTTCCTTGATGCCTTTTTCATAGTGTTCATAGATGGCATCATGGTGTACTCTGATGACTTCGGACAACATTGTGACCACCTGGTTAGAGTACTTGATATCCTAAGAAAGCAGAAGCTCTATGGGAAGTTCTCAAAATGTGAATTTTGGATAGACCGCGTCATGTTCCTTTTAGACATTATTTTCTGAAGGAACTATTTTTCTGGATCCTTCTAAAGTGTTGGTGGTACGTGATTGGCCAGAACTAAAGAACCCTTCTGATATTTGCATATTCCTGATATTTTTCAGGTATTACTGGCAATTCATCAAGGATTTCTCAAAAAATGCATTGCCCCTCACAAGCTCACCCCAAAAGATGAGAATTTTGTATGGTCTGATTTGTGTGAAGCTTGATTTCAGGAGTTGAAAGAGAAGCTGACCACAACACCTGTGTTGACTCTACCATCAGGCAATGATGGTTTCATGATCTTACTGATGAGTCAAAGATGGGGCTTGGATGTGTGCTTGAGGACAATAAGCATGTTGTTGCATATGCCACTAGACAACTTAAGTCGAATGAAGTGAACTACCAGACACACAACCTAGAATTAGCAACAATTATTTATGCCCTAAAGATCTAGAGACACTACCTATATGGAGCTACCTTTCAAATCCTCACCAACTACAAAAACCTAAAATACCTTCTGACTCAGAATGACCTAAACTGAGACAAAGACGATGGATGGAATATATGAAAGACTATGATTTCACCATCGCCTACCACTCAAGGAAAGCTAATGTAGTAGCAGATGCACTTAGTCAGAAACAGTTCAGGTGTGCAACTGTCGTATCTACCTAGTGGAGAGAACTGGAAGAGTTTTCTAGGTGAACTCTGCAACCACTAGAAGACCAAATCTATTTGGCAAACATTTAGATAAAACTTGACATGTTCACTGAGTTGATAGATGCCCAGTTAGCCAGCCCAGAGCTTGAAAAGATGATAGGTTTGCTGGAAAAACTGCAAACGCATCTTTCTGTGGGTGTAGATGGAGGAATTTGATATAATATGTGTATTTGGGTTCCTGAGGATTCACCTTTGAAGACTAATATCTTGCAATGAGATCGTGGATGTAAGTATATTGTACACCTCGACACTACTGTGATGTTTAAAGACTTGTAGTGATTTTTCTTGTAGTCTAGGATGAAGAAAGACATAGTGGCATATGTGGCCAGTTGTCTCATGTGTGAGATTATGAAGGCCAAACACCAGCCACACAGTGGATTAATACAATCAATTAATATTCCTGAGTGGCAATGGGATCAGATCACTATGGACTTCGTGGTGGGCCTTCGCAAGATGAAGAAAGGTCATGATGCAATTACAATATGGGTTGTGGTGGAACACCTAACCAATTCAGCTCACTTCCTAGCCTTAAATATCACTGCCAAGGTGTTAGATCTAGATAAACTATATGTTAGAGAAATAGTTTGCTTGAGTGGTGTCTCTAAGTTGTGGAAGCAAGTGCATGAAGAACTCAGTACAAGAATGAAATTCAACATAGCCTATCACCTACAGACCGATGGATAGTCATGAAGAAGGATCCAGACTTTAGAAGATTTGTTGAGAGCATGTGTTCTTGATTGGGGTGGATCATGGGAGTAGTACTTTCCCTTAGCTGAGTTGGATTATAATAATAGCTACTAGGCCAGTATCAGGATGCCTTCGTATGAAGCTCTTTATGGGAGGTTGTGTTAGTCACTGCTTCACTGGGATGATGTTGTTGAGAGGACCATGCTGAGGTCAGAAGAGTTGTAGTAGTATTTTGGGAAAGTCCTTTGATCAACCAGGATCGACAAAAGTCATGTGCTGAAGCAAAGCAGAATGACTTGCACTTTACTGTGGGTGAACATGTGTTTCTGAAAATCTGACCCCTCCAAGATATAGCTAAGAACATAGGAAAACTGAGTCATTGATACATGGGTCTGTTTGAGATCCTAGAGAGGATTGGTGAAGCTTCTTATCCTCTAGCCTTAACCCCAAAGTATAGTATGATGCATGATGTGTTACATGTGTCCAATCTAAAGCGCTATGTGAAGTATCTGAGCCATGTGTTGAGCATTAAACCAATTGAACTCCAAAGGTGGTTGAGATACCTTGAATCACATGTGAGGGTATTCGATAACAAGGTGAAGGAACTCAAGAACAAAAAGATAGAGATGGTAAAGGTTCTTTCAAAGCACCATGAAGAGGATGAAGCCACTTGGGAGCTAAAGACGGACACAGAAAAATCTCATCCTAATTTGTTTGTATAATTAGACAAATTTTGAGGAAACAAATCCTATAAGGGGGGAAGGATGTTATAACTTGGTTTTTCACATGTATTTTGTATGATTGAAATGCAATTATTTGAACAAAAAGGACATATTAGTAATATGTTATGCTTTTTTTGTAAGTATGGATTTCTCTTGCAAATTCACCTTTGTGGTGAAATTCATGGTTTCTACTATTTTGATAATCTAATAATGAAATATGGGAAAAGAATTAAGAAAATTCAATAATGAGGAAAAGGTAGAAGAATAATAGCTAATAAGTTGAACCTTTTATGAGAAGGATGTAGAATTATCTAGAAGGTGGTATGGATGACCACTAGTAATTGGTTTTTGGTTTCACATATTTTCTAATAAGAAGAATAAGAAAAATAAAGAAAATAGAAAAGAAAGAAAGAGAAAAGGATGTGTTTAATGCTTGAAATATGCTTTATAAAGAGAATACTTGGATGTTAAGAAAAAGCATCTTTCTTTTTTATTTTTTCTCTAAAAAAATTCTCAAGGCTAGGTAATGTCATTATGGACTTTCTTTTAAATTGAAAAGATCAATATAATAGAAGATATGGATTTTTCTAGAATCCCTGAAGTGAAAGAGTTTAAATTAAATATCACAATTTTATTTCCAAATCAAATAATCCATTTTTGGCCCTTTTATTATCTGTGTGGAATGAGGACCGTTGGATCCCAAATCCAACGATGATTGGTTTATCTCATACCTCAGTCTGATATGGAAACAAGGAAACTGACTAGCCAACTTTCTAGGATGAATTCCTCACGCGTTAACACATGAGTAGCTTGGAAACTATGACCATTGCCCATGTGAGAATAGGATGAATTCACCCACCCTAAGTTTCACTAAGTTTGGAGGACTCTAATGCTTTCACCCAAATATACATCCACAAGATAACCCTACTGACATGGGAGTATATATATGAGATCTTGGACCCTCTGTGAGATCACAATTTGTCCCCAAGGCTCTGTTAGAGTCTCGTGATCATTTCCCAAACCTCAATTGCATTGATAGTCTTCACCCCCACCTATACCTATTTCCTCCTTCTCACTGGAGATATTGGGATTTTGTCCCATCGTCTCTGATCTCTACCTGAGCAATTGAAAACCACTCTGAGTTTGGGGGAGAAAGGCAAAGGTGAAAGCGACCTTATCCTTTCACTGGTGTGCAAGATTGTGGAGTCAACTAGTGAGTTGACTCAGCCATGTCGACGCTGCTCGCGGACTAGAGAACAAAGGAAGGAGACGATTGGAGGACAAAGTACTCTTCTTCCCTCGACCTTTCACTGAACAGGAAAGGGCATTTACATCATTTTCCCCTCCTTTCAATTGGGTTAGTCGACTCTGCCACGTGGGAGAAAGTGCCACCATGGAATAAGCCCATTGGCTCGGCTAGGCCCCACTAATACATCCAAAAATTGAACTAATTGCTTAGTTGGTGAACTCACATTAGCCAGTAAATGTTTAATCTTGCTAAAATTATAGAAAATTATAGGTTATCCAATAAAGACAAATAATATATGAATTTTACTCAGAAAATTATGACCAATGCAACAAAAATAGAATCAAGACCTAGATCTGCCTTTATTTCAAAAAGTACTCAAAGTTGGTATCTTTCATGGTTAAATGAATAAAAACTCTAATATTTAGGTTTTGATGATTTTAATGTGTTAAATTGATCTTAATAATCAAATATTGGTTTTTTAGATAAAAATGATAACTTGTATCTAATTTGAGGCTAATAACTCACTAAATGATTAATTAGAGTTTCCTTAAGATTAAAAGTACAATTAATAATAGAAAATTCGCAATATCTATGGAATAACATTACAATTTATAAATGGAGTTATTTCTTTGAGAAATACTTGATGGAGGTGGCACCTAGGGTTTCCTCCAAGGCTAGAAATGGTAGGAGATGGGGAACCCAGGGTTCTTTTGAGGATGAAGGGGATGGTGATCCCTCGCAGGTGGACTTTTCAATGCAATTGGGTTCCACGGGCATCTGGCTAAACTTTTCTAATAGCAGACCATCACAGCAGAATAACCATCATACTATGTATGTTTGCATGGTCGTGGATATGTCGGGGTCCCAATTTCGATCCCTGACCGAGAAGGACCATGTACAAGCAACAACCCAATAAGGCCCTTCGCCACCCCATGCTTCATACAAGGACACAGTTGGAAAAGGATCGTACGATGTTGTGCATACCTACATCTAGATAGCTACTGAGGATAATGACGTCTCCCTATTATCTTCGAATATCAAGGTGTTTATAGACAATGGCTTCCCAGCCTTCACCCTTAGGGATGAAGCCATGGAAGGCTTGCTCAAACCCTGGAAATTCACTGTTATCGTCAAGCTTCTTGCAAGGGAGATCGGTTTTCTGACACTTAGAGATAGAATCACAACCTTACTGAAACATGTGGGAGGCTTCAATCTTATTGACGTGGATAATGACTTCTTCATCATGAAATTGCAGATTGAGGAGGATTACATAGATTCTTTGGTACGCAGACCATGCCCAATCTTTGGTTCGTACATTACCATTCAAAGATGGTCTCCTCTCTTCTCACCCGACATCACTACACTACCCAGAGTGGTCTCTTGGGTGCACATCCTGAACCTGCTGATACATCTCTATCAGGAGGTGTTGTTAAAGAAAATTGGGGACACTCTGGGTAAGACCATTAAGATCAATATGAACACCCAATTGCAAGAAAGAGGCCGTTTTTCTAGGATTGCGCTGGAGATAAACATGCAATAGCCTCTTGTACCTATGATCGCGATTGTTGGTGTCAAGTATAAGGTGGAATATGAAAACATTCCATTCATTTGCATGCACTAAGGGAGAGATAGACACCTTGAAAAGGATTGCAAGAAGCAGATGGGAAGAAAATGTAGCCAGAAGAGTGTGTGTGGAGGTGGGCACGATGATCCCAAAGAGTATACCAAGGAGGGAAGGTTTCTCAGAGGCCATCCATGACAAACTAATTCTTAGACACATAAGAAACCATCAATAGTTGTGACTCAGAGGCAGATCAACCAATCGAATAGATTCCAATATTTGCAAGACCAGGATGGAACAAAGGAGGACTGGGAGGTTATAGATGTGGACATGCAGGCTGCAATGGTTTCTGGGTCTCAGGACTGGAGTCAAAATAAAAAGCAATGGAGAGCTTCCAATAATGTGGGGAATGAGGAGTTATCCCAATAGCACAAAAAATCTAGTCTGTCATAGGATAAACAACCCAAGATAGGAAACAAATTGAGGTTCAATGTGGACCACACAGTGGCTACTCTGTCCGGAGACATCATCCTACATGGCAGAGAATCAGTTGAGTCCCATCCTTTTGTTACCTCAAACTTCAATTTGAGTAACCAAGGAGAGAGGGGCACGTCCTATGTCAAATACAGAAGCCCCATGAAGGCTTCCCCGGGGATTCACCTTCGTAATAAGAAGGTGGTCAATGTTGGGGACCCCAACAGAGGATCGATAAGGAAAAGGGGGAAACAATCCCATCTTCTAGACATAGAGCATGAAGCAAAGGCAATGGGTTCTTGGAGGATCATGATCAATGAAGACAATTTGTTGGAATGTATAGGGTATATGTGACCAAGATACCCAAAATGTGGTAAAGAACCTAGTACAGAAATATTGGGTCTCGGTGATAGCTCTCTTTGAACCCAAATGTAATGGTGCTAGGGCCATCCAGTTCATCAAGAGGATGGGATTCTCGCAATCTCATAGAGTAGAAGCGGTGGGTTTTTCTTGTGGGATATGGGTGATGTGGAATGCAGATGTCAATGTTGATATTTTGTTCTACCACAAGAAATTTATCCACTCTAGGATTGACAACAACTTCTTCTACACCTTTGTTTATGCGGGGACTGTGAGGGGAAGGAGGTGCTTCCTTTTGGATCATCTCTCCACATTGGCCTCATCGATTACTACCCCCTGGGTGGTGGTTGGGAATTCAATGTGGTAATGCACCAGTCAGCGAAGTTTGGGAGTTCTTGTTTTGATGGGGCAAATAGCAGGGACTTCATTAATGTTATGTCTACATGTAACCATCATGACATAGAGGCATGTGGTGCGCGAACAACCTTCAAAAAAGGGCTACTCTATGAATGCCTTGACCGCACCCTCAGCAACACTAGATGGATGGAGCTAGTCGGGAGTAGCCCGGTCCAAATTCTAGAATGCACCCACTCCGACCATGCCCTAATACTCATCTCAGATTCAGCTTGTAAGAGGAGATTGCAGTTCATCCAATGTACTTCTGCACGATGAGAAGATACTAATGGTTTCAAATCTTTATTGAAGCAACACTAGGATACTAAAGTACCCTTCCAAACTATTAGGGCAGCCTTTCTGAGCCAGGCCACCAAATGGGATCAGGCAAGGCAAAAGGAAGATTGAAGAGAGAAGGAATGCCTGAGCAACAAGATAAAATGGAACCAAAAGCAAATTTTCATCAATTTTGACTACAAGCTTTCATGTGATACGGTAGATCTTCAAACAAAGTTGGACAACATCCTAAGGAGGAAGGAGATGGATTGGCAGCAGTGAACAAGGTGTGATTGGGTGAAGTTAGGCGATTAAACATAAAATATTTCCACTCCCTGGTTAAAGCAAGGATATGGAGGAACAAGATCACTGAACTGAAAGATGAGAATGAAGGTTGCGTGGAGGAATACGAAGCCTTAAAGCATCTAATCCTTTATTTTTTTTCTCAAATGTCTACTAGGAACACAATAATATTCGGTACTGCCTGGCTAACCTATCCTTCCCAGGAGCCTTCCCGCTTCTTGACCATGATGAGGTGTCAAAGATGGCCAAACCCCCTGAGGAGGATAAGATTTGGGTGACACTTCTTACCATGGCACCTCTCAAGGCACCGAGCCCCGATGACATTGATGTCGGCTTCATCCAGCACAATTGGATGACTCTCAAGTACCAGACCTGTAGGTTCATAACCTCACCCTTCAATGGTGCTCCATTAGATGTAGGTTATGTGAACTCTCTACTGGTCCTTATCCCTAAGGTGGCCCAACCGGAGACCTATTCCTAGGTAAGGCCAATTTCTCTCAACAATGTCTGTACAAAGCTTCTATCCAAGGTAATTGCATCCTACATTAAACCTTTTCTTCCTGACTAGATATCCCCGTTCCAGTATAGCTTTATCCCTGGGAGGAAAATTGGTGATAATGTTGCTCTAGTGCAAGAGATTATTCACTCCATGGAATCAAAGGGGAGTAAGAAGCATTATATGGCAATCAAGCTAGACCTGATGAAAGCCTTTTATAAAATGAGTTGGGCCTTCATTGAGGACACCCTGTATAGAACATCCATTCCCAAAAACATCATTACGATCATTCTGTAGTTGATCAAGTCAGGGAATACCTCAGTTCTCTAGAGCGGGGAGATAATAGGATCATTCACACCTCCATGTGGGGTCAAGAAAGGCAACCTGCTCTCACCATATATCTTTGTGTTGTGTCTGGAAAGATTTAGCCAACTTATCAATTATGAGATCAATAAAGGTAATTGGAAAACTATGATGATTACCAGGAAGAAGTTGTTGTTTTCTCACATGAGTTTTCCAGATGACATACTTCTATTTGGTGAAGCCTCCACCTCACAAGCCAAAACAATCAAGCATTTCCTTCGACTCTTTGGCTCAATCTCGGGGAAATTCTTGTCTCACAAGAAATCCTCCATCTTTTTTTCTATCAACACTCCAAGGAATGTTAGAGATCTCATCTGTAGATGCCTAAATATTCAGGAAAGATCTATCTTGGGGCACCACCTCGGCATCCCAATCATATGTAAACGGAAGGGGAAGGAGTACTTTCAATTTCTCCTAGAGAAGCTTTAGAAACAAACTCATCCCTGGCATCACAAGTTTTTGTGACTTGAAGGAAGGACCACGCTAGTGAAGTCGGTCCTGATGCCCCAAACTTGTTAAACCATGCAAGCTAGTATCCTTCCGGTTTCAGTTGTGGACTGCATTGACCAACTGATCAGGCACTTCCTTTGGAATGGGGGATCACCTTCTAAACATGTCAACCTGATCCCTTAGAAGTATGTTACTCAACCTACCCATAGAGGGGGACTTGGAGTCATGAAGATGAGAGAGTTTAATAAATCCCTGATTATGAAGCTGGCATGGAGTTTTATCTAGAAGAAACAAGTTCTTTGGGTGAAACTAATGCATGCAAATTACAAAGGATAGAGACCTGACAACCCCTCGAGGTCTCATCTTTGGTGAGTCATAAAGGTTGTGTCCCCCTTGATCCACATCAATTCCAGGAAAATTGTTCTGTTATGGTGGGATACCTTGGTCTGGACCGATGCTTGGGTGGGCGAAGGTACTGTACCCATTCTCAAACCAAATCTGGACATCCCTGAAGACCTCAGGGACTTAAAGGTATCTTGCCTAGCTTCCAATGAGGATTTGTGGTATTTTGGCTTCTTGAATCAATGTTTTACACACAAAACGGTCCAAGACATTGGGAGGATGCCCATCCCCAATACCACCTATGGTGAGGATGGTTTAATCTGGCTTCATACTAAGGATGGTGTCCTTTATTATAATTCTTCTTATAGGGTCCTTACAAACTCTATGAATTCATAGGGATTCAACCACTATAATGTGATATGGTCCCTTTCGATTTTTGAATGGGTCAAGAACTTCCTCTACCTAGTTCACCATAATCGGTTGCTCACAAATCACCTAAGAATGACACAGAAGTTGAGTAAGGACGCAAACTGCCCAAGATGCAATATGAGTGAGGAAACTATCCTCCACGCCAATAGAGATTTCCTGACAATACAACAAACATGGCATCGACTTGTCCTGTAGGAAGCCAACCTTTTCTATGCTTCTAACACTATCACTGAGTGGCTAGGCTACAATTCGAAAAAATCTAAGCAATATCAAGAACTAGAAAGCTATGTTTGTGATTGCCCGCTGGTAGTGTTGGAGAAATAGGAATCTACTTATCTTTGAATCAAAACTCATCCTACCTACTGTCCTGGAGAGCCTGTGAAGAGCAGATGTCTCCACCTTGCTACATGCGTTCCCAGGGACAATCTACCTCCCGACAAGCTGACTGTCCCCCACAATAGTTACAATATCCATACCTGCTAATTCGGTTATTCTGCATGTTGATACAACAGTAATTGTCAATGTAAATATCATGTATACAAGTATGGTTGTTAGGAACCTTCATGGTCAATGGATTAATGGAAAAGCTTCTCTACAAGGAGAGACTGACCCGATGGTGGGTGAACTCCAAGCTATCCTGGAGGGCTTAGTCTATGCCCAACAAAGCACTGCTCAAGTGGGAGTTGTTGTCACTGACTCGAAACTTGATGTATGCTAGATAAAAAACCTTGAAGATACCCCTGTCAAATACCATTTGCTTGTCAATGCCATTAACTCCTCCAGGAGATCCACAACACTGCATGATATTGTCTACTTGAGGAGGGACCAAAACAAGCTAGCAGACTTTCTAGCAAAGCACTACCTCAAGCAGCCAGAAGAAGACATCTAATGGGATTTCTTCCCAAATTTCTCTTCCCGTGTTTATCATGCAGATTTGAACACTTTTTTACTTTTGTTTCATAACTCTTCCTCAGAAGAGGCTCTATAACTAGTTTAGCTAGTAGGAAGGAAAAAAAGTACAATTAATGTTAAGGTTAGGGTTTGTAACCTAAAAGAGCATGAAAAGTGATAATTTGGGTTTAGGAAGCCAAATCTCTAATGAAAGCCTAATATGACCCAAAACCCTTACTTGGAACTAAAGTCAGACATTAATGGTATATTTTTTATAAAGTAGTAACACATGGGTATTATGCTTCAATGTCATGGTAGTTTCTTTCTTGCTTGCATTTGTTATCTTTTGCTTGGACATCAACAAGTTACATCTGAAACTAGTATGTGGATATGCCTAAGACCAAACCGACCTAGCTTTTCGATGGTTTTCAAAGATTTCTAAAATTATTGCAATTACATGCTTGCTTGTTTATTTTATTCATGCAATCTTCAAAGTGACTGTGATTATCATCTTATATAAAAATAAATTTCTCAACTATCTCTGATGGATGGAAGGGATACATGTGGGATGTAAGAAATGTCACTATGGTGATGGGTCACTTCAGACCAGAGGCTTATGTGAGGGAAATGTCCACATTAACTTGGCAGGTGATCGGGCTAAGGCCTATACATATGTTTTTGTGTCCACTATAGGGACCACCCTGTAGAAAGGGTTCCCCACATGGATACTCCAGAGAGGGAGCTCCCACAGAGAATAAGTGAGAAGTTTGAAATAAAATACAAGTTTGATTTTAAAATCATATTTTATGCTATGGATGATAAGTTGTTACAATTATGTGTGACTGTTTGTTTCCCCCACATACCAGTATAACTTGTTATACTGACTGAATTGTTTTCTCGGCATTTTAGGGTAATCTGCTATATTTTCTTCAAGTATAATGGAAATTGGACATCCAGAGAGGAAGGCACCAAACAAACAATAATGTTCTTCTGGAGGATTTAGTTAGTTTTATGTTGCAGACTCTAGAAAATCATATTATGTAATTATTTTGTGGAAAATAGATCTTGTACAATCTCTTCCCCAATTTAGTGAAATTTAGTAATTATTTATAGTTATTTGATAAACCTAGATCCTATATCCATGTAATGGTCCTTTCCCTCTCTATCCGTTTGAATAGGGGATAACAGGGGGAGGATATCATTACAAACTTCATAACCAGATCCTCAAAAATTTCTCCCCCCCCCAACTCACCTACCATATTAGAGGGAAAATAATTCAATTTGAATAGATCTCAAGTGAAAATCTATTCAACTCCTTAGATTGATTCAAGGAGCTATTGTGCAAATGCCCTCATCAGGGCATCTCCTTTTTACAACTTATTGAATATTCTATACAGGATTCAAAGATGATATCAAGAAGTTTCTAGATGTTGCCTCTAATGGGAACTTCATGCGGAAAAGCTTTGATGACACATGGAAGGTGGTGTGTATGGGATCTAATAACTAGGACAAATTGGGGTTCCGCACACAAGAAATGACTTCTATCGGTGGCAATGGTAGAAGCAAAATCCATGCTGAAGGAAATTGCTAAATCTCTAAATATTCTCACCCTTAAGCAAGATAACCTTCAGTCATCTCTCCTTAGGAATGCGAAGAGAGGTTAATCCTCTTTTCAGATAGGGTATCCCCATAAATCTACCAAGTATGTAGTACAAAAGGCCATGGTATTCTCTAATGCAACCATCTCTACCAAGACACATTGAGCATGCACCAACTTCAATTTGAAAAAAGTCCACACAATAAAGAAGTCAATGTTGTCATCTCTATTATGGGATAGGGATACTACAACCCCAACAGGTGAATAAAACATCATGGTTTCTAGTATGGAAACCCAAATGAGGCAATAAATACTCACCAACTCAAGCAGGAACAAAATCAAAACCAAGTTCTATGTCCTCCTGGTTTCTTGAAAAAACCAGAATAATCTCCAAAACAACTTCATCATGCAATACCAAAACAAATTTGTTAAAGGAAAAACTTAAAATCTAGGGAAGTAGCCCTACAACCAACAAGGATAGCTTCTCCTTGTCCATGGTAGCCAACAGAGTGTGCCCATCGTTAACAATCAAGATCACCTTAGTAGTGAGATGATTAGAAAATTCCAAGCAAAGTAACTTTGAGGAATGGTGATTCACCAATTCACTTCTAAGTCAACTAGCTAGCCATTCAAGAAAATTCCAAGCTACATGTGAATTTCTAAATTTGACAAGTGAGTCAAATGAATGGTGGTAACTTTAGAGGTCCTTACCAATCATCTAATCGATTGACTCAATGAGTAAGTCGGTCAACCCAAAGTTCCCCATCTCCCAATAGAGAAACTAAATCCCCAACCAGTATCCTACCCATTTGTGAGAATCCCAGGTGAGGGTAAGCGCCTCAATGTCAAAGACCCTATCGAATGACTCATTCACTAAGTCGATTGACCAACTGGGTGTCTCAATCTCTTGAATGGGATCATCAAAGTTACCTATTTCTCTTGGTTGTTGGTTTTATTGAGGAGGTTCCCCAATCTCTTGTGTTGTGGTTTGTGATCTTATTAATGAATATGAGGTCATCACTCCAATACTCAATTATGGGTAAGCACCTGAATGCCAAAGACCCAAATGATCAACTCATTCACCAAGCCGATCAGACGACTTGGTGATCCAATCTCCTGAATGGGGTCATCAAAGTTACCTACTTCTCTTGGTTATTGGCCTCTTTGATTAGGTGCCACAACTGGATTATTGGGTGATCCAATCGCTTGAATGGGTATATTTTGGTTGTTGATTTGCTTGATGAAGAAGGGGTCATCACTCTAATACTCAAATATCAGGAGTGATTATATGTGTTCTAGGTCATTTATTGAGCTCATTGGGGTGCGATACATTCTTCTCTTTTTTTACTTGCATTAATCTTACAAAAAATGCACAAAAACACATTTAACTCCAAATAAATTGAGTAAACTACTAAAATTTTAAAACAAGCAAATAATGAACTGAAATGTGATAGAAACATGCAAAAACTAACTATGAATGCAAAATAAGCCATAATGAATAGATAATCATCTCCCCTCTCTCTTATAGTTTCCCCTCATTATTACTAGTGATCTCTAGTCGTGGATGCCACAAACAATGTAACTCATACTCTTCTGCAATGCCATAACTTGTGGATAGACTTCAACTATTAGCATATCATGATGACCCCAATGATGTCAAAGGTCATATAGCAATACAACTTGACTCAAAGGCATTCCCTCCTACCATCAATTTGGTAGATCATTAGGCACTCCATAGTCAACCTGATGATTCTCAAATTATCAAATAAATATGATAAGGGAAAAGAAAAAGATCAAGTGAATAGACATTTTAACATCCTTGTTCATACCAACATGCCAAAGCAAGTACATTCGGTTGGTGGACCTACTATCTACAATCATACCATCATGCCAAAGAAAAAGCAGATAGGTGCCCCACCTTTACAAAATAAGAACAAACATATGTTTTATAAACTTTGAGTGGACAAGAATCTCCACATATGGGTAGGTGTTCCCATATGAACAAGAATGAATAGACATTATTTACTTGAAACAAGTGAAGATGGCATCAACAACAAGGGCGAGTAGATGCTCCCCAACCTCCAAACACATGAGAACAATCATATGTTCTATACAAACATGTGGAAGTGTCTAGTGCATGTATGAACAGATAGATGCTTCACTACTACTGTTGCGGTGAGAACATGAAGATGTTTCACATACTCAAAATAATAAGAACAAGAAAACATTATAAGCAGCATTGTATAAATCACTTCAATCAAGAACATTAATGTTCTAAAAAAGAAAAGATGAATACTCAGGCGTTTCACCCAAGAATTTCAGAATGACACACCATGCAAGAACAAAAAAATGCTTCACAAATAAAAAAAGATGAGGTTGTTGTAAAAATGAATGAGCAAACGTTCCTTAGTCATGTTGGTGAAGTGGAAAATGGGACAAGGCTGACATGAATCGGAATAGGTAGACATTCTTTTAGTCTGTTGGCAAGAAAAAATAATATGAGTCTGATGTAAACAAGAATGGGCATATATACATTAGGCATGATGGTGAACCAAACACATTACATGGCTAATGCAAACAAGAAGATTTACTTTTGGAATGTTGGTGAAGTAAACACATTACAAGGTGGATGCAAATAGGAATAAATAGATGTTCTTTCAGCCTATTGGCGTAGCAGATAATTTAAGAGGTTGATACTAACTAGATTGGGTGGATGTCCATTTAGGCTTGTTGTAGAAAAATAAGATAGAGTAACAAATATTCTTTACTATGTGTCCTACCATAATGCCAACTTAAAAGGACATAAAGATATTCTTCAAGGAACCTAACTTCAAGTCTGTTTAAGGTGAATGCAACTCCAAGTCTATTAGAGGAGAGCATGATTCTATGTTTCCCAGAGCTGAGCTCGCTGGCAAGCCTTCTTACATGAGTACAATATCAATTTTCACTATAGCAAGCTTGACTTTAAGTCTCCCCATGTGATGACAAAATTATCACTATTGTGAGCTTGACCCCAAGTCTCATTGAGGAAAGACGGTCACTAAGTTTCACTAAGGTGGGTAGTATGATAAGTCTCATTGAGGTGAGAAAGATACTAAGAATCACTGAGGTAAGCAGCATGATTAGTCTCATTAAGGTAATAAGGACACTAAGACTCAGTAAGGTGAGTTGTATTCTAAGTCTCACTAAGGTCAAAAGGACTTTGAGACTCACTGAGGTGAGAAGGATGGTAAGTGTCACTAAGGTGAGCTGAAATCTAAGTCTCCTTGAGATGAGAATAGCTCTAAACCTCATTATGGTGGGCTCAGCATGAAGTCTCACTAAGGTGTGAATACTTAAAAATGTTATTCATCCATTGTTCGAGATTCAACCCTCATAATAGGTAGGTTCCCCAACCATGCTCTAGATCTTATCTTGATAGGGGCAACATGTGACACTCTATTTTTTGTCTTTTGAGTTTTTCGAGTAACAACCCTAATATTTCCCATTATTAGGGTCACATTCGTAAACTCACACCAATAATTCCTACAATGAGAAGGCAGACAACCAAGGTAGATATCCAATTTATGGATATTCAATTGTGCACTAACTTGCTTGAACATCACTATTGCATAACCGCATCGGAACCTAACCTCCAATTCTAGCAGAGTCAACAATTTCACCAAAGTCCAGCTCAAATTTCTAGCCCAAACAAAATTCTTCCACATATCCCACAGATTGTCTATGATCCTTTCCTACCCATAAGAATTCTTATCCACACCAAGTTTCAAGACAAAGAAAGATCATATCGAGTTGGAAAACTAACTTCAAAATAGGGAGCCCAAAAGGAACACGCCCCCTCCCCCTTTTCTCTCCAACTATTTTACATATCTCTGGACCTAGATATCGTAGAAAAGTTGCAAAGACTAGTCTCAAATGGGAGCGCACTTGGATTGCATCCCTTTTGGAGTTTTGCATCTGTCATAGAGATTACACTATTTTAACGCTCTAAGAAGACCTAAAAGTGGGGCATGCACACTTCCTTTCCCACCTACAATGGGCCCACCAAGCATCCCGTCTTTCTGCATAAAATCCTATAAAAGGAGGTGTGCTATGGTCATGTTCCCTACCTCCCCAAACTTCCCACTTTGACAGAGTCAACCAGACTACATTAATAAGACATCTGAGGGACTCCAAAAGGAGGGCACCAATTTAACATGCATCTCATTCTCCCATACTCCATGTGTTGACTCATTCGTTCAGACTACATTCTAAATTTGTATGCAAGACTTTATAGGGAGGGAAATCATTTAATGTATTCCCCTTGGCTTCTAGTTTCCTTTGATCCATCCCTCTTGAGATGTAAACCTGGACAACCCCCACTCACAATAAGAATAGCTCCCCAGCCACCATTTACAATGGCTGGAGCATTTTTTACACATAGTGAGAGCTATCAAGAGAGAAAGCCAGTAGAAACTTCTATTGGCAACCTATTTACAAATACTACAACATGGTGGATGTCTATAGGTTAGAAAGCAAGGATAGTATATCCACACTCTTTGACTAATGTTTAGATATTAAAACACCTAGATGATCCTTTTCAACCTCAAAACCAAGAGAGAAAAGAGAGGTGATGTCTAACCCTACCACGGCTACAACATGCAAGCAAGGTAGTTTGGGCCTAACAACCATGTATATATATACCACATTACTGACCCCTAGAGGTATGGTGATATGAGAACCTAGGGTTTATGATCACTTATATAGTTGTTATCACTAACATTTATTGAATGTTGTTATTTAATTAGTTATGTTCCCTCTCTATGTATCCTCCTCCTTTTATGACCCCTTAGTTTGTGAGGATATGAGCATCTAGGGGATGACTGCTCATACAATGTTTTATATTCAACCTTTGGTTTGCATGTACTTTTTTAACATTTTGTTATATCTTGAACATAAAGCCCTTTTCTTACAAAAAATAACATATTTGATGTCATTGAGATTTATTATACTGTGAAATAGATGTGGGATTCCAAACACCTTCCTCGTGTATAACTTCATTCCTTTTTTATTGTTGTTTTTCCTTTTACCTTATCCACCAACATTCCAAATACTTTCCACAGTTTTCCTCATTTTTCCTTGTAAATGGTGGTTACTCCTCTTCTTTCTTGAGCCATTCATCAGTGTTCACACCTTTTGGGGTTTAATGAGAAATCCCTCACACTCATACCACATGCCCTTCCAACCCCTAGTGGTGTGATGATATGAGCTCCCAGGTTGATGATTCTTGGTACTACATCTCTAATTTCTTATCTTTCTTTTGCATATTGTTATCTTGTCATTCTTGCATCCACTCTCCCCCCTTTAGATATGAGCACACTATGATTAATGTTGTTATATATAATCTTTGTTTTGTGGGTGGTTTTTCTCATCATTTTGTATTGTCTAGCATGTATATGGCCTATTAAAAAGTGTTTGACCTTCACTTGATTTATGATATCAAAAGGGCCTCGTGGGGTGCTTAACATCTTCCCCATACTAAAATTGATGTCTTACCCAACCTCCTATTTTCCTTTTGCCATACCATCCACTTTTTGAAGCTTTCCATGATCTTCCTCAGTTTCCCTTATCAACATTGCAACTACTCTTGTTTTCTTGTCTCTCCCACCTACATCCACCCATTTTGTTTCACAAGAGAGATCAAATCTCTTTGTACCTAAGACCACAGTAGAAACTCTACTAGGGAGAGCATCAGAATTATTCAAGATCTTAGTGAGGTCTATTTTGTTTCTTTTTAGCCTTTTTGGTAAGGGTGTCTGACGCTCGTACACATTGCAAGATTTTTCTTTATTACTAAGCTTTTTTTCAACCAGAATGTATTTTTGTTGAATGCCTCTTCTTGAATGTATTACCAAAATACATAAAAGGAGTGATAAACCCATGATTGTTATCTTTACTTGGTTATCATGATTTCTATCCCCCTATGATAGTTGGTTTTCCACACATTCAAAGGGTATTTCATGTTCCCTATAAGGTATTTCCTTTTTATCTAGGCTTTTGACCTACAAAGATGTCATTTTGTTGCATGTCTCTTCTTGAATATATGACCTAATGATGTAGAAGGGGTGATTGGTCCCATGATCAGAACCATTACTTGGTGGTCATGTGGCCTAGACCCCAAGGATCGTTAACCACCTACAAATTCAAAGGGTATCCCCCAAATTGGCATCCTCCCCTTTTATCGCATGTTTGTAGGCAATTATGAGAGGGGATGGCAAATCAAGATGATCAGATGCCCAGGAAAAAGAGGGGCTAGATCTATGGACATTCCATCTAGAGCCCATTGTTGGTCTTACTCAATTCATTTGATTTTTAAGGGTGGCACATCCTTGTTATGTGTCTCTTCTCTCATAGCCTTCAAGTCAATTTTCACAACTACTGAAGATTTTTTGTGTCATTTCTTGTTTCTTTATTTTATTGTTCTTTTTTATTTTTTGTTGTTTAGGAGTCATTTTTTTAACCTTGAGGTAGTAAAGTTATAAAAAGAATTGAAATAAGAATTAAAGTGCCTAAATGATATGTAATTCTAATCTAAGAATGTGAATGAACTAAATGATAAGCATTCATTCATCAAAGGTCCTAGTCTAGCTCTTCCATGAAACTCCTCCTCAGGTCCTATGACATGCCTACCACTCTCATTGCAAGCACCTTTGTACAAATCTCAATAAAACAAAGTTGCAATGTTCCATCACAAGCACCTAGTCCAACATGAACCATTTGAAGATATAGAGACCATCCTCATTGATGAACCTCCAAAGGACATAGTCATACTAGAATACACGACTATTGAATGCAAGTTGTTATACATTGTGGATGAGAAAGATATAATCAATAGTGTCACAGGCTCACTTTGTCATCCTGTGAAAGTAGGTGCTACCCTACAATACTCATTGAAATCATGTTTGATCAAGCTCATCTATTAGTGCATAAATGTATTCTCTTGGATCTACGCCAACATGCCAGATCTTGATGTGTATAACGTTGTAAGTCAACTCCCAACTACATGTGGGATGTGACCCACCAAGAATAAGTCTAGATGCATCAAACCATAATGGGGACTAAAGATACATGAGGAAATCTAGAAATGGTATGACGCTCACTTCAAACACCATGTATCATTATTTGACTTGGTTGAACAACTTCGTCTTGACCTCAAAGAAAGATGGTTGTGTTTGCATGTGCTTTGACTATAGGGTCCTTAATAAATCTAGCCCAAAATATGACTTCTTATTGCATCACATTGATGTTCTCATTGAAAATACAGATGGACATGAACTCCTCAACTTCATGGATGGATTCTCAAGATACAACCAAATCAAGATGGCATCATTAAACATTAAGAAAATCACCTTTACCATAGAGTGGGACATTTTCTACTACAAATATATGTTGTTAGGAATCAAGAACGTGCATGCAACATATCAATGAACGATGGTGGCTCTTTTCATTGACCTAATACACACAAAAATCAAATTCTATGTAGTGGACATGATTGACAAGTCAAAGCAAGTAGAAGACCACAATGAATGTTAGGAAAAGCTATTCCAAATACTACATTATCTCTATCTCTAACTAAATCCAATGAGGTGTACCATTAGTGTCACATTTTTCATCCTACTAGTCTATATAGTTAGCTAACAGGTATATAGCTTGATGCTGGAAAACATAAGCAATCATCAAGCTACCAACTCCTCATACAAAGATAAAATTAGAGGCCTTCTCAAACGACTCCAATACATCAGCATGTATATCATGAATCTGACATTGGTTACAAGTGATCTTCATGCTATTGTGTAAAAAATTTAATGGTAGTTGGAATTATCAATTTCAATTTATGTTCCACAAGTTAAAATAATACTTATCCAATCAAAATGTGCTCAGACCACCAGTACAAGGTCATCCATTGATCTTGAGTCTCTCTATCATGAAAGAATCAATTGGAGGAGTCCTAGCACATAAATCAAATATTACGACACAATATCTACTATACGTCCAAGAAGTTCACATACACATAAAAAAGATACAGTCTGGTTGAAAAACAACACCTTGTTTTGGTTTGTATTATTAAGAAACTACATTACCAAGAAACACCCAATGTCTTACCCAGTCATCTCAATAGCACGGTATGATTTGTTGCACTTCCTATGCAATTTTCTGGTCCTAGTCAATATATGTGCAAAATGGTAGGTTCTTCTCTGTAAGTTCAACATGGCATACATCCCCATGAAGACAATAAAAACCCAAATACTAGGAAATCAACTGGTAGAAACTCCCACATCCCCTCCAACATATGAGCATTTTTATTTCCCCTACAGTGGCATGAAAATGATCAGTGCCACAACAACTACTACATGCAGTCCTAAAACATGGAACATGTTCTTTGATGGTGCCTCAAACCAACATGGCAAAGGCATAGGGGTAGTACTCATCAATCTAGTGGTAAAATCTATCTCCATCATCTGGTGACTACTTATGCCACTAAAAATGATATAGATTACAAGTCTTGCATCTTAAGTCTATAAGAGGATAAGAGGATGAGAATACAAAAGCTTGTCATTATTGGAGACCCTCTACTCACCATGTCACAAGTCAAATGTGAATGTGAAACTAGCTAGAGCATATAATTTCATAGCAGGACTTTCTCTTAAAACTAGCTAAGGAGTTTATTGATATCAAAATCACGTACTACAAGAGAGGTAGGAATGATTATGTCCATACACAAGAAATTATAGCCTCATGGGTAAACATTTAGGATATATATAGATTTATTATTGAAGTCAACCAGCCAATCGTATGCAAACTGGAGCAGCCCCTTCAACAATAGAAGAACCATGGTTCCATGACATCAAGTAATTCATTAAAGGGATCCCCTTTCATGAAGGTATTTCAAGATTAATTAATAGATAATGTGAATCTTGTAAGTCTACTATGTATTAGGGGTCGATACATTGTATAATATTCCACCAATATTATGATGTTTTGTTGCCTTGACAAAATAGAATTCAAAGATGTCACTATTACTAGAATACAATGCAGTTAGAATGCATGTAATATGTTCGCAAATTCTGAATTTTCCAGCTAAATGCCAATCATCTGCACATGCATCTGACTCATTTATACAACCTGACTATTCCTTGATACTAGATAGCATTTTTGGCATGACCTAGATAGAATATTAAGATCAAATATATCATAGCTTTTCAATATGCATATACTTAGTACTACAAACTAGATATAGGATCCAAATCAAAACTAAAACTCAGTTTACGAGTTAGAATGTGTTCTACCAGTATCCAATGTCCAGCCTTACTAGGTGAACTGTTGGCAACCATTATGTGCCTCAAGCTTCTAGAGGCCATGAGGATGCATACCTTCATTCCCCTGCCTCCACCTATGGTAGTCTCTATGCAAGTGATTGAAGTCACTACCTAGCTACTCTTAAATGCCACCATGATGTTGAATTTGATTCACCATTATCTCAGGTGATTGAAAAATCTGTAAAAAAGTAAGAAAATGAGGTGAATATGTGAAACCAAAATTACTTTCTCTTCTTGATATCTTTCCAATCACACATATTAGATCCAAATGCCAGCATGTTGAGTCTTCCCAAAGGCTTCATTTTCATCCCATATGGTGTCCTTGAGACAACCTCAAAGTTGTTAGACCTCTAAAAATCCATCATGGTGTTTACGTGACTTTTCTCCCTTCCCTCCTCTAACTATGAGGGGTTGATCTAGACACAAATTCTAGGGATTGATCTAGCCCCAAATTCCATAGGCCTCACTAAAGATCTTATTAAGAATGGAAGTTTCTAATGAAGGTGCATGAGGCATCAATTTCCATCAGCTGAACTTAGACCTAAGAGTCAATCCTTGGGTTGACTTGTCTATTATTGCAAGGCAATAGATTAAGCCACAAGAGAAGACAAGACCATGAGCAGGTTGACCATAGTGCCCATAGAACTTAATGGAATCAATATGGAACTCAAGGGTATAAAGCTTTTCTACATGGTTCTTAAATGACCACCTCACGGTCAATAACTAAGTTATCCTCAAATGTCTAAACTCTTAGTTGCCTTATATGATTTTAAAATGTAATCATTTATAAAGTTATAAATACATTAAACATAGTATACTTATAGATAAATTTCATCATAAAAATAAATAGAAGTAAATAGAAATACCTTAGAGCTTTGCATAGCCTTTCAAATTAAAAAGTATTCTATTGCCATTTCAAGTAGAGTTTACTAGGAAAAATCTTAGAGCTAGAAAATATTTTTAGTGTCAGGAAAACTCTTACACAATTAATAATTCTTGTTTTGTAATATTGAAGACATATTTGCTAATAACCCCAAAATTTCCTCAATTTAAATGATTAACTTAGAAAATTACGGTAAAAGACAAGTAATTAGGTTCCTTCTTGCTTTTTGAGGTTTGTCTCTTCAAAGACACGATCCAAAGATAGAAGCCCCTATATTTGATCCAAACCCTAGACCCACAAGAGCCACAGACAAACCCTATATTAGTTATTTTTTAAAAAAACAAATTGTTTAATTAATATGTACAGTAATTGTTGAAACATTTATGCTTGGATTAAATTGTGTGTCACAATAGGTATATGGTATGGATATTGCAATTGCTATTTTTTTGGCATTTTAAGGGTCTTAATGGATAACCATGAATGGATCAGGGAGATGGAGGCACAAAGATTGCATGCGACTGGATGGGCAACGGCTGAGATGACCAATGAAGATCTACGCTACCGCCAGTCGTGGATGGAGAGACCTAGCAGATCTAGACTAAGATATATGTTAATGGAGAGAATAGTGGATCAAATCCATAATATGTTGAACAGACTTTCTCTACTGCTCCAAATTACTGGGTGGAGGTTTCAAGATGCTCAGAAACTGAAAATAAATTTTTTTTTCTAGGGAAGAAGGATATTCAAATTGTCAATGGCAATATCATCTATCTTAAATATAAGGTGAATAACAATGCAACCAAATGGAGCAATAGTCATTTGGGGTATGTTATTGATTTTAGAATTGATCTCCATACTCTTGAATGTTATCTTAGATGGCTATTGAATCCTATGGGTACCTTGTGTGTCTTGAAATGTTGTGAAGGTGTTTTCATGTTGAAGTTTTCTGTTGAAAAATACTTGAAGATGTCTTTGTCTAGATCTTAGAGAGTCAAAAATAGGTTGATGTTCCTAGCCAATGGAAACTAGGGGATGATATTGTTAAGCATAGTCTCATAAATATTCCTATCTAGGTTAGATTATATCATCTTCCGTTGGATTTGTGGGATACTGCTATGTTTAAAAGGATTGGATCCTTCCTTGGAAAATTATTTTGTTCTGACAAACCTACTTATCTATGTTTGAGACTTGAGTTTGCAAGGATACAAGTTACACCATCTGACTCTAATTTCCCTAAAACTATTACTCACATGATGAGGGTGGTTCTAATATTATCAACGTTTGTTATGAATGGGTCTTATATATATGTCATATATGTGGTTTTTTGGCCATTAAGATTTTGTATGTTATTCTAATGAGAATTGGAAAGATTTTTCAGAATCAAGATAGATATGGATCACTAAACCTTAAACTGATAAAGATGTTGTTATAATCTAGGGTTCTTCATAGAAAACTCTACTATTATTGGGTATGCAATTCTCCCTACTTCTAAAGGTGTTCTTATTATTAATCCTATTATGGTGAAGCACAACGCAGAGCTTGTGGGTAAATTGTGCAGTCAAAAATTACGTGTATAATATATCCATTCTTCTCTTATCCTTGTTTTCTTCCTAGAGTCCTTAGGAATCTCTAAAATCAGCCTAGATGGGGATGGTTTTCAAGTTGTTTGTAACATACCAAGATTTGGCTATCCTGACTTTATAAACCCTAATTCCCATAACAGGGTGATAACATGCTTGGATCATTATAATTGACCAAACAAGGTTATAGTTATATCCTAATCAACAATTATGTAATGAGAATAATGTTGTAGTAGTCTAATTTCCACTACTATGCACTTAACGATCTTTATGTATAATACATTTGAGAAATAAATATGCATGTCTTCCTTCATATGTCTTGATGTGTTTGGAGGGTAATGGGTTTTTTTCTTAAAAGTAATGAGTGACTCCCCTCTCGTTTCCCACTTATTACAAATATGGAATAAGAGCATCAGCAATCGGTAACACTGACTATTTCAAGTTATCCTCTTTAGTTACCTTACCCTTGAATTATGTTAGGCACTAGATAGATATGTGGTATGGTTTAGGTTTGTACCCCAAAGTTGTAGGGTAACCAACTAGGGTTATAAAACATTCATGGTATGGGCCATTCATTTTTCACAAGCCACCTTTATGGTAAATACTCAACCTATCATATCATCAGCCACTATTCCATTCCTCCTAGTGATTGTAATTTTCCTTATGTAAGAACTTACCCTTGTAGTGGTGTTTTCTATTCTTGTTCGTATTGGGGAAATTCATCTTTACCATTGTAGGTGACAGGAAGTATAGTCTGTCTTTAATCTCTTCCTTGTTGTACATCACGTGTGATCTCAACTTTGCTTTTTTGATGATGAGCATGCCTAGATGACAACTTTCACTCCCAACTTAACACATAGATTTATGGTACCCATATAAGTAGTAGTGATTAGCATAAATCCAATATCTATGGTTAAGCCTTACTGTCATCATGGTTTTGTCACTTTTGTTTAGGGAGTGTATAACTTTTTGTTGAAGTTGTGGTTTTCCTAGACATTTAGGCTAATTGAGGTTTGTGGTAGGGTCTCTTAAAGAACCTTTAGAATCCATCCCTCTTATCTTTACAATATAAGTAGAATTCCTAGCTATCCCATTTATTCCATATGTAGATATGAGTACCTTGTTGAATGAAGTGATGTGGATGGATACCCAAATAATTCCCTTGTGTCCTGTAGGAAATTTTAGTAGTAAAACATAAAGAATGGAAAATTTTATCCTTCTCTTATGAGGTGATATAACCTTTGACTCTATCAATATCCCATGATGAGGTAAGTAGTTCTTAGAGGAAGCAACATATGGTGGTGTATGTGTCATATTCGGGATCTTGGGGTACGTCATGCAATAGGAGACCTTATACATCTTTCCTATGTTTCATGTTAGGGATATTTGTGTTATACCCTTCTACATGGTTGGTATAAATAAGTAATGGTTAAGTAGTCAATGAATATGTAGGTATGGTGATATTATAAAGTAAGTGATGAGGTGATAGATTTGATACATGGTTCAATTAAACTCATCCTTATACCTCTAGTTTTGTTTGACTTTGTAGGTTAAACTTTTAAGGTGTGGAGGGCTATTACTTTGATAGATCGTTGACATGTTCATTTTGGGGACAAAATCCTTTTAAGGGGTGTAAACCTGTAACATACCGAAATTTGGCTATACTGACTTTAGAAACCCTAATTCCCGAAGTAGGATGATAGTGTGCTCAGATCATTAGAATTTACCAAACCAGGTTATAGTTATATCCTAATGAACAATGATGTAATGAGAACTATGTTGTAATAGTCTAGTTTTCACTGCTATGTACTCAATGATCTTTATGTATCATACATTTGAGAATAAAAATGCATGCCTTCCTTCATATGTCTTGATGTGTTTGAAGGGTAAAGGGTTTTGTTCCTTAAAAGTAATGAGTTGATCCCCTCTCGTGTCCCACTAATTACATTGTTACTAGCTTGAAGAAAAGGAGTGAATCACCTCCAAAAGCTCATGCTAAGACCAATGTTGGCATCTATCATAGAGTGATCAGCTCTATTTTCTCTCATGTGCCTCAAAAATTTAGTGGACTTGAGATCATTATGGAGGATACCACTGTAGAGGATGACAGACAACAGGCCCTGGGGTTAATTGAATACCCCTCTACCCATATCTTCTTGAAATGCTAGAGGTATTAGTAATAAAATTCAAGATGTCTGAGAAGAGATTTATAGATCTATATGTGATATTTTCACTCTTAATAAAACTAAGATTAGAGTTGGGAAAAATAAAGTGTTTATTAATAAACATTTTCCTGAGTATTTGTAGCACCCCTGACCTAGCTTAGTGCTTGATCTTTCTTGATTTTCTTAATAAGATGCTTAAACCTTAATATAATCATGTGATGCTCTTAGATAACATGTGACATGCTTATGTTTTCAATTTGGTCCAACTTGGTTGATGTTTGAGCTTATGCTATATGTATGCTTGTTTTTGACCAAGTTGCAATTTACCCATGTTGACGGTCTATGTAGCAATTTGTCACATGTTGTATGTGCCTTTTGTTCCTTAACATCATGAGAGAGAATTATGCATAGGGGTTCCTTTTTGGACCTTGGATAATGAGGTGGCATCATGTGTATGGAGCTAGGGTTTGCATGGTTTGCATGGATGGTGGTGTCGACCATGATGTGTTCCTTGAGTGTAGCAACCATGTGTTTTGTGTTCTTGAGAGTGCTTCAACTGACACATCTTGATTTGGTGGTGTTTTTAGAAACCTAGGTGTCTTGGCCTTGGTCGAGGTTGTTAGGGTTTCTTTGTGTTGAGATGTGTGTAGACTTGTTGTGGGTTGACATAGTGTAGTTGTCGCTACTATGTTCAACATTAGTTTTTGCTTCGACCAAAGGGTGTAGTGGACCTAAGTGGTTGCTACACTACCTAGTTGTTATCACCCTTTTGATGCATGCATGTTTAGAGTACTTGCATGCTCATGGATTTGTGGGACAATTGTCCTTAGGTTCTCTTATATCTTAACACCTCATGATCTTTACCTCCCACCTACCCTTGAGCATGTATGCTCCTTCTTTCACATGAAAGTATCCCCTTTATCTCTCTTCTTTCTATCTTATTCTTTGTGTTCAGCCTTGATCTTGGTAGAGCAAGAGAAGGTGTTGACCTTGGAGCTTGTTGGTCGATCCCCCTTGCATGTGGTGATCTAGGGCTTATCATCTTCCTTGTGGTGGTCCTTGGTGATCCTTGACATTCATAATTTGTTATTTTTATTTGATCTTGTTTCCTTTGAACCCTATCTCTTTCTTCCTTCTCTTGTCTGTGAGACTACAGATCACTATGGTGTCCATGTTGAGGAACTTCTGTCCATAGTGGTTGATACTATGGTTTGACCATGGTAGTACTTGAGTGAGATGGAGCTCTCGTCTTTCTCCTTTCTTTTCAATCTAGGTTTTCTACCCTTTCTCTTTTGATCTCCTTTGACCTTGGCATGTTGTTCTTCTCTTAAGGTGACCATGTTGGTTGTGGAATTGATCTAAGTTGGAGCTTCCTTCTCTCTCTTGGATGTCATGGCTTTGGAGCTTGATCTTCATCTTAAGGCGGGTTGTATAACTTTCCCCTCTACTATTATTTCACCTTTATCTTGCTTACATGCTATTGTTTAATCTCTAAAATGTAATCATAAGTTCATAGATAAATCTAGCTTGACTTGGGGTTTAATATTTCTAAGTGTTCTTGCATTAATTGTTCTTTCTATTAACCCAAATCCATTTAACTGAAATCTAAGTAGATGGTGGAGTTGATGGTTCTTGCATGCACCTTGATTTATGTTTTACCAGCATGTTTATGGTTCGGCCATCATGTGTTAGATGGAGGTTTTGGTTCTTATTTGCATGTGTTGGACACTAGATTTCTCTCTGATAACATGGTTTCCTTGATGGTTTTGGTGATGATCATTCTTATGGTTTTGATGTTTATCATCTTCATGATGTTTCATGTTGGTGATGCTTGTGTTCTTGATGTTAAGATTTTGATTTGGTCGACCTGCTTTTCTTGGTTTCTTGGAGTTGTTGTGACCATGTTGATGGTGTGCTAGGGTTTTGGTTTGGTCATCATAATCCTAACTGTAAGCCACTTTGGTCGCTACATATGTTGTTGTTGGGATCGCTACACAAGTCATTGTGTTGGTCTCTACCCTTGAACCTTTGTGAGGTTACTACATGTGTTTGTTTAGATGGTTGCGTTGTTGATGTATGTTGGTCGACACATGGGTAACCCTAGTGGTCACTACATATATATGAGTGGGTGATGGTTGTTACACCTAGATCAGTTTGGTCTAGTTGCTACATGGTCCGGTTGCTATACATGAAATCCATGTGGTCACTACACATGTGGGTCATGTGGTCTCTACATGCGTGAGTCATGTGGCCGTTATGTGGTTTGGTCGACACATGTTGTTGTTCTCGTGAATGGTAGTTTATGGTAATAATGCTTAACGCCAACGTGTTCCAAGAAAGTGGGAAGTGATGTACCTATGATTTTGATGTTGAGTGCTGTGATGGAAACCCTAATCAGCTATCTATGGAAACCCCAACCCTAATTTGAGCATGTGATGCAATTACTTACCTTGCTTGAACTGTTTAGCTTGTAACGATGTTTTCTCTCTCCTACTTGTGTAACCCTAATGTTGTAGGTTGAATGTACATGATAGGTTGTAATTTATATGGTATATCTTATACAACACAGGGTGATGATGATGAGCCTTAATGAGGCATGATCAGATAATGTTGTTGTGTAGGAACTATGTGATTGGGTGTTATGACCTGGTAGAGTCTTAATGCCTAATGTGAGGTAATATCCTCTAGTGATGTGACGAGGGATTATTATCCTAGGATGATGTGGTAATGATAATGTCCTTGTATGGAATTTGTATCATGAGATGATGTGACAAGTTTATAACTCATTTGTTTTATATATTTTGACATTGCAACCTACCTTTATCTTTGTAGAATTTGTTTTGGTTTTTGACATTTTAACTTTATTAATGCACTAAAATACACCCAATTGGTAATAAATAATAAAGTGAAACCCTAATCATGTAGGTTTCTCTAATCCATAGATCCATCTTCAGTGTCTTGGATGGTGAAATGAGTAATTCCTGCGGGAAACTCATAGTACTTATTTATGAATATGTGGTGGTGCAAGTTGATGATATATCCTTGCATCCACGAATACAAATTTAGAGGATGACTACGTCCATACCCTGACAGGAGAATGGTTGAGGCCATATCATAGATGATATTTTTCAAGGATGGTTGTGATCATACCCTGGCATGAGAACAGATGCAGTCATATCTCATTGTGTTGTGCCTATATACCAAGGTAGACTAGGCCAATTTGCAGTTTCTCTATATAAACTATGACATACTCGGACTAACCGAGGGTGTTGGAGATCATAGGAGTCCGGCTCTCCTAGATCTTGTATGGCACTGATTTTGACTTAGTAGTGGTCAGTTGGAGCATGAGTGGTATACCTCATCTCCACAGGGTATAATAAAAGACGTAATACAGTCATGTGGTATATTTGCTTAAGGTTAAATACACTAAACACCAGATGACCCTTGTCTTGTTTCTAATACTATTTAGTTGATAATGGTTATACATGTTCTTAATATTCCTTCTAAAATTATAAGATATTCTATCGATCTGTGTATCTTCTTAAATTGGTTTAATTGTTTAATTTAGGCTATCAGTTGTACTTATATCATTTATTTGAATCTTCTTATCCTGATAATAATGGTATCTTCTAGATTTAGTACATCTATGCTTATAATATTTGTTGGTTGAGTGTTATATCTCTCTCTAGAATTTTGGTCTCTTCCTATGGGTTTCCACATCTTTTAGGTGGTCGTGCACGATGAGGTAGAGATCGGGCGGTTGAGGCTGAGCAGTAAGAGGAACAATAGTTGTTGAAGGTTGGATATGCTACTAGTGTGTGGTAGTAGAGTCATATGTGTCATCCATGTACTCTCAGGTCCTTGGGGAGGTTTTGTAGATGATGTACATCAATAAGATTTTTGGCAGTATGCCATGGTTGTACATATATGGCTCGTATATGTGAATAGGTTCTCATACATAACATGTTTATGGTAAGTTGGCCACTAAAATGTGATATGTATTATCTTTTGTCATGATATATGATAGGGGTGGTATAGTTTTGTGGATGCAGATGTAGTATGTTTCCACTTTTGTGATTATATAAGGTCAGTTTTAATTTTACCGTGTTTCCTGGTAACCTGGATGTTTACTGTTAATATCGTGCTTTTTTGAGTTATCTCGTTTTATTGTGATTGGTGTGTCACAGTTAAGGTTGGTATCAGAGCTTTAGGTTCACTAAGCCTACATGGACAGAGGACTAGGGTTTATGTTTGTTCTAGTGTCATCCAACATATTTGATCATAACTTCTTCTTATGTAGAAGAAGAAGAAGAAGAAGAAAAAGAAGAATGGAAAAGATATGTTTGGTGAACATGAAGTTAATGTTGAGAGCAGTGTTGATGTGATAGGAGGTGGTGTGAGTAGGTAGGAAGGGGTTTTTGGAGTGCCTAAAGTGCCTTAGTTTGACCCAAAAACTATAGTCAACCCCACCTTTTTGTCCATATTTGGACAGTTTATGGCTACGATGACACATATGGTGAATAGAATTCCTACACCTCAAGATATGGCAACTTTCCCCAGGCTTTGACATGTTGGATCATGGAATATGTGGATAAGGTAGAACCTACGGATGTTGACATGTGGTTGACCGAGTTGTAGAAGGACTTCAAGATCCTCAACATCCCAGAGGATGATAAAGTGAAGCATTTTGTCTACATGTTGAAGGGAAGTGTTTTCCATTGGTGGGACATTGAGGAGGAGGAGAGGCCTGGAGTGGTGATCAGTTGGGAAAATGTTTAGTGGGATTTTGTGAGTTGATACTTCTCGGAGACTTATCTGGATGAGAATATCTCTCAGTTTGAGAAGATCTGGTAGGGATCTATGAAGATCAACAAGTATGAGGTCAAGTTCATGGAACTTCTAAGGTTTTGCCCATAGATGGCCTCGATAGATAAGGAAAAGAACTGATGTTTTGAGAAAGGTTTGAGTTCTAAGTTGATGACAACAGTGTCAGGTGTAGAGAACAGGGAGTAGTTTGCCATGTTCATTAAGTTTGTAAGGAGAATTGAGCGGTTGGCGATAGAGAAGCATGAGGTGAATGCTAAGAAGAGACCAACAATGTATCAGGGGAAATCTTCTGGAGGCTTCAAGAAGCTTAGCTTCTTAGGACCTCAGTTAGCAAAGGTCAGTGGTACAGTCATAGTGGTTACCAAACCAAGGCAGAGGTCATAGTTTTCCACCAGCTGGAGCTCACAGTGTGGTGTCAGTATCTGTGATAGGGTCATCTAGGTCGTAGTTTGACACGAGGACCTATTATAGGTGTGAAGCGTAAGGGCATCTAAGGTCTTTTTCCCATCAAATTATGAAGAGGTGACACAACAGTTGAGATAGAGTCAACAAGGGTCATAGCACTAACAGTTAAGTAGTGGCAGTGGCATAGGATGCGATCAAGCATCATAAGCTGGTTTGTTGGAACAGGCTAGCAAAGGACCGTAGTGACAATAGGTAATGGCTCAATTCTACACCATCAGTCAGTCAGAAGGAGTATTCAACCCTCGGGCCATGATAAGTCAGATGGGAGTTATTTGATTTTGTTTTGCCTTCTTCCTGCTTTATATTTGTTTTGGTTGACCTAGGTGCGATGCACTCTTTTATCATTAGAGAAGTGATAGCTAGTTGTTCTTTTCCTGTTAGTCATAGATCAGATAGCCTTCATTTAGAAACCCCCTTGGTTGGTTTCACTGAGTTTTAGGAGGTGTATCCATCTTGTATTCTTCTTTCTCAGGATGCAACATTCAAGTGGACCTTATACCACTTAGTATGCATGGATTCGATGTGATCCTTAGAATAGATACTTTAGAGTAGTATCGAGTAGTCTTGGACTATAGTTCCAAGGTGGCAACTTTCTATGATGGTGATGTTTTGTGGGTCTTCTAAGGAGATAGGAAGATTCTTCTGACATGTTTAGTGTCATCTATGATAGTAGAGAGGCTGATGAGGCAAGGTTGTGAAGTAGTTTTGGTACGTGTGGTGGATACTAAGGTGAGGAGTCCTAATATCAAGGACATGCCAGTTATCTATGAGTTTGAGGATGTATTTCCTGATGAGCTTCCCAATGTTCCACCACCTTGACAAATTGACTTTGAGATCAATATGGCTCCTGGTACACATCCAATAGCACAAACACCATACAAGATGGCACCAGCTGAGATGGAAGAGCTGAAGAAGCAGTTGTAGGAGTTGATGGAGAAGGGTTTTATCAAACCGATCACTTCCCCTTGGGCTTAACTCATGTTGTCCGTGAAGAAAAAAAGATGGTTCCATGAAGTTATGCATTGACTATCGATCACTACAAAACATTTGGCCTTTGTTGAAGAACATTTGTGAGGAACCATAGATTGTGAATAATGATGGCTATTTGTGAGGGCTCATCCTTCAAATATGGGACCAAATCCCTCAACCATTTTTTTAACATCTTTACAAATACTAATCCCTCACAAATACATTAGTCACTAATCATTCCTTGAAAAATACCATGACAAATTATTCCCTCCATCTCATATCCCTTCCCTCCATCTCATTTCCCTTCCCTCCATTCTAAAATACAACATTTGGATATCAAAATTAAAAAGGAAAAGAAAAACCCTCCCCACTCGTCCCTCTACACAATGACGAACTAGGGAAGCACTGATCACCTGCCCTCGTCCTCGACGCCTCCTTGATTCCATCGACCACGCCTTCAGTTCGTCGACCAGGCCTCGCTCAATCCACGGCCAGGGTCTGCTCCAGCTTAATGCCGCCCAGCCTCAGCAACCCCACGACCCTAGCCGCTAAGCATTTCCCAAATCCCACCGGTCGCACCCAGCTGCAACCGCGCCTACCTCCCGGACGACGCCCCAACTGCTCCTGCCACCCCAACTGCAGCAGGTCGTAACTCCAATCGTCGGCCGACTTCCAATTCCACGGCCAGGAGTAGCCATATCGTGCCGGATCCCAGCGAAACCAGCAGCACCCGACTCAGGTGGCGCCCAGCAGGAGCTCTGAAGAATACTTCAACCTTGGATCAATCTCCTGGTCTATTTTCCTTGTTCTGACGCCCATAAGCTGCCCAACCGCCTCTGCTCCAGTTCTTCTCTTGCAACGTCCATTGTTCTTCTTCTTCAGTTCTAATCTCGTTGCTTATGTCCATTGACCGGAAGCGTGGGAAAAGGTACTGCTACTAAAACTGCATCTTTTTTCTGTGCTACTTGTTTTATTATTCTCTTGCAACTATTGTGCTTGCTTGTTGTTATGTTGTTTGATTCAATCATGTGTTGGTCATTTAGTTTTAGGTAACGATTCCAATGTGCATCCTTCTTCATGTGTATCCCAGATTTGAGTTCACTGTAATGTATTGTTCACTGCCAATGCTTGCTTATTTCTTCATATGTGTATCCCAATAGTTTACTGTAATCTGTTAATTACTGCCAGTGTTTGCTTCTTTCTTCATTTGCGTATCCAAATTTTGAGTTTCCTATAATGTATCTCCTCTTTACATAAAATAGCCATATAAATTAAATCTCAAACCTTATAGCCTTCATTTGGAACTCACATTGTGATGTTTGATAAATGGGTAATATTACTATGGACTGAGAATGGGTTGATGTTTAAAAATAGACATGTAGTAAGCTAAGTGTAATGATTTATTAAAATTATATGGGTCAAATGGAATATGTAAGAGTCTAGTCACCACTTAATTTTGTTTTTGGTTGTAAGTATAATATAGCCTGGTGTTTTTGCATTTTGCAGAGGCACACTAAGTCATTGTCAACATCTTAGATCTGGTTGAGAAGTCTAGGCAGAAGCCTCAAGAACGAATGAGTGTTCTTAGTAATGTGGGTTCCTCCTAAAACAACAATTGGATATATTATATGTCTTTTTCCTTTACCCCCTCCATCTAAAATAATACCCTTTCTGTAACATGTGGTTGTGATGTATGACCTAAAAGCCAATAATTATGGTAATGATCCTCTGGTAAGTGCAGCTCTGTACTTAGAGATTAATTAAAGGCCGACTGCCCAGGGCTCCCATGGGACACATCCATTCCTAATATAATAGTTGGCACTTTGGAGATCTTTGGCATGGATGGAGGATGCTCAGCTGTGGTGAACTTCTCTGCATCTTCCATCCATGCCAAAGATCTCCTAAGAGCCAACTATTATATTAGGAATGGATGTGTACCATGGGAGCCCTGGGCAGTCGGCCTTTAATTAATCTCCAGGTACAGAGCTGCACTTAGCAGAGGATCATTATCATAGTTATTGGCTTTTAAGGCCTGCATCACAACCACATGTTAAAGAAAGGGAATTATTTTAGATGGAGGGGGAAAACGAAAAAAGACAAATATACAAATGTTGTTTTAACAACAAAGGGATCAAGGAGGAACCCACATTACTAAGAACACCCATTCGTTCTTAAGGCTTCTGGCTAGACTTCTCAACCAGAGTAGACCTTTTGTTGAATGCATGTCTGAAGCTTTCCATGGTCATGAGAGACATTCTATTGATGCTAAGCGTGCACAAAGATGGTATGCTACTAACTTATAATGATACATATCATACAAGTGAACCAGAAGTTACATTCATTTCATGCCCATGCTTTAGTGCTTCTATGCCCATCATTTGATTTTTAAAGATACCAAACTTATTTACATATCATTTCAGTTACCATTGGAGACTAGAACTTTGTAATTCTACTATGTCCGCCAATCAAAAATTCGGGTCCTCTTCCTTTTCACTTCCTACTTCTATCTGTGATGAAGTGGAAATAATTATTATAAATTTCTTGTGGGGATAGTGTGAAGGCAAGAATGATATCCATCTTCTTAAGTGGGATGATGTAACCATCTTCTTAAGGTATTCTGTGGATCAAATTGATCCATGAGAAATACCTTATTAAGTATTCCATCTAAAATATTGATATCTATGGTCAACTTTCTTGGTATTTATTGTACTCCCAGGTTGGAGGCTATTGCTACTCATCTCTGTATCCAAATTGCCATTTTTCGGAAGTGGGTATTTTGCTCTTTTGATATCTAGCAGCTATCAATGAAAGTAATCTTTTTAGATGGGATAGACACTTCTACAATGTTTCTCTTGGGAGGAAACTTCTTTTCTTCTGTAGTTGTTGGTATATATGAACTGTTTTCTTCTGCTAGTCTATTGTTCTGCTGGTTTACAGTCTCCTACTATCATAATTTGAGTGTTGTGTTATTAACAAGATACCAAACAATGAAATTGTCCCTGTTGTCCTGGTCTGCATGTCATATGTTCTATCTTGGTTGGTGTTAAGTCTTATGCAGCTGACTTATTTTAAGTATTTCAGTTCTTAATTTTATGAGATGTTATACATGATATCATATACTTATATGTTTAAGTATTTCAGCTGGCTTATAGGGACAGTTAGGTATTTGTCTCATAATGCTTGTTATAAGTAATAACAATATGTTGATATCAGATCTAAGAAGAAATAGACTGTCAGTGCCTTTATGCATAGAGATTTGCTATAATATTGAGATTCTATGGGATATGTTGGACATAACCCATAGCATCAGGACCACACACAGCTTTGAATCTCCTTTGGTAGAGTCTAAATAGCCATGCGTCAAAATACTCCTTTGTAGTAGAGAGATCGCCTAGTTTGAGAAGAGAAGCAGTGTAGCTAGTCTGACAGTATAAGTAGCCCCTGTAATCGAGTATATGTTGAGACATGTGAGCAAAAGTTAATGGATGGATCTGTGAACTATTATTGATTAGGTGGGTACCTATGCTATTGCAGTTCTTGAAGGATTTTTCTTAAAGGATGTTTCTTCTGCCTCTTTTTTTGCTTCTTGTATATTGATAGACTTCATGTATGTCTTCTCCCTTCCCTCCCCTTTTCTCTTTTTCCTTTTTCATGTTGTATATTCGACCCCCTTTTGCTGCAATTGTTGCAAAAAAATCAGTCCTTTTATACTACTGTTTCTTTGATTTTTTTCTATTTCCTCTTGTGTCTCCTATTCTAGCTTCTTTTTTTTTCTTTATTTGCAATTTCTCCTTCATTTCCTGTTCCTGCTATTGCATCTAAATTTTTGTTACTTCTATGTCCCCTCTTATTGCTACTTTTTCTTACTTATTCTTGCTCCTACATGACTACATCTCCTACATGACTACATCTCAAACAGCTGTTCCTCTACTTATTATATATTTTCCTTCATGTAGATGGATTTTCTAATAGATCGGAGTTGGATGTATATTGGGAACAGAGTGCACAGTGATGTATTCAAGGCAGGGTTATGAAAGTTCATTGAGTTTGCTCTTATCCATCAGAGACCAACTAGACAGCGGAAATTAATATGTCCTTGCAAGGTATGTTTGAACAGATACCTCAAAACAGAGGAGGAGGTATTCTCACATGTATTACAAAAAGGATTTGTACATAGCTATGATGTTTGGACGTTTCATGGGGAGATGATTGGTAGGAGCAATCCTGTTGTGGCACCAAACATGCCTAGCACCGACAATATGCATCAGATGTTGGAGGATTTGTTTGGTATGGGTGACACAACAAATGACCACTCTACTGAAGCTACAGAGGAACCTGCAAATGTAGATGCACACACATTTTACAAGCTACTAAAAGAGGCAGATCAACCACTCTATAGAGGTTGCACAAGTCATTCTAAGCTATCGTATTTGGTTGCCTTGCTATTTCTGAAGGAGGAATCTGGATGGTCCAACGATTCTTTCACAAAGTTGTTACAGTTGATTGTTTCAGGATTTCTGGAAGAAAATTGTCTATTCCCGGAGACGTACTATGAAGCAAATGCGATCGTGAAGGATTTACAACTTGATCATTCTACTATAGACGTATGTACAAATAATTGCATGCTTTTTCACAAAGATGCAGCTTCAAAAGAAAATTGTGATACTTGTGGTGCTTCAAGATGGAATGAAAAGCAATACAAAACAAAGGGAAAGAAGGTAGCTGCTAAGTTCATGTATCACTTCCCTTTGATACCTCGGTTAGAGAGGCTCTATATGTCTTCATCTATTGCTAAAGACATGATTTGGCCATCAGAAGTAAAAGGCAAGGATGGTCGTATTCATCATCCTTCAGACACACCAGAATGGTTTTCTATTGATGCCAGGTATCCAGACTTTGTTGCTGAACCACACAATGTTAGATTGGCATTAGCAACAGATGCATTTAATGCATTTGGCAATATGAGTGCATCACATAGCATCTGACCTGTGTTGGTGACACCTCTCAATCTTCCGCCTTGGCTTCTTATGAAAGAACAATTTATTATGATGTCCCTATTAATCCCAGGTCCACATATGGTTGGCAATGACCTTGATGTATACTTGGAGCCATTAATTGAGGAGTTACAACTACTTTGGAAGCTTGGAGTCAAAGTTTATGATGCATATAGAAAAAGGAACTTCACTACGCGGGCAATGATTTTATGGACCATTAATGATTTCCCAGCATATGGTGACTTATCTGGTTGGAGCACTAAAGGTAAGAAAGATTTGGGATGTCCTTGTTGTAATGTGGAGACTGTATCAAAATGGTTACAGTATGGGAAAAAGAAATGCTATGGTTTCCATCGACGTTTTCTTCCAATGAATCATCCGTATAGACGTGATAGGAAAAATTTTGATGGTGAAAAAGATTTTCGACTTCCACCTAAGCCACTATCTGGAGAAGATATACTGAGGCAATTTGATGGGTATGAAAATATCACATTTAGAAAAATGAATAAGCGCAAGAGGCTTGGAGATCAAATTCAACCATTACCTCCTGGTTGGAATAAGATAAGCATCTTTTTTCAGCTACCTTATTGGAAGTATTTATCTGTTAGACACAATCTGGATGTGATGCACATAGAAAAGAATGTGTGCGAGAATATTTTAAACACATTATTGGGTGATTCTAAGAAAAGTAAAGACAACTTACAAGCTCGTCAAGATTTGAAGAAAATGCGCATTCGAAGAGATTTATGGCCAGTAGATGGAGGTGACCGCTATTACTTGCCTCCAGCATCTTACACCATGACTAATGCGTAGAAAGATAAGTTCCTATCTGTGTTAGAAAAGTTGAAAGTTCCTGATGGCTATTCTTCTAACATATCTAGGTGTGTTAGCAAATCTGATAGAAAACTTGTTGGGCTGAAAAGTCATGATTGTCATGTTCTTATGCATCAACTTCTACCTATTGCCTTGAGACATTGCATAAGCTTAGATGTGTACAAGCCTATTGCTAATTTGTGCTCATTTTTCAACAAGTTTTGCTCTAACATTATTGATGTGGAGGAATTCAAAGAATTGGAACAAGAAATTGCTGTCACTCTTTGCCAGTTGGAGAGAATCTTCCCTCCTTCTTTCTTCACCATCATGATGCATTTGCCCATTCATTTAGCTTATGAAGCCAGGCAAGCCGGATCTGTCCGAACTAGGTGGATGTACCCAATAGAGAGATACTTGAAGAAATTGAAGAAGTATGTAAGAAACAAAGCTAAACCGGCTGGTTGTATTGCTAGTTGCCATTTAGCTGAAGAAAGTTTGACATTTTGTGGTAGGTACTTGCATAATTTTGAGACAAAACAGATCTGCACTCCTCATAATGTTGATGGATCTCCAATTAGAGTTGGAGTGTCAAGAAATTTTGACATCCACACTTTGGAACAAGCCCATCGTTATGTCCTTTTCAATAAAGAGGAATTGGATGTTTACAGAAGGTATGATTTAATTACATCCTAAAATTCTTGTTGATATTTGTATATATGTTGTACATTAATTTAGACACTTCTTATAAAGCAGTGAACACATGTGTATTCTTCAAGATATGGAACCCAACATTGCCCCACGGACCCTAGAAACAAAACATGAAAAGGAGTTCTCTAAGTGGTTGAAAGAGCATGTAAGTCTCAAACATAAATATTGTTGTCACTCTTAATGTTCAAGTTAGTGTAGATTACATTAATGTTTTACTTTTTTATGAAGGTAATGCAAATGCGAGAGATTAGGCCGAACAGTATTAGCGATGATTTGAGATGGTTATCCCAAGGCCCTTGTGCTGAGGGAATGTCTTATGAAGGATTTTCGGTCAATGGATATCGTTTCCGTTCAAAGCCCATTGAAAGTACATGTACTACACAACATAGTGGAGTGTATTTGTGTGCTGACACTTCAAGTTATTCAAGTGGTAGAGATCGAAATCCTATAAATGTTGAAGTCACGTATAATGGCTACTTAGAGGAGGTTATTGAGCTAACTTATGGTCCAGGAATCAAAGTTCCGTTATTCAGATGTTCTTGGTATGATGAAAGCACTTCTAACGGGTTGCGAATTGATGAGTATGGGTTCACACAAATCAACACTTCAAGGATAAAAAAAAAGGAGGAACCGTTTATCCTGGCTTCTCAAGCATTGCAATGCTTTTATGTGAAGGATCCTAATGATGATGATTGGTGCACAGTGCTAAAGCATCCTCCTAAAGATTATTCTGAAGTACCTCTTATTGAGAATTGTTTGACTGGTTTACAATCTAATGGTGGTGTAACTAGTGATGTGTCTTGGACGAGGAGTGACACCGAGGGATCTTTTGTTGATAGAACTAAAAAAAAGAATGATGGGGCTAATATTTAGTTCATTAATCTGTCTGTTTTGTTTGCAAGTCTAGAATAATTTACTTGGGGAATATGTTGTATTGCATTTTTTTGGCAAACTGTTACTATATGGCATATTCTTTGCAATTTATTTAGTCTTGTTTCATATACCAGCAAGTAGGACATCATTATTCTTTTTTGCGATATGAAACCAAGGTACTCTACAAGTTATATGTTTTTCAAATGCTGAATATTCATATGTTGGTGTCTCATATTCTCCGCAATTTATTTGTTTTTCAAATGTAGCTACTACTTTTGTTACTGACATTTCTGCACTAATAATCTAATTTTTTTTCCTTGTCAATTGAAGGATGGCAGGAAGAAGATTCACTAGATCTAGTTGTAACAACCCACCCAGTCAACCTATTGATGTCCCTCCATCCACAATTGAAGAAAATTGTGAGGATGAACCTACTCTACTGTCCAACAATATTGAAAATGATGTAATAGTTGAAGAAAATGTTGAGGATGAACAGGAGAATAGGAAGTATGGACGTGGGCCTGCAAGTGAGCAAAGCCTACTTCCTAAGCAAGGGCAGCCACGTCACAAGGTCCAATGGGATGATGAAGGAAATGCTATTGGGGAGAATGGTGCCAAATTGAATCGTTATTGTCATATGCTAGCAAGGAAACCACACATATGGCATCTAGACTTGAAGTGGAACGAACAACCAGAACAAGCTTTCGCAGATAGAAAATCATTTATTGAGGTAATCTTTTTCATAAAAAGACCAACAAATTGTATGATTGTTATATCTAAAGTAATATTTTCTATGTTTTTGTAGAAATACTTTGATTTAGGCAGTCACCCTAATGCATGGAATCACATTGATGAACACATTAGCAAAGGGATATCAGTGTGGAGGGCACGTGTAAAGAAAGATTACTATGAAAAGTACAAGATTGAACCAGAATTGATGATGAAGAAAGTTGAGAAAAATGCTTCCATAGATATGGACCAGTTTAAAAATCTTGTTAAAGAATGGGGAACCGAGAAGTCTAAGGTACAATGGTTTCATATAACTTTTTTTTTATCAATAAGCGCGTTTCTCTTTCATTACTCACAAAATTTACAAAGGGGAGCAAAGCTCAATACATCTATAAAGATAGATATCAAAAGTCAAAAAGAAGGATGCAATTTATCTATGCAAACTTCTATAATCAGTATTTATGCAATGCCACACACTGTTTGGTTTGCTCCTACTGTCTTCAAAAACACATCTGTTTCTATGTATCCATATGTGATAAATGATAAGAGTAGCAAGAAGAGCTTCATTTATGTTCTTTAGCAGGTGTACTTCATTTCTGTTCCAGCAGTAGGTGTACTTCAACGATGCTGCAGATTTTTTGAATCTGCTCAATTCCTCTGATCTCAGGGAGCTTCCACACTCCACACTTCACATCAGTCCCCTTTCCAATGTGGAATTGGACATTATAGAGATATCTATCTCTTATATTGAGGATGTTCTTCCACATCCAGCTATTGGCTTGCTTATATTGAGGATGGTTTCATATAACTTGCATGTATACCTATCTACTTTTTCTAATTATATGTTTCTTATGGTTTAGAAAATTTCCGAGATCAACAAGGCAAACAGAGCAAAAAAAGTGATGGATCATACCACAGGATCAAAGCCATGGAGTTGTTATCGGGCAGAAATGGTATTAATAATGGACACTTGTCTTTCCTAGTAGGAGTTGAACATATAACATGGACAATTATTATGTTATCTATCATGTGTAGGTCAGTGAAGATCAACCCGTTGTGCCTCTTAACAAATTTTTGGAAAAAGTTTACGACAAAAGCCCACAAGTGGTTAGAAAATGGATATTTGCTTTCCTATGATGTCTACAAAGCTACATATGCTTAGATATCTCAATTTAAGCTTTCCTTTTATGATGCTTTCTAATTACAGCTTGAAATCTCTGATATAGTGGAAAACCAAGTAGCAAACCAAGAAGAAATAGATCCTAGAAGTGTTGATAATCTAGCACGTGCTGCTTATTTGCAAGTTTTAAATCCTTCCAAAAAGGCTAGGATCTGAGGTGTTGGAATTGGGCACAAAGAGATAGGACATAGGGGAAAAGCTGCCCGTATAAGATATGAAATGCTTCTTGAGGAAAGCAATGCAAAGGATGTATGTTGGAGAGAATCTAAACTTGAACTATTAGTTACAACTAGTCTATTAGATTGATGTTTGTAATTTGTTTTCTATTTCAGGATAAACTTAAGGAACTTGAAGAAACAGTAAATGGATTGAAGAACTCTGCCATCCAATTAATGACTTGGTATAATCAATCACAGGTAACTCAGATTCAGTTGTCTATGTCAATGTAATATATAATTTTTTTTTGACATTGTTGATGTATTTGTTATAGGATGGCGGTATTAATGTTGATTGTGCAGCTGAATACCCCAATCAGAATACTACAGGTGTCTTACACATGCAAAGTGGCACAAATAGGTCGGATGTGGGTTCTTTTCACATACAAGACAATACAAGTAATGGTGCAGATGTAGGCATGTTTCCCAGCCAAAATAATTCAAGCGGGGATGTCTTAGAAAGACTTTCTAGACCAAGCAATTCAAGGGAGACTGGAGTAGGCATGCTTTCCATACAAGGAAATTCAAGGGAGAATGGAGTAGGCAGACTTTCCATACAAGCCAATTCAAGGGAGAATGGAGTAGGCAGGCTTTCCATACAAGGCAATGGACATCTACGGATCTTTCCGCCACAGGTAACTCATTACAGCTATAGATTATTTTCAATATTCATACACATAAGAATATTAACATGTACACTTTATTAAATGTTGTAGTTGAAAGTTGGTCCCCTTCTTCTGGTAATAATCGACAAAGTTATCCTCAAATGCAGAACACACCAACCACATCTTCATCGGTGTCTTTCACACCAAGAAATCAGCGTTTAAATCCTGTAAGTAATTCATTTCAGCTTATCTACATGAAGTGGGTGTTTAAGGCGTTTTAGGCCCAAATTATGCAATTTAAAGGCTAAACTAGCATGAATCGAGTCTAGATTTGGTCAAATTAGATCACCTTCAGTCATTGCATGGTTGATATAGGTTTGATTTAGAGTAAATCAGGTCAAATTTTGGCAAATTAGGTCTGGTCTGAGGAAAATCAGGTCTGATTTGGGGAAATGAGGATTGATTTGGGCCAAATTGGTATGTCCTCATAGCGTTGTTTGTTAAGTTTTTTCTACTTTTTCATATTTTTATTGTTCTTGCTTCTTTCTCTTTTCTTTTTTTATCCATTCTCCTGCATCTTATTCATGCGTCCTGCTGCTATGTTTTTTCTGAGTTATTCATCCTATATTCCCTCCTACTACTATGCAAGCATGTGCATATTTTCTTTTTCAAATTTGTCCTATACATCCTGCTACGAAATCTACTACTACTATTTACATATCTAATTTTCTTTTTCTGATTTCTTCCTCCTAAATCTCCTCTCTTAGCCACTGTTGTTTGCATGTTTCCATTTATTTTCACTGACCTATTCCTTCCTCTATATTTTCTAATTCAGCACCTGCTACTGCTGTTTTTTATTTTGTTTTGTTGATTCTTCCTCTTTCAATCTCCTTTTACTGCCCTTGGTTTGTCTTATTCTAACTTCTTCCTACAGAACTTCTACCATTTGCATGCTCTTTTTATCCCATTTTCTCTCACCAATTCGTACTTGTCTTCCTCTTACTGTTATTTCATTTTCTTCATGTTAATTCTGTTGTCCCTGATTCTCCTATAGTTATCAATTCAAATTAAAGATGGCAGTAATTGTGATGATGAATCCTGTTATTGCCTACTATTTCTGCTCCAGATGCCCTTGTCCCCTGCTTGTCCCCATCTTTTGAGTCATTTTCTTAAGGGGCTGTTGATATTAATAACCTTGGGAATGGCCACTCTCTGTATGGGCTAACTCTATCTACTTTGTTTTTAACTTTTGGCTGTCCAAGCTGCTCCAAATTGTTGGGAATTGTTCAAAAACATATATTTGTTATTCTTATTATTCTGCATTGTAATATGGGTCTGAATTGGTTTGTGTCCATATGTGATAAATGATAAGAGTAGCAAGAAGAGCTTCATTTTTGTTCTTTAGCAGGTGTACTTCATTTCTGTTCCAGCAGCAAAGTATTGCTCTTTTAGGTGCTCAACTCTTCCACAACCACTTGGTCCAAGGCAAGACCTCATGTTTAGACCTGCAGACCTCCCAAGCATCTTTTAGAGAGATAGTTTTTAGTTTCCCGAGCATGCAGATATCATCTCCACTTCCCAGCTCAACGTTGCTGCAGATTTTTTGAATCTGCTCAATTCCTCTGATCTCAGGGAGCTTCCACACTCCACACTTCACATCAGTCCCCTTTCCAATGTGGAATTGGACATTATAGAGATATCTATCTCTTATATTGAGGATGTTCTTCCACATCCAGCTATTGGCTTGCTTATATTGAGGATGGTTTCATATAACTTGCATGTATACCTATCTACTTTTTCTAATTATATGTTTCTTATGATTCATTTTTGTATTTATATTGATAGGGTAGAATTACTTTTAATGATGGATTTCAACGGACAATTCACCTTGGAGTAGACCAAAACCGAAATATAAGGGTAAGTTGTTTGTTTTACTATGATTTATGTATTAACTTTAAATTCTATTAATATAATGATTTGTCATTTTTAGGAGAAGAATATTCCAGTACCTAACCGTATGAGGCGTGGCATTGATGAAGAACACAACACCATTTGAAGGAATATGGAGACATTATAGATCTTAAGAGTTTCTAGCATGATATGTTGATTGTCATCAATCTCAAATTTTAAAACCATATGTACTCTCTATTTATATCAACGTTGAGCACGCAATGTATGGATAATATTTTGCTTCAATATCAAAAATTGGTTTGAGGTGATTTAACATTTTTATGTGTCATTTTGGTGTTGAATCTTCTTATGATGTCATGTGAATTAGTATAAAAATATTGCTTGAGGTTATGTATACAAAGTTTTCATTTAAAATTTGATATTCACTATAGTAACAATTAATTAACATTTAATAAATCATTCAATAATCAATAACCAAATCATTTACAGTAGTCCCTCATAAATATATTGATGAAGGTCTAGATTGACCATCAAAATTGCATTCATGACTACCTCAAAAATATATTCTCCAGGACCATCAAGTCCCTCAAAAATGTATTCATGAAGGCTAAATAGTCCCTCAAAAATGTATTCATGAAGGCTAAATAGTCCCTCAAAAATGTATTTATGAAGGCTAAATAGTCCCTCAAAAATGTATTTATGAAGGCTAAATAGTCCCTCAAAAATGTATTTATGAAGGCTAAATAGTCCCTCACAATTGTATTCGTGAGGGCCACTGGTATTTGTCACATGAGTTCTCTTCACGGACCATTTGTGAGGGCCAGACCCTCAACCGTCCCTATTTCTGAGGGCATGTAGAGAGGGGTTTGTGACAGGACTCTCCCGGAATAATGGCCCAATTTTTTTGTAGTGGATAGTTGAACAAGGTGAAAATCAAGAACAAGTACCCTTTATCATAGATGGAAAATCTATTTGATCTATTGAGGGGTGTTCTAGTGTTCTCAAACATAGATCTGAGGTCAGGATATCATCAGTTGTAGATCAAGGAAGATGACACACCCAAGTCAGCTTTTAGGACTCCGTATGGTCACTATGAGTTTGTGGTCATATTGTTTGGGATAACCAATGCATCGACAACATTAATGGACCTTATGAAGATGGTGTTTAAGCCTTATCTTGATCAGTTCATGGTAGTGTCCATCGACAACATCCTGATCTACTCCCGTAGTATCCAGCAGCATGATCAGCACCTACGACAGACATTGACCTTGTTTAGACAACATAAGTTGTACGCTAAGTTCAGCAAGTGTGAGTTTTGGATAAAGGAGGTGTCGTTCCTTGGGCATGTGATATTTGTTAAAGGTGTGTGTGTGGATCCCAAGAAGGTTTAGTCTATGTTAGAATGGGGCATCCAAATATGTCGATAGAGGTTTGTAGTTTCCTTGGCTTGGCAGGCTATTACAAGAGGTTTATCAAGAACATCAATGTAGTGGTGTTACCTCTAACAAAGCTGACGGGGAAAGGTGTATCATCTGTCGGGGATGACAAGTGTCAGCATTCTTTTCAGGCTTTGAAGGAAAAGATGAACAGTGCGCCAGTGTTGGTTCTTCTAGTACAAGGGAAAGGTTACATCATTTGTTGTGATGCAACGAAGAATGGTTTGGGTTGTGTGTTGATGCAAGGTAACAATGTGATTTCTTTTGCTTCACGATATCTTAAGAAACACAAAGAGAACTACCCAAAGCATGATCTAGAGCTTGCTATTATGGTCCATGCTTTGAAGATATGGAGACACTACCTTTCTATCAAGAAGTGTCATATCTTCACTGACCATAAGAATCTACAATACATATTCTCAAAGCAGGAGTTGAACATGCAACAAAGATGCTAGAAGGAGTTGATCAGTGATTTATGATTCCACCATAGACTACCATCCAGGAAAGGTGAATGTGGTGGAAGATACTTTGAGCAGGAAGTCTTCTTCGTTGTCATATGCTGACAAGGTGTGGTTACGCTCTTTGGTGTGTCATAAGAGAGACATATTAGTGTCTCTTCATCAGATGAATGTGAATTTGGAGGTCTCTTTGTTGGAAGGTATGCTAGTACATTTATAGGTGAATCCTACATTAAGCAAGTTGATCATAGATGCACAATTTGATGATACTGTGATACAGAAGATCCAAGCAGAGTTTGGCAGCAAGAAGCGTGATGGATTCCATGAGTCATAGGACAGCACAGTGTGCAACCAATGTACATCAGTGGTTCCTGATATGGAAGATCTGAGGAAGTTGGTTCTAAAAGAGGCTCACTCTTTTATATACGCTATGCATCCAGGTAGCACCAATATGTACCACAATATGAAAGATCTTTATTGGTGGTCTATCTTGAAGTGTGATGTAGCTGAGTTTGTGGCAAAGTTTACTATGTGTCATCATGCCAAGGCGGAGCATCAGAAACCTATAGGAACTTTGCAACGGTTACCTATATCGCAGTGGAAATGGTATCATATCATGATGGACTTTGTGGTTGGACTTCCTAGGATATCCAAAGGTCATGATTCCATTTGGGTGATCGTTGATAGGTTGACCAAGTCAGCATATTTCCATCATGTGAAGACAATGTATACATTTGAGAAGTTGGTACAAGTGTATGTTGATGAGATAGTATGTTTGCATGGTATCCCAACTACCATTAATTGTTTATGATAGAGGTCCTCAAATTAACTGTCACTTTTGGGAGCATCTGCACATAGCGACGAGTACACATTTAATTTTCAGTACATCATTCCACCCGTAGACATATGAACAGTCTGAGAGGACTATACATACTTTAGAAGATCTATTGAGAGCTTGTTTCTTGTAGTTCTTGGATAGTTGGGATATAACCTCAGTTTGATAGAGTTTAAGTACAATAACAACTATAAGAGGAGCATTGGCATGGCACCATTCGAGGCTTTTTATGGAAGACATTGCGGATCTCCGTTGTGTTGGTACGAGAATGGTGAATATTATCTTTTGGGTCATGAGCTTGTACAGCAGACAATAGAGAATATTAAGCTGATATAGCAATAGCTGAGAGAATCCCAGGATAGGTAGAAATTGTGACACCTCATCACGCTAAATGAGATTACTCAAAACACAAAACACGATCAACTACTAATTAATCACATAGTCAAAAATGTGAAACAATTAAAACTGATTCCAACAATGTAAATAAACTCTAGAACATTTATAAAAGGTCCATCATTCCATTCTGATATACTTTAACAAGCATTTTCATATGGGTCCAAAGACCTCAGTCACATCCTGCATACAAAAGATATTTCACATGTCTGTGCCATATATTTACAAACATTGGCATTATACCAAAATCTCGTGTCGATACAAATATATCATCTAGAAAACACATCCCATACCAGGACCTGAGAGTACAGGGATGACACTAGGAATCTACTACTAACATCTATGACTAACATCTACAACTAACCAACCTTCTGAATCTATTGATCACTAGGTTGGTTCTCTTCCACAGCACGACCTCGACCTCGTGCCCGTGACCACCTAAAAAACATGTGGTGACCCACGGGTGAGACCCAGTCCCAGCGAGAGATATAACTCTCTCCAACATATATTGATTATAACATTAATTAACAGTAAATACATTGAGCAGTTAGGATATTGAATAAACAATATGAACAGATTGAACAGTTTAAGCATACTAAACAGTTAAGCAAATAAGTTGTAACATCAAGTAGAATTGTACAATTGTCATAAGTCTGCATCATGTAAGAACTATGTAGTATAAAGACAAGACAAGGGTTAATCAACCAATGTGATACGTATTAAACCCTAGCAATTATACTACATGCGCTGGTATTATATCTTTTATTATTATGCCCTGGGGAATTTGAGTCGTACCACTCAAAGTCCAACTGACCACTGTAAAGTACTATTCAGTTCCGTATAACATCTAGGAGTGTCGGTATCCTAAGATCTCTTCCCCTCGGTCAGTACGAGTAAACTATAGTGACATACCAGTCAAACTACCAATAGTGACATACTGTCAATTGATAACAACTAGTCTGTACTTGGTACAAGTTACGACAGCAGAAAACAGGGTATACAAAACCCTCTAATCCGAGGTACAACCGCAGTTGTCCTCAATCACATCAAATATCTGAGGCATGACCATAGCCATCCTCCATAACCTGTAATTGTGGATGACAAGTATATATCCTCAACTTGCCACCCCTACATACTCAACTGTATGCGCTCTGAGTTTCCCTTGGGAATACTCATTTCACCATCCAGTAAGTTCTAACACTGAAGATGGCTCTAAGGCACAGGTCTCTACATGATTAAGGTTACACTTGATTAATTACTGCCAATTGAATGCATTAAGGCTTTATCATACAAGTGGACATTCAAACCCTAATTCTTTTCTAACAATAGTATATGTATAACAACTTCAAAAGATATAAAACATTTGAGATAAAATCTTAATCACATTACCACATCTATCATTCATTTCAAATTAACAGACCACACTTATCATCATACTATTGCAAGATACCAATATCTTATCACAAGTTCTAGGGTTTTAACCCTTATTGGAACATGAAGAGGATTTCACCTCAATCATGGCTTAAAACATGCCCAATGGTCTTTAAGACCATCACATTATTCATAGTAAGGTTATCATCATCATTCCATGCATTAAGCAAGGCTGAAAAGATCATTAGCACATGTATGTCCATAGATTTTAACATGGCAAGGCACTAAGATATTCAAATAATACTACATTGTGGTTTCAACATAAGAAGAGTGTAATTCATTATCACATTAATCATTCAAGAGGTCTGATTACAACCAATAAACATCATATAATTACATTAAGGTTAAGTATAACAAGCTAGATCACATTGGAGTTACACATCCACTTATTATAGTGATTTATCAAATATAACTATATAATGGCAAAGATAAGACTACCAATTAATGGTATTGAACCATTGAATTATCTTCACTATGACCCACATATAATAACATGTGATTTATTCTAATCCGTTGGATGTTAAAGCATCCAATATTATTCATTGGATTAGGTTCATTGTTCAAGGTTACCAATTGAAGTATAGGTCTAACCATTAGATCAATTGAACCAAGGAACCATTGGTTCAAGGTATAGTCAAATCTACAATTACATTCCTAATCCATCATATATGATGATGACCATATCCACCATTAATTGTGATCATTAGGTCACCATTGGTTGCTAGATCAGTAATACATTCAGTTAACATCATCAAATAATAAGCCAATATCATCATTGATTGATAACATCATTAGAATACTTAGTGGATGATAACTAAATGTCTAATTGAGTCAAAACCTGACCTAAGGTGGTGACCATAGGTTGTCACCATAAATTGGACACCCTTGATAGTGAACATAAGTTTCCATGATAGCAACACTATTGGTTGTTGAATAGTATGACAACCAATTATGTGATAAGGAAGGAAATAGCTTGAAAACCCTAATTTGAACCATCATTTGTTTTGTACATAGCACCATAGGTTGTTGCTATCAACCTGTCCCAGATCATGTTACACCTTATAAAGGATGTACACACGTTTACAGGTTCATATAGAACTGGAATAAAATAGGAAACACCACAAAATTTGTAATTCTATACAAGCATGATTTCTCTATGGTTAGATCATCACATTCAAGCATAATCATGAACCAACAAGCTTCTAGTAAGCAATATAAGTGAAGAATGTTATATAACTCGCCTCTATAGAGTAGGTAAGATATCCAACAGAAAAAATCTCGAGCAAATCGGGCAAGGAAACCTTGGATTCAGATCTGAACTTGGCCAACTATGCAATTCTCTCCACAAACAAGCAAAACCCTAGAAAAGAAACAAGAAGGAAGGAGTTTTGAGTTCTAGGGGAATGTTCACCATGGAAAACCATGGTTCTGACCTGGAGAGATGTAGGAGGAAGAGTAACAAAGAATTAAACGGAGGAAATAAGGAAAAACTTACACTTTGAGGTCAATATCACTAGGGGGAAGCTTTATAGAGCCAAAAAGAGAATCAATTGCAACCCTAGAATTTTTTTTCCAAGAGAATCCCCACTTTCTTTTTCCTTGGGCAGAAAAAATCCCAGCTGAACAGAGGGAGTACGAATTTGGGAGAAGGAGAGAGACAATGTAGAGGAAATGGCTCGTTTGGGGGCTTTTGGATAAGTATATGACACTTTAATATTAAGAAAAAGAAAAAGTTGCAATTCTAGTATATATCCAAGTGTCCATGGCTTTAAATTATTAAAAAAACATAAGCACACACACAAGAATCTCTCCCACCGTCCCTCTAGACCTGCTTATCTTTCCTTTGGCGAAATTCCCAGCCAATCACATAATTCCTTAGTTGATAGCTACTAAAGGTAGCTCATCCATGAAGGGAAAAACCATAAAATACCCTTGATAAAAACACCTTCAAACCATGGCTCACCTAGGAGCCACATGGCTCAAAAATCTCAAGAATGATAATATAACAACTAAGGAACATAATTTATGTGACAAATTGCAAAGAAAACCCCTAAATTGGGTAAATTGTAGAAAAGTCCAAAATGTACAGAAAATTGCATAACTTGCTCAAACAGTGTTCAAATTGGACCAAATTTGAAACTTAAGCTTGTATTATGATTTCAAAACATATCAAAATGTTATATTAGGGTTATAAGAATTCAATTATGGTAATTAAGCTCATTCAACTCATTAAGTAAGTTCAAGGGCCTTACAACTATAAACCCCTAACAAGGATTTCACCCTAAAATCCTACGCAAAAGGAGATGGGTATTTTCTACGCATCTCATTCTCTAGTTACCATGTGGCTTCCTCTATGCCACAATGATTCCACAAAACTTTCACTAGTATTATATCTTTTCTCTTCAGCTTTTTTCACCCTTCTATCCATGATCAACACAGGACCCTCAACATAGGAGACATCCTCATCTAACTCAACCTCTACTGGATGGATTGTTTGGTCAGTATCTGGATGGAATTTCCTCAACGTAGAGATGTGAATGACATTATGCAATCGATGTAGCTCTGGTGGTAGCTCCAACTTATATGCTACCTTTCCAACACGTGCTAGGATAGGGTATGGTCCCATAAATCTAGGAGCCAACTTACCATTCTTTCCAAACCTCAACACACCTTTCCATGGAGAAACCTTAAGATATACTCTATCTCCCACTTGGAACTCAAGTGGCCTGCGTCGGTTGTCTGCATAAGATTTCTACTTGTCCTGGGCTGCTTTCAACTATTGGTGTATCACTTTTATCTTTTCTGTAGTCTGTTGTACTAGCTCAGGACCCAAAAGTTGATATTCACCTATCTCATACCAGCAAACAGGAGACCGACATCATCTCCCATATAGATCCTCAACAATGTCAATGCCTGGTGAAGGTGTTGCTCATGTTTTTGACTATCATTGGAGTATATCAGGATATCATCTATGAACACAACCACACACTGATCAAGATAAGGTCTAAACACCCTATTCATCATATCCATAAAAGCTACAGGTGCACTGGTTAGCCCAAACGGCATAAACACAAACTCATAATGACCATACCTAGTCCTAAAAGATGACTTGGATATATCATCAGCCTTAATTCTCAATTGATGGTAACCTGACCTTAGGTCTATCTTTGAAAACACAATGGAACCTCTCAGCTGATCAAAAAGATCATCAATCCTCAACAAAGGATACTTATTCTTTATTGTCACCTTGTTCAACTATCTATAGTCTATACACAACCTCGTTGAACCATCCTTCTTTTTAACAAACAACACGGGAGCACCCCAAGGGGAAGTTCTCGGCCTGATAAAACCCTTCTCTAACAGTTCTTGTAACTGTTTCTTTAACTCCTGCATCTCTGCTGGTGCCATCCTGTATGCTGATTGAGCTATGGGTTGTGTTCCAGGAACAAGATTGATCTCAAACTCAATCTCTTTAGGAGGGGGAATGCTAGGAAATTCCTTAGGAAAGACATCCTCAAATTCTCTTACCACTAGTACCACCTGGATATTAGGACCTACCGCCTTGGTATCCACAACATGAGCTAAGAAAGACTCACATCCTTGTCTCATCAATTGTTCAGTTGTCATGGCTGACATCAAACATGTAGGAAGAATCTTTCTATCACCCTAAAAAATGCACTGTACATCTCCATCATGGAACGTCGCCACCTCAGTACTACATTCCAAGATTACCTTGTGTTTTTCTAAGGTATCCATTCCTAGGATTACATCAAAACCATGCATATCAAGTGGTAAAAGATCCACTTGAATGTTGTGTCCAGAAAAAGAAAGAACACAAGAAGGGCACACTTCTCGCAACTCGGCGGAATCAACCAAAAGAGTCTCTAGCCATAGGCTATCAGATCTAAGACTAACAGGTAGATAACAACTATCTATCACCTCTCTAGTGATAAAAGAGTGTGTCACACCCGGGTCTAGTAACATAGATATGAAACAAGAAGCAGACATATCAGAATGAAATAACTCCATCTGACCTATCACAACTCGTGGATTGACCACTGCTTTTGGATGGGTCATGGCATATAACCTTGTTGTCGCCTATTGTCGTCCACGTCCTCTACTTGCTTGTCCAGAGGATCTTTCCTGGGATGCCTGACCACATCCTCTGCCACCGCCACTACTAAACTGTCATTGTTGTGGACCTTGTTGACTTTTCCTTGGCTTCTGAGTCACCTCCTCATCTTTCATAGGTTAATAAGGTCTCGTATGCCCCACTTTCCCACACTTGTAACATGTTCTGGTGTCCTGATATGGCCTAGACGGACCTGTCACTGAAACTGATGAGGTACTGCGGGCTCCAGTCGGTGGAAAACTGTGACCTCTACCCTGACTCGGGGTCCACTATGATGGTGCATGTGATCTTGGTTCAGTGAAGGTTGACCTTGGTTGTGACAACGGTGGGAAAAACCTTGGCTTCTTAAATCCTCCAGATGATTGCCCTTGAAACTGTATAGGTTGCTTCTAAGCATTAGCTTCACGCTTCTCTATGGCAGACCTCTCAATCCTCCTGATAGATTCCACAAAGGTGGAAAACCTTTCCCTAATCTCCAAGGTTGATGTTGTAGTAGTCAACTCTATACTCAGACCCTTCTCAAATCTGCGGATCCTTTCCTTGTCTGTTGTTGCCATGTGTGGGCAGAACCTCCAAAGTTCCATAAACTTTAATTCATACTCATTGATAGTCATAGCTCCCTGACAAAACTTCTCGAATTGAGAGATTTTCTCATCTAGGTAGGTCTCTGGAAAATATTGACTAACAAATTCCCTTCGAAACTCCTCCCATCCTATCACAACTCTTGGCCTTTTCTCCTCTTCTATGGCCCACCAGTGGCCAGCACTACCCTTCAAAAAGTATACTGCATGCTTAACTTTGTCTTCTTCTGTGATGTTTAGGATTTTGAATGCCTTTTCCAGCTTAGTCAACCACATGTCAGCGTCTGCTGGATCAGAAGTACCTGCATATTCAATTGCCCCAACACGTCTAAGACGTTCAAATGTCTTCCTGACACCTTGGGACTCCACATTAGAGGCGATTGCCCTAGCTTGAGGTGCTGGCACTTTGTCAGCAATATGTGTAATTGTGGCCATCATTTGTATAAACATAGACTGAAACTCAGGATTGGCCATCATTGTCGGATCTAGATGAGGCATTGCGGGCTGCTCTGGCCCTTCTTCTGGCACTCTCTCATCATGTGCATGCCTACCTACACCTCCTCCTGGTGCAACATAGCTACTCTCAACGTGTTCTTCATGTCCTCCAGACATATATGCATAAGCATAAACTATGATCAGATATGTGGGATACATAAGAACAGACTCAAACCTAAGTCCTATGTCCCTGTAGACTCGGTAAACCTAGAGCTCTGATACCAACTTAACTGTGACACCTCGTCACGTGAACCGAGATTACTCAAAACACAAAACACGATCAACTACTAATTAATCACATAGTCAAAAATGTGAAACAATTAAAACTGATTCCAACAATGTAAATAAACTCTAGAACATTTATAAAAGGTCCATCATTCCATTCTCATATACTTTAACAAGCATTTGCATATGGGTCCAAAGACCTCAGTCACATCCTTCATACAAAAGATATTTCACATGTTTGTGCCATATATTTACAAACATTGGCATAATACCAAAATCTCATGTCGATACAAATATATCATCTAGAAAACACATCCCATACCAGGACCTGAGAGTACAGGGATGACACTAGGAATCTACTACTAACATCTATTACTAACATCTACAACTAACCAACCTTATGAATCTATTGATCACTAGGTCGGTTCTCTTCCACAGCACGACCTTGACCTTGTTGCCTGTGACCACCTAAAAAAATGTGGTGACCCACGGGTGAGACCCAATCCCAGCGAGAGATATAACTCTATCCAACATATATTGATTATAACATTAATTAACAGTAAATACATTGAGCAGTTAGGATATTGAATAAACAATATGAACAGATTGAACAATTTAAGCATACTAAGCAGTTCAGCAAATAAGTTGTAACATCAAGTAGAATTGTACAATTGTCATAAGTCTGCATCATGTAAGAACTATGTAGTATAAAGACAAGACAAGGGTTAATCAACCAATGTGATACGTATTAAACCCTAGCAATTATACTACATGCGCTGGTATTATATCTTTTATTATTATGCCCTGGGGAATTTGAGTCGTACCACTCAAAGTCCAACTGACCACTGTAAAGTACTATTCAGTTCCGTATAACATCTAGGAGTGTTGGTATCCTAAGATCTCTTCCCCTCAGTCAGTACGAGTAAACTATAGTGACATACCAGTCAAACTACCAATAGTGACATACTATCAATTGATAACAACTAGTCTGTACTTGGTACAAGTTACGACAGCAGAAAACAGGGTATACAAAACCCTCTAATCCGAGGTACAACCGCAGTTGTCCTCAATCACATCAAATATCTGAGGCATGACCATAGCCATCCTCCATAACCTGCAATTGTGGATGACAAGTATATATCCTCAACTTGCCACCCCTACATACTCAACTGTATGCGCTCTGAGTTTCCCTTGGGAATACTCGTTTCACCATCTAGTAAGTTCTAACACTGAAGATGGCTCTAAGGCATAGGTCTCTACATGATTAAGGTTACACTTGATTAATTACTGCCAATTGAATGCATTAAGGCTTTATCATACAAGTGGACATTCAAAACCTAATTCTTTTCTAACAAGAGTATATGTATAACTACTTCAAAAGATATAAAACATTTGAGATATAAATCTTAATCACATTACCACATCTATCATTCATTGCAAATTAACAGACCACACTTATCATCATACTATTGCAAGATACCAATATCTTATCACAAGTTCTAGGGTTTTAACCCTTATTAGAACATGAAGAGGATTTCACCTCAATCATGGCTTCAAACATGCCCAAAGGTATTTAAGACCATCACATTATTCATAGTAAGGTTATCATCATCATTCCATGCCTTAAGCAAGGCTGAAAAGATCATTAGCACATGTATGTCCATAGATGTTAAATGGCAAGTCACTATGATATTCAAATAATACTACATTGTGGTTTCAACATAAGAAGAGTGTAATTCATTATCACATTAATCATTCAAGAGGTCTGATTATAATCAATCAACATCATATAATTACATTAAGGTTAAGTATAACAAGCTAGATCACATTGGAGTTACACATCCACTTATTATAGTGATTTATCAAATATAACTATATAATGGCAAAGGTAAGACTACCAATTAATGGTATTGAACCATTGAATTATCTTCAATATGACCCACATATAATAACATGTGATTTATTCTAATCCATTGGATGTTAAAGCATCCAATATTATTCATTGAATCAGGTTCATTGTTCAAGGTTACCAATTGAAGTATAGGTCTAACCATTAGATCAATTGAACCAAGGAACCATTGGTTCAAGGTATAGTCAAATCTACAATTACATTCCTAATTCATCATATATGATTATGACCTGATCCACCATTAATTGTGATCATTAGGTCACCATTGGTTGCTAGATCAGTAATACATTCAGTTAACATCATCAAATAATAAGCCAATATCATCATCGATTGATAACATCATTAGAATACTTAGTAGATGATAATTAAATGTCTAATTGAGTCAAAACCTGACCTAAGGTGGTGACCATAGGTTGTCAACATAAATTGGACACCCTTGATCATGAACATCAGTTGCCAAGATAGCAACACCATTGGTTGTTGAATAGTATGACAATCAATTATGTGATAAGGAAGGAAATAGCTTGAAAACCCTAATTTGAACAATCATTTGTTTTGTACATAGCACCATAGGATGTTGCTATCAACCTGTCCCAGATCATGTTACACCTTATAAAGGATGTACACACATTTACAGGTTCATATAGAACTGGAATAAAATAGGAAACACCACAAAATTCGTAATTTTAAACAATCATGATTTCTCTATGCTTAGATCATCACATTCAAGCATAATCCTGAACCAACAAGCTTCTAGTAAGCAATATAAGTGAAGAATGTTATATAAATCACATCTATGGAGTATGTCAGATATCCAAAAGCAAAAATCTCGAGAAAATAGGGCAAGGAAACCTTGGATTCATATCTGAACTTGGCCAACTATGCAATTCTCTCCACAAACAAGCAAAACCCTAGAAAAGAAACAAGAAGGAAGGAGTTTTGAGTTCTAGGGGAACTTTCACCATGGAAAACCATGGTTCCGACCTGGAGAGATGTAGGAGGAAGAGAAACAAAGAATTAAATGGAGGAAATAAGGAAAAACTTACACTTTTAGGTCAATATCACTAGGGGGAAGCTTTATCGACCCAAAAAGAGAATCAATTGCAACCCTAGAATTTTTTTTCCAAGAGAATCCCCACTTTCTTCTTCCTTGGGCAGAAAAAATTGCAGCTGAACAGAGGGAGTACGAATCTGGGAGAAGGAGAGAGATAATGGAGAGGAAATGGCTCGTTTGGGGGCTTTTGGATAAGTATATGACATTTTCATATTAAGAAAAAGAAAAAGTTGCAATTCTAGTATATATCCAAGTGTCCATGGCTTTAAATTATTAAAAAAACATAAGAACACACACAAGCAGCTCTCCCACCGTCCCTCTAGACCTTCTTATCTTTCCTTTGGCGAAATTCCCAGCCAATCACATAATTCCTTAGTTGATAGCTACTAAAGGTAGCTCATCCATGAAGGGAAAAACCCTAAAATACCCTTGATAAAAACATCTTCAAACCATGGCTCACCTAGGAGCCCCATGGCTCAAAAATCTCAAGAATGATAATATAACAACTAAGGAACATAATTTATGTGACAAATTGCAAAGAAAACCCCTCAATTGGGTAAATTGTAGAAAAGTCCAAAATGTACAGAAAATTGCATAACTTGCTCAAACAGTGTCCAAATTGGACCAAATTTGAAACGTAAGCTTGTATTATGATTTAAAAACATATCAAAATGTTATATTAGGGTTCTAAGCATTCAATTATGGTAATCAAGCTCATTCAACTCATTCAGTAAGTTCAAGGGCCTTATAGAAATCTTATATTGATAATCATCGGAGGCCTTTGGAAATCTAAGTAGGATACAAGGTGTATATCAAGGTCTCTCCTTGTAAAGGTGTGTTGAGCTTTGGGAAGAAGGTTAAATTGGCTCCCAGGTATATGGGACCTTATCCTTTAGTGGCACATGTTGGGAAGGTAGCTAATAAGTTTGAGTTTCCACCTGAGTTACACAGGTTGCATCTGTTATTTCATGTTTCTATTTTGAGGAAGTGTCACCCTGACAGAGAGTTGGTGTTGCAGTTAGAAGAGGTTGATTTGGATGAGGATGTGTCATATGTGGAGAGTCATGTGTTGATTCTTGATAAAACAGTTAAGAAGTTGAAGAAGAAGGACATTATGTCCGTTAAGGTTTTGTGGCATCACTGTGGTGTTGAGGAAGCCACGTGGGAGCATGAGGAAAGGATGTGTAGGAAGTATCTGTCTCCTTTTATGTAGTGTTTCAGGGGTGAAATCCATGTTAGGGGTTTATGGTTGTAAGACACGTGACCTAGCTTAGTGCTTGATCTTTCTTGATTTGCTTAATAAGATTCTTAAACCTTAATCTAATCATATGATACACCTTAACAACATGTGACATGCTTATGTTTTCATATTGGTCCAGCTTGGTTGATATTTGAGCTTGTTATGATATATGTATGCCTGTTTTGGACCAAGTTGCAATTTACTTGTATTGAGGGACTATCTTTCAATTTGTCACATGTTGTATGTGCCCTTTGTTCCTTAGCATCATGAGAGAAATAATGATTGATGTGGTCTTTACTGTACTAACAAATTCACCCAGGGCTGAAATCCCTGAGTTTTTACCAAAACCTTGTGCAGTAATACCACCCATAAGCATATAGGTCTTATCATAGTATATTTAAGGATCAAATCCCAAAGGATAATGTTCTTAAGAATCTTTCTACTCAGATCCAGTCCAAGTAAGACTAATATTTAGAATAAAGTTTTGATTGGGTTTAGTTAAACTAAAAGCAAGGAAAGTAAAGAAAAGGATTAAAATAGAGTCTAGATTAATGATGGGAATTACTGGGGTGGAACTGGGTTTCACCACCACTGCACATGCAAACATGTCCAAAACATATCCAGGAAAGATAAAACCATCAAAATGGAGTTGCAAACCCTCTATATAGAAGTTAGGTTCGCGTAAGCATCACCTATAGGCATCAGATGTCTCGTCACCTATAGATCATGCACTTACTACTCCAAAGATATCTTTCAGAAGTTATCGTCAAGGCATCAACCATGTTAAATGATATTAATAAACATAAGTATTGAAGTTCTCACAACAAAGGGTTATAATATATCATGCAAGGAAGGTGATTAGTCCACAAGCATGCATCAAACGATTAACACGAGATGAAAAGTTATATACAAGCCATGGAATGTTTTGAGATGAATATGTAAGCATGGGAAGTGGGGCTAGTCCCCGCACCCCAACAAAGAAGACTACCACTCCTCATGATAGAAACAAGAAAAACAAGAGAGAGGGAATATTCTGCCATGGTCATGGTGAAGAAGGTGGCCGGAGCTCGGTGGAGAAACGGTCTTCTACACAATGTCATGCCAGATATGGAACAAGGAGGGGAAGAACACCAAGGCAGACGAGGAAGATCTTAAGTCTCCTTCTTCCTTCTCTTATTGTGCACTTGCTCACAGGAGAAGAAGCGGTAGGTGGTTGGGGGCGGAGTCGATCTGTAGATCTAAAGTCCCACCACTCTCATGGATAGAAGATAGATCTGGATGGAGCGGATATGGAGGAGAGGTAAGAACTCCACAGAGGTAGTCCTTGGCGGCGGAGATCGTCTTCCTGAAGGCTGAGCACAGAGTGAAAGCCTCTCAGTGTCATGGAAGATATAGTTTGACAAGAAGGGTGGGTGTCCTATTTATAGGTGCAGGCCACCGATTTAACTCCGCGGTTGAGGTGCCACAGTTGAGGTACTGGCCATGGTCGAGGTACTAGCCGTGGTCAAGGCAAACACTGACTTAGTCCTGTGGTCAAGGTTATATACCACAGTCACGGTCCTCCTTTCCTTAACCGCAGTCGTAGTGATGTTCTGTAGTTCCATTGGTGTGCCACGGTCGTAGTGTGGTACCAGTCACGGTCAAAGTCAGGTTTTAGAGGGGCAAGACTACGGTCATGATCAAGCAATGATCGCAGTCATGGTTAGCATTGATTGCGGTCATGGTTATCATTGATCGCGGTCGCGGTTGAGAAGGTGTGGACCTCGATCGCGGTGTACTTTAACTCGTGGTCAGTCGTGATTTTCTTGGGCCTGTTAGTTAGTTAGTGGGACCATCATCCCCTACACCTCCTATACTGGCACACATAGCACAATGTTCAATCATGCAATGGAGACTAATAGATTTGATCAAAACTCTAAATAATGATATGGAACTGAGGAAAAGTGTATATGAGCATCTTTAAGGGGTGAATATTAGCATTCAATGCAAAATTGGGCCAAAAGTGGTGACAAAAACTAAGATGAATATGCATTCATCAAAACACCCTGAACTTAAATGTTGCTCTTCCTCGAGTAACACAAAATTTGAAACAATCGCCAATTGAATACTTTCAACTCTTGTGATTGCCTCATCTTCACATCATGATTGTTTCTTTTCTACTTTGTATGGCTTAGCATCTTAACCTCTTGAGATCACATAACACATCTTACAATATCTTTGTTCCTGAGTTCATTTCTCAAACACACTTTGTCCCTACTTTCTCCAACATCAAGCATGTCTAAGAGTTTTGTAAGATCCGGAGATACCCACAGAATAATAAGTGTGCATCTGATATGACACTGGTGTTTTACAAAAGAGTGGCCAAAATGAGGTATTCATTGTGCCTGTAGGTGGAAAAGGGAGTGAAGGGGGTATGGAAGGAAGTAGTGAATCTCTCCTCTACTAGACTCGAGATTTTATTATATGGTTGCAATAACATTGATTGTATTTTTTTGTGAGAATCTCTCCTCTATTTGACTCAAGATCGCATTTTTTTGTGTGCTCATTGGCATCTTTTCTTTTTTGGTGGTACACCCCTATTAAATAGAGAGGGGAATGGAAGAAGCGGATAAAGAGATGGATGGTGTGCCACCCCGAACTTAGGGTTTGTCACTCTTTTTGTGTCTTTTTGTTTATTTTTTATGGATGGAGGGGTATGAAGATGGTAGAAAAAGTGTAGAAGAGAGTTCATATCATAATGCAACTTGATTTATGATTCAATGCACCGGGTTGTTGTCTTTATCATATTATGCTCAAATAATGACTTGATGGGGATCCAGTGGAGGTTCCATGCTATTGTTCCACTGGTCATCTTGGAAGCATGATGTGTTTGATCCCTCTCAGTTTGATAGATACTCGCCATTTTTATAGAATGATCGTGATGTTTGGATTCATAAGCTTCACACGGTGATTTCTAACCATTGGCTAGTTTTAGAAATGGTCCCTCTTAAGGCTTTGCTTTGAATGAGGTAATAATGATTCAAAATTGCATAGACAAAGAAACTAGCCGGCTAGGTAAAGGCTTTGATTGAAAAAGAAGTGTCAAAACTTCATCAAGTTTCTATACAAAACTACTTCAAAAATTTTAAAATTTTAGACAATGTTAATCAAAATTGAAAAGATGGAATCTTAAGTCTGAAATAGATGGGTGTAGGTGGAAAGTAAAGTATGTGCCACCCACCCTCCACCCCGAACTTAGAAATTTGCTCATCCTGAGAAAACTCTAAATTTGAGATGGAGGAGAAAAATCGTGCCGATCGTACCACCAGATGTGGTTGTGTTCCTCTCAGCAATGGGTCCTCCATCTGAAATCTCAAAAATGAAAACTATCAGAACTTAAGATTGCATCTTGCAATGCAATATCTACTAGGTGCAAAATTTTCTAATTCAAAACTAAAATGTAAAAGCTAAGTTAAGGATTGGGTTGCCTCTCAACATGTGCCTTTGTTTTATGTCATTGGCTCGACACATTTCCTTCAATTTGCTGGTAGATATGTTGGTTTGGAAAGATTCAGCGATTCTTCAATGCTAGTATCAGCTATGGTGAAATATCTCTTCAAGCGTTGGCCATTTTCCACAAAATCACCTAACTTTTCACTCCATAAAACAAAAGCACCATGTGGGTAGATGCTCTTGACAATGTATGGTCCAGACCAGTGAGAATGGAGTTTCCATGGGAACCATCTCAGTCTTGAGTTAAATAGAAGAACTTCATCTCCCACTTGTATGTCCTTCCTTTTCACATGACCATTGTGCCATAACTTTGTGTGTTCTTTGTAGATTCGAGCATTTTTGTAGGTTGTCATCCGAAGTTCTTCTAGTTCTTGAAGTTGTAGAATCTTGGCTTGGCTAGCTTTCTTCATGTCAAAATTTAGTTGTTTGATTGCCCACCAAGATTTTTGTTCGATTTCTACGGGCAGGTGACATGACTTCCCATAGATTAATCGAAATGGTGTTGTCCCAAGAGGAGTCTTAAAAGTGGTTTGGTAGGCCCCCAAGGCATCATTGATGTTTTCTAACCAATCCTTTCGGTTGCGGCCTACTGTCTTTTCTAGGATAGCTTTGAGTTTACGGTTTGATACATATACATGCCCACTTGTTTGTGGATGGTAGGGGGAAGCTACCTTGTGTGTTACACCATATTTTCTCAACAACGCTTCAAAGCTTCTTTCCAAAAAATGAGAACCTCTGTCGGATATCATAGTGTGTAGGACTCCAAAATGGGGAAATATAATACATTTGAACATTTTAATGATAGGTTTCGAATCACTGGTGACAGTTGGTATGGCCTCTATCCATTTAGAGACATAATCAACCGCAACCAGAATGTAGCAAAATCCATGCGAGGATGGGAATGGACCCATGTAGTCCACTCCCCAAACGTCGAAAATCTCGATTTCTTACCAAATCTTGCGGGGCATCTCATCTCTTTTTGTTATGTTACTCTCCCTGTGGCATTTGTCACATGATAAAAAACGGTTGTAGGCATCCTTGGATATGGTCGGCCAAAAGAAGCCACATTGCAAAACCTTTAAAGTAGTTTTCTTAGAACTCATATGGCCTCCAACAGGACCTTGGTGGCATTTCTCTAGAACAAGTTGAGCTTCTTCCTCGGTGATACAATGTCTATAGAGACCATCAACACAGAGTTTGAAGAGGTACGGTTCATCCCAGTGATATTGTCTCACATCGTGCATGAATTTTTTCAGTGCATTGCCAGTGCATTCAGGGTGGATCACACCGGCTGCAAGGTAGTTCACATAGTCTGAGTACCAAGAATTAGCTTCTGAGACTTTCATGAGTTGGTCATCTGGAAGAGATTCATTAATTGGGATCTTTTCAGTTTATAGGGTGTGGATACGGATCAAATGGTCTGCCACAACATTTTATGTGCCTTTCTTATCTCTTATCTCAAGATCAAATTCTTACAAGAGGAGAATGCATCTGATTAGCCTGGGTTTAGCATCTTTCTTTGCTAGAAAGTAATGAATTACATAATGGTTTGTGTAGACAATGACCTTGGAACTGATAAGGTAGGATATGAACTTGTCAAAGACATACACAACTACTAGGAGTTCCTTCTCAGTAGTTGCATAGTTCCCTTGAGCTTCATTAATGGTCTTAGATGCATAGTAGATGACATGATATTTCTTTTCTATATATTGGCCCAAAATAGCACTGACTACGTAATCACTTGCATTACACATGATTTTAAATGGGTGCTCCAAATATGGAGCTCTAATGATAGGGGTTGTTGTCAGGGCATGCTTGAGATTGATGAAACTCTTGATGCATTCTTCATCAAAGTGGAAATCAACATCCTTTAGCAATAAGTTTGTCATAGGCTTGGTTATCTTGGAGAGATCCTTTATAAAACTTCTATAACATCCTACATGACTGAGAAATGCATGGACCTCTCTTACATTGGTTGGGATGTTGAGTCTAGAAATCACTTCGATCTTTGCTTTGTTTACTTTAATTCCTCGATTGTTGACCCTATGGCCAAGGACAATGCCTTCTTTCACCATAAAGTGACATTTCTCCCTATTAAGCACTAGATGTGCTTCTTCACATCATTTGAGGACAAGGGAGAGGTGCTTTAGGCATGAGTCGTATGAATCCCCATATACAAAAAAATCATCCATAAAAACTTCCATAATAGTTTCAGTTAGACCAGCGAATATGGCTTTCATGCAACGTTGGAAGGTCACAGGTGCACTGCAAAGCCCGAACGGCATCCTTCTAAAGGCATATGTACCAAAGGGGCAAGTGAAATTAGTCTTCTCTTGGTCATCTGGATGTATAGGAATTTGATAGAATCCAGAGTAACCATCGAGATAGAAAAAATATTCCTGGTGAGCCATCTGCTCTAAAACTTGGTCAAGAAAAGGCATCGGGAAATGATCTTTGTGTGTTGCATTATTTAATTTCCTATAATCAATACACATCCTCCAGCCAGTGACTGTTCGAGTGGGGATGAGTTCATTATTTTCATTATGTATCATGGTGGTTCCACCTTTCTTTGGGACAACATGTACAGGACTCACCCATGGTGAGTTAGATATAGGATAGATGATTCCTATAGTGAGCAATTTAATGACTTCAAGGTGAACAACTTCTTTCATATTAGGATTCAACTTCCTTTGATGTTTGACGGTCGGCTTGTGGTCTTCTACCATTGGGATTTTGTGCATGCAAAGTGCTTGACTAACCCTGTGAGATCACTCATCTTATAGCGATAGCTTTTCTTCTTTCCCTTAATTCTGTCAGAATTTTATCTTCTTATTTGGATGTTAGATTAGAATTTATGATGACTGGACAAACCTTGAGATCATCCAGAAACATGTACTTTAGTCCCTTGGGTAGGGGATTCATTTTAGGGGCCTCTGTCTTCTCGCATGGCTCTTCAATTACATTCACAACCTTGAGTTCCTCAAATTTAGCTTCAGGATCTTCTTCTGCAGTGTTGAGTTGGAGAACATAATTCTTTACTTGTTCGTCAATGGAGTCATTAGCAGATGGGTTTTTTAGAGCCACTTATAAAGGATCGTCTTGTTCATAGTCCTCTTCCATGAGGAGTGGCATTTTCTCTATGCAATCAATCAAATAGACTTCTTCTTGCATGCTTGGCCTTCGCATACTTTCAAAAACTTTGAACTTCAGTATTTCTTTACCTAGTTTGAGGAGCAAGGTTCCTGCTTCAACATCAATCAGAGCTCTCGTAGTGGCAAGGAATGGACGGCTAAAGATAAGAGAGTATCTGGAGTCCTCTTTTATGTCCATGATGACAAAGTCGCATGGGACATAAGAGTCTTGGCCTACCTTGACTGGGACATCCTCAATGATTCCCAAAGGAAGAGTCGTAGAATTGTCTGCAAACTGTATGGTCATGCCAGTTGGGAGAAGCTCTACAAACCCTAGCCTCTTGCAAAGGCTAAGTGGCATGATAGAGATGCTAGCACCAAGGTCGGCAAGTCCCTTCTTACATGAGGAGTCACTGATATGACATGAAATTCCAAAGGATCATGGGTCTTTCTGCTTCTTGGGCATCTGGATCTGAATAATATCGGAAGTAGTTGTTGCTAACTTGACTGTCTCATGTTCTTTAGTTATATATTTCTTTGTGAGGGGTGATTTTAAGTACTTTGTATAGGCCGGTATCTCAGCCAACGCATCTAGAAAGGGTATATCAACATGAAGCTTCTTCATTGCTTCCTTGAACTTGTTGAAATATGTGTCAAGCTTTGTATTCTTTAGTCAAGTTGGGAAGGGAGGACAAGGCTTGTACACCGGCACTGCTGACTCAGGTGTGTCTTCCACTTCTACAACTACAGGTTCTTCAGAACTTGCTTTGTTTGTCTTATTAGCGGTTGGTGGTTCTTTCAGTTGCAATTCAGGTGTTGTAGAGTTTTGGACAGTCATCAAGTCATCATCGTCTATAACTACCACAGGTGTCATGATAGGAGGATCATAATAGTCTTTTCCTGATCGAGTGGTGACAGCTTTTAGTTGCTTTGGATGCTTAGGATTGTTCTCTGGTTCTCCAGCAAAAGCTCCAGCAGGCAGCTTGAGGCTAATTGAAAGTTGAGCTAGTTGGGATTCAATAGCCTTCTGATGGGCTTGCTGATTTGTTCTTGTTACAACCCCAATGTTGGGTTCATTTGTTGAGAAACGTAATTCCTCATATTAAAGAAATTGAAACAAATAATGATATAATCTATTTTAAATAAATGAATTTCGTTTACAATAGCCTTGATGATTGCTTTGTGGGCTTTATTGGCTATTGGGCCCAATAACAAGAAATTTCAATTAATTAATGAATGATTGAGAATTCGAGAAAAGAAAGATGTGGAAGCCTCTAGAAGGTGAAAGAGCTTAATCCAAAGGTGGATTTCGTACCACATGGTTCCTTGAGTTCCAAGGAGTCCAAAGTTGCAAGATAATGCAAAATGAAAAGAAAAAGATCAATTAAGTATTTCTTTATTAAGAAAGAAATTGAAAACAATGTTAAAATATGGGAAACAAGATAATGAGAAATAATGCATATAAATGCATTTAGAAGGATGATAAGTAACCATGAAAAGGAATTTCGCAATACTAGATTTTCTTGGGGTCTGAGGAGCCCCAATAAAGAGGAAGAAAGAGAAAATACAAATAAATTTGAAATAATAAGTGGCCTTTTGGAATAAAAGCAAAGGGTTTATATAAAGGAGTACTTTTCTTTCCTCGTTGATGTTGAGATTAAATAATCTTAGAAAATTGAGTTTGCGGATGGTGGTAATACCCCTTGCCGCTTTTGGATTACTTAAACCCCAAGGAAAAAGAAGTAATATATGAGGAAGAGTTTAGTAAGAGAAAAATTATTGGACTAAGGCAGGAACTCGTGTGCATGATAAGGATGGGAAAATAATTGAAGATAATAAAATCCATACTTTCCCTTACGGCCCTCTCTTACCATGTGCCTAATATAGGAAGTGAATCCCATAACAACCTTCCTTATCTGTCTATGTTACTCTGGTCCTATTAAAGGATGATCGTAATCAAGCCTCCCTCTGCATCCTGGATGCGTGCCTCTCCTGATCGGTCTAGCTCTTCCTGGTGTCGAGGTAGGGTGAGGTACAGGATCTGTCCTTGATGAGAAACTGCTCCTTGTCTTTTTGGTTGGCATACACCTACAGTAGGAGCCACCGCCGTGTACCATGGCGCTGCTAGGAGTTGGGGCGAGGCCGACCAAGGTTCCTTGCTGGTTCAAGATCACCCTTTTCTCGCTACTACACCAGCAGAGCACCCTACACAGATCTGTAGTAGGTCTTGCCCTCCTCATAGATCCTTTTCCTTGAGCCGCGGAAGAAGATCCGCTGCCAGATGTTATGTCCGCGCAGGGGTTGAGGGTCCTGCCACAGCTCTGGCGGAGAATCCCGAACGAGCTGCAAGGTTGTGCGGGGCAGGCTTCTATGGCGGTGCAGTAGATGGAAGCACCTGAGTCGTGGTGAGGGGAGGCAACACGGGCACCTGAGATGTGGTGAGGGGAGGCAACATGGAAGGAAGACGGCGCCGAGGCCATGGCCTCACTGCACAGCAGGCGCGCAAGAGAGCGCCGGCGCAAGGCAGCGCAGCGAGCGTTTGTGAGTGTCATGAGGAGAGGGATGATAGAGTAAAAAGACCGGACAACCCCTGGGGCTGCACGTTACCCATAAGGGTAAGAAGGTAACTCTGTTATTTTTTTAGCCAGCCCGCCGATAAACAAAAAGATGATGTGTCCATCTATGATTGGTCCATAATCGATTTATCTTGCAATTTTCATAACAAAAGATTGGTAACTCGGATTGAAACAAGTTGTATATGAAAATTTATTAGGAGAACGAGTAGAATCCAAATAAAATACTCCTAATGCCTAAATATGATTCCTATTCTAAAAGTATAGTTGGTCCATGAACGTAGGGTGATTAATACATAGTAACCCTAGTTCTTATTAATACGTTGTTGATCATGTTAGATATGCTTCCTGGAGATTTAAACTGATAATGGGGAATATAATGATAAATTAACATGATTATGATCTTAAAGATGATAATTAGACTTTCTAATCAATGCATATGAATAATAAGGTTTAAAGATCCTAACGTGTTAATTTGTTAGACTTAATTTAATGTAAGTAATCATAATATAAGGGTGAAATAGATCTGATGATCATGGCTACACCTAATGTGAATTAAGGTTCTTGAGCCATTGAATCAATGAACATGTGGATTAGGGTTCAGAAACATATCCCTAATGATAAATTCGATGCTAAGAAAACCTAAATCCTAGACTAGGGTCGAGTAGGTTTCATATGATTAATAATGTGAAGGTGACAATTTAGATTTTATTTACATGCCAATTATAAATGATGAATGCTTGATTTGCTTGGATCTGTTGTTTGGCTTGATTGAATATACATGAAGTATCTGTTGAATCATCTGCATGACTCACCATTGAGGTATGTGGTTACGCTTATGACTACCCAAATTAGTTTTCCGGGGTTTTATCGATGTTTCCCTCATGGCTTGAATTAAATTGTTGAATGTATTTAATTCATGTAAAGTATAATGTGAATATGACTATCACATAATAGATATGCCTACTAGCTCAGATCCTAGTCCCCTCTGTAGCTTTATAGATTGTCCTAGTAAATGGCTACCAATGAGGGTAGGTCCATCAGGTCATTAAATGACTTAGTAAATGGCTACCAATGGGGTAGGTCCATCAAGTCATCATGAGTCAGGGATTGGTCTACCTTTGGGTAGGAGCATGTGACTCCATAACCCTAGGTATTGGCTACCTGTGTGGTAGGGCCATGGGGGTAAGGATCTACCATATGACAGAGGTGGTATCCATGTCCACTGCAGGGACGTTACAGAGAAAGGGGATAGGCAAGGATTGAGTAGTATTGCTTAAAACGTAATCTTGGATGTTAAAACATATTTGGTTGATTACATTGTTATCATAGTTGTACAATTATTGTTTTCCCCACATACCAACTTCTTGCTGACCGACATTTTGTTTGTCGGCGTTTTAGGTACAAATGAAAAGAACAAACAGTAAAGCGGCATATGTGGAATTAAATGAGAAATAACGTACACAGGAGGATTAGTTAGATTGGTATCCTCATGGATAGAAGTTTAGAAATCACAACTTTTAAAAGGTAAGTAAAGTTTTATTTTATACTTGTTTTCAGTTTAGTCGGTAAAGTTTATTAATTATTACTGATTATTTTTCGAACCTTTAATCATGTTAATTGATTAACGGCTATTTCCTTTGGGTCTCCCTTAAGTGGGGGTTACTGGGAGGCAGGGTCGTTACAATTGGTATCAGAGCCTAGGTTCCTCAAGTAATCTTTAATAATTATTAAATTTTACAAATTCTATAGAACCCAAGGGAGTTATTAGAGGATTATCCGAAAGACAGAGGTGTCTAGAAAAGGATCACGACCGGGGGCTGGCAATATTTTCCTCCGCACCCCTAGTCGGAATACGAGGACTCCCGGATCTGTGTGACTGCCTAGCCAAAGTCTTAGGGTATGAATCGAAATAAGATACCTTTAGGACCCTCTCATCTTGTTCATCCCTTCTCAACTCAAATTCTATTAAGGACCTTAAGGGTTAGGGTTTTCTCTCTTCTCCTCACCCTCTTGAGGTATGGGTAAGGTTGATAAGGATTATCGAATCCTCCACCAAATTAATAAAAAACATGTAAATAAGATGTCATGGACATAAGATTAATAGAGTAAGCGCAAAAGGAATAGATACATGCTTGGGTCATATGACACGAGCTGTCTTTGCCCTCAGGAGAGACCTGAGGATAGACCTCCTTGGTAGGAGGATGAGTAGAGAGAGTTAGTCTTGGAGGTAGAGACCTCCATTAAAGGTAGAGACCTAGCTCATCCTTTGAGGATGTTGGTAACCCTAACCCTAAGTGAAGGTTAGAGAGAGAGATGACATGATGAGTTAGATGACATGATTGACTAAGTGTTTGGTTGGTCATGCCTTTGGGATGCCATAAGAGGGTAGATGATCTAGTACCTTTAGTGACCCAACCCTGGTTAAGAGATCATGATGGATGGCTTATGAAAGGGGTATGGATGCTCTTGAGCCAAACATGAGTGGAGAATAGGCTTCAACCACCTAGGGGTATGCTTGTGAGCATGAGCCTTCATGGAGAAGGGACCTCTAGTAAGTATGGTTGGAAGTGGAATTAGCTCTAGAGAGAGGAAGCAGAACCCCAACATGGAGATTGGAAGCCTGAAACCCCGAAACTTGAGGAATAGTGGGGAGTCGAGAATGATGTGACCTAAGTGGATGATAGTGGTTGCCTTATGCTTGATCCCTGGAGGCTGATGATATCTTGGTTGCCTTTAGAGGAATCAAACCCTAGAGAGAGGACGATGCTTCTAGTACCCAGGGTATAAGTGGTTACCTGCTGGATGAGATAAAGAGTGCCTTAGACCCTGAGGAGGTTTAAGTACCCTGTTGTGAGGTTTTATACCTAGTTGAATGTCCTTGAGGAGGACTCAACTCTGAGGTGTTATAAAAGTATCATGGGAGTACATGGCATACCTTGGACATGATTGATTCATGGTTAAGAGGTTGAGCATGTAGTTGGATATCCAAAGGTGACCCTAGGATTCCTAGGCCTAAGAGGGGAAGCAGTATACCCAATGCTCATGATGAGGTTAAGTCTCTATAGTTTCAAGCATGGTACTCCTCATGGGTAGAGGAATAGGAAACCCCTTAAGTTGAGGGTATGTTTGATGGACCCCCTCGCAACTAAGTTGAACTAATGTTGAGGATAAGAACAAGTACAACCTAGCATGGTTTAATAGGGGATCAACTTGTGCTTTAATAGCTGTCGGGTTAGACATGCTCATGCGAAGGTAAACCTTAAGGACAGTTGTGACCTTTTCGTCAAAATTTGTAGTTTCCTCCCATCCTGGGAGAGGGACCCTTTGGTAGGGTGTATACCAGTTTTGTTGGTTTTGAGGTAACCTAAAGAGGTTTCATAGGACCTTGAGAAGCTAAGTGCAAAGTACATGGTATGAGAATGAACCTATAGACCCATAGTTAACCATCTCTAAGTGCATGTGGATGTGTTACCATGGAGGTAACCGGTATGGGGCCTGTCCAAGGTAGGCAGGATGTCTTGACCCCTATGAAGGGATGAAAGTCAGTCGAGAATGCAGAGAGAGATGATGAATGCTTGGGTAAGGTTCTAAGTTGAACATGTACTATAATGGAATCCTAAGTCTATCCTAGGGTCAGGAAGGGATAAGACCGATGGAAGAAGGAGTTTCCTAATTCCCTAGTTGCAGATGACCATAGGGTCGGGAGGAAACAGCTATCATTGTCTGAGGGCCATGGGTTAGGAGATTGATCACCTTCATAAACTCATGGGACCCAAAGGGAAGATGAGTAGGGCACTCTCTGATGCATGAGGGAAGAGGGATGACCCCAAAAGTGCCGACACCCTATAGACCTAGAGGAGATGACCAAGGATTGTGTAGTAACCCAAGTAGGTTCGAGACCAGTTTCCCATGGAAGTAACTTTGATATCAAGATGAATGAGAAGTAGAGACATATGTTGCACGTTTCAACTTAGTTTTAAAGGTGTACTGGCAAGGTGGGATGTACCATCTCTACTCCTGGAATGGGAAGAACTCTGTATTTGGACGGCCGCCAAATGCTTATTTCTTCTTGTTATGGGAGGGAGAGATAGGACAGTATGCATGCCATACACCAAGGATAAAGATGAGGTAAGTTGGAACGTTGCTACAAGGTATGAGGATAGAGATGATAGCGTACCTTGGTGGAAGGAATAATACAGGGATGGCTTACAAACACTAAGAGAGATAAGGTAGTCATCTTATAAGGATGTTTTTAGCATGAGCTATGTGGATTTTGCAAGTAATACAAGGTTGAGTTTGATCACCATTAGTATGAGCTCAAAGTTTCTTGATGAAGACAAACTTAGAGTTTGATATGAGATGATAAGTATAATACATGGAGGTGCATGTTACCTAACATCTAAGAAGTGGTAATGAATGCTCTGGTTGAGATATAGTGCCTAGTTTAGCTGGAAGCTAGAAGAAGTTGAGGTTTTTCGACTAACACTATGTTTGGAAAGAGGATGTGTTTTGGCTAACACACAAAGGTAACAAGATATGTTGAACAAGTTAATGGATTGATGTAGTAAAAGGATGGTGATAGAACCTCAGATACACTCATTTGGATAGGAAGATAATAAAACCCGTTTGGGAGTGGTTTAGGGTTTCCGAGGTATCAAGCTTGAGGAATCATAACATTACAGGAGGACATGATATACCTTGGTACAACAAAGATAGTAAGTGATGGTAGCATTCTGGATGCTTAGAACAAAGTTGCATGTAGCATGTGGCTATGCAAGCCAGGAAGTGAAAGACAAACACCAGTAACCCCGTACATGGATATATAGTATAAAGAGTTCCCGAGGGGGAATGGGAGTTCGTCACTATGGATGTTGTGAGTCTCCTCTAAACTAAGGAAGGTCAAGATGCAATATGGGTTATGGTAGATCGCCTTACCTAGATGACATGAGAAAGAAGGAGTACTGTCAAGAGACAAGTTTTGTTGAACTACATAAGAGGAAAGAGACGGTTCAACTACACCATAATGCGAACTCAAAAGTTCTTGATGTGACCTAAAGGATAACTTCCATGAGGTGGAAGTGGATACATGAAGAACTCAATGATAGTATAGTTTATCACCCCATACTAATGGACAGTATGATCCAGACTAGAGGGTCTGATGAGAGCATGTGTGCTCATTCAGGGTGATACATAGAGACAGTTCTTAAGATGTGATGTTAGCCACCATAGCCTATATCGGGATGTAAGAAGTCTTATAGAGAGGTTGTGTCGGTCGCCACTTCATTATGATGATGTTGGTGGAGGAGGCCTCGCGAAGGTCATAAATGAACCACATTGTGTGCAGATGAAGTCACTTGATCGTGAAATGGCTGAGAGAGAGCCCAGTGGTGACATGAGTCACAAGTTGATGCAAAGCAGACTAACATGCAGTTCACTGTGGGAGAATATGTGATGTGAAGATCTGACCCCTCTAAGCTATAGCTGAGAAAGCTAAGTCCCCGATATATGGGTCCATTTGAGATGGATTGGTGGAGATGGTTGTGTAACCTTACCCCTCAGGATAAAATGATGTGTTGCATGAGTCTGATCTAGAGCACTATGTGAGGTACCCAAGCCAGGTGCTGAGCCCTGAACTGATTCAGCTTTTGAAAGGCTGAAAAGTCCTGAGTCGCCTATGAGGGTACGATATACCAAGGTAAGAAAGAACTCAGATGGAAGAAAATGAGATAATGAAGGTTCTTGGGAAACACCATGGGAAGGGTGAAGCCACATGGGAGCTCTGATGGACATAAGAAGACTTATCCTGTTTGTTTGCTTGGTTGATCGAATTTTGAGGGCAAAATTCTTATAAGAGGGGAAGGATGTTACAACCCCAATTTTGGGTTCATTTGTTGAGAATCGTAATTCCTCATATTAAAGAAATTGAAACAAATAATGATATAATCTATTTTAAATAAATGAATTTCGTTTACAATAGCCTTGATGATTGTGGGCTTTATTGGCTATTGGGCCCAATAACAAGAAATTTCAATTAATTAATGAATGATTGAGAATTTGAGAAAAGAAAGATGTGGAAGCCTCTAGAAGGTGAAAGAGCTTAATCCAAAGGTGGATTTTGTACCACATGGTTCCTTGAGTTCCAAGGAGTCCAAAGTTGCAAGATAATGCAAAACGAAAAGAAAAAGATCAATTAAGTATTTCTTTATTAAGAAAGAAATTGAAAACAATGTTAAAATACGGGAAACAAGATAATGAGAAATAATGCATATAAATGCATTTAGAAGGATGATAAGTAACCATGAAAAGGAATTTCGAAATACTAGATTTTCTTGGGGTCTGAGGAGCCCCAATAAAGAGGAAGAAAGAGAAAATACAAATAAATTTGAAATAATAAGTGGCCTTTTGGAATAAAAGCAAAGGGTTTATATAAAGGAGTACTTTTCTTTCCTCGTTGATGTTGAGATTAAATAATCTTAGAAAATTGAGTTTGCGGATAGTGGTAATACCCCTTGCCGCTTTTGGATTACTTAAACCCCAAGGAAAAAGAAGTAATATATGAGGAAGAGTTTAGTAAGAGAAAAATTATTGGACTAAGGTAGGAACTCGTGTGCATGATAAGGATGGGAAAATAATTGAAGATAAGAAAATCCATACTTTCCCTTACGGCCCTCTCTTACCATGTGCCTAATACAGGAAGTGAATCCCATAACAACCTTCCTTATCTGTCTACGTTACTCTGGTCCTATAAAAGGATGATTGTAATCAAGCCTCCCTCTGCATCCTGGATGCGTGCCTCTCCTGATCGGTCTAGCTCCGCCTGGTGCCGAGGTAAGGCAAGGTACGGGATCTGTCCTTGATGAGAAATTGCTCCTTGTATTTTTGGTTGACATACACCTACAGTAGGAGCCACCGCCATGTACCATGGCGCTGCTGGGAGTTGGGGCGAGGCCGACCAAGGTTCCTTACTGGTTCAAGATCGCCCTTTTCTCGCTACTACACCAGCAGAGCTCCCTACACAGATCTATTGTAGGTCTTGACCTCCTCATAGCTCCTTTTCCTGGAGCCGTGGAAGAAGATCCACTGCCAGATGCTATGTCCGCGTAGGGGTTGAGGGTCCTGCCACAGCTCTGGCGGAGAATCCCGAACGAGCTGCAAGGTTGTGCGGGGCAGGCTTCTATGGCGGTGCAGTAGATGGAAGCACCTGAGTCGTGGTGAGGGGAGGCAACGCGGGCACCTGAGATGTGGTGAGGGGAGGCAACGTGGAAGGAAGACGGTGCCGAGGCCATGGCCTCACTACACAGCATGCGCGCAGGAGAGCGCCGGCGCAAGGCAGCGCAGCGAACGTTTGTTAGTGTCGTGAGGAGAGGGATGATAGAGTAAAAAGACCGGACAACCCCTGGGGCTGCACGTTACCCATAAGGGTAAGAAGGTAACTCTGTTATTTTTTTTAGCCAGCCCGCCGATAAACAAAAAGATGATGTGTCCATCTATGATTGGTCCATAATCGATTTATCTTACAATTTTCATAACTAAAGATTGGTAACTCGGATTGAAACAAGTTGTATATGAAAATTTATTAGGAGAACGAGTAGAATCCAGATAAAATACTCCTAATGCCTAAATATGATTCCTATTCTAAAAGTATAGTTGGTCCATGAACGTAGGGTGATTAATACATAGTAACCCTAGTTCTTATTAATACGTTGTTGATCATGTTAGATATGCTTCCTGGAGATTTAAACTGATAATGGGGAATATAATGATAAATTAACATGATTATGATCTTAAAGATGATAATTAGACTTTCTAATCAATGCATATGAATAATAAGGTTTAAAGATCCTAACATGTTAATTTGTTACACTTAATTTAATGTAAGTGATCATAATATAAGGGTGAAATAGATCTGATGATCATGGCTACACCTAATGTGAATTAAGGTTATTGAGCCATTGAATCAATGAACATGTGGATTAGGGTTCAGAAACATATCCCTAATGATAAATTCGATGCTAAGAAAACCTAAACCCTAGATTAGGGTCGAGTAGGTTTCATATGATTAATAATGTGAAGGTGACAATTTAGATTTTATTTACATGCTGATTATAAATGATGAATGCTTGATTTGCTTGGATCTGTTGTTTGGCTTGATTGAATATACATGAAGTATTTGTTGAATCATCTGCATGACTCACCATTGAGGTATGTGGTTACTCTTATGACTGTCCGAATTAGTTTTCTGGGGTTTTATCGATGTTTCCCTCGTGGCTTGAATTAAACTGTTGAATGTATTTAATTCATGCAAAGTATAATGTGAATATGACTATCACATAATAGATATGCCTACTAGCTCAGATCCTAGTCCCCTCTGTAGCTTTATAGATTGACCTAGTAAATGGCTACCAATGAGGGTAGGCCCATCAGGTCATTAAATGACTTAGTAAATGGCTACCAATGGGGTAGGTCCATCAAGTCATCATGAGTCAGGGATTGGTCTACCTTTGGGTAGGACCATGCGACTCCATAACCCTAGGTATTGGCTACCTGTGTGGTAGGGCCATGGGGGTAAGGATCTACCATATGAGAGAGGTGGTATCCATGTCCACTGCAAGGACATTACAGAGAAAGGGGATAGGCAAGGATTGAGTAGTATTGCTTAAAACGTAATCTTGGATGTTAAAACATATTTGGTTGATTACATTGTTATCATAGTTGTACAATTATTATTTCCCCCACATACCAGCTTCTTGCTGACCGACATTTTGTTTGTCGGCTTTTTCGGTACAAATGAAAAGAACAAACAGCAAAGCGGCATATGTGGAATTAAATGAGAAATAATGTACACAGGAGGATTAGTTAGATTGGTATCCTCATGGATAGAAGTTTAGAAATCCCAACTTTTAAAAGGTAAGTAAAGTTTTATTTTATACCTATTTTCAGTTTAGTCGGTAAAGTTTATTAATTAATACTAATTATTTGTCGAACCTTTGATCTTGTTAATTGATTAACGGTTATTTCCTTCGGGTCTCCCTTAAGTGGGGGTTACCAGGAGGCGGGGTCGTTACAGTTGTCATAGTCTATTGTGATTGAATCATCTTATCAATAGTTGACAGTTTGTCATCAGAAGAGATGGGACCAGCTTGTGGCCCTTGTTGTTGATGTTGATAAGGGACTTGGTTTGGATTCTGGAACTGATAGTTGTTTTAATACTGGTTGTAGTTTCTATTCTGGAAGTTACCTCTAAAGTTCCCTTGATTCTTGAAATTTTGTTGTTGGTTATACTGGTATCCCGATGGACCCCGTCGTTGATTATCTGAGCAAATTTGTTGCAAGTTCTCTACTCCTGAAGGATTTCCATATTGAAAACTTGGATGGTTCGTGTTCTGATTTGGATTATAATATCCTTGACCAGGGATAGTGTAGACAACATTCAAATTTTCCATCTGACCATTACCTCCTTGGGTACAAGCATTTCCCAGAACGACATCATAGAGAATATTACAGGCTAGCATAGAATGATCAGTGCCTTTGCATGCTTCACAGAACAGTGAAGTTGACTTGACTTGTTCTTGTTGTCGATGGGGTGAGCGCCTCCTTTCATAAGATGTGAAAGATGATTCGATATTGTCTTTCTTAGAAACTAGTAGCTTTAGGGATTCGGCGATAGAATTGAACTCAGGAGTATCTTCTACCATAGCTACCTTCAGCACTCCTTTCCCTATGGGTCTACCCCAGTTGGCTTGATTTTCAGCTCTAAGGGTGACAACCTTCCATGCGTTATCATAACTTTGATGCATGAAGTTTTCTCTAGATGAGGAGTCTAAAAACTTCTTGATATCATCATTTGCACCCCTATAGAATATTTTGATGAGCTAATTCTTAGGAATGCCATGGTATGGACACTTGTGTAGAAGCTCATTGTATCTTTCCCATGCTTCTGTAAGGGGTTCACCAGGGACCTGAGCAAATTGTGTTATGCAGCTCCTAATTTCATAGGTGAGGGAAGGAGGATAGAATTTTTCCAGAAAAACATTTTGAAGTTGTTCCCGGGTGGTGATGGGGTCGCATCGCAAGGAGTTATACCAACTCATGGCTCTATCGGAAAGAGAATATTTGAAGAGACAAAGTCTGATGGCATCATTTGTGACTCCATTCTACTTTGTCATAACACATAGATCTATAAACCTCAGAAGATGTTCTTGACTATCCTCTCCTTACTTACCACTGAAAGGGTTGTTCTAAAGTAGTGTAACCCAATGTGCCCTGATCTCAAAATTTGGAGCATTGATGGGAGGAGGTTGTATTGGGTGGTGAACATCAGCAGCCTTAGGGATGGAGAACTCTCTAAGGTCCTTCTGTAATTCTACTGCTTGAGCTGCTAGGATTTCTTCTTGAACTACAGCTCAGACTTCTAGCATAAGCCTATCTCTTTGCGCATTAAGGGCTTGAGCCACCCTTTGGTCAATTTCCTCCTCTTGTGCCATCCTAGATTGGTTCTCTCTACTCTGACAACAAAAGGTTCTTTCTATCTCAGGGTCAAAGCTAGAAGCAAGGCCGAAACTGTTCGAACGGTGCATGCACTAGTCTTTGGGGGTACCTAGGATGGAAAGATCCTTTGGGAGTCAGTTGGGTAGAGTAGAGTCAAACTCGAGTAGATACTCAATAGTATCAAAAAAGGTAAAATCCTAGATTAGTCACAATAGAACTAGATTTAACTAGATGATTCTATTGTCCCTGACAACGGTGCCAAAATTTGACGTGGTCTTTACTGCACTAACAAATTCACCCAGGGCTGAAATCCCTAAGTTTTTACCAAAACCATATGAAATAATACCACCCGCAAGCAAACGGGTCTTATCGCAGTATAGATAAGGATCAAATCCCAAAGGACAACATTTTTAAGAATATTTCTAGTCAGATCCAGTCCAAGTAACACTAATATTTAGAACAAAGAGTTGATTGGGTTTAGTTAAACTAAAAGTAAGGAAAGTAAAGAACAGGATTAAAATAGAGTCTAGATTAATGATTGGAATCACTGGGGTGGAACTGGATTTCACCACCACTGCACATGCAAACATGTCCAAAACATATCCAGGCAAGATAAAACCATCAAAATGGAGTTACAAGCCCTCCGAAAAGAAGTTAGGTTCACGTAAGCATCACCTATAGGCATCAGATGTCTCGTCACTTGCAGATCACGCACTTACTACTCTGAATATATGTTTTAGAAGTTCTTGTCAAGGCATCAACCATGTTAAATGATATTAATAAACCTAAGTATTGAATTTCTCGCATCAAAGGGTTATAATAGATCATGCAAGGTAGGTGATTAGTCCACAAGCACGCATCAAATGATTAACACGAGATGAAAAGTTATATACAAGCCATGGAATGTTTTGAGATATACATGTAAGCATGGGCAACAGGGCTAGTTCCCGCACCCCAGTGAAGAAGATTACTAGCTCCTCATAATGGAAACAAGAAAACAAGAGAGAGGGAAGATTCCGCCATGGTCATGGTGAAGAAGTTGGCCGGAGCTCAGTGGAGAAATGGTCTTCTACATGATGTCAGGGTAGATCTAGAATGAGGAGGCAAAGAACACCAAGGCAGACGAGGCAGATCTTCTCTCTCCTTCTTCCTTCTCTTCTTGTGTACTTGCTGGCAGGAGAAGAAGTAGTAGGTGGCTGATGGAGGAGTAGATCTGCAAATCTAAAGTCCCACCACTCTCATGGATAGAATATAGATCTGGATGGAGCAGAGATGGAGGAGAGGTAAGAACTCCACAGAGGTAGTCCTTGGCGGCGAAGATCGTCTTCTTGAGGGTTGAGCACAAAGCGACAGCCTCCTGATGTCATGGAAGATATGGTTTGACAAGACGGGTGGGTGGCCTATTTATAGGTGGAGACCACCGACTTAACTCCACGGTCGAGGTGTTGGCTGCAATCGAGGTACTAGCCAGGTCGAGGTGAACATTGACTTAGTCCTATGGTCGAGGTTGTATACCGCGGTCTCAGTCCTTCTTTGCTTGACCGTGTTCATAGTGGTGTTCTGCAGTTTAATTAGTGTGTCACGGTAGCGGTGTGGTACCGGTCGTGGTCAAAGTCAGGTTGTGGAGGGGCAAGACCGCGATCACAATCAAGAAATGATTACGGTCATGGTTAGCATTAATCGCGGTCGTGGTTAGCATTGATCGTGGTCACGGTTGAGCAGGTGTGGAACTCGATCGTGGTGTACTTTAACTCATGGTTAGTTGCGATCGCCATGCAGGTCGAGGTCCCTCTGTCATCGTGGTCCATGTAGGTCGCGATCTTCTAAGGTTGCGGTCCAACCTACGGACGAGGTGCAACCAGGTCGCGGTCATCATGAAACAAACCCACCCCCACGGGGGGGGCTATTGTTGAGGGTCGAATGTCCTGCATTGATGAATCCTCTGACTAATGAGGATGCTTTCTTATGAAGGATCTAACCATCAAAAGGGTACAAATTATCAAAAGTTTCTTGGGCCCGCTAGTCGGTTAGTAGGACCACCATCCCCTACACCTCCTACACTGGCACACATAGTGCGATGTTCAATCCTTCAATAGAGACAAATAGTTTTGATAAAAACTCTAAATAATGATATGGAACTGAGGAAAATTGTATATGAGCATCTTCAAGGGATGAATATTAGCATTCAATGCAAAATTGGGCCAAAAGTGGCGACTAAAACTAAGATGAATATGCATTCATAAATGATGCATAGGGGTGCCTTGTTATACCTTTGTTGAACAAGGTGGCATCATGTGTGTGGAGCTAGGGTTTACATGGATGGTGGTGTTGACCATGATGTGTTCCTTGAGTGTAGAAACCATGTGTTTTGTGTTCTTGAGAGTGCTTCAACCAAAACACATTTCTTTGTGCTGTTTGTAACGACCTAGGTGTCTTGACCTTGGTTGAGGTCACTAGGTTTTCCTTGTGTTGAGATGTGTGTCGACATGTTGTGTGGTGACATAATGTAGTGGTCGCTCTTATGTTCAACCCTAGTTTTTGCTTCGACGGAAGGGTGTAGTGGATCTAAGTGTTCGCTACACTACCTAGATTTTCTCACCCTTCTGATGCATACATGTCTAGATTGCTTGCATGGTCGTGGCTTTTTGGGATAAGTGTCCTTAGGTTCTCATACATCTTGACACCTCATGATCTTTACCTCCCTCCTACCCTTGAGTATATATGCTCCTTATTTCACATGCAAGTACCCCCTTTAGCTCTATTCTTTCTCTCGTCTTCTTTGTGTTCGACCTTGAGTTTGGTGGAGCAAGAGAAGGCACTGACCTTGGAGCTTGGTGGTCGATCACCCTTGCATGTGGAGATCTAGGTATTGATGATCTTCCTAGTGGTGGTCCTTGGTGATCCTTGAACTTGGTAAATTGTGATGTTTCTTTTATCTCATCCCCCTTGAACCCTATCTCTTCCTTCTGTTGGCCGTGAGACTTTGGATCACCATGGTGGCCATGTTGAGAACATCTCTCCATATAGGTCAAGACTATGGTTTGACCATGGTAGTACCTGAGTGATATGGAGCTCTCCTCTTTCTCCTTTCTTTTTGGCCTAGGGTTTCTATCCTTTTGCTTTTGAGCTCCTTTAACCTTGGTGCATTCTTCTTCGCTTGATGTGACCTTGTTGGTTGTGGAATTGATCCTAGTTGGAGATTCCTTCTCTCTCCTAGAGCTCGTGGCTTTGGATCTTGATCTTCATCTTAAGGTGGGTTATATAACTTTCCCCTCTACTGTTATTGCACCTTTATCTTGCTTGAATGTTACTATTTAATCTCTAAAGCATAATCATAAGTTGATGGATAATGCTAGATTGACTTAGGGTTTAATATTCTAAACCGTTCTTGCATAGATTTTTCTTTATCTTAACCCTAATTCATGTAACCAAAATATGAGTAGATGGTGGAGTTGATAGTTCTTGCATGCATCTTGATTATTATTTTACACCATGTTTATGGTTCGGCCATCATATGATAGATGGAGGTTTTGCTTCTTATGTGTGTGTTGGATGTTAGTTTTCTCTCTTTTAGCATGGTTTCCTTGTTGGTTTTGTTGATGATAGTTCATATGGTTTTGATGTTTATCATCATCATGAGGTTTCCTTTTGGTGACGCTTGTGTTCTTGATGTTAAGCTTTTGATTTGGTCAACTTGCTTTCCTTGGTTTCTTGGAGGTGTTATGACCATGTTGATTGTGTGCTAGGGTTTTGGTTTAGTCACCATAATCCTAACCCTAAGCCACTTTGGTTTCTAAAAATGTTGTTGATAGGGATTACTATACAAGTTGTTGTGTTGGTCACTACCCTTGATCCTTTGTGAGGTCGCTAGATGTGTTGGTTGAGATGGTCTCTATGTTTATGTAAGTTGGTCGACACATGGGTAACCCTAGTGGTCGCTACATATACATGAGTGAGTGATGTTTGCTACACATGGATCGGTTTGGTCTGGTCTCTACATGGTGTGGTCTCTTCACATGAGAGCCATGTGGTCTCTACACATGTGGGTCATGTGGTCGCTACACATGCGAGGCATGTGGTCGTTATGTGGTTTGGTTGACACATGTTGTTATTCTCATGAATGGTTGTTTATGGTAATAATGCTTAACCCCAATGTGTTCAAGGAAAGTGTGAAGTGGTGTACCTAGGGTTTTGATGTTGAGTGTTGTGATGGAAACCCTAATTGGTTATCTTTGGAAACCTTAACCCTAATTTGGGCATGTGATGCAATTTCTTACCTTGCTTGAAGTGTTTATCTTATAATTATGTTTTCTCTCTCTTACTTGTGTAACCCTAATGTTGCAGGTTGAATGTACATCATATTTGGTGATTGCTATGGTATATCTTATATAACACGGGGTGATGATGATGAGCCTTTGGGAGGCATGATGAGATAATTTTGTTATGCAGGAACAATGTGATTGGATCTTATGACTAGGTAGAGGCTTAATGCCTAATGTGAGCTGATATCCTATAGTGATGTGATGAGGTATGATTATCCTAGGATGATGTTATAATGATAATGTCTTGTATGGAAGTTATATCATGTGATGATGTGACAAGTTTATACTTCATTCGTTTTATATCTTCTAATGTTGCCTACCTTTATCTTTGTAGAATTTATTTTGGGTTTGTACATTGTATCTTGAATGATGCACTAAAATACACCTAATTGCTAATGAAACCCTAATCATGTAGTTTTCCCTTAGCCATAGATCCATCTTCAGCGTCTTGTATGGTGAAACGAGTCGTTCCTATGGGAAATTTAGAGTGCATATTTTCGAATATGTGGGGTTGCAAGTTGAGGATATATCCTTGCATACACAAATACATATTTGTATGATGACTGTGGTCATACTCCAGGAGGAGAACGGTTGAGGTCGTATCTCAGATGATATGTTTTCAGGGATGGTTGTGATCATACCCTATCCATAAAACGGTTGCGATCGTATCTCACTAGTGTTGTGCTTATATACCAAGGTGGAGTAGGTTGGTTTGTAGTTTGACTCTATATGTCACTATGGTAGATTCAGACTGACTGAGGGTGTGGGAGATCATAGAAATATGGCTCTCCTAGATCTTGTATTGCACTGATTTTGACTTAGCACTGGACATTTGGAGCATGAGTGGTATACCTCATCTGCATATGTCATAATAAAAGACGTAATACATTGTGTAGTATATTTTCTTAGGATTAAATATGCTTAACATTGGTTGACCCCTAGCTTTATGTCTTATATTGTTTAGTTGATAATGGATATACATGTTCTTCATATTCCTTCTAAAAGTATAAGATGTTCTACTGATGTGTGTAGATGCTTAAATTTCTTAAACTACTTAATATGTGTTATTAGTTTTACTTATATCATTAAGCTAAATTTGTTCATTGTTATAATAATTCTATCTTCATGCTTTAGTACATCTGTTCTTATAATAGTTGTTGATGGAGAGTTATATATCTCACTGGGATGTTGGTCTGACCTTGTGGTTTCCACATATTTTAGGTGGTCATGCACGATGAGGTAGAGATCGTGCGGTTGAGGCTGAGTAGCAAGAGGAAAGGTAGTTCTTGAAGGTTGGATATGCTGCTATTTTTTGTAGTAGAGTCCTATGTGTTGTCCCTATACTCTCAGGTCTTTGGGGATGTTTTTTAGACATTGTACTCGATATAGTTTTTGGCAGCATGCCATGGATGTATAGATATGGCTTGCATATGTGAACATGTTATCATACATAACAGGTTTGCAGGAAGTTAGCAACTAAAAAGTGATATTTAATATCTTTTGGCATGATATATGATACTGGTGGTATAGTATTGTGGACCCAGATGTAATATGTTTCCACTATTATGGCTATATAAGTTCAGTTTTAATTTTACCGTGTTTCCTGGTAACCTGGGTGTTTAGTGTTAATTCCGCACTTTGTTTTAAGTTGTCTCATTTGACTCTAATCCATGTGTCATAGTATCCATTATTGTCTAATCACTCTTACATGTTTTGGGTAGAGTTGTCATCTACGGAAATATAATGTTGTGATATTATTCAAATCATTGAGATGGAAAAAGTAATATGTGCCAAATTTAGTATTGACAAGTCTTCCTTTTATCTTTCATCTATTTATGGGCATAATTCAGACTCTAATAGAGTATGTATCTGGACTTCTATTGAAGTCTTCTTTTCCTTTTGTGGATGGTCCCTAGATTTTGATGGGTGATTCTAACTGTGTTTGTAAGGCTTGTGATAGAGTAGGTAGACAACTTCCTACAAGAAAGTCTATGGATGATTTTAATAGGTGTGTCCCTAATTGTGGATTATTTGAACTTGATATGCATGGACCATCTTTCACCTAGGATAACAGGCAAGACGGCTTGAATTTTGTTATTCTAAAATAGACAAAATTCTCTATAATATCAAGTTGATGAATTCTAATGTTGATTTCTTGGTGAAGTCATTTCCAATACCATTAGTGATCACATGAGGATCGTTTTGTCCATCAGGCACTCTAAACTAGTTAAAGATCCTTTCAGATTCATTAACTCTTGGTATTTCCATGAGGATTTTCTTTATGTTGTTCGAAAAGCTTGGAGTTTTGAAGTCTAAAGGCATGCCATGTATAGATTGTATAGGAAATTGGCAAACTTGAAAACTAATCTTGTTATGTAGAATAAAAGTTATTTTGGTAATAATCACAAGAAGGATAAATTTTCTAATTACCATTCTAATAAAACTCAATATGAGTCTGACATTGACCCTACTAATGAAGAGTTGAGTGGCATTGCTAAATTTCTTAGCAAAATAGGCTAAAAAGGATTTCAATCTACAAGAATCCTTATACAGACAGAAATCTAGGATCTCTTGGCTTAAGGAAGATGGTTTTAATACTTCTTTCTTCTATTCTTTGATGAAAAATAGAATACATTTAGTTCCATCAACAAGATCATGGTAAATGGAAGTATTTCTTATTGTCGTGGAGTTATAAAAATTTCTATTACAAATTTCTACTCCAAGTTGTTTACTAATAATAATCTTTCAAATGATCTTAGGAATAGTGAGTGGAATGGTACCACCCTTTATACCCCTCAAAAGTTCAACCTTATTGTTGTAATACCTAGAAAGGAGACTGGGGATACCTTGAATGAAATTAAGTTGATAAAGCTTCTAGCCCAAATGGAATCTATGGGTTTATTTACAAGAAGGTATGGCCCACAATTGGTGATGATGTATGTAATGTTGTAATGAAGTTGTTCCATAATGGAAGAATGCTCAAAGAATCTAATAGAACCTTAATAGCCCTCATTTCTAGAGGCTTTAATTCTTCAAATATCAAAAATTGGGGACACATTGCCTTATGCAATGTGTTTTATAAATTGATTTCAAAATCCTTGCCAACATGTTGCAAAAAAAATTGTTTGCTATTATTAATTCTTCTCAGTGTACTTTTATCAAAGGGATGAATATCAAGGATTCTACCCTCCTTATTGATGAGATCTTAAGTGACTTTAAGAATTCAAACACTATCAATAAGATGTGCATTCAACTTGACATCTCCAAAGATTATGATTCTATGAAATAGAGTAATTTGTCTTATACTATGCACAAATGGGTTTCCCTACCATTTGGATTAAATGGATCGATGAATTTTTTATTCAACCTCTTATCAGATTTAGTGAATGGTGATCCCTTTGACTACTTCCAACCTTCAAATGGTGTTAGAAATGGGGATCCTATATACCCCTACCTCTTTGTCATTGGAATGCATGGCTTATTTGATCTTATGAAAGTTGTTGTGATTAATGTACGTTTATCCCCTATTGCTACTTCTAAGAACTTCAGTGTTTCTCCTAAAATCTTTGCTGATGAACTTATGTTCTTCACTAAAGCCAATTCTAATGATTCTTCTGCTCTAAAATCTATTCTAGACAATTTTAGGAAGGTTTATGGTCTCAATGTTAACTCCTCTAAGAGTTCCATCATTTTCAGCAAAGGTGTAGTGAAGGAACCCATTTTAGCTATTAAATAATGAAGGATGCTTCCCTTCCAAGTACCTTGGGATTCCCTTCTTTACTGGAAAGTTGACAAATATGTATTTCTTCAAACTCATTGACAATGTGAAGAAAAAACTTGGGAGTTGAAAATTTAGACCCTTTTCTATGGCTACAAGGCTTGAACTTGTAAAGTCCACTCTTGTTAATAAGCAACTTTATTGGATGTTCTCTTTCCCTATCCCTGGTTCTATTTTAGACTAAATTGACAAACTCTATAGGGATTTCTTGTGAAGTGCTTTAGAGTTTAAGAGAAATTTACACTAGATAAAATGGGACAAAATTACTAAGCCCAAGTTGGAAAATGGTCTTGGAATCAAAAATTGTAGAGATGTTTCAAAATCATGCCTAATCGTAAATGCTTGGGATACTGCAAGTAAGAAGGATTTCATTTGTGTTGAATGGATCTCATAGAAGTATTTTAAAATATCCTCTTTCTGGATGGTTATGGAATTCCCCAACTTCTCCTGGCTTTTCAACAATTTAATTAGAGTTTGTGTTGATTTGCTTTCCCTTATTAACTCTCATATCAGATATGGTAATTACTTTCTGATGTAGCAAGATCCTTGGAGTGTTCTAAATTCCCCTTTGACTTTTTCAAGAAGGAGTATATTATTAATTGTCTTGGGATAGTCCTCTCAGCTCGATTAATACTAAAGGCAAATGGTGTATCCCTGAGGTGAACAATAGAAATCAAAAGGATCTTCTCTTTTTCTTTAGGGACTTAGCACTCCTTTTATATTGGAGGATCGCCTAGATTTTTGAAATAAAAAAAAATATTAACTTCCAAGTTTATCTGGAATTCCATTAAAGGTAAAAACGTGGACAATGTGTTGTTCAGAAGGATCTGGGATTGCAGAATTCACAAGAGAGGTACTTTGCACTTATGGAAAGCAAGGCATAATAGCTTACCTACTTTTGACTATTCAAGAAGAAGAGGTATTCAGTTAGACTCAGCGTGTATCCTATGTATGAACAGTTATGCAGATATATACCATTTAATGTTTTCTTATGACTTTATTAAAAAAATTCTAGGCTAAAGTTGTCTAGTGTAATTTTGAGTATCAAATGCCCTCTGATTGGGATTCTCTTATCAACGTCGCTTCAGTAAAAAACAAATATGATTTGTGGTATTATTTACTATCATTGTTGGACTAAAAGAAATCAAAGAGTTCATGAGAATAGGTACAAGATTGTTGATAACATCAGGATACATATCGAAGAAGAACTTCTCATCCTTCATCCAGATAGATGACCTCCTTGGGTTTGGGGTGCCTTTTTTGTTCAGTAAAAAGATATACAATTTGGATTTTTCCCTGGTTCTTCTCTCTAATCTATCAAGGGATGTTCTTGTGTTTTTCCTATTTCTATGGATGGCCTAATCTTGATGTTGATTCCTCTTGTGTCTTCTTCTTGCCTTGCTTCCTTTGGTCTGGTTTTAATGGCCCAGAGAATTTTCATTTTACCTTTCCTGAGATATATGGAGTATACTTGTGTTTTTTGGTCAGCCAATGTCGATGGATATGGTTGGATCTATGTCCTTTTACTCTCATGGTTCTATGCTACTACTCATGCTAGGAAGCCTTGTGGAAGTTCTCTTCTTCTTACTTTATTTTCATATCTTTTGTTCTTATTCTTTTCCCCTATCCTATTCTTTATTCTTACCTCACATAGGTCTTGGGTTTTGATTGGTCTATATGAGTCTTTATAGTTCTTTACTTCTTCTTCCGCTTTGTAATCTTTTCAAAAAGATACAAGAAAAGGAAAAAGGAGCATTGATCGACCAAAGAAAGGGTCTTAATGGACTGATTGATATTTCATTTCCAATACTAATTCCCTAATATGTATCACAAAACTAAGTCTATGGTGAACCCTCATAAGTATATCATGAGGGTATTTGGGGAAGTTATGTGAGAAATCCACTCATGATAAAAATGAGCAATGATTCCTAGATAAATCTACCGGGAGAAACATGAAAGTCCACAATGCAATTTCTAGTGGGACCAAGGGAAGGGTTACACCAAAATTGGAAATACATAACAAAATATTAAGAAATGAATATTTGAGCTTGCATTTGAAATTTTCAATTCACCAAGTGATTAATGTGGCCATGGGTAAAAAGGAGATTACAATGTGTTGTTTATATTTTTGAAAAATAATTTTATGTTGAATTTAAAAACTTTAACTGCTTTATAGATTGTTTGCACCACATACTAGCATACATCGCATGTTAATGTCTATTTTCCACCATTTTAGGTTACATCTCGGCCTAGGACAAAGGGAAAAGAAGGTAAATAAAGGTAGAGAAAATAAGAAGAATCATGGAGGATTAGATAGTTTGATTTTGACGTTCATTTCTATTTTGGAAATTAGTCTTTTCTTCTACAAAAAAATCTTATGAGGTAGGTTTTAGATTATCTTTTTGTTAAAGATTTACTTTTATTATGAAATAAAATTCCTTTATTTGGATTAATTATGAGAATCATGGTCTTGGACAGTTTAGTAATAGCTTTTTCCCCTTATCATCATTTTATGGATATTATTGGGGTAGGAGTTGTTACATTTACAATCCAAGAACTTCTTAACAACTAGCTTCTTCAAACCTAGAAGGCTTCCCAATTGAAGAAGTCACAGAAAACACACTACATAGACCACCTATTGTGAAAAGGTAATTGTGTGTAATAGGTAGCATATTCTAAAGTTAGTGTAAAAAAGACTTGACCAAAGAATAACTCATTAATGATAGGATCATGTAATTGGGGTATTACGCTCAAAAATTTGGTATTCATTGGTACAAAGAGAATATTAGTTATCCCAGTGAAAAGGAAATCAGTTGGTTTTCCCTTGTCTTCATTAGTTATATCATCAGTCCATCACATAACAAGTCCACCATGATAAGGAAATGGCACATGTAAGGGACTCCCTTGATAATATGTTTATGGATGGAGAGAGAGAATGAGGATCCATACCCCACTCCTAACATAATCAGAATTGATGAATCAATGTGAGAATAGGAGAAATGGCCAAAAATGGATAGCAATCCAAGCAGTTCATAGAACAGTGTCTTCATCCTACATAATCATGTTTGCAAGGTTAGGGGTGATAAGTACACACATCCCAAGTTTTATAAGCTAGGGTTTGTAGGCGAGTAGCTAACAAACACCTACATACACCCAATTAGAGTATTGAAATTATTGTTGAGATATATAGAAGGAAAAAAGAAAAGAAAAATTTTGGGAATGTAATGCAAGGTTGCCTATATAAATAGCACAAAATTTATTATTTAAATTAGGTGTCTAATTTTGGTGTGGGATGGTCACCTGCCTATGTAAAGGCAACAATAAGTTTTACAATGTTGTCAAACATAATACTAAAAATTGTAAACAAAATGAATCACTTTTAAAATTAACATCCAAGAATTTTGAATTATAAAATGTGTGACAAATCCTAGAGAAAACACTAAACTTAACATGCAAGCTTTTTGAATCATAACATGTGACAAATCCTATAGCGGGCACTAGGATTGAGAGCACTTGAGTTTGTTCTACTTCAAATCAATGAATACATTTTATTCTTTGGTACAGTTGAGTCCTCCTTGTATAGATCACTACTTCTACCTCAAATGTTGGTCAACTTCTAAATATGAAAAAATATCCACATACCATATACGACAACATGAGAATAGTCATATCTTAGAATAAGGATCTATGTGAATTTTACAATAAAACAAAATTATGCAAAAAAACACAAAAATATTTTCTCATTTACAATGTTCAGAGTAATTTCATAAGGGAAAAAATCATTTTGAGAGCGTAAAAGATTCTACACTCTAATAGTATATTATATGATGCATACGTGAGGTTTTTGGAGAGTTCATTTTATAATTTCAACTTTGAAAATTAGTTAATTGCAAAAAAAAATCTAGAATTCCATTTTCATGCTTTTTTTAGATTTACCAAATCCACTTTCAAACTGACAAAATGGACTAGAAGAATATTATAATTCATTAGACATACCCTAAAAACTATGGAGATGATCACATAGTTAGTTTTGAAATTTGAACCCCATAGCAGTTAAACTGCAAAATTTCCTAAAATAGAAACTTCAACCTTTTTGAGGTATTCTCAAACTTGCCCCTAAGAGGATCAAGTGGTTTCAAATAATTATATATATGGATCAAAGCATACCCTCGTGGTTATAGTGTGTAAAATTTTTTTTTCAGTTTGAACCCCATACATTGCTTAAATGCAAAATCGCTAAGAAACATCAAATTTCAACTTTTTTAGAATTTCTCAAATACGGGCCCCAATCATACCAAACAAATAAGAAAAATTATAGAATTCATCTCAAACCTATCCTTTTTATTATATTATTATTTTCCAAGAGGAAACCTAGGCCTATTGGGGGTATGCAAAGAGACTTACAATTGTCCCCTATACTGACCTAGTAAGACCCAAGATGAGGTCATGTTAGCAGGACCCGAGATGAGATCATGTGACCTAAGTTATCAATCCAGTAGGATTTACTAGTTAATCTATTTGTTAAGGTCATAACTAGGGAAGTCTTTTACAAATTTATTTTAGCAATTTAAACTCCAAATAATTTTTTAACGACAAAACTTCCTACAATGATAATTCCAACGTTGCTTTTGAGATTTTCTAGAATCTGGCCCCTGACAAACTAAATAGATTCAAAAAATGCCTGAAATAGGTGTGAACATATCCTTTAGAAGTTATAGCTTATCATTTTTAATTTTCACCCTAGGATTGCTAAATAATCAAGATATGGCAATTTCAACAATTTTTTAAGATTTTCTCAAATACAACACTCCATAAAATCAAAACAATATAAAGAAAACTTGACTTTGGAATGAACCTACTCCTTAAAACTAGGGAGGTGTAGGGTTGTAAATGTGTAGGGTATGGTAAGGTAAAGTCGTATCCTTACTGTAACCACTATCAATGTCAAAGTTGTAGGCTAGAGGTAGTGTAATTACCCTATCTCTAAAAACATTTACCCTACCCTTACCAGCACCCATTTACATGTAGGGTAAATGGGTAGGATAAAGGGAGAAGTGGGTAAAGAAACATAAATACACATATATGATATTTTCATCAATATTTCATGTGATACTCCCTATGTCAAACACAATACATTATTAAAACTAATTTTAGATAGTCATAATTATATTTTTGGTATATGCACCTATAACATATCCAGTTTCAAATAATTTTTTGCAATTCCACTCCTACTCTTCATGTTATCTCTTTTTCCTTTCATTTTTTCCTTGATATGAAATTGTGAAAATATAGTGGTTTGGAATAGTATTATATGCCAACTCAAGGGTTAGTGCACAATTACCACCATTAATGTTTCAGTAAGGGTATTGATGCAATGTTCACAATTATTATTACCAATTAGAAAGTGTCCACGAATAAAGCTAAAATTTCAAGTTCATTGATTAATGGGTAAGGAATGTATTATGTTGAGTAATTATTAAACCGCCCTTTTCTTGTCTCTCTTCTTTTGGGGTATTAAAAGATGAAAACAAGTTTATTATGAGATATTAGATTATTGGAATCTTTGGTTTCAAAAATACAAATTAGAAAACCCCAAAATGCATTTATATATTAAGTCACACAAAATTTCTCATTAATGTACACCATTATGAGTAATATTTAATTTGAAGACCAATGGGAGGGATAAATGTGAAATTAAGCTTATAGGTTCGTTTAAAATTTGAAGTTAATTGGAGTTGGTTTGACCCCTAAAATCTATTTTATTAACCTTTAATATAGTAGAGACCTTAGGAATAAATGAAAATTCATTTTAATGCGCTTGTAATGCCAATGTTTGGTTAATTATTCATGTCACGTGCTTGGTTCCACCGTAGGCACTCATCCAATGGCCCGCATTTTCACACAAGTCAATCCAACAGACGTGAGGCCCTCTTCAACCTCCATTCGTCAGTGACTTGTGGTACATTAAAGTCGCCTCCGCCCTTTGTTCCTTTTCTCTTCTGTCTCTCATTCATTTCTTTTAATTTTTCTTCCCTTGACTTCAGCTTTCAATGTCGTTCATTTCAAACCCTTTCTCATCTGTTGTGGTGGTCTGTGCAAAAAACGCCCAAAATGCCGCCTTCACCTCCTCTCCATCGTTTTGCGCAGAGGGTTCTTGAGGTTACCTCATGCCTATATAAGGCTAGAAATAGGACCCTTCAATTTCCCCTCGGTGGTCATGAAGCCCATGGACCTACTTGGTTTTACTTCCGGCAACCTCAGAGCAACCCCAGTCTACTCCGCCCTCATCGCTGACAATTGGTGCTCAGGTAAGGTTCGTTGACCCCCCTCAAACGTCTTCTGACCCTCTGTTTCACTCGCATTTAGCTGCTTGTGCTCCGACCTGTAACCGATCGAGACTTCCCCGCCACCGGCCATGTCTCAGCCTCCCAGTGCACCTCCAGTCACGGAAATGGTGGTGATGACTTGGTTTCATCGCTGCGGAGGTGTTAGGGTCACTGACTCTGCCTGTTGTAGTCGTTTTCAACGTGCTTTGATCGGTTGGTTTCTTGCTCTATTCCTCAAGATATTCCACTATTTTGGGAGTTCCTCATAGTGGTAGTCATCGATGTGGGTCACATCTTCATGGTCGAGGTTCTGTGAGTGTAGAGGGATGTTCCCCTTAGGTCGAGTACCACCAAGGCTCGAGGCCTACTCGTGCCCTGGCCCTGGGGATACTTCCTTCCTAGCCATGGCTGTGGGAGGTAGATACTCACTGAGAAATTGACAAGGGCACCCTTTCCCAGTAGATAGAACAATTGATTTTGTGTGGGTAATTGTGAAATCTCGCACACTGTATTGTTTTCTCACTACAACTTTGATGGATACGAATGACCATACTATCCTCGCCATTTAATTAATTTGATTTGACGAGCAAGGGTAAAATGATCATTTACCTCTTTGCTTCAGTCACCTTGACCAAAGCCAAATAGGCGCGGACCAGTGACTGGGTCAAATCTGATTGGCCCATGTCAACGTGGGTTCGACCACTGTGGGTGGTGTTTCACAAATGGATTTGCCTATGTGGCATTTTCTAATTTCCTGATTGGCCAGATTTGATTAATTCATAACAAATCAATGGCTAATCAGAAAAATATGAATAAATATTCGTTGGAAAGCTCTTTTTGAGTACATTCCATTTTTGCCATTTTGGACCACATTTTCCCTGACACAAATTGATAAATATTAAGGATTTCATTTTTACCTTAATAAATGTTCTAAAAATCATAGCTAATATATTTCAACTTCAATTTTGTTGTATAAATAGGTTTTGTTACCTAGAAAAGTGTTTTGGATCATTTGGTTAGACTTTTAGACCCAAAATCAAAGGTTGGTTTAGGAGATTACAAACTTGGGAATTTTATCCTTAAATCTTTATCAAGTCTCTAACTTGTGTAATAAATATTCCACATAGGAAGTTAAGGGACTTGGGATTAATTCTATTGGTGGAAAGTATCTTATATAGGGCTTTCATATAGGTATGTGCATTCTAAAACCTCAGTTTGGCATCTATTTAATCCGAACCTATTTCCACAATGAGGCATGAGCCATTTACTTGTTACCCCATAAATTGCTTACTGAGAATTGAGCCTACATTCTTGTTATCCTTTGTCTTGCTTATTGTGATTGCTTGATAACTATTGGGTCATGGACCCCACCTAAAATATTGTAAATCTCTATTCTTCCATTTTATTATTTAATCATGGTAATTATATAAATGACTAGTTAACTAATGTAGTGTAAATGAGTACAAACCACCCATGGAGGGCATGAGCCTAGGGGAATGTCAATTTCTCCCCTAGGGAATGTGATTTTCTCCCCATTTTAAATATATTGGAGGTTTGGGATGTGAATTTACCCTCTCATCTTGGTGTAGATCTGGTAGGTTCCTCACCCTATATTGGTATAATTTAGTCATAAGGAATCATGCTTGTTCTATTTTCTATTGTGCTTGGCAGAAATCTACTTTGTTAAATATGCCTCGTATCTCTTGAAAATTCTTAGTATAGTGAATCTTTGATTTACCATTTCTTAATATACCTTTTGTCCTTCATCATATTGTGACACATACATTTTTACCCCCTTTTTTGGGTGATCCCCAACCATCCAGATCTAGGGCAAGGAATAGATCAAGGACAAGGAGTACTAGGACAGGAGTAGAGCTGCCAACATGCCTAGGTTGCTATTGCTAGATCATGTTTAAGTTTATGTATTAAACCTTTGTAATAAAGCTATGTAATAGCTTAGGTTTCTCATATTTATTTCTTCTATTGCTACTATTGACATTATTGTATTTGGTTCATGCTTATTTAAATGGAATTACTATGCATGCATCCTTCCTCATCAAATTTTTAAATAAATGAGGGATGTTTTGTATTTTCTGTTAAATTTTAGTGAGGGGTGATCTCACCTCCTTATAGCACCCAAAATACTAACATTGAATCCAACATAATATATAAACACGATCTAACCTTTTTGAGGAACTCATTTTCTCTCTAATATATAATTATAAACATGTGTCATGTTACCTATTGTTTAATAAAAAAAATTAGAATCAAATTTAGTACAAATTAAGGAAGAATTGGTGGGGATTGTTCTTATTTTCACTAGGCATCAATAAATGTGTTATAATATAAAAATTATTAATTCAACCTTACACTAATGGGTAAATGTGTGAAGCAATCACTGTTGCGTTTTTTGGAGGTGACAAATGCATTGGAAACAATAAAATTTTCTCCACATGCCCTACTACAAGATCTTGTTGATAACAACGTATTTGGAAAGAGGGTGCACGGGATATACCTTGTCCAGGAACAAGTCCAGTGATGTCCCTTTGTGTGTTAATGTGTGTCACTCCTAGTGTGCACAAACAATCCTCGTCCATCCTCCAAACGTAGGCAACTCGGCGTCTATGTCTCTACTTCATCCACACAGATGGACTGGAACTCTACGTAATGCTTCCTTAAGCTGATAGGAAGGAGCAGCCTTCTACTTTGACAACATGTTAGCAATGCAGTCACTCTCCTTCTCTCTCACTTGGGGATGATGAAAGCTAGGGTTTGCATATAAGAGTATGTCTAAGAATCTCTCAAAAGCCGGCTGGAATGCCCATAGAAATAACAAAGAAAAGGAAGTAGGGTTTCCAAAACCTTCAGGAAATAAAGGATTGTAGGTTCACTTAAAACAATCCACTCATTGACTTATTAAAAGAATATTTTGGAATCAATTAATTAACCAATTAATCATATTAATCGATTCACTAATTTTTGTCATCCAACTTTACTCAACCACTCAGGATTAGCTATGCAACTTAATAATTTAAATCTAATTAATTGGTTTAAACATTTTAACCAATTAACTCACATTACATTCCAATATTATTCTAGAAAATTGTCTAAATGTTTTAGTAATCAATTTGATTCGGAACTTTTCCAATCATGTCCACAATTATACTCCTATTCCAATACATCATATGTGTTTGACCCGGTAGGCTCCAAATTACATTCGCATTGATATTCATAATCATATTATGATTTCACAAGAAATGATTGGTATATAGCAAGACTTCATTACTACCCAAATAATTGGAGAAGTTGGAGAACAACTTAACCTAAAATCTATGATTGGTGTTACACTGTTTGTATAGTTCCTTTGTCTCTGATATCTAGATTGAACTTGAGGCATGCAATCATCATCCTTTTCAACGTTCAATCCATGTTCCTTGAACTAAAGCATACTTTCTGAGATATATGTAAGATCAATATCACATATGACTCACACTAGCATGGCCATGCATTTCTTAGTCTTTCTTATCAGTGACCAGGTTATCATACTCCCTTAGGAGGGACAAATCCCATCTATATCACTTACAGTCATCCCCACGTGTCGTAGTGCACCCGGGGACCTCCTTTATGGCAACCCTTATTTAGGATCATGATGGATGATGTCAAAGCACACCGAACAACATGTGATGAGTGTAGTGATTTCAGGTATAAGAACCACAATCACCACCATCACTACGAGATATGACTCTGACTACCAATCATGCTTTCCATGTCTCACTCTCAAGGTGGGTCTATCCAATACTCTATTCTCTTACAAGTGTCTATGTACTTGGTTTGATATCACATATCATGACTAATGAGATTTTGTCATCAACCAACGTGCACTCTAGTCTTAAGTTTTATTGTTTTCTATTAGCCTTCCACAATAACATCCAATTAGGGACATTAAAAATGCATATACTTTTGACATCCGTATGATCTCATCAATCAGGTCCTCAACCCGAAAACATACATCAATGAGTAATATCATTCTTTAGACATTTAATATGTTATATCATTATCTCATATTGAATAAAAATAATAAATTGGAAGATTGAATTTGTTTTTAATCAAATCATTTACAAGATATGCCATTATGATCATCATATGATTGGCTCTCTGGGCATACATACAAATAGTTACAGTAAAGATTTTTCATTTACATTGTCCTATTTAGATGTAGGTAAAGCTATTAAGGAAAAATAGGTGGTGGATAAAATATATGATTACAACTTATACTAATGGGTAAATAGGTGAAGCACTTATGGTAAAGTTTATCCCTTTACCCTACCCTATTTAGACGTAGGTAAAGTGGGTAAAGGGAAAATAGGTTGTGGACAAAGTAGATGATTACTATTATTATACCCTACAGGATAGGGTGGTGGGTAAACATGTAATAGCCTATGCATTTACAGCCTTAGGAAGGTGGAAATATAGTTCTTTTATTCAATGTAAATTTGAATATTGGGCTGATTACAAGATTTCTAAGAGATAAAAATTTCAACATTTTTCAAGATTTGTTAGGCCTCTGAGCAAACCAAATAGATTCACAAATTTCTTGATTTTTTCATGAACATATCCCTCAAAATTTTTGGATTGCCATATAGTTATTTTTTTTATTTTACCCTAGGAATTTACTTAATTGCATTTCCTAGAAAAAGTAATTTCAACATTTTAGATATTTTCTCAAATTTGGCCCTAGTCATACCAAACAAACTTAGAAAATTCTAAAATTTAGAGTACACTTATGAATTCCTTATCTAGGTCTTCATATTATGTCATATTACTCATTATTCACTTCTAGATGTTTCATAATGCATGTATTTGCCAATAATTGATGTTTTATATAAAATGCACTTATGGAAGCTTTTGCATGCTTTTCTGGTACCTTGGAGACTAAATGATGGGGGGAGGAGATAGATGATTCCAATGTTTCTAACATTCATCGAGGGGTCCAAGGATTCATCAAAATCAACTCCAACCAACCCCATGTGTCTAAGAGTCCAAGTTGAGCAAGAAGCACCATGGATGAACAAATTGATGATGAAGTTCTATAGAAAATCCCTAAAATAGTAGTGGTATTTAGACACAATCATGCTGCTAGAATGAAAATCACATATGAAGTTAGGTAGCAAGAAATTCAAAAATATAACCACCATGGCCATTCTTAGCAAAAAAATCATGGTGCTCAAAGCCTAGAACAGTCATGGAAGCGATGTTCTCAGGTCATCGTTCCCAGGAATATGACCCCTCCTACCTCCACCATAGTTATGGTGCCTACAATGGTCGTGCTACCCCCAAGCCACCATTTGTGTGTTGTCTCAAATCCAATATCCCATTTTCTTATTTAATCACTTTACCTCTAGAACATGAGTGTTTTCCACTAATATGACCGTTCCTACACGTATCCACCATGGTCGTGCTACCCATATTAACCCTAATTCTTCCCACTATTATTTTACCACTTCAACATCACTTAACCCTATGCTTCCTAGGCCATTACTAAAACATTAATTGTGACTGGAATATTATCTCCCATTAGCATTGAAGTCCTCCACCTACTCCCACCTACCACATTTCTTCCATTTTTCCACCTTTCATCTGAAAACCCTAGTGTTCTAGGTAAGAGGCATTTTTTCTTCCATTTTTCATGGCATTCCCCCTTGGAGGGGGAGCATATCCTTGATACTACAAAAGAAGGAGACAACTACTACTTCAAGCTCCATGTGTAGTTATACTTCTTTCGTCTTCAATTTTGCATTTTCTTGTATTGTGAGTTTCTAAGCCCCTTTGGTGGGCTTTAGGCGGGATGCAACTTTGATACCATGTTGGGAAAATATATACAAAAACAAATTGATTTCATTGGTTAGTTGAATATTCTTTCTTGTTTTCTTTCACTACCTCTTTCTATGTGATTGATGTATTCAAACACTTATGGTATAGAGAGACAAGGAAATAGGAGGCTAAAAAGGGAAAACTCCTAATTCGATCTAAAGGATCCTTGTTAGTTTCCTCTTTTCCCACCTATTCCTCCATCCCACTAGCCCTAGGCATGTGATCTAATAGCTAGGGATGTTTCTCCATGTGTACTTAGTAAGGAGCATGTTTTGTGGTTGGATGGGGGTAACCAGAGGTGAAATACCCTATTTATACACTCCACACAACCCATTGCCACTAAGTGTATTAGGATAATCACTCCTCGAAACCTAGAATGTGGCAATCTTGATTGGGTTTTATCAATTACCTAGTTAATTAAGCCTCATAAGGATGTATAGGAGGTAATAGGGATTAGTTTTCCTATGTACACCCTATACCACCCATATTCAATTAGTATAATAGGATCTTTTATCCTCATTACCCATAGTTGTTTGGTTTAATGGCATTCTTGTTGGATGTGATTGAATCAATATGATATGTAACATGGTTGATAGTTGCATACTCCCAAGCACACCACTACCCTTAATTGCTTGTTAAACCCAGAGTGTTTACTATTCAGCTAGGGTTCACCTAGTTAGCTTCCTTTCTTTCTTCATTTGTCTAATTTTTGTTAGAGTCACTTATCCCTAATTGTAAAATGTCAGGTTTTGCTAGTCAATTGCCTAGTTACAACTTTTTTTTCCTTTTAGTGTAATGAGTACACTATTGTATCTAGTTGTTCTCACTCTGGCCTTGTTTATCTAGTTGTTTCTCTTAGTTTCTAATTAATATTCAAGTGTAGTGTGAATTTGTTGCCTTTAGTGATTGCTTTAGTGTATTTGAAATTCATGATTAGTCAATTAGTCTTAATTGTGTAGGGTTAATCTAGGTTAAATTAATGCCTCTCTTTCTTTCATGATTGTCTTAGTCTAACTCTCACTCAAGATTACACCATTGAAACCCTACACTCTACATTAGGAACCTAGTAAAATAGACCTAGCTCTAGTGCCCCCATCTCTCCCTATAGTCTGATCTAGACTTATTGCATTTGCTATACGACGTCTAAGGTGTGTAATTTTCAGATCTATAATCAAGAGTTTGTCTAACTCAGGAAATTATAAATCTTTGTTAGCATAGTGTGTCATATAGGAACATCAAGCTTTCTAGCATCATTTTTTGGGAGAGTGATGCTCGGCCTAGCTAGTTTCTTTTAGTTTGACTTTTCTTATTGTCACCACCATTGCTATTGCACATTTTTGTGTTGTTAATGCATTTGATATTGCTAACTCTTCTTGATTATGAAACGTGCATGTGACTGTGCACATTAGAGACAAAAGTGAAATGGCTAATCCTGATGGAGGACCACCACCCCCACAATGGGGAGTCCCCTAGTCCTCTCCATGACTACTTCCTTACAAGCACTTATGTATCTTATTGCAATATGAACTGAAGAAATGTCCAATGAAGACTTATCCAACCCTTCTATCCTTGTGTAGTTACTTCCATCCTTCTATGGGTTGGATTGTGAAAATCCTTATAGGCATGTTGATGTTTTCTAGAACATGCTAAACTTTCCACACTCAAGCCACAACTGATGATGCTATCTATTTTACTATGCTTCCATTCCTAAAAAGTGGAGATAATGAATTTAGAAGACATGAAGAATGCCTTTTTGAAGAAGTTCTACTATGTTGCCAGACTGATACAAATGATGCAAGATATTGTAAATCTCAGCCAAAGGGAGCATGAAAAATTCCATGACACTTGGGAAAGATTCCAGATAACGTTGTGAGAATGCCCTCATCACGAGGTTCCTATATGGAAGCTCATGTGGTCATTTTACTGTGGAATTCAGCCAAACTATAGTCGGCTCATCTTGTGGAGGTGCTTTTATTGCCAAACCCCCTAAAGATTAATGGTCTTTGTTTAAACATTTGGTAGAAATTTCAAGGCATTGAGCTTGTAGTGTAATGATTTACTTGAAAGGGACATTGTCATGAAACCTCTTACAACTCTTTAATAAATGAAGATGCTAGTTGAAATGATGAATATGATGAAGAATCAAGGAAGAAGTTCCTAAAGTCATGGCATGCAAGTTGGTGATAATTTGGAGGAGGTAAAGGACCTTCAATCCTATAGAAACTAGGAACATAAAGGCTAAGGGCAACCACAACAACAACAAGGTCAAAGATATAGTTCAAGATTAAAAGAGGAAGACCTCACTAAGTTACAAGGATATGATGAAGTCAAGAAAATATGTCTAATCAAGATAAAAACATCAGTAGACTTGAGAAAATATTAAATCAATTGTCCATGAAACTTTCCCTCCATGGGGAAGTGAAACTTCCTTCCCAACCCATGGGGGACTCAAATGACACTAATGGATTGGTTACTTCCCAAAGTCCTTATGTTCCACCACAAGTGCATGTGCATTCCCTCCATCAACACCAAAGTTGACCATATCCATATTCTTCTCCATGCCCACAGCCACCATTCAATTATTGATATCCTCCTCCACTACAAAATGGTTACTCACATGTAAAGAAACCTACATTCTCACTCCTAAAACACCTCAACCACATCCACATCGAGGCTTTTTCCATCAACATGTCCATCAGTACCTCCCCCACATCCAAAATACAATGATCCACCTTCTCATACCTCTTAAGAGCATGTAGAATATGGCTATTCTAAGAAGTGTTAGGACACTTGAAAGATCCAAAAGGACTATTGATAGTGATACATTTATGAATCATAGAGTTGATATTGTGACTCCCCATGGTTGATTATACTATGATACTCGATAGTGACACTATGATAGTGAATAATAAAGAGCCACCTATAACTAGAGTTCACAATTTTTGACCCGATAGAACCTGAAAATGTGCAATTTGTTCTGAACCTAATATCTTTTGTTTTGTGCTTATTTTTGTTTTTATGAGACCCAATTAACCCTGACCCAACCCGAAATGACCTAAAAAAAAATTTTAATGAGTTCATCAAAACATCCATTTTTAAGAACTCTAAACATCTCAACCTGAAATTGACTCGATATAAGCCAATTTCTAGCCCTACATGTAACTCCTACTATGATACAAAGAAACGATTCCGTTATGGTTGATCAATATAATATGCATGAGTCCCCATTCCATATGAATTCAATTAACCTTTTCCATATAAGAGAAAGAAAAAGCATTATATATATATATATATATAATGTATATATATAATGTATCTATATATCCTTGAGACATTCAAATCAGTGCACATCAATATACCTCTCTTGGATGCATTCAAGAAAATTTCCAAATAGGCTAACTTTCTGAAGGATGTGTACATTCAAGAGAAATCCAGGGGAAGGATGCCTCAAAGGTAAAACTTAATGAGAAAGTGAGTTCAATTATACAACATATGGTTCCTAAGAAGAGGAAAGAACCACAAAGTCCTATCATCCCTTGCAACATTGGTGGGCCCATATTGAGCAAGATCTTCCAGACTTGAGGTCAAGTGTGAATTTAGTGACGTACAATATGTACCTTAAGCTTGGCATGGGTCATCTAGAACTAGACAATTGTACTCTTCAATTGAGTAATCAATATGTGAGGATTCCAAGGGGTTTGGGATATGATTTTTTAGTGAAAATATGTATAATCTTGGGGAGGCCATCCATAGACATTGGTGGTTTTGTTATTCATGTGAGATTTGATACCATGTTTCTAACATTCATGCATGCAAAGATCAGATTGAATATATTTAAGTCATATTCTAGATCTGAAGTTATTGGTGCTACAAATGAGGATTGTTACTTTCTTGACTGTCTTAATCACATTGTTGAAAAATGCTTACCTTATGGACTGAGACTTGTACTAGAGGCAAAGATATTGAGCCAATAGTTGAATTTTGCAAAGAGCTAGTTGAAGATATTGAAGAGGTTGAGGTAGTGGGTGCTAGTGAAGAACTATCTTCCGTAGTAGCTAAGCCTCTGAAAACATACATTATAAAGCCTTCCAACCTTGAATTAAAGAACATACTGAGGGCATGAAGTATTATTTCCTTGTTCCAAATGACCTTGGATCAAGAACATCCTCTTATTGATGTGCTAAAAAGGAATTTTGAGGCCATTGGATGGTATATTTTTAATTTGAGAGGAGTTGATCCCTCCATATGTGTACACATGATCTACTTGGAGGATGATGCCAACCTGGTCCAATAAATGCAAAGGAGATAAAATCCAAATGTAAAAGTAGTTGTGACCCAAGAGGTCATGAAGTTACTCGATGTGGGGATAATATATCAAATTTTTGATAGCTCATGGGTGAGTTCCATAAAGTTAGTGCATGAGAAGGGTGGAATCACTATTTCATCCAATGAACAGGGTGAGTTGATGTATGTGAGAGAACAATCAAGTGTAGGATGTGTGATTATTACAAAAAAAATGAATGTCAAGGCTAAGAAAGACCACTTTGCATTGCCTTTGATTGATCAAATACTTGATATATTGGAAGGACAAAGTTTCTATTGTTATCTTGATGGATACTCATGTTACTTTCAAGTGGTAGTCCATGATGTTGATCAGGATAAGACTACCTTCATTTGTCCAACCAAGACATTTACTTATGGAAGAATGTTATTTGGTCTCTTCTTTGCTCCATCCACTTTCAGATATGTGTGGCATCCATCTTCATAGATATGGTTGGATCCTATCTTGAAGTGTTCATGGATGAACTTTTAGTTTTTGGGAAGTTTTTGGCTATTGTTTATCACATCTTACTGCCATCTTGGAAAGATGTGTGAAAGTTCACCTAGTTCTATATTGGAATAAAAGTCATTTTATGGTCCTGAAAGCTAATTTCTTGGGACATAGAGTTTCTAAATCTAGAATTGAGATAAATAAATATAAATTGTGATTGGTTTCCACATTGATTATACCTTCTATCACGAGAGATGTAAGATCCTTCTCGATTCATGCATGTTACTATCGCCACTTCATCAAAGACTTTAGTAACATTTAAAATTCTTTGTGTCATTTGCTTGAGAAAGATGTTGACTTCCATTTTTATGACAAATGTGTTCAAGCCTTCAACCATTTGAAGTACACATTGATTTCACTCCTATCATACAGCTCCCGACTTCTCTAAGTCATTTGAGATCATAATTGATTCATCGGATACAATAGTGGGGGATTCAAATAATGAGTTGTATGCCTCATGAAATTTACTATTCTAGCAAGAATTTGGACGATGGTCAAAGAAATTACCCTATTATAGAGAAATGACTGCTTGTTTTGGTGTTTTCTCTTGACACATTCAGATCACATGTTCTTCAAAACAAAGCCAGTATCTACACCAACCATTTTGCATTCAAGTACCTCATGTCGAAAACATATTAAAAGGCAAGACTAATCTGATGGATTCTTTTTCTCTAAGAGTTTGATTTAGAAATTGTTGACAAGAAGGGAATTGAAAATGTTGCTTCTGACCACCTTTCACGCATTAAGGTACCTTGTGAAGAGTTGGACACAATAAAAAGACAATGTCTCATGAATAACTCATGTTAGTCAACTTTGCTCAAAAGCCATGGTTCAAGTACATAGCCAAACTTTTTAGCTAGTGGAAGAGTGTCAAGCACGTGGTCAGGGGAGAAAAGGAAAAGATCATATGATATGGTGAAAAATTATGTGTGGAATGATCATACCTCTTCAAGTAATACCCCAAACAACTCATTAGTAGATGCAATCCTAAAAGTGAAAAACATGATATGCTATACATGTGTCACTCTAGAACATATGATGGTCATTTTGGAGAAGAAAGAATGTCTATAAAATCTCTCCAATATGATTTCTTCTAGACAACCCTATTCAAGGATTCTCATAAACATTGTAAAGGTTTCTTAACTGACAAAAGGTGGGACAATTCTAATAAGAAACATGATGCCTATATCTCGTATAATAGTGGTGAAGGTGTTTGATGTGTGGGACATTGACTTCATGGGCCCATTCCCTTTCTTGCTTGGGATTTGTATACATCTTAATGGTCATTGATTACATATCAAAGTGGGTTGAATCTATATATACAAGAACAAATGACCACAAGTTGTTGTGTGATTTTGTGAAATCCAATATCTTTAGTCATTTTGAAGTCCTAAGAGCCATAAGTAGTGATGGTGGAAGACACTTATTCCATAGGGATTTCAAAATCTTATTGAAGACACATGGTTTGAAACACCAGGTGGATACTCTATACCACCCTCAAACAAGTGGACAAGTGAAGTTATGTAATAGGGTGATAAATCTCATTCTTAATAAAATAAAGAGATCAAATTGCAAGGATTGTTCACCTTGACTCAATGATGCTTTATGGGTATATAAAATTGCTTATAAAACCCATGTTGACACCAACCCAATTAAGTTGATTTAAGGGAAGAGTTGTCACTTGTCATTTTAGATGCAACACAACTCTCTATAGCCATTGAAAGCATTGAACATTGATGTAGACACATCTACAATTTGAAGAAAGCTACAATATCGTGAAGTTAAAGATTTGAGGCAAGAAGCCTATGATATATACAAGAACTACAAGGAAAGAATGAAACCAATACATGATTAATTGATAAGGAATAATCCATTTGAACTCAACCAATGGATTTGGTTTTACAACTTTCGCATGACATTCTCTCATAGGAAGTTGAGATTAAGATGGGAAGGTTTGATGCATGTGTTTTCAGTCGTTATTATAGGCTCATTTTCCCTTATTTTCATGTGTAGTTTGGGCCTTTATTTGACCTATTACACATGGATTGTCATTGACATCCGATATTTCCCTGAATGCATCAAATTATGTGATTTCAATCATTTTTTCTAGCATTTTATGCATTCTAAGTGCTTATTATGCTTTTATGAAATTTTAGGTACAAGGCATGTTCTACACACCTCGGTGCTACCGACCTTGCAAGACTCAGTGGTACCGACTTATTATTAGGGATGTGCTCGAAGACCATAAACATCTTGGTGCTACCGACAGAAAAAGTTGGTGCTTCCGAGATAGAATCAGTAAGTCCAGTGTGAAAGAAGAAAACTCAGTGCTACTGAGTTTCCAACTCAATGATACTGAGTTGATGTCAGAGAGGTTGTTCAAAGTCACAAAAATCCAGTGCTATCGAGACTTAGTCGATGGTATGGACGGGATTGGGATCGCGTGGCTTAACCTAAGTGACTCAGTACTACCGAGTCTGTCCGATCAGGCTGACCGTAGATTTGTTCTAATCTGACGGTGGACATAATTTTGGACCCTAAGAGAATGCTATGATGTAGGGGGACTATAATCAGACCTAAGTGAGCCCACATTTTGATCATATGACTATCGAAAAGAGAGAAGAGAAGGATGGAGGATCAAACACTTCACCCGGGAAGATTCAAGCACCTATAGAGGACGATTCTGCAGCCGGAAGATAGCAGAATGCACGTGCTACGGATGGGATCATCTAGATGGGAAAAGATCTAGGGGTTACCTTAGTTTCTACTATGTTTCCCACGTTTTTCTTCTTCCCTTCTACGTGTTTTGTGATGAAAACCATGCAAGGCTAAAAACATGTGTTCTTTAGGATCCGGGAGTAGCATGTACATACACTGCAATTGATTTCTTTGCATTAATATCAAGTTATCTCTTTATTACTGCATATAATCCTATGAAAGTTTCATGTTCCTTTCATGCTTGATCACCATGAATGGATTACTAGATGCTTAGTCATCTCGGTAGATGGATTAAGGGTTGGAAAGCATAGGATTACTCGTATATTGCACCCTTTGGGAAAAGTGGAGAATATAAGAGAGGAGAAACCCAGAGTATAAGTATAAAGCACCTAACTAATCAAACCAATAACCACGGGAGTGGAATTGGCATTAGATTAGGTAGTGAATTACACTGTGGGAGCAGGTAATTCTAGCTACAGTCTCCTTATCCAGGGATTGATATATTAGACATTAGTGTGTGGGATTGATTGTAAGTGGTATATGTGGTGAAACCACCTCCCAAAGAATTCATTTTCATTCTAATTTACTTTAACCTTTAATTCATTTACTTTAGTGCTCTTTTGATAAATCAACTCAATTCAAACAACCATCATCGACCTAGGTAATTGATCTGTAGTTAGTAGTAGTCTACTGCAGAAATGCTTCCCTGTGTTTGAGTCGGGTCTCACAGGGCCTTATTACTTCGATATGTACACTTGTGTATTACACGAACGTTATACGCGTGTCAAGTTTTTAGCACCGTTGTCGGGGAAGAAAAAACATCTAGTACTATGAGTGCTGCAAATGGCCACTCCAGGCCATTTTCTTTTTATTTATTTTTTATTTCTTATATTTCTCTACTTGAAGCTAAATTATAATAATTTCTTCCTTAAGTATAAGCTTCTGGACTTGACATCCATTCTCATTTTTTTAGGGATAATAGTGCATGGTGCGGACCAGATCCCTAGACTACGATGAACCATCTTAACCAGGATTTGGACAGGCAGAGTTCTTGCAAGGAGAAAGAGAGCTAGGTAGGTTTGTGGACAGGTTTAATAGAACGCCTTCACCAAACCCTCCTGTGATTGAAGGACCATAGGCACCAGCAATACCCAAGCCAAGAGAAATGGAGGATAGAGTAGATGAACTAGAAGAATAGACGATATGAGAGAGAATAAAGGCTTCATCATCCACGGCCCAGAAAGGGCCCATTAAAAGACAAGCTATCAATGTGGGTAGATATAAGATAGAGCATGGACTCATTGCTTTAGTCAAGTCCCAGGCAGTCCATGGTCACCCTTATGAGGATCCAATGACACATATCAGAAACTTTGTGGAAAGTTATGATATGGTGAAGATAGACAGGATTCCAGTTAGTACAATCTACCTCAAGCTATTCTCATCATCACTTGCAGAAGGTGTGAAATTATAGTTTGACAATCTAGATGATGAGATCATAGAGGCATGGGATCAAATGATAGATGTGTTCTTCGAATGCTACTTTCCTCCAAAAAAAAGTGAATGATCTAGTGAAGAAGATTCATAACTTCAAGCAGTAGGTTGATGAGTCATATTTAGAGGCATGGGAAAGATTTCAAAACATGCTTTGAAAAGTACCTCATCACGACATTGATCTATAAGGGCAGGCCAAAATCTTCTATTATGGTCTACACAAAGGGGAGAGAACAACCCTTGACAGCGCAGGAGTAGGGTTCTTCCTCAACAACGAGCCCACTCGTTGCCTTGAAATCCTCAAGAATATGCCTAAAAATCAATCATGGGCGGAAGAAAGAGAATTACCAGCCACCATAAAGAGTGTTAGCAAATCTAAGGTTATATCCACTTTAAATGAAAATTTCGACCTCATTGCCAAGACGTTATGTGCTCCAGATAAAAGCTCAGTTGAAGAAGAGGAAGGAGAGTGCAAGTATGTGTGCCAGGGTCAATACAGGAACAATGATTATTCATGGAGGAAAGACCCCAAGTTCTCATGGAAAGACCCTAATAATCTCCAACAAGATCCATCACAGGCACAATAACAACAACCAAGGCCACAGTCGTATGGTGTTCAAGCCCAATATCCACCAGAACAGTAGAAGATTGACACGATTGAGTGAATGGTGGGTAAGCTAGTGAGTCAGAATGAGTTGTAGATTGAACAGGCACAGAGGGACCTTTAGAATCAAGGGGCACATATTTGTAGCATTGAAACACAGATATCTCAAATAGCAGCAGATGTGAGTGCTTTAAAGCAACCGATTTAGTAAGGCTTTTTGGCAAGTATCAATGTACCTTCTGGAAATCAGCATGTGAAGGTGGTTTCCTTTACAGCAGCAAAAAGCTACTGGATAGTGCACCACATAGTGTCATCACAGAAGAGGTAGAAACTCAATCTAAACCAGTGGAAGTGGAAGAACCAGACACGTCAACCCAAGAGAATGTGGTGGAGAAGCAATTTGATGAGGTTGTAGGAAACAACACTCAAGCCTACATACCACCTCACTGGAGGGCACCTGTGATTCCTATGTCATTCCCAAACAGTCTGGAGGCTACCAAGATGGACGAGCAGTTCAAGAAGTTTCTAGATAACTTTTAGAAGCTATCTGTGAACATTCCCTTGATTGATGCAATAGAGAAAATACCATCTTATGGGAAGTTCTTAAAAGATATCATGACAGAGAAAAGGAAGATTCTAGAATCTGATGTGGTAGTGCTCAAGGAACAAGTCAATGCTTTCATTTTGGGCACACTGTCACCTAAAAGATAGGATCTAGGGTGTTTCAATATCATGTGCTTTATAGGGAAGACAAAATTTGGAGAGGCTTTATGTGATTCAAGGGAAAGCATCAATATGATGCCCTTATCTACATTCAAGAAGCTAGGACTCAAAGAAACCAGGAAGAGCAGCATGACAATCCAATTGACAGATAATTCAGTAGTGACGCCATATGGTATATGTGAGGATGTGTCGGTTAAGGTGGATAGGTTTGTCTTCCCAACATATTTTGTAGTGATGGAAATGCAGGATGATCACTGCAATGAACTTCTTTTGGGGAGACCGTTTCAAGCTACTACTGTAATGTCCCAGGATTTGAGGCATTGGATAAGACGGTCTTAAAAGGAATGATTGGACTACACATATCACCAAGGTGCAACTCCTTTTCTGGGAGCCCATCACTAAAGAACTCCATAGTTAAGCGTGCTAAGCTTGGAGTAGTACTAGGATGGGTGACCAGTCGGGAAGTTGATCCTGGCTTGCGCGTCAGTGTGGACAAAGTGCGTAGTTAAGGCTAGTGGTGGTTTTTGGGGCCAGTCGTCATTCCTGAAACTCTACTAGAGCCATGGGCAGTGGGCCCTGGCATTACAAATGGTATCAGAGCCAATTCCCCTCCAATAGGTGGGGCCCACATGGGCCTGTGGCATGCTAGTCTTTGAGTTGTGCGGTCCACACATGTTGGAAAGGGCTATCTGAGTTGATAGAGCCGCCCATGCGTTGGTAGTATCCAAGTATGTTGGAAAGGGCTATTTGAGTTGATGGATCTGCCCTTGCGTTGGTAGCCGTGATCAGGAGCTAGATGTACATGGGACATTCAGGTCTACACTGAAATGGGGAAAGATTATGAGGCCATATAATTGAGGCCTTGGATAAGACAATCTTAAAAGGAATGATTAGATTACCCATATCACCAAGGTGCACCTCCTTTTCTGGGAGCCCATCACTAAAGAACTCCATAGTTAAGCGTGCTCATCTTGGAGTAGTACTAGGATGGGTGACCAGTCGGGAAGCTAATCCTAGCTTGCGCGTCTGTGTGGACAAATTGTACAGTTAAGGCTATGGTGGTTTGTGGGGCCAGTCGTCATTCCTGAAACTCTACTAGAGCCATGGGCAGTGGGCCCGGGCTTTACAACTACAGATATGATACTTGAGATGGGTAGAGGACATCTCACTATGGGAATCTAATATGATAGGTTTGAGATAAAGATGTTAGAGCACTCTCAAGCTAAGGGAGACAAGGTGCAGTGCAATATGCTTCAGTATGTGGACAACAAATTCTCGTTATATCTAGGAAAGCCATTCCTGGATATGTCCCATGTGATGACTAGGGTGGACAAAGACACTCTAGCTGTGGACATCCTAAAAAACACAAAAGTGCTCTCTCTGATCCAAGCTATGTGCTACCCAGGAGATGACGGGGAAGACTATGACCCAACTACAAAAGAAGAAACCATGGCTATTTCTGTGATAGAGTCATCTCCACAGCTACCCTTGGAGGCATGCTTGATAAATAGAATGGAAGGAAGCTTAAGCAAGAACTATTTGGAGGAGTGCATCTTTTTTTTTGAACTCAACACCTTGCTACTATGTGAGGTGCTTTGAACACTTAGGACCACCACCCCCACCATTGGTCACATCTCTTTTGAGCCCACCAGAGTTGGAGCTGAAGCCATTTCCCCCACACGTCTCTTCTGAGCCCACCAGAGTTTGAGATAAAGATGTTAGAGCACTCTCAAGCTAAGGGAGACAAGGTGCAGTGCAATATGCTTCAGTATGTGGACAAAAAATTCCCGTTATATCTAGGAAAGCCATTCCTGGATATGTCCCATGTGATGACTAGGGTGGACAAAGACACTCTAGCTGTGGACATCCTAAAAAACACAAAAGTGCTCTCTCTGATCCAAGCTATGCGCTACCCAGGAGATGACGGGGAGGACTACGACCCAACTACAAAAGAAGAAACCATGGCTATTTCTGTGATAGAGTCATCTCCATAGCTACCCTTGGAGGCATGCTTGATAAATAGAATGGAAGGAAGCTTAAGCAAGAACTATTTGGAGGAGTGCATCTTTTTGTTGAACTCAACACCTTGCTACTATGTGAGGTGCTTTGAAGACTTAGGACCACCACCCCCACCATTGGTCACGTCTATTTTGAGCCCACCAGAGTTGGAGCTGAAGCCATTGCCCCCATAGTTGAAATATGTGTTCCTCGCTACAGAAGAAAAACTCCCAGTGTTCATTTCATCTTCTCTTAGTGGTGAAGAGGAAGAGCATCTACTCACTGTGTTGAGGAACCACCAAGCTGCATTCGGTTGGTCGATAGATGATATTAAAGGAATTTCTCCAGCCTTATGCCAACATAAGATCTGACTTGAAGAAGGGGCAAAGGCGATTGTATAACCTCAGTAGAATCTCAACCCAATCATGACAGAGGTAGTAAACAAGGAAATTGTCAAACTTCTATCGGTAGGTATAATATATGCTATCTCTAATTCAATGTGGGTTAGTCCTACTCAGGTCGTTCCAAAGAAAGGGGGGATCACAGTCACTACAAATGCAGCTAATGAACTAATTTCCACTAGGTTAGTGATAGGATGGCGTGTGTGTATTTATTATCGTAGGTTAAATGCAGCCACCCTTAAGACCATTTTTACCTACCATTTATTGATCAAATCTTGGAATGTGTATTTGTCCGCTCTCACATTTGTTTTCTTGATGGGTATTTCAGGTATAACTAGATTTCTATAGAGACTAAGGACCAAGAGAAATCTACTTTCACCTGCCCTTATGGTACTTTCACATGTCGTCAAATGCCTTTTCGTCTTTGTAATGCCCCTATCATGTTTCAACGATGTATGCTCGCCATTTTTTCTGATATGGTAGAGTAGTGCCTAGAGGTTTTCATGGACGAATTTTCTATCTATTGGGAGTCGTTTAATGATTGCCTACACAATTTGGATAGTGCTTGACTGGGAGAAGTGTCACATGATGGTGAGTGAAGGGATAGTGCTTGGACACAAGGTTCCCACAAAGGCATGGAATTTGATCTGGTGAAGATTGAGGTTATTTCCTCACTAACCCAACCGACATCGGTGAAGGGAGTTAGGAGCTTTTTAGGACATGCTGGATTTTATCGTCGATTCATAAAATATTTTTCAAAGATTTCCAAACCATTATATGCACTTTTAGAGAAAGACGCTAATTTTTCTTTTGATAAGTGTTGTTTGAAATCCTTTGAAATACTTAAGGAAAAATTGATTTCTACACCTATTGTGCAGGCTCCTAATTGGATCCTCCCATTTCAACTGATGTGTGACGCATCCAATTATGCAGTGGGAGTCATTTAATGATTGCATGCACAATCTGGATAGTGATTAACTGGGAGAAGTGTCACATGATGGTGAGTGAAGGGATAGTGCTTGGACACAAGGTTCCCATAAAGGCATGGAAGTTGATCTGGTGAAGATTGAGGTTATTTCCTCACTAACCCAACCGACATCGGTGAAGGAAGTTAGTAGCTTTTTAGGACATGTTGGATTTTATCATCAATTCATAAAAGATTTTTCAAAGATTTCCAAACCATTATCTGAGCTTTTAGAGAAAGACGTCGATTTTTATTTTGATGAGCGTTGTTTGAAAGACTTTGAAATACTTAAGGAAAAACTAATTTCTGCACCTATTGTGCAGGCTCCTGATTGGAGCCTCCCATTTCAACTGATGTGTGACGCATTCAATTATGCAGTGGGAGCGGTGTTGGGTCAATGACGGGATAAAACTCCAATTGTCATATGTTATGCATCGAAAACCTTGAATGATGGATAGATGAACTACAATACTACTCAGAAAGAGTTTTTAGCAGTAGTGTTTGTCTTTAAAAAATTACGACAATACCTAGTAGGAGTCAAGGTGATAGTCTGGACTGACCACACTGCTATTAAATACTTGTGACAAAAGAAGGACGCAAAACCCAGACTTATTAGGTGGATTCTTTTACTGTAGGAATTTGATATTGAAATTAAAGACAAGGTAGGTGTGGAGAATGTAGTGGTTGATCATCTATCTAGTTTAGAAAGGTCGTATGAAGAGATATTGCTATCCCCATAGTTGAGGAATTTCTAGATGAAAAATTGTTTGCAGTTGAAACTAAAGACCCTTGGTTTGTAGATATAGTAAATTACCTGGCTTGTAAGGAGATACCTATAGATTGGGGTTACCAGGAGAAAAAATAGTTTTTCCATTCTTTGAGATTTTATATCTGGTATGACCCAATTCTTCTTAAACAATGCAGGGATGGGCTGTTAAGAAGGTGTGTACCCGAGTGTGAGGTTGAGAGCATATTATCACACTGTCACTCTCTACCCATAGGTGGGCACCATGCTAGTTCCAGGACTGCTTCTAAAGTCTTGGAAAGTGGGTTTTATTGGCCCACTTTGTTTAAGGATGCTCATAACTATGTTTTTCATTGTGACGCATGTCAGCATGTAGGTACTATCTCCATGCGACACGAGATGCCCTTGAATGTGTTTCAGGAGGTCAAGGTTTTTGATCTTTGGGGAATAGATTTTATGGGTTTGTTTGTGTCATCTATTTCATACTTGTACATTTTAATTGCAGTTGATTATGTGTCTAAGGGGGTGGAAGCAATTCCAACCCGCACCAACAATGTGCAAGTATTGTGCAAATTTGTGAAGGATTACATATTTTGTAGGTTTGGTGTCCCCCGCCTAATCATTAGTGATGGTGGCTCACATTTCACTAATAGTAAGTTTGGATCTCTTTTGAGAAAATATGGGGTAAAACACCAAGTGGGTACTCCATATCACCCACAGACTCAAGGACAGGTTGACATGTCAAACGGGGAAGTTAAGAAAATCTTCAAAAGAATTGTCTCAACCAATAGGACGAACTGGAGTTATGTGCTAAATGATGCACTTTGGGCTTATATAACAACTTACAAATCTCCAATAGGAATTACACCTTTTAGGTTGATCTATGGTCGTGCATGCCACTTACCTGTAGAGCTTGAACACAAAGCTAGATGGGCTATGAAGAAACTGAACTTCAACATTGATGAAGCAGGTAGGAAGAGGTTTTTGGAGTTAAATGAATCAATTGAGATGAAGATGAATGCTTATGAAAGCTCTAGGATATATAAGGAGAGGACAAAGAAAATTCACGATAGACACATTCTAGATAGGGTGTTTCTCCCTGGTCAGAAAGTTCTCCTTTTTAATTCTAGGTTGAGATTGCATCCAGGCAAGCTGAGGTCCAAGTGGAGTGGACCATTTGTGATTGACAAAGTTCTTCCCCATGGTGATGTGAACATTGTAGATGGGAACAAGTCATTTCTTGTTAATGGCCAAAGACTTAAGCACTATTTTGGAGGGGAAGTAGAGCCACGAATAGAGGAGGTGCAACTTTGCACCATTACATAGATTTCTTGCTCTATGCACCATCTAGTCTAGGATGTTAAACAATGGTGCTTTTTGGGAGGCAACTCAACCTTTATTTTCTTTGTTTTATACTCACTTTTCATTTTTAGTTGGCACTTTATTAATTTTTTTGTAAAAATGGTACCTTGACTCATTTTGTGGAGTGTGCAGAATATCCAAGTCGGTACCACTGAGTCTATTAGTCAATGGTACCAAGAAGGGGTCAGTGTTTTGAGCAGAGCAGTAGAAAAACTCAGTGCTACCGACCATGAATGTCAGTACCACTGAGCCTCTAAAGATTTTTCAAAGGCTTACTGATAAGGACTCGGTACCATCGATAATTTCATGTGGTGATACTGACTTCTGGACACTCCTAGGTTCAGAATATTGAGTCCAATTTCTCGCCAGCACCGATGGTTCAAAAATATCGGTACTACCAACCATGAATATCAGTACTACCGACAACCACATCAGTGATCTGAGTAAATCAAGATCCAACCACCATGACACAATGAATCCAGTGGTTGGTGTCACCGATCTGCGACATATGTCGGTACCACCGACATATGTCGGTACCACTGACATGTCGTCGATACCACCGACACAGGTTGATCCGCACTGAAGTACGTCAGCCAATCATAAGCTTCGATATGATCGAACCTCGAATTGTGCTCCTCAAGTCGATGCCACCGACTCAGAATTTGATGGTACCAACTTTGTCGTGAGCAGTTATGAAAGGAGGGGTGGTGGAGCCATTTTCTTCACACTTTCTACTCCCACTCCTCCTACACTTCAGAGCAGGGCTACACCAGGCTCCAACGGTCTTCCTTGAGTTTTTGTTCTACTAATCCCGTTTCTCATGTCTACTACATGGCTCGTAGAAGAGGTGTTGTTCCCCCGTAGGATGAGTTGATCCCCCGACCAACTCGCATCCAGCATCTATCTACAGAGATAAGGCAGCTCTATGAAGAGTTGCAGACAAGGGAAGTCATCCCAACCAGATATGGTGATCGCACGCTGATCGAGATGGTGGGTTTTATAGAATACATGCAATGGGTATGTCAGTAGCAAGCCATGGAGGGAGCAATCCCTTTTTCAATGACTAGAAGACCTACCCAGACTTGGTCTTGGAGTTCTTGGCATCGTTGGACGTCCTCTTCACCCCCGAACATAAGATAGGAGGCGAATGGCGGGAGGGAAGGGTCAATTTTCACTTATTCAACAACATCTACTCCCTCACATTGCATGCATTCAATCACATCTTCAACTAGGCTCATGTCCCAGAACGCTCAGCACCATCTGATTTCAATTTTGACCAGGCCTGGGGCAGCTAACTAAGGTGCCTGCAGGATTTCGCATCAACTGGCACATCAGTTCCGTGCCTGATATTGAGCATCCATTTGCTCGTATGTTGCACATTCTATGTGTCAACACCATCTTTTCCAGGTCTGAGCAAGCACAAGGGAAGGTCTAGAGGTAGGACCTTTACTTTCAATACTAACTACTAGAAGGGGAGACAGTAAATTTTGGATCCTTTTGGTTGCTCCATATGCTTTTTGTGAGGTTCAACGTGAGAAGGAAGACACCAATCCTATTTGGGGGTCTCATCACTCCTAATGCTTTGCACATGCACCTTGATCTATCCACTATTGAGCCATTAGATGATAATACAAAGTTGGACCTCCAACATTTCTAAAAGTCACATCTTCTCAGGTGTCATCATGATGTTCTTTATGCGTATTGCAATCGTCGTGGCATCTTTCGGGAGAGGAGGCTACCTGAACCTATCTTCAACATGCATGGGGTGGACCATATCAGATGGCCACTGAATGAGGGAGAACCTGAAGATCCACCCAGAGCAGTACCTCAGGACGATAACGAGGAGCATAGTGGTGACAGCGACGTTGTTGAGGAGGTGGAGCCTCCCATCCCAATGAGAAGGAGACTGGTCCCGTGCAAACGGGCCCGCACATATGAGGCCTCAACTTCCTCAGCCCCACCACCTTCCTAGGAGGATCACGACCCATACAACATGTAAGGCATGTACGGGATGTTGTAGCAAATTCAAACTTACCAACAGCAGCACTAGGAGGCCTTAGTTGGTGTGTAGGATATACAAGAGCAGTTGTACCAAAACCAGCAGGTGATCTACAAGAATGAAAGCCTTCTCTTAGCCAATCAAGAGAATGTTCATATGCACATGCAAAGGATGGAACAGTACCAACAGCCCTTCTTTGACAACTACTAGAACTGTGGATACTTTGGGGAGTACCTACAGCCGCCGCCAATGCCTCCTACAGATCTTAAATGAATATATGAGAATCTAAATCAACTTTGGAATGCGAATGATGAGGATGTTGAGCCTAAGTTGACCAAACTATAATGAGATCTTAAATGAATATATGAGAAAGAAACCTTTAGATCACCTTGAAAGCATGTCATTAAAGAGGGATATATCATAATATAATGAAAGGTGTTGTCTCTTAGTTGTGTAATTCCATCTATTCCATCCATTCATTTTGACTCACCACCTCATAAATTATTGAGTACTCCAAGCCATTTCCTTTAATTGCATCGCATAGAGCAATAGGGACATATTGGCTAGTTTGCTTGCATTTGAAAAGAAGAAGAAAAATATACTGCATTTGTAGACATTAATTATTTTGCACATCATCTTAGCTTGCATAACACAATTCATATAGTTGCATACATTTCACCATAGAATGCATATTTCCTTTTCCATGTGGATTTTAAATTCAAGTTTATGAAGAATAATGCCAAAACAAAATAAATTAATATTTGAATGAAAGCAAGAGGCAAAAAGTGAGGCTTGCTGAAGAAATGATGAAGAAGTTCAAAAGAAAAGAAAAATTGTTGTAGTATGTTCGACATCATTTTAATGAGAAAGAGTATAATCCACATGTGCAATCTTTTGAGTTGAAAAGAAATTTCTCAATTCGTTCTACATGCATCATCTCAGAAAAGAAAAAAAAACAATTTTAGGCATTAGGATTCATGCATTACATTCTTTTGCACCCTTATAGGTTCATTCTTCTTATGCATAAATGTCTTGAATGTACTGATGAGTTTTCAGTTGCCACCCATCTTTCACCATTGATTGCTCTTATTGGTAGGCCACCCCTAATTATTTATCTCCCCATACATGCTTATATGAAGATTTGCTTCCAGTTAGTTGGTAGTTAGGAAAGAGAAATTTAGTGTAGGGAATCAAGCAATACACCAAGTGAATGCCTGAGTAATTATGATGTTCACTACTTTCTTGATAGTGTCATTGTCTAACAGTGGACGTCTCTTATGGAAGTTTTTGGTCACTTTAGAGCAGTTATCGGTTTAGTGGTCAGTGAAGGCCGGTTCAGGGCTTGCTACGTGGAGTTGTTTGAGAAGAGAATGTATGTGTTTTATCCTTTTACTAACTTTTGTCAAATAGATCCGAGAGAGTGTTGCTCGAGGATGAGCAACGTTTAAGCTTAGGGGAGTTTTATGCATGTGTTTTTAGTCATTATTATAGGCTCATTTTCCCTTATTTTCATGTGTAGTTTGGGCCTTTATTTGACCTATTACACATGGATTGTCATTTAATAGCCTATATTTCTTTGAATGCATTAGATTATGTGATTTCAACCATTTTTGCTAGCATTTTATGCATTCTAAGTGCTTATTATGCTTTTATGTGATTTCAAGTACAAGGCAGTTCTACACAGCTCGATGCTACTTACCTTGCAAGAGTCGGTGGTATCGACTTACCCTCAGGGATGTACCCGAAGACCAGCAACATCCCGATGCTACTGACAGAAAAAGTCGGTGCTTCCGAGATAGCATCAGTAAGCACAGCATGAAAGAGGAAAACTCAGTTCTACCGAGTCTCCAACTCGGTGTTACCGAGTTGACGTCAAAGAGGTTGTTCGAAATCACAAAAATTCAGTGCTATCGATACCCAGTCAATGGTACTACAGGATCGGGATCGCACGGCTTAACCTAAGTGACTCGGTATTATCGACTCACCTAGTCGGTACTATCAAGTCTACCCAATCAGGTCGACCGCAGATTTGTTCTAATTTAATGTTGGATGTAATTTCAGACCCTAAGTGATTGCTATGACTTAGGGGGACTATGGCCAGACCTAAGGGAGCCCTCATTTTGATCATACGACTACCAGAAAGAGAGAAGAGAAGGAAGGAGGACTGAACGCTTCACCCAGGAAGATCCGAGCACCTACGAAGGACAGTTCTATAGTCGGAAGATAGCAGAACGCACGTTCTACAGAGGGGATCATCTGGATAAGCAAAGATCCAGGGGTTACCTTGGTTTTTTACTATGTTTCTCATGTTTTTCTTATTTCCTTCTATGTGTTTTGTGATGAAAACCATGCAAGGCTAAAAAATGTGTTCTTTAGGATCCGGGAATAGCCTGGATATACACTGCAATTGATTTCTTTGCATTAATATCAAGTTATCTCTTTATTACTGGATATAATCCTATGAACGTTTCATGTTCCTTTCATGCTTGATCACCATGAATGGATTACTAGATGCTTAGTCATCTCGAGAGAGGGATTAAGGGTTGGAAAGCATAGGATTACTCGTATATTACACCCTTTGGGAAAAATGGAGAATATACAAGAGGAGAAACCCACAATATAAGTATAAAGCACCTAACTAATCAAACCAATTATTGTACGAGTGGGATTGCCATTAGATTAGGTAGTGAATTACACTACGGGAGTAGGTAATTCTGGCTATAGGCTCCTTATCCAGGGATTGAGATATTAGATATTAGTGTGAGGGATTGATTATAAGTGGTATCTGTGGTGAAACCACCTCCTGAAGAATTCATTTTCATTCTGATTTACTTCAACCTTTAATTCATTTACTTTAGTGTTCTTTTTATAACTCAACTCAAACAACCATCACCGGCCTAGCTGATTGATCTGTAGTTAATAGTAGTCTACTGGAGAAACACTTCCCTGTGTTCGACTCGAGCCTCGCAGGGCCTTATTACTTTGATATGTACACTTGTGTATTGCATGCACATTATACGTGTGTCAAGGTGCATACCAAGTAAAGATTGTGTACCCATCTGGGGCAATTATAGTTCATGAAAAGGAAGGATTCAAGGAAATTTTTGTAAATGGCCAAAGATGGAAATCCATTGTTGATATTGAGCCCGCATAGCCAATCAAAGCTTTGATATTGTCATGTTGGTTGAAGAAATACTGATTGATGAAGAGTTGTGCTTGAATTCACATGAAAAAGAAATCTACTATGGAGGTTATAGACCTTAAGATTTTTTAGAGGATGGTTGATTTCAGAAAAACCAAGCCTGAATGAAGGCACCATACTTAACACCAGTGTGAGGCAACTTACATTACTTTTAGATATTTTTCACTTGAGCCCCATTTTTATTATACTTCCTGCTCTTACGCTTTAAAAGAAACATACATACACTCACACACTTTGTTTTTATAGTTTTGTTGTATTTGAGGTGTATTGGAAGAAAATATGCAACGATTGGGAGGTGGTACCTAGAAGGTCGCAAGAATTAAGTTGAGATTTAATGTGGATCAATGATTGAATGAGATATGAAAATTGAATTGAAATGTGCTTGATTCTAGAAAATTTCTGTGAAAAGGGGAAAATGGTTGTGATATGTCACCACAGACGTGGTACTTAAAACAAATTGATAGGGGGTAATCAACATTTTAGTGAGCCACCACCAAAATCATGTTGAGCAACATGACTATGCTGACAAGTCACCACTGTGGTCACGGAGGACAAAACTTCCATGGCTCCATGACCCCACCTCACTTCAGTAATGATTTTGGAGGAGGTCACCACAATCACTTCCCCTCATTTCAAGTGCACAAAATACTTGTTCCATGACCTAGGACTCCATCAACGATCCTCTAGTTGCTCCCAAGCATTGGATCTTCATCTTCAAGCTCTAAGCACCAAGCAAGGATCCTTGACCTCAGGTGGTACTTGCTCCTCCTTTGGCTGCTCATTCCATTCAATTTCACTACCTATATCCCAAATCTTCCCAACCAACCAAAAACTAATAATCCTTCCATTCCACCTCAAGTATTGCAAGGAAGATTCAAAAAGAAGGTGAAGGAGTGAGTGAAGAATGTCATGACAAGATGTTTCCACACCAAGAGACCCTCCAACATAACCCCACCATCTCATTTCCCCACCTCATCTCCCTCAAATTCAATTTCTATCTCCCACACCCAATCTACTTCGAGTAATGATTCTTGCCTCACTCCTCCTCTAGTAATCACACAACTAATCTAGTGTACCAAGAGAGGAGGGAATGGAATTTGAGATTGTGTTAAACAACTTAATCGATTCAGTTGAAGTGGAGGACATAGCCTGGCCTCAGAGAGGAAAGAAGGTTGCAACTCCATCTACTTCATGTGCACCACCTCAACTGATGTCAGCACATCACTCCTCATCTTCTCTTCAACCATGGTCTACACCAACACCAGCAAGATGGCAGTTTCTCCTAGAAGAAGAAGAAGATCAACCTGTAAAGATTATGCCCTTGAACTTGGATGCAAGTTTGGGGTCCCATGCCTATGAAGAGTAAGATAAGTTAGAAATTCAAGATCAAGAGATGATGGATGAGCCATTGGATGTATCATCTCATTTGGAGGCATATAGGATAAAAAAATGGTTAAGCAACCTGAATGAGGTACTTTTAGGATGAGATGTAGAAGAAAGATCATTATGAAACCTCTTCAACCCAAGTGATTGACAAGGAGGGTGATTGGTGTCATTCATGCATGCATGTCTTCTATGAAATCCTTAGGGATCAACTTCAAATTAAAGGAGTACATGAATCGGTGTGGTTTAGAAAAATTTCTAGCTAAAGATTAAGAAAAATATGTTGAGATCACACATGAGTTTTATAGATATTTAAAGAATGTCAAGTACCAAGAGGAGGATGATAATAGATTTACATTGTGTGATTTGACACATATCTTGAAAGATTCTCATCTAAACAAAAACAAATCAACCACACATGAGTTTGCTAAGAAACTTTACAATGTGTTGAAAGAAAAGCAACTTAGGAACTAACTATACATAAGTTTAGAAAAGGTTGACCGATCAATGTACTTTCACAGCATGGAAGTCCAAGACAAGCGAGTTGCACAAACCCATCATGGGATATCTACATAAAGTGCATGAAAAACTATCTTTTGTCAGTATGAAAACCAAGGGTGTTGCACCCAACAAGATCTTATTGTTTTGTTGTGGATAATTAAAGGTAAAGATGTGAGCCTAGGGTTAGTGATGATTGATCATATGAAGTCAATTCCTTCAAAAAAGAAAAAATCCATTAATTATGGGAGGGGTTGTGACTAGAATTGCATTGTACTTAGGGTATTACTTTGAGGGTTTTACAAAGGATGAAGGATAGAAAGTTTAGATCTAAACGACCTAACCCACTCCCACATAATCTCCAGCGTGAATGACAAGACTATATACAATTTCAACCCCATAAATTCTGGTGTTACCCCTGATATTCCCTATCATACCAGTGTTGTTGTGAATGACTTAGGGCCAATGACGTACTTTATGGAGTAACACAATGGGAGGATGAGCACCCCATAGAGGACTATTGGGAACCACCATTTGACTTTTAGATGGGGAAGGAGAAATTCATATGTCAAAGAAGCAACATCATATTTCATAATACAAATGATACACTATAGACTATAGAGGAAACAAAAAGTATAGAGGAAACAAATGATACACTATAGAGTCAAACAAATGCCTACTCTTTGTCCACCATCCAGGCATAATTGGAGGGGATTGAGAAGACATAGCATATAATGTGGCTTGATCAATGGTAGATGCACTATCTGATAAACCATATATATTATTACCAGCATGCACAAGGTGCAGAGGAACCCCCAATGTGACGAGGACTACTTGTGTGCCTTGTAGGGATGCCATGATAATTACCTTACTCCATAAGAAGACTCTTGAAGCTAGACCTATGAATGGGTCGAATACAAAGAAAAAATTGGTGTATCCAATATCAAAATCTGAAGAAAAAAATGTTTGATAAGATGTATGATTTGATATCTGACGGATATCATATGATAAAAACCAAATTCAATCTGAATGGATAGTATCTGAAATTGAATAAATATCTGACCCTGACCAAAAAAGATATATCTATTGTAAATAGATATATTATATACATAAAGTATTGATATTACATTAAAGATATATGATGAAGCATCTATATTTATACCTTTTTACATTTAGAAACTATATATTGAATGATACATGTATAATTTCTTGAAATTTCGATTTTTTTCAAAGCAGATATATAACTATCCGATATATAATCTCAAAATTTCAAATCCTAAATTTGATATCCAAAATCTGATCCAAATTGGGTGGATGTTGGATTCTTTTTCAAAATTTCTTACTCAAATCCGGATTTGAATGTGCAGATTCTGGATATCCATTTAAAGGTTTAATTGGGGCTACTACTACCAGTATTCCCAATCCTAGGGAGGGGCACCAGATCCACCCCCACCACAATGACAATGTCCTATCATTCCTATATTTTGTTTCATGTTGAGGACAACATGATTCAAAAGCTTGGGTTGGTAGGGTGATACACCCTCTCCTCACTCTTTATCTTTGTGCTATCTATCCCGTCAAATTTTGATGATTGTTTGTTTGCACCACCCATTGTAATTAGATTTTTCATTACTTTGCAATCATGTATGTCTAGTATTTTAATTCTAGTATTTTTGTGTAATTTTTTAGAAGTTTGCATTTTATTGATGTGGCACCCATTCCATTGCATTGCATTGCATTGTATTGCATGTAGTTTTTAGTATTTTCGTGTGTGTGATTATCTAGAATTTTCTTTCATGTTTTTTACTACTTAGTAAAGTAAGTCTGGATGTGAATAGGGGAATTTGGAACCAATTTTCCAACTCTAACCAAACTTAAAATACTTTCCCTAGATGATTTTGTAACCCAATCTCTACATCTATGGATGAAAATGTTGACTTTTGACAAATGCATGTCATATTCTGTTACAACCCCAATTTTGGGTTCATTTGGTGAGAAATGTAATTTCTCATATTAAAGATATTTGAACAACAAATGATATAATTTGTTTGGAAAAAATGGATTTTGTTTACAATAGCCTTGATGATTGTGTTGTGGGCTTTATTGGCTATTGGGCCCAAATAACAAGAAAATTCAATTCGTTTATGAATAATTGAGTTTTTGAGAAAAGAATGAGATAGAAACCTCTATAAGGCAAAATGATGTAATCCAAGGATGGATTTCGTGCCTCTTGGGTTCCTTGGGTCCCAAGGAGTCCAAAGTTGCAAAGATAAAGTAATAGGAAAAGAAAAGATCAATTAAGTATTTCCTTGTTAAAAAGAAATTGAAAACAATGATAAAATGTGGAAAATAAGTGAGAAGAGGTATAATAGAATTGTCCTAAGTGGAATTTCATATCCCAAGGATTCCTAATAATAAAAGGAATCCCAATGAGTAAAATAAAAGAGAAATAAAGATAAATCCTCAAAAAGAGGTATGTTAATAAGAATAAAACAAAATAATGAAGAATAATGCATTTAGATGCATGTAGAAGGATAATGAGTATCCAATAAAAAGGATTTCGAAATAATAGAGTTTCTTGGGATCCAAGGAGTCCCAATGAAGAAAGAGGAAAGATAAAATACCTATAAAAGAAAATAAGAATATAATATGAATACATTATTAATGGATTTGGTGGTATTGTTAAAAAGGAAATAGTTTCTACTAAAGGAAAATAGAAATTTGTGCCAATGGTTTAAAAAGCAAGAATAAAAAGAATAAACGAGAGGAAAATTGGTTCCAAATCACAGGGTCGAGTTCGTTGACCCTCCCCTATAAAAGGGATAGAACCCAGGGTCGAGTTCTAGAGAAATCACACATCTCCCACTCTCTTCCTCATCTTCTTCTTGCTTCCTGAAGTCCAAAACCCTAACAGAGGGTGTAGAGCTACCTCAGGGACAACGAAGATGTTGTATGTAGTCTTGATGGAAGCAGGACGCTCCCACGACTACCATGGAGTGACCAGCCATCGTCTCCTTGCTCTCATCCGCACCCAGCCACTGTAGGAGACTGTAAACCCGCGGGAAAGCACAGGCTTGCTGCGCATGGAACTGGCCATCTCGGCCGTGAATGGCGGCCTGGTTGGGTGTGGCAAGGGGAACCAGAGGCAGGGAGGTGGGTTCGGGCAAGCTCCGAGCCCTGAGGTGGTGGGGGGTGGCCGCACGAGGCGCTGCAGGTCAACGACAGAAGGGTTTAGCAAGGTTGAAGACGGGTGGTTCCGTTTGGACAAAACTACCCCTCCGGGTATTGAAGAAATGAGAAATTTATCAAGGGAAGTTTGGTCTTTGCATTATGTTTTGCAAACCGGGTCACGCTGCGTGGATAGAAACGACGTGGCAACTCCCGATTGGCTCAAGTAAGTAGATTCTTGAAAATTTCATAATTAATTAACCGTAGCTCGGATGGATACACATAATATATGAATTTTGCTCAACAGAACACGAGGAATCCATTAAAAATATAATTGAAGCCAGTTTCCTGTTGCAATTATAAAAAATAATGGAAGATATCAATTTTAATGTATTAATGTTTAAAGAACCCTATTTTGATATGATTAATGTGATTAGTAGGGTTTAATTGATGATTAAATTTGATATTATCATGTTAATGATAAAAGGGAACATTAGGAACAAAAGGGATGAATTCTGCACGTAATTAGTTAATTTAGAGTTTCATGTGCATGAATATACTTTAATGGGCCTTGAAACCCTAATGTTGGCAAACTCGACTCTTAATAGCTTTAATTATTCAAAGTGGTAGATAAAGATGAGATATAATGATTCTAATCTATTTTGAACATTAAAGTTCCTAATTTGTGGATAAATAACCTTAATATAGAAATTAGGGTTTTTAAATGAATCAAGGTAGAATTAATGATAAATAACGTCCATATGAGTATTGGAGCATAATGAACTACAAATTGATGATAAACGAGCATAATGACTATGTCATGGGTGAAAGAGGATAAAAATGGTAGCTTTAATGAAAAGAGGCTTAATGGACTTATATAATGGTTAATTATGCCTTAAATCTGAAACTAAGGATTAGATGTTGAGATAATTAGGGTTTGTGATCAATTGTGTTAAATTAGGGTTTAAAATAGTAAAAGATGAAGGGAAACCCTAAAAGTGGACTAGAAACCCTAGGAAGCGAGCTAGATTTAATAGATCTTAATGACATGAGTAATAAAAGGAAATTGTACAATTGTTTTAGGATCTTATTGAATGCTTGATTGCCTATTGGTTGATTGGATTATTTCTGTCTCACATCAACTTGACAGGTATGTGGTTACGCTTATGATTATCCTGCATTAGTTTTTTGAGGATTTTATCGATGTTTACATCGTGGCTTGAATTAATTGTTGGATGAATTTAATTCATGCAAATTATAATGTGAATATGACTATCACATAATATATGTGCCTACTAGCTTAGATCCTAGTCCCCTCTGTAGCTTAATGGGTTGACCTAGTACATGGCTACCAATGGGGTAAGCCCATCAGGTCATTGAATGGCTTAGTACATGGCTACCAATGGGGTAGGACCATCAAGTCACTTTGAGTCAGAGATTGGACTACCTATGGGTAGTGCCATGCGACACAACCCTAGATATTGATCTACCTGTTAGGTAGGATCATGTGGGGTTAAATAAGGATCTACCTAAAGAGAGGTAGTATCTCAGTCCACAGCAGGGATGGCATAGAGATAGGGGATAGGAAAGGATTGAGTAGTATGGTTTAAAATGTAATCTTGGTTGTTAAATGATAATTGGTTGATTACTTTGTTATTATAGTTGCACGATTATTGTTTCCCCCACATACCAGCTTCTTGCTGACCGATGTTTTGTTTGTCAGCATTTTAGGTACAAATGAAAAGAACAAACAGTAAAGTGGCATATGTGGAATTAAATGAGAATTAGCGTGCACAAGAGGATTAGTTAGATTAGTATCGTCATGGATAGAAGTTTAGAAATATAATTTTTTAAAAGGTATGCAAAGATTTATTTTATACCAGTTTTTAGTTTAGTTGGTAAAATTTATTAATTGTTATTGATTATTTTTCGAACCTTTGATCCGGGTTATTGGTTAAAGTCTCTGGCCTTTCGGTCTCCCTTAATTAGGGGTTACTGGGAGGTGGGGTCATTACATATTCTATAGGTAATTCCTAAATGGTCTAAATCTTAGACTTTATATAATGAAACCACCTCTAGTTGTGATCTAAGAAATCCCCAAGCAGTTCAGGTTTGTCAAACCTAATGCATATTTTCTCATTCATTATAATTTTCCATTAAAAGATGAAAAGTGATGAAATAACGTGTATGCAAGAGATTTTTATGAAATCCAGACTAGTTACTCCCCTTGAATCCACCATTATTCTAACACTTTATACACCTTTTCCTCATGATAAGATGCCAAAAGGCACACAAAAAGAGTAAGCATTGACCACCCTCCAAAATCTTGGTGCGGTCAACCCTTCCTCCCCTATGTTTGACTCCTACCACCCTAGCCCCAACTACCCCAAGGGCAATGGAAAATGAATAATATTTTAAAAATAAAATAAAGGTTCTCCTATGTAGTAGAACCTAAACAAAGATAATAAAAGATGTCCTCCTATGTAATAGCACTCCAACTTTCTTCCACAACCCTTTATTCTTATTTCATTCCAAATTGGGTAGGGTAAAATCAAACCTAGACTTTCCCTCCCCCATCACATAGCCAAGTGAATCACTTATGGCTTGTTTGGTATGCGGTGAATGGAGGGGAGGGGAAGGAAGGGGAAAGTACTTTGGTTGTTTGGTTGCACAAGGGGAAGGATAGGGGAGGGGAATGAAGGGGAAAGAAACAAGTGTATTTTCGGTCATATCTCTCCCATTCGCTTCCCACCAAATTAGAGTGGATATCATGGGAAGGGAAAAGACTCGACGGGAAACATATTAGAAATGTTAGAGAAAAATATAAAATATGGGAAAAATATAAGTAATATGATAGAAAAATTAATACAACCCACAACTAAAAGGAATACAACAAATGTAGTTTGTCACGTATATCTACATCACTTGTAGGGACATATAGAATGATGGATGATTATTTAAAAATATAGAGAAATTTTAATAAAAATAAAATGAAAGGTAACTAAAATAAATTTGTTTGCTTAAAAACTTAAAGTATTTTATGTTTTTATTAGGAATTCTAAAGGTTTGATTTTATTATAGAAACATAAAAAGTAAAATAAAATTTGATAATTGAAGCAAATGTAGTGCATTGTGGTGGGAAGTACTTGGGTATGTGGAGGGAACCTTTTTTTTCATATTCACAAATATGAAGCAGATACTTCTATAATAAAAATGAATATAAACAATAATGGTAGTCTCATAAAAATATCATCAGTGTTTTGCGTCACTAGAAATTTCTTTATATTTACATTGGCATTCACATACTTCTTCCCTTCCCCTCCCCTCCCCTCCCCAAGCTAACCAAACAGACTAACATAAGTGTCCCCTCCACTCCCTTCCATTTCCCTCCCTTCCCCTCCCCTCCCCTTCATTCACCACATACCAAAAATAGCTCTAGAGTGGATTGGAGTATGAGATTGAATGTATGGAGATGAAACAACACTTCTAATAGCTTTGTCCATAACCATCAATAAAATGGCTTGCCTAGAGCTATATGAAAGTTCATGAGGCTTGATCGTGCTTTTGTTGCCCTATGTGGGAATTTTGGTAGGCTCTATGCTTTGATTACAATTATTTTGTGTGACTGGAAAGGAGAGAAGTGGCATCAATTTATTTAGTTATGATTGAGCCCAACTAATCAATATGCATTTAGTTGAATGCATTTATCATTTCCTACTTATGTAAAATTGAAGAGAAATTGAGTTGGAGCACACTTGAGGATGAGTATGTTTTAAGATCTAGGGTAATGAATCCCTTACTTGGGTCTTCATCTTTTGTCATGTTTATCACTATTCACATCTAGATGTTTCATAATGCATGCATTTCCCAATAAATGTTGTTTTATATAAAATGCACTTATAGAGGTTTTTGAATTTTTTTATGTACCTTGAAGATTAAATGATGGTAGGAGGAGAGAGATGATTGCAAAGAAACTAACATGCATGGAGGAGTCCAAGGAGTCATAAAAGTCAACTCCAACCTACCTTAAGTGTCCAAGAGTCCAAGTTGAGCAAGAAGCACCATGGATGAAGAAATTGAAGATCAAAGTACTATAAGAAACCTCTAAATTGATCGTGATATTCATCCACGGTCGTGCTACAAAAGTGAAAGTCACAGATGAATTCATGTTGCAAGAAAATCAAAGAATCTCAACCACCATAGTTGGGCTCAGCAAAATGATTGTAGTTCTTAAAGCCTAGAATGGTCGTGTTGCCCAACATAGTTGTAGTAGAAATCTCCCAGGACATCCATTCCCAAGAATATGACCCCCCACATCCTTTCCCACCACAGTTGTGCTACCCTCAAACCACCACAACTATGGTACCCACCACAACCATGCTACCTCAACTTCAAAATCCCATGTTTTATCTTATCATTTTACCTCCACAACATGTGTTTCTAACATGGACATTCCTACACCTACCCGCCACAGACATGGTGACCACCACATCTATGCTACCCACCTAACCCTAGTGTTACCCACTATCATTTTACCACTTTACCCCCACTTAACCCTATGTTTCATAGGCCACTACATAATCATTAGTGGTAGGTGGAAGTAAGAGTGCAGCTCCCATTAGCATTAAAGGCCTCCATCTACTCCCACCTGAATCATTTCTTCCATTTTATTCCACCTTCCACCCCAAAACCCTAGTTTTCTAGTATTTTGGCCACTCATGCTTCCACTGTCCATGTCATTCCACCTTGAAGGAGGCAGGAGGTCATCCTTTGTGCTATTAGAGAAGAAGTAATCGACCCCAACTTTGAACCTTGTGGTCAATGCTACTTCTTCCCCATTTTTGTATTTTCTAGTATTATGAGTAGATAAGCCCCTATGGTGGGTTGGTTGGGGTAAAAATTTAACTTTGATACCATGTTGGGAAAATATTTCTCCAAATACTATGATTTCTTTGGTTAATGATACTATGTCTTGTTCTCTTCTCCTACCTCTTTCTGTGTGATTAATGTTTGAAAACACTTAAGGTATAAATATAATAGGAATAGGAGGCTAGAAAGGAAGAACTCAGAAGTCCATCTAATGGATCCTTAGCTAGTTTCCCTTTTTCCCCACCTACTCCTCTACCCCACTAGCCCTAGGTGTGAGATATAAGTAGCTAGGGATGCTTCTTCATATGCACTTAACAAGGAGCATGTTTAGTGATTGGATGGGGAGTAATGGGAGGTGAAATACCCTATCCTTACATTCCATGCCACCCCTTGTCACTATGTGGATTATGAAAATCACTCCCTGAATCTTATACTATGGTAATCTTGATTGGAGTTCATCTATTACCTAGTTGATTGAGCCCATTAAGGTTGGATAAGAGGTAATAGGGACTAGTTCCCCTATATACACCTTATGCCACACATGACCAACTAGTAGAGTAGGACCCTCTATCCTCATTATCCTTAGTTTTTTGGTTGATAGTGTATTTGTGGGATGTGATTGCATAGATATGATCCATAAAATGGTTGATAGTTGCATACCCCAAAACAACCCACAAATCTTAATTTCTTGTTAAAACCTTAATTGTGCACTATTTAGCTAGTGTTAGCCCAGTTAAATTTTCATAATTGATGATTAGTTGTCTTTGTTATCGTCACTTGGCCTGAATTATAAATTGTTAGGTTTTTCTAGTCAATTGCTAAGTTTAGTTTTTGTTTGCCTTTCTAGTGTAATTGGTAGACCACTAGCTAGTTCTTCTCTCTGTTTCCTTGTTTATCTACTTGTTTCTCTTTGTTTCTAATTAGTATTTCTCTTTCTAATGTAGTGTTAATCGATTTTCTTTAGTTTATTGCTTTAGTATAATTTCCATTCTTGCTTACTTAGTTAGTCTTAAATATGTAGGATTAATCTAAGTTTAATTCTTACATGTCTTTCTTTCATGATCATCTTCGTTTAATTCAAACCAAACATTTGACCATTGAAACCCTACATTGCATTAGGAACCTAGTAATATATATGTTTCAACATAACAAAGCTTGAACTTTCTTTTCACACTTAGGGGCATGGTGTCCCGTCGGTAATGATTATATTACAATGCCAAAAATTTGCAAGTTGATCGTTAGTAATCATTGTCTTCATTGGATAATGGAGGAAGCACTTTGTTAGGATTTGATAATTGCTATGTTTCTTCTAGAATAGACTTAGTTCTCCCATATCTCCCCTTAGAACAACCATGACTAACCACATTCCCTATGCTAAATCTCGAGCCTTGTGCTTTCAGATCTACTATCAGGGTGTATCTAAATTGAGAAATTATGAATATATGTTATCTTGGTGTGTCCAAAAGGTGAATCATACACCTACCTCTCATAATTGGTGGGTGGTAGAAAAGTGAATTTTGTTACTTAACCCCAAAAAGGAGGTTAATTATAAATTTCCATAAATGGCAATTTCCAATGTGTTTCCTAAATGTTCTCAAATATGTCCCTGTGTAAGACAAATAGGTTCTCAATATTATCAAATTCATCATGCACATACCCTCAACTATTCAAAAATGATTCTTACATTTTTTTATTTTGAAAAATGGAGTAACATCAAAGTTTCTGAAATGGCGATTTTCACCTCTTTTTTAATGTTTGATCGAATCCATAACATTTGCAAACCAAATCGGTCTATAATATTGTCAAATTTTCTCAAACCTACCCCTCTAAGATAGTGACTTGGTCATGTAGTTAGCTTTTTCAATATGAACTATGGATAATGGTTTAATTACAACATAGCAAAAAAATCAATATTTTTCCAAGATTTCTCAATTCAACCTTGAGCAGACCAAATTGATTGAAAAAGTTATTTAATTATGAGTACACCTATCCCTCAAAGTAGGGTCATGTTTGCATGTTGAACCTGCCAAGATAGTGGACTAACTGCAAAAGTTTCTAGAAATGGCAATTTCAACCTCTTTTTTATATTTGTCTTGAATATGCACCCCATAAGTCCCAATAGGATTGGGAAATTCTCTAATTCATCATACACATTTCTATCAAAAATAGGAAGGTGTTCACAAATTTTTTTATATAGACCCCAAATGATTTGTTAGTTGGTTTTTTTTCAAAATGGAAATTTCAACCTTTTTCGAGTTTTTTTCAAATTCAGCCCCCTGGTAGGCTGGACGGATTTAGAAAATTATCAAGTTTAGCATACATCAAATACTAAGTTATAGGCAACTAGTTGCAATTTTATTTTTGAAATTTTGATTCCAAATAATGGGTTAATGTGCATAAATGCCCATAAAAGACATTTTGACCTAGTTTCCTAAGGTTTTCTCTAATTCGGCCCTTGAATGAACCAAAATGGTTTGTAAAATTATGAAATGTGACCAGGGACTCTCTATCATAACTACCCAAAGGTATTTTTACAATTTGAACCCAAGATAATGATTTATTTACAAAATCTACCAAACAATGTGATAACAACCTAATTTTTGAGCTTTTAGAGAATTTTATCCCCTACTAGTCCACAAGGATGTCGAATATCAAATGTAATTAGGGCATATTACTCATAACTAAAGATGTGCTCTCATAATATAATTTCTTGATCTAACCCCCAAATAGTTGACCTTTTATATCACTTAGAATGAAGGAGATGTTTGTGGAAAGAATTTCATAATATAAACCCTCGACAATGTGATTGAAAATTTTACAAAGGGAGGAATCTGTTGGGTTTTAGGGGAGACAGAGAAGGCAGCGGAAACAAAAAAAATTTCTCCCCCAACCCATACCGAGGAAACGCGTCAACGTATATATAATAGGAAAGGATGGTTTGTGGAATCATACCTTGTCCCGAGGCTTGCTCGGCGATAATACCTCGTGCAATGCGCGGTCTTCAACTCCGGTCTTGGACGGTGTATGTGCAGCTCCTAGTCGCACCGGGACTGACGACTCCTCCTCCTACCGGACTGTCGGATGACAGTTGTCCTCCTGAGCGGCAGTGTCCTCCCGCCTCTGTAGTAGTCCACACGGACCACCTGGAACTCCACACTCCTTGTCCCACAAGGAAGTGGAAGGAGTCACACCCTCCTGTTGACGTACTAGTCGCCAACACACTCTCCTGCTACCAGTTGCAACTGCAGTTGTCCTTCCCTTGCTGCACCTCCCTTTTGCGGGAAGCACTTGCTCGGGATCTCTCACGGTTACCAAAACCAGAGAGAACGACAACTTCGCAAAGCAACCGGCTTGCATTGAGTTGTACTTTGAGAAGCCCCCAATACCCCTATATATATAGGCGGGTCATGGGACAGGGTTCTCTGTGTCCGGCAATATGGGACTAAAGCAGGAGTAGAAGGGTTCGAGAATTTTCTACAAAAAGCAACCGGTTCGCAACTTGAAATGATCGGTTCACAACTGAACCGATCGGTTCGGCCATTGAGACGATCGGTTGGTCCTGAGCCGATCGTTTGGGGCACTCCAACCGATCAGTTGGTGCCCTGAACCGATCGGTTCATAGTCCTAATCCGGCTCAAAAAGGATCTCAAACATTTGGTCCAAGTATTTCATTCTTTGATCTCATCAAGAATTAATACTTTACCAAATTTGTACTTCATCTATGATAATCTTGAACACTTCAAGATATTCATATTGGTATTTCTCTAAACACCATTTGAAGTATTAGCATTTGTCCCAATAGGTATGTAAATACATCACATGTATTATACCTAATAGGATAATCATTCTCCCACTACATTAGTGAAGATTGATTAATCATGTCCAAGATATTCATGTCTCTTACTGGTTCTCTAACCAAAAGAGTCTAGATTTATCCATCATATGGAAACTAGAAATGAATTTCTCATGATTAATGCTAATTAGATTGTTTGAGTTATCTATAACATTAGGTATCATTTTATCTTATACATACCATGTATTACAAGATAAACAAGGCATTGCCAAAAATATCATATCTTTAAGAGTGAAACATCAACTTTATTAATTGCCATCATTGTCATACAATATGCAATAATAAAGTGTTTTTATCTATTGGCAATATATGAAATAGCAGTTCTCAACTCTATTCCGTGCCCTTTAGGCTGAAATAAACTGAAAGGTACTCCTATCTATGGCAGCAACACTTGCTCCAATGATGGGTACTTCTTTCTTGGTCCTTTCACAAAGGCCATCACTTCTTTGCAGATATTGCATATCATATATGACATATCCATATCTTAGTATCATATACCTTAGATAAAGAAGCGGTTCATTTCATGATACCTTAGGTGGAGATCTCCATCCCCTCCTTCATCTTCTTTTGTTCTTCCAAATATAGAGGGCAATTCCCTCATACACCCTTTCCCCATGTGCCTTGAGGCTGAAGACGGCTTGGATTGCTGGCTAGCATCAGAACACTTCTCAGCTTTGCCCTTATCCTTGCCCTTAAGAATTACCTTTCTCTTTGATCACATCAAAGATTATTGTTTGTCTTTCTTCGTCTTTGCCTTTACTATCCTCAACATGTCCAACAACTCCGTCAACGTTTGTCAAAGTTGTTCATGTTGTAGCTTATCATGAATTGTATGATCCTCGCAACATTTGCAGTATCATACCAATATCCAACTCTTGGCTCAGAGGGAATCCTTCTTAGTCAGGTTTTTCCACATACCCAATCACATTGTGTGTGTGAATCCCTTACTAGATCTCCTTCTGTCATGACATACTTGGATAGTGTCTTGGAGACATCATATGTCTCATGTTGTCTCTACAACTCACAGTTCAGAGAACACAACGTCAAGCACTCCTCATCAATGTCTTTCTCAGTACGCTTCCATAAGCATACTTTCAGCCATTTATGTGGTGGGATCGAGTTCATCTGGTTCTGGTATAACTAGGATTTGGAGCTTTCACTCTTTGAGAACACTTCTCACCATCCTAACCAGTCGTGGAATTATTCCCATTTAATTTGTTGGTCTCAAAGACCGATCGCAAATAAAGTGATTTGTTGATTAACCATTTATTTTAACAAAAGGAAATATATGAAATTTTAGTCCAAAAACTCATTTTTTGACTTGTTTGATTGATTTGAAAAGTTGACGATAAAATTAGGCCTTTAATTAATTATAGCTCCCACTATTTTACTTCAAATTGATAGCCCTCACCATCAATTCGGAAGATTGCAGCGTACAACCTTCTAGTGGGCAAGATCCTGAAATCCTCTAAGTCATGAGTCAGCTAGGGCTGATCGCCCACAACTTAGATCTCTCAGGTAGGCAACTTTTGCCAATTGCATCATATGCAACTCTTGATAAGATGTCATATACAACTCCTTGCAATGATCATCTCCATGCCTCAAGGCGCTAGATCCTATCTAGGTCACCTTGTTAAGTCTGACCCAAAGCAAACACGATGAATATGCACCCTGCTAGGGCAGACCCACACATTCATCCTTCACGCTTCCACGAGGTAGACGGTGCACCATGCTAGGGCGTGCCCACACTTGGTCGAACAAGCTTTTCACGTGTGTCGCATTTGGAAGGCATCTAAAACTTAATATTTTAATGAGGGATTTGGTTTTTATATACATATACATATCCAATCACCACAATACATAGTATGTATCATATACATGTTATATCCCACAGAAAACATGCACAAAACGATAAAAGCGATGATTATGGCCATCCTAATGTGATTCCTCGAGCCAAGAGGAATCACGGTCATCTAGGTCTACATCACATGCAACCTTTACAAGATGAACTCGGTGCCTTTGCCTTCCGAGTTGATCAACTCATCTCATGAATGATCTGCTCTCTCTGGCCGGTTGTCTGGGTGCCACCAGCCGATCGGTTGGCTCCTCCAACCGATCGGTTCTCCTGGTCATCGTGCATCTCGTCATGTCCGCCACCCGCTCATCTCGCTCCTCGAACCGGTCATCAACCGATTGGTTCACTCTTTGAACCGACCGTCTGGAACGTCAACCGATCGGTTCACGCCTTGAACCGATCGTTTCAGCTGTCGTCTTGATGTCCGCCGGTCTTTGACATAACAGGAAATAAAAATCTATCATATTTATTACATTGCTTTAAAAAGGAAACCCCGAGTTTCATTCGAGGGGAGCAAAGGTAGGAAAGAATCTCGAATTATTTTGAGTTACATCAGGATTATAAGAGAAGGAAGATCGGTGCGCAGACCGAGAAGCAACCACACACAACCAATCACAGATAGGTGTTTATAGGCCATAATCATGCTACACACATCCACCACAAAACTCGTTTAAGGGCGACGCGTATCGAGTGCATTAATAATACATATCATATATGTAATTAGGGATTTGTGGATTTAGGATTAGACATGCATAAAGCCGATATTATTCGCATCGTATGCAATAAATAAAGGCGACAAACCAAAATCGATCATATTGATATTCCTAAAATATAGAACAGCTGACGTGGCTCTGATACCACTGTTGGGTTTTAGGGGAGACAGAGAAGGCAGCGGAAACAAAAAAAATTTCTCCCCCAACCCATACCGAGGAAACGCGTCAACGTCTATATAATAGGAAAGGATGGTTTGTGGAATCATACCTTGTCCTGAGGCTTGCTCGGCGACAGTACCTCGCGCAATGCGCGGTCTTCAACTCCGGTCTTGGACGGTGTCTGTGTAGCTCCTGGTCGCACCGGGACTGATGACTCCTCCTACTGGACTGTCGGATGACAGTTGTCCTCCTGAGCGGCAGTGTCCTCTCGCCTCTGTAGTAGTCCACACGGACCACCTGGAACTCCACACTCCTTGTCCCACAAGGAAGTGGAAGGAGTTGCACCCTCCTGTTGACGTACTAGTCGCCAACACACTCTCCTGCTACCAGTTGCAACTGCATTTGTCCTTCCCTTGCTGCACCTCCCTTTTGCGGGAAGCACTTGCTCGGGATCTCTCACGGTTACCAAAACCAGAGAGAACGACAACTTCGCAAAGCAACCGGCTTGCATTGAGTAGTACTTTGAGAAGCCCCCAATACCCCTATATATATAGGCGGGTCATGGGACAGGGTTCTCTGTGTCCGGCAATATGGGACTAAAGCAGGAGTAGAAGGGTTCGAGAATTTTCCACAAAAAGTAACCGGTTCGCAACTTGAAATGATCGGTTCACAACTGAACCGATCGGTTCGGCCATTGAGCCGATCGGTTGGTCCTGAGCCGATCGTTTGGGGCACTCCAACCGATCGGTTGGTGCCCTGAACCGATCGGTTCATAGTCCTAATCCGGCTCAAAAAGACTTTCCTTGTTTTGTTCTCAATTGGTATCGAATACCAATGTTATTCCCAATCGAATTGGGAAATTTGAAACCAAAGGAAAATTCTTGCCGACATGACTTTTCCCAACTGGTCGGTTGCACCAGTTGAGCCGATCGGTTCAACCCTTGAACCGGTCATTTCTACCTGGGCATGAGCTGATCGGCCTGGACACTCCAGCCGACCGGTTCAGCAACCTCAGCCGACCGGTTCATCACATGAACCGATCGGTTGGGAGCACAGGTTGGGCAAAATCAATCAATTGCGATTTCAATCAATCTGATACTCCAATCAATGCGTCCAACACCTTGAACCATACGATATTGAGCCATCGACTGATTGAGTGTTTAATTGAACTACTAAACTCCTTTAGTAATCAATCTAAACACTGCTTTGTGGACAAAACTCCTCTTCCAGGTTAAATCCTATGTGTGTGACCCTGCAGGTCCATTTCATGTTGGTAGTGAAAGTCCATAACACTTATGACTTCACAAGCAAAGAGCGGTGCCTAGTCACACATCAGTGCTACCCAAGTGAAAGTAGAAAGTTGGAGAACAACTTTCATCCTACAATCCGTGAATGGTGTTACAGTGAATGTATAATTCCTTTGTCACTGATATCTCGAATGAACTCGAGGCATGGAACAGTCATCATGTCAACGTTCATTCACTTTCTTGATCTCAGTGCCGATTGAAGGAGATATGTATGACATCAATATCACATACTGATTCACACATGTGTGTGCACGCCTATCTCAATCCTACTCATCAAGTGGCCTTGGATATCAAACTCCCTCAGAAGGGACAAATCCCATATCTATCACTCATCCCTCAAAAGCCCCATGTGTCAAAGCCACCCAATCATCACCTTTATAACAACCCATGTTTCAGGACTGCGTTTGATGATGTCAAAGTGTACCCAACGACATGTGTTGAGTGCAGTGATTTCAGGTCTAAGAATCACACTCACCACCATCACTGTGAGTACTGACTGTGACTACCATCTCATGGTTCCATGTGTCAAACTCACGGTGGGTCTGTCCGGTACCTTGTTCTCTAACAAGTACCTATGTGTTTGGTTTGATATCTCTATATCATGACTAATGAGATTCTATCATCAACCAACACTACAATCTAGTCTTGTGTGTCATTGCTGTCTATCTACCTTCCACAATGACATCCGACTAGGGACATAACAAGAATGTACAAACTCTTAGCATCCGTATGATCTCATCGTTCAAGTCCTCAACCTGAAAGCATACGTCATTGAGTACTGTCATTCTCTAGACATTCAATCTGTTCTATCACTATCTCATATGACTGAACCAGAATGAATTGGAGGCTTGCCTTTGATGTTTATCAAATCAATCTTAATGTATCCCACCAATCATCCCATGATTGGCTCTCAGGGCATACATACCAACAGAATCTATGTTCAATCCCCAAAATGACCTAGGTTATCATATACTTTTCATAAATATAAAGCAATGCATGGACACATCAGAGTTAACACATTACTAGATGAAATAGAATTCTTGATTATCTAAAAACAAAATGGATTTCTCATTCATAATAGGTTTGCAGCTTACAAAGAGGAAACCTTATTTGTATTTTGTCAAAGTACATCAAAATGCATCATGAAAAATATTTAAATACCTACAAGTATTCCACCAATACATGAAAGGTTTACAATGAATTTGAATGTATATCTTGGGGATCTGATCCCAAAAAGGGAGGTAGTGTTTTACATAAAGTCCTATTTCATTTGCTTTTATAAGAACATGAGATGTCAAGAGGAGGTAATGTCACAATGGACTTAGAATCAAAATCCACCTTCCATGTCATCATCGTTGTCACTGTCCCCATGGGGGCTAGTGGTTAAAGACAACCTTAGCCCAATCTTGGTAAGAGGATACCCAATAGTAGTCGGAGGCATGTCACTGAAGTAAAAAGAACTGACCCGCTACAAAGAAGTCCTAGATGTTTTAGAATGATGAAAAAATCATCTATCACATATAAGTTCATGAAGTAGCTTAATGCAAAACTCCTAAATTGACTATGAGGAACATAGTAGAGCCGAGGATCCGATAAGCTAACTCTAGAGAATGGTCGGAAGAACTAGAACCCCCTCATATCATCTTGTTAAGAGGATGGAAGCAAGTCCACTCTATATGAACACTACCTAATGGGGAAGGATGACCCTCCTGATATGTAAAAGAGTGATTCTATCTAGGTGGAGGAAGTGTCTCTACAATCATCATATTATCAGAAACAACATATGTAGTCCAAAAATTGAACAAGTCACTAAAAAATGTTTGAATGGGCAATCATTATTTTAAAACATATTACTTACCACATTAATAAGATAAATACTAGAGAAAATTGCTATAATTTAACATATTTCTTCCCAAACCATTCATACACATGAATATTAGTGAGATTGGGGTGCACAAAGTGGATACATCTTGTCTTAGAAACAAATTCACTAGTTTCATATAACGGTGATGAAGAACCAGCCATATGCCCAACCTCTAGTGACTCACCTGCTCACCCATGTATAGAAAGTAACTGCCTAAGAAGAAGAAAGAGACAAATTAACACTCGAAAAACACATGGAGAAGCTTGAAAGGCCCTTGCATCCATCCACCCATCATCAAGTGACTGAAGGGACACAATTTCCCCTACAATGGTAACAATCAACTAATAGAAAATGTACCATGTGGTCCAATTCAATTAAATAATGGAAAATAACTAAAACAACTCACACATATAGTAGTAGTGATGTTGAAGCACCCCCATATGCCGTCATAAATTTTATCATAGTTGTTACAAATAGCCCCTCAACTATACAAGCATTGGGGATACATGACCAGTCAAAAAGTCACCACGCCTACCAAGGTAGGATGACCATACTCAATTGCTCAATACTACAAGACAAATAATGAACATATAAGTTCAACAAAAAATTCAAGTCACAAAAAGAAAATAAAAATCTACTTATAGAAGTATACAAAAAAAGCCAACAAATAGAAGATATGAAGATCACAATGTCTCCATTCTTGTCACCAACTAGAGGAAGTGAAACATGTAGCAACAGGAGGAATTGCCCAGTCAAAAGACAAAATAGATACTCAAATGGATAGTTAGTGGATCCATCCTAAGTATCATGTATTCTTGGTGGTTGTGACAAATGAACCAATAGAAATCAGCATGAACAAAAGGCTTGAACCCAAAAGTAAAATAATTCAAACTTATCCACCAAGGGCATGACTACTCTTCTAAATAAAGGTGGATATGATGTAAGTAAATTATATGGTTAGGTTACATGGACTCATGAAGCATCTAGGAGGGATCATCTGTAAATAGTCCTTGAGAGCCTTTAGTTCAGCATATGTCAACTTTAGAATTAGAGCCCCCCCCCAAACATCAAATAAGTGATTTTTTTGTACTCTCCATGCATCATCATCTCCCTAGGATCAAATTGCATAGTATTGGTACTAGGACAAAATAAAACACAATCTCTAGGATATTTTCCCCACGCCTGAAGGGACGACTTAGCAGTGGCTCAAAACATTTATTAGAGTAAGTCTTATCTCTACAAGTTTTAGTAGTATGTAACACTATCAAACCTAAATCATCACTCTTGGTATTGGATGTTTGAATCAATTCCAAAATAATGGAATAGGACAAATACCAAAAAGTTCATGGCATAGGTATTTTAAAAGAAAAAAATACCTTGTTTCAAGAGTAACTCGTCTTGTGGTCAATATCCTGCCACATAGATCCAGCTACATGAGTGAAATAATGAGTGACATTAGATGCCTCAGTTGTATTGTTAGCAACTCAAACTAAATTCAAATCATTGAATTTAAACATCAAGAATCAAAATTCCATAGGTACCAAATGTTATTGTTGGATAGTTCTTTCCGCTCCTTGTGCATATTGTAAACTGGACACAACATCATGCTCATCATGCATTCGATGTGCAACATTGGCCCTACACCAAGGATGCCTTACAATCTTCTTGCTAGGTCACTATATAAAGATACTAGCACCGTCCATACTATATTATACAAGATTGGATGACAAAAAATGCATCAAACCCATATTCATAAATTAGTTCCATACTTGGAAAGATTATCTTGTTTGAGATACAAAGAAAAAATCTCAAGTCACCTATACTAGATAGAATACTTGTACAAATGACTAGCAAAAATTTCCTAAGAACATTTATGAGTAAATGTAAAAGAAATATCATATTTTTACCTTAAAATTCAATCAACAAGCAACTAACCATACTTTTCAATTTGAGTAGATGTTGGAAAATGTATGCATATCCAAGTAGGAGGTGCCAAAACAAGAATAGACCACAAATCCAAGTGGAAAACACATGAGAATACTTTGAAATGTCCTCTTGAGATGAACATTACATTAGACCTCTCAAAAACTTGATGTCAAGTGATCCACATAGTCAACATCTTGCTTGCTAGAAGCATGTGAGTTACATAGGTTAGGGTTGGGTACTTACATGTACAACTCAAGAATTAAGAACACAAGCCTGGCCCATCCTCAGTGACACTATATAATAGGTGTTAACATTATATTTCTAGAATCCACTTAAATCAGTTGTCAAATGAGTTATGATCTTGAAATGTTTTAGAAACACAAATAAAATTAGGGGATATTTCCAACTATGATGTTAGATTTATGAATTAAATGGTAAAAAGGATTATATATATGCATTTTTATAAACACTAATGTCGATGACTTTATATTTTGATAAGAATGACATGAAATGACATGTTAGTTGGACTATATGTGAAGTTATTATATTTCATATAACTAAGTGGAATATACTTGCTTACTTATAAATATTAATATCTAGGTATGAACGTATGTCATACTAAACCCTAAATATTCTTAATATATGTATGTAGATAAATAATATATAGTTATGTCCCTCAAACTATATATAAGTATTTATAAGATATAAAAAGCTCATTAGGTGAACAATATCATGTTTAGATATACTTTCAATTATATATGGGCAATTGTAGACTAATGTGTCTACAAAACACTATTAGGTGAAGAGAAGGACGGACTAGAAGTCCATCTCTAGAGATAGGGTTAGTTGTAAAGATCAAGTATGTGCAATTCCTATTTACATTTGAGCATAAATTGATTATAATCCCATTTCTACATAATGAGGCATCTTTAAATGATTCTCCTTCTTGAGACCATTTATATACTCCATGAGATATATTTCTTTTATTACTTCTAAAATGTAGACCTATCCTTGGATGTTGGGTTTATTACCCATTTTTTCATGTTTACTTTGTTGAATATGTAGTTCATTAAATCATTTCTCTTGGCATATTATATTCATGCTTATTAGATAAGAAATCTATAGTAGCGGTACTTTTGTATAACCATACATGCTTATATATTGGTATCAAGGTTTTACTCCCCCTTGCCATTGGGGTATCAATGCTTTACTCCCTCTTATCCTTGTAGGATCGGGGTTTTACTCCCCCTTTCTCCCTAGATTGAGATACTATGGTATCTCGACCCTATAATAGATTCACTTAGTCTAACTGGCATGCATATTTTTATTATTATTGTGATATATCGGGCAAGACCTTTAAATGATTATGTTGATCTCATTAATTGTATTGCCTCATTGTTTTGTTATTTACCTTTAGAACCATATCCTTTTGAACTTTCCTACATGATGTAGTCCCCCTTATCTGATTGGTAACATCCCTCTTCCTTCTTACACATCTAATATTTCTTAAATATATTCATTGTGCACATACTTAGAAGTGTTATGATGCATACTTTTTTGTTTCTATTACTCAACGTTGTTTCCAAAACCACCCAGGTGTAGGAGTGTTAGATGATAATAACTCAGGAACATCACCTTTGGGATTTTGACATGAGGATATCTTGGAATGTCTAGATTACCCTCTGCTACTTGTCTTAACTATATTTAGTTCAAGATTTTTTAATATCAACTTTTATAGTGAGGAACAATTTTATATGGTACATCTTGTAAATTGGTGAATAGCTATGTTTACATTGCTTATTAATTTTTCTCTATATTACATACCACTTGAGAACTAAATATTTCCTTCCTTCATACATAATGGTGTGTTTGGAAGTGGTTGGTTTTATTTCTCCATTAAGTAAGGATTATATCCCCTTTTAGATTCACTCTTTCATATATGGTATCAAAGCCTAACCAATAGGAAAATTGACTATTTCAGGTTATCCTATATTGTTCCTTAATTAGGTAGTTAATAAATCCTATATAGGTTATTGATATGCTTATTATTCATGAATTGTATAATCAACCAGGGTTGCAATCCTTGACTAACCTGGTCACTTCCACTCCTCAAACTATCAGTGTGGTTAATACTTAGTCTTTAGTAACACAAATCACTCCTATTTTTATTGAGGTCAAAATGTCAGCACAAGAAATTGACTTTGTAGTGTTTGAGTCCCATATCATATTTCCTAGGTGGTTAGTGTGAATACTATGATGTGTAGGTTGATTTGAACAATCATAGCTAGGTTTAACCCTAGTTATCGCAGTAAACCATGTTCCTTGTTGACTTTCTAGCATGCCTCTTAAGCATGGAGCATGCACGAATGACCAATGTTGAACCCTGACATATGTTTTAGGGTTATGATTGTTGGTATGTATGCCCATAGAGACAATCATATGATGGTTATAACATCATAATTTGTAAATGATTTTGTTATTAATAAAAGGCAAGCTTCCAATTTATTGTGTTTTCTTCAGTTATGAGATAATGAAGCAACATAATAAATGTCTAGAGAATGATATTACTCAATGTTGTATGACTTCAAGTACGTGACTTAAACAATGAGATCATATGGATGTTAAGAATATACATTCCCATTATGTGCCTAGTCAGATGATATTGTGGAAGGCATATAGACAAAAATAACACATAAGACTAGAGTGTGTGTTGGTTGATGACAAAATCTCATTAGTCATGATATGGTATATAGATACAAGCTAGAGAACAGTGTATTGGACAGATCCACCATGAGACTGACACATGGAACCCATTATAATGGTAGTCATAGTCAGCTCTCATAGTGCTGATGGTGATTGTGGTTCTTAGACCTAAAATCACTACACTCATCACATGTTGTTCGGTATGCTTTGACATCATCCAACGTAATCTTAAATAAGGGTTGTCATAACGGTGATGATTTGGTGACTGTGACACATGGGGACTGACAGTGAATGATATAGATGAGTTTGTCCCTCCTATAGAAGTATGATATCTTGTCCACTTGATTAGTGAGATTGAGAGATGCATGTCCACACACATGTGAGTCAATATGTGATATTGGGCTTACATATATCTCAAAAAATCTTCTATAGTAAGAAACATAGATTGAATGTTGAATAGGATGATTGATCCATGCGTCGAGTTTAGTTTGGATACTAGTAACAAAGGAATTATACAAACATTGCAACACCTAAGTTGAAATTGTTCTCCAACTTTCCATTTACTTGGGTAGCAATGATGTGTGACTAGGAACCACTCTTTGCTTGTGATGTCATAAGAAGTTATGGACAGTCACTGCCAACATAATATGGGACCTATAGGGTCACATAGATAGGAACTTACCTAGAAGAGGAGTTTTGATCATGAATGATAATTGAATTGAGTGTTAAACTATTTAGACATCAAATTCAAGCAAAAAATCAACTGATTAGCTCATGTGATGAAGCGACCAATTGGAGTGTTAGGTTGATTGAGTATTGAATTGATAGAGTTCTAGATGAGTCGAGCAGTGAGCCGGTCGGTTCACTATGTGAATCGACCGGTTCGAGATAACAAGACGAACGGTTCGATCTTGTGAGACACCTAGTTCACGGTACAATTCGATTACATCGAGGATTAGTGCTTATGTCATGTCATGCTTTAATTGGATTAGGATTTTCAATTCATATGCAATTGGGAAACATTAAGAAATGACTGGTTCACCGGGTGAACTGATTGTCTTGCATGCCTACAAATCGGTTCACTTAGCGAACCTACCATTTTTCCATTCGTAGGTTGTGAAAATTCAAGATTCTGGTCCCTTCCACTCCTACACATATTGGGAACCTTGACCCTAACCCCTCCCATAAATAGAGGGGTATTTGGGGCTTCTCAGATGCATCAATCGCCTCTGGCAATTATTTGTCTTCTTTGGTTGTGGTAACTGAGAGAACCAGAAAAATTCCTACCCAATAAAGGGAGGGATAGAAAGGGAGAACAATTGTGGGAGAGCAAGTTGGTGAGTAGTACACTAATGGGAGGGATAACTCCTTCCTATCCATTCTAGTAGAATAGTGAGAGTTCTAGGTAGTCTGTGTGGACTTCCATAGAGGTGAGGTGGACTTTGCCCGTTTCTAGGAGGACAACGTCAGCCAACAGTTTGTGGTGATATCAGGAGCTACTGTAGACGTCGTATGAGTTTTTTGTCTATGGTAGAGCTCTAGAAGATAGTTGCACGACTACAACAATGAGGAGATGTCACTAGACTTTCTCTAGGACCAGGTATATCCTCAAAACCATCCTTTCATTATATAGTTATTGATGTGATATGCTAGTTTAATGAGGAATATGGTAGTAATTTTTTTGTTTCCGTTGTCTATTCTGTAGCCATATTTTCCTACAGTGGTATTAGAGCCACATGAATCTACTATATTTTAGGATAATTGATGTGATCGGATATTTGGTTTATCATTTATTTATTGCATATGATGTGAATAATGTTGTCCAATCAAATACCATGCATAATCCCAAATAAATATATATATGATATATATATATATGCCTTTTACACGTGTCGCCCTAAAAGTGAATTTTGATGATGAATGTGTAGTGTGGTTATGGCCATTAATCCTATTATCAATGCATGTTTGTGTGGTTGGTTATTCCTATTTTATCTCAGTTTGCATAATGAGCCTCTACCTAATATTCCAATGTAAAAGTATTATTCTCTCTACCATTGCACCCCTCAAATGTAACTCAAGGTTTATCCATAATCATTTAATAGTAGGATAGTTCATTTCTTGTTACGATGAAGAAGATGATGTTTAGAATAGGCCAACCGACCATCTCAAAGGCAAACCCATCGGCTAGAGGACAAGTTGAATTGATCAGGTAGTGGACCCGACCGATCAAATGGAGGAGCCAGAAAATGGTGGAACATAGACCAGACTACCGATGAGACGACCAACCAACCAGCCAAGAGGTGAACCAACCAGCCAAGAGGTGAGCCGATCGGTTCAAGGGTTGAATTAATCAACCTAAATTGGCAAGCACGGTCTTCATCAACAACAAGTTTATGCATGGGATGTAGACCCTAGATAGTGGTAATTCCTTTTTGCTCTAAGGAATTATGTTAGAATGGCCATAACCATCACCTTTTGGTTATTGCATGGTTTCGTTGTGGGATATAGCATGTATATGATACTAACTATATATGTACTGATTGGATAAAGTATATGTATTTATAAAATACAAACTCCCTCAACAAAATATTAAGTCTAAGATGCTTTCCATTAGAAGAACACATGAAAATCTTGATTGACTAAGCCTAGGTTACACCAAAGAATGGTGTTCCATCCATCTCATGGAAGTGTGATGGTAGATATGTAGGTTCTGCCAAATCAAGGTACATACCTATTTGTAAGCTTTTGGGTCAGGCTTAACTGTGTGTCCTTAATGAGATTAAGCACCAGAAGCATACATATGATTATGTCAATGATTTGTGCATATCATCTATCCAATAATTGCATAAGATGCAATTTCCAAACATTGCCTACCTTAATAATATATTATGGATGCTGGCGTTGGTTGGGGTAGTTGAATTATTTTGGATCTTGGCTCATGGGATGGTTGTATGCTGTAATTTTCCGAGTTGATATGTGAGGGCTGTCAATTTGAATAAAATAGTCGGAGAAATATTTGATTAATGACCTAATTAAATATTGTCAAATCATAAATCAATTTAAATAAAAAAGGTTTTTAACAAAATGCAATTTTCTCTTGTAGAATCAAATGACAAACATATTAGTATTATGATCAGTCCTTAGGAAGGATAAACTTGATGGAACAAAATTCCATAACAGGTTTTAGACTTTGAGAAGGGTTATAAATGAAGAGTGCAAGCTCTATATCCTTGGTAAACCAGTGCCAGAAATGCATGCTCTTGGTGCGCCTAGGGCTAAAGTGGATGTTGATTAGAAGCATGTGAATGAAGCCTTAGACATAAAGTACTTTATGTTAAGATGCATGAACTATGAGTTGCATGAGAAATGTGAGGACATGGGGATACTTGAGGTGGTAACACATCTTAAGAAAGTGAACCATAATCTCACAAATAAAGAAAGGAACAATGGCATAAAGGTTCTCTTTGAGTGTAAAATGATAGAGAGAGTCACTACAAGACTATGTACTTGATATGATTGGACACATGTATCATCTTGAAAAATTGGGATTCTCCCTGAGTCAAGAATTGGCCACATATATGATTTTGAAATCATTTCCATAATCATATAGCCACTTTGCGAGTGTTACCACTTGAATAATATGACCAGACAGATGTTAGATTTTCTAGGTATGTTGATTCATTCAGAAGTAAGAATGAATAAGGAAAAATTCGTGATAGTGATATGTGGGGTTGAGTCTAAGGATTTGAGTAAGGCCATGAAAAGTTCTGAGGCTAATCCCAAATCCAGATCTTCAACACTCAAAATGAGGAGAAAGAAAACTATAAAAGGAATTTATTCATTGTACTTGAAGGCATTCAGGTGAAGAAGATAGGGATGGTGATCTCCACTTCAGGTATATATGTTATTGATAAAAATTTATCTACTTCTTCATCATGGGTATTGGATATTGGATGTGGATCTCACATATGCTCGAATATGCAAGATCTAAAAAGAAGTAGGCCTTTGGGAAAGGATGAGGTTGAACTATGAGTCACAGATAAAGCAAGAGTTGTTGCCACTATTGTTGGAACCTATAATTTATGTCTTCCCATGGGGCTTGTGATAGAGTTAGTGAACTTCTATTATGTACTTTCCATAAACATAAACATCATTTTTGTATCTTGTATGGTCAAGGATGCATATGAATTTCATATTAAGAATGGTTGGTGTTCTATTTCAAAGGATGGGATCTTTTATGGCAGTGCCCCAATGTCTTATGATCTAAAGATAGATGTGTATCACATAAATACCAAAAGACTAAAACTCAACAACTCAAACAAAACATACCTTTGGCATTGTCCTCTAGGGAACATAAATGAGAATTACATATCTAGAGTCCATAAAGATGATTATCTGAACTCTTTTGATTTTGAATCACTAGAGACATGTGAATCTTGTTTGTTGGGAAGTTGACTAAGACCCCTTTCACTGGTAACAATGGGAGGGCTAGTGATCTATTAGGACTCATACATGCTGATGTATGTCGGCCTTTTAGAACAACTTCTAGAGGTGGGTATCAGTACTTCATTACCTTCACTGATGACTTTTGTAGGTACGTGTTACAACCCCAATTTTGGGTTCATAGGGAGAGAAATGTAATTTCTCCTTTTAAAGATATCGGAACAAATGATGATATAATTTGTGTTGAATAAATGAGTTTAGTTGAAAATAGCCTTGTTGTTTGATTTGTGGGCTTTATTGGCTATTGGGCCCAATAACAAGGAAATTCAATTAGTAAATGAATAATTGAGTTGTTGAGAAAATAAAGGTGTGGAAACCTCTAGAAGGCAAAGGAATGAGATCCAAAAATGAATTTCGTGCCTCTTGGGTTCCTTGGGTTCCAAGGAGTCCAAAATTGCATAAAGAGAGCAATAAGAAAAGAAAAGATCAATTAAGTATTTCTTTATTAAGAAAGAAATTGAAAATATTGATGAAATGTGGAAAATAAGTAAAAAGAAGTATAATTGAGTTATCCTTGGTGGAATTTCGTATCCCAAGGATTCCTAATAATAAAAGGAATACCAATGAGTAAAATAAAAGAGAAATAAAGAGAAAACCTCAAAAAGATATATTTTAATGAAGAAATAAGCAAGATAATGTGAAATAATACATATTGATGCATTTAAGGATAATGAGTATTCCTTAAAAAGAAATTTCGAAATATTAGAGTTTCTTGGGATCCAAGGAGTCCCAATGAAGAAAGAGGAAAGAGGAAAAACCATGATTGCAAAATAAAAGGATAATAGGAATACATAATTAAGGAATTATGTGGTTTTGTTAAAAAGAAAGTATTTCCTACTTAAGGAAAATGTAATTTCAAAGCCAATGGATTAAAAGGCAAGAATAAAGAAAGTAAGGGAGAGGTTTTTCGTATTCCTAAATATCCAAGGTAATAAGGAATATCCAAAGTTGAGAGAGAGAGAGAAGACTAATTCTCCTTGTAGAAATGTGATTCTTTTTAAAGGAAGGACTTCGTTTCGTTGTGGGAAAGCCTCCCTAGGGCTTCGTTGACCCTCCCCTATATAAGGGGTAGAGCTCAGAGTTGAGTTAGAGGGTATTCCACGTAGCCATCTGACTCTTCTTCGTTTCCTTCTTCTTCTTTGTCCTAACCCTAATGAAGGAAACTAGGGCTATCTCAGGGACGACAGATAGTTGTGGTGCGGCCTCGGTGGGGGAACGAAGTTATCCCAAAAAATTTTGGGATGGTTGGCTTCCTTTCCCTTTGCTCCCAACCTCGCTCGAAGCCCATGGCAGACCTACAATGTTCGCTGCTTGGAACGTTGTTGCTGGCCAACTCTGGCCACCTCCGCCGCTGATGGGCGGCACTCTAGGTGCGGCAGGGCGAGACGAAGCTGGTCGATGAAGGGCGGCAGCCGCCGGACCCTGGGAAAGGAGACAAACTTCCCCGCAAATGAACCTGGTCGGCGGACAACAGGGTTCGCGAGGAAGGTGATGAACCAGGGGGTTTTTGATGACTTTAACCCTCCGCGTAGTTCATCGCCAATCGCTTACGTAGGGGCATATGAGTAATTCAGTTATGTTCCAAATCGCGAGAGCAGTGTTGCAAGTTAAAGGCTATGTGGCACCTCCCCATTGGCTCAAGTAAGTGTATTAAAGCAAAAATCATAACTCTTAATTGGTAGCTCCGATGAGAACATATAATATATGAATTTTGCTCAGACAAATGAGAGGAATCCAATAAAAATATAATTGAAGCCTGATACCTTTTGAAATTTGAAAAGTAATAGAAGATATCAACTTTAATGTATTAATGTTTAAAGAACCCTATTTTGAGATGAATAATATATTTATAAGGGTTTAATAGATGATTAAAGTTCATATTAGCCTATTAATTATAAAAAGGAACATTAGGTAGAAAAAAGATGAATTTTCCATAAAATTAGTTAATTTAGAGTTTCAGGTGCATGAATATACTTTAATGGGCCTTGAAACCCTAATGATGGTAATTAGGACTACTATTGGCTTTAATTACTTGATTTCATGTATAGAACTGAGTTTTCATAGTTATAAGATATTTTGAGCATTAAAGTTCCTAATTTGTGGATAAATGCCATAAATGTAGTAATTAGGGTTTTCTGATGAATAAAAGATGGAATTAATAACAAATTGAGTTCAGATGTGATTTAGACCATAATGAACTATGAATTGATGATAAATGTGTATAATGATATTGTCATGGATTAAAAGGATAAAAATAGTAGCTTTAATGAAAAAGAAGCTTAATTGATGATTAATGTGCCTGTAATATGAAAATAGGGTTATATGTTGTTAAGATAACCTTAATGTTGAAGAATAGACGAGATAATTAGGGTTTATGAGTTATGGTGTTGAATTAGGGTTTAAAATAGTTAAAGGGGAAGGGAAACCCTAATTGCAATGGAAACCCTAAAAGCGGACCAGAAGCCCTAAGAAGCGAGCTAGATTTAATAGATCTTAGTGACACGAGTAATAAAAGGAAATTGTATATTTGTTTCAGGATCTTATTGAATGCTTGCTTGCTCATTGTTGTTTGGACTATTCTTGCACTTGAATATACATGTACAGGTATGTGGTCACGCTTATGACTACCCGAATTAGTTTTCCGAGATTTTATCGATGTTTCCATCCTGGCTTGAATTAAACTTTTGGATGTATTTAATTCATGCAAAGTATAATGTGAATACAACTATCACATAAGAAATATGCCTACTAGCTCAGATCCTAGTCCCCTCTGTAGCTTTATAGATTGACCTAGTAAATGGCTACCAATGAGGGTAGGTCCATCAGGTCATTAAATGACTTAGTAAATGGCTACCAATGGGGTAGGTCCATCAAGTCATCATGAGTCAGGGATTGGTCTACCTTTGGGTAGGACCATGCGACTCCATAACCCTAGGTATTGGCTACCTGTGTGGTAGGGCCATGGGGGTAAGGATCTACTATATGAGAGAGGTGGTATCCATGTCCATTGTAGGGACGTTACAGAGAAAGGGGATAGACAAGGATTGAGTAGTATTGCTTAAAATGTAATCTTGGTTGTTAAATGATATTTGGTTGATTACATTGTTAACATAGTTGCACAATTATTGTTTCCCCCACATACCAGCTTCGGCTGACCGATGTTTTGTTTGTCGACGTTTTAGGTACAAATGAAAAGAACAAACAGTAAAGTGACATATGTAGGATTAAATGAGAAATAACATGCACAGGAGGATTAGTTAGATTAACATCTTCATGGATAGAAGTTTAGAACTCCCAGTTATTCCAAGGTAAGAAAAGTTTTATTTTATACCCGTTTTCAATTTAGTTGGTAAAGTTTATTAATTGTTATTGATTATTTGTTGAACCTTTGATCCTGTTAGTTGAATAACGGCTCTGACCTTCGGGTCTCCCTTAATTGGGGGTTATCAGGAGACGGGGTCATTACAATTGGTATCAGAGCGAAGGTTCCTCACTTAATCCTTAATAATTATTAAATTTTACAAATTCTATAGAACCCAAGGGAGTTATTAGAGGATTATCTGAAAGACAGATGTGTCTAGAAAGGGATCACGGCTGGGGGCTGGAAATATTTTCCTCCGCACCGCTAGTCGGAATATGAGGACTCTCGGATCCGTGTGACTGCCTGGCTAAAGTCTCAGGGTATGAATCGAAATAAGATACCTTTAGGAATCTCTCATCTTATTCATCCCTTCTCAACTCAAATTCTATTAAGGACCTTAAGGATTAGGGTTTTCTCTCTTCTCCTTACCCTCTTAAGGTATGGGTAAGGTTGATAAGGATTAAGGAATCCTCCACCAAATTAATAAAAAGCATGTAAATAAGATGTCATGGACATAAGCTTAATAGAGTAAGCGTAAAAGGAATAGATACAAGCTTAGGTCGTAAGACACGAGTTGTCATTGCCCTCAGGAGAGACCTGAGGATAGACCTCCTTGGTAGGAGGATGAGTAGAGAGAGTTAGTCTTGGAGGTAGAGACCTCCATTAAAGGTAGAGACCTAGTACATCCTTTGAGGATGATGGTAACCCTAACCCTAAGTGAAGGTTAGAGAGAGAGATGCCATGATGAGTTAGATGTCATGATTGACCAAGTGTTTGGTTGGTCATGCCTTTGGGATGCCATAAGAGGGTAGATGACCTAGTACCTTTGGCGACCCAACCCTGGAGAGGGTCGTGCATGCTATAACAAAGGATAGCTCCTTCGTGGATGAGGTTAGAGAACCTATCGTTACCCTATGGGATTAGGCAAGTAGGGTATAGCTTGATGAAATCCTGTTTAAGAGATCATGATGGATGGCTTATGAAAGGGGTATGGATGCTTCAACCACATAGGGGTATGCTTGTGAGCATGAGCTTTCATGGAGAAGGGACCTCTAGTAAGTATGGTTGGAGGTGGAATTAGCTCTAGAGAGAGGAAGCAAAATCCCAACAGGGAGGTTGGAAGCCTAAAACCCCAAAACTTGAGGAATAGTGGGGAGCCGAGAATGATGCGACCTAAGTGGATGATAGTGGTTGCCTTATGCTTGATCCCTGGAGGCTGATGATATCTTGGTTGCCTTTAGAGGAACCAAACCCTAGAGAGAGGACGATGCTTCTAGTACCCAGGGTATAAGTGATTACCTACGGGATGAGATAAAGAGTGCCTTGGACCCTGAGGAGGTTTAAGTACCCTGTTGTGAGGTTTTATACCTAGTTGAATGTCCTTGAGGAGGACTCAACTCTGAGGTGTTGCTCATATAAAAGGATCATGGGAGTACATGGCATACCTTGGACATGATTGATTCATGGTTAAGAGATGGATGCATGCAGTTGGACATCCAAAGGAGAACCTAGGGTTCCTAGGCCTAAGAGGGGAAGCAGTGTATCCAATGCTCATGGTGAGATTTGAGTCTATAGTTTTGAGCATGATACTTTTAATGTGGAGGTAAAGGAAACCCTTAAGGTAAGGGTATGTTTGATGAACCCCTCATGACTAAGTTGATCTAATGTTGAGGATGAGAACAAGTGTGACCTAGCATGGTTTAGTAGGTACTCTGGTGCCTTAGTAGTTGCTGGTTTAAGCATGCTCATGTGAATGTAAACCCGAAGGACGCTTGTGACCTTTGTTATCAAGGTGTAGTTTCCTCCCATCTTGGGAGAGGGACCCTTTGGTAGGGAGTTTACCAGTTTGGTTGGTGTTGAGGAAACCTAAGGAGGTTTCATAGGATCATGAGAAGCTAAGTGAAGAGTACATGGCATGAGAACGAACCTATAGACCCATAGATAACCATCTCTATGTGCATGTGGATGTGTTACCATGGAGGTAACTAGTATGGGGCTTGACCAAGGTAGGCAGGTTGTCATGATCCCTATGAAAGGATTAATGTCAACCCATGAATGCAGAAAGAGAGATGATGAAGGCTTGGGTAAGGTTCTATGTTGGACATGTACTATGATATAATCCTAAGTCTATCCTAGGGTCAGGTAGGGGTAAGACCGATGGAAGTAGGAGTTGCCTAATTCCCTAGTTGAACAAGACCATAGGGTCGGGAGGTAACAGCTATCATCACCTGAGGGCCATGGGTTAGGAGATTGATCACCTTCATGAACTCATGGGACCCCAAGGGCAGATGAGTAGGGCACTCTCTGATGCATGAGGGAAGAGGGATGACCCCAAAAGTGTCAGCACCCTATAGACCTAGAAGTGATGACTAAGGATTGTGTTTGGACCAGATAGGTTCGAGACCAGTTTTCCATGGAAGTAATTTTGATATCATGATGGTTGTGATGTAGAGACATATGTGGCACACTTCAAGCTAGATTTGAAAGTGTACTGGCAAGGTGGGTTGTACCATCTCTACTCTTGGAACAGGAAGAAGTCTGTATTTGGACTGCAGCCAAATGCTTATTTCCTCTTGTTATGGGAGTGAGAGATAGGACAGTACGCATGCCATACACCAAGGATAAAAGATGATGTGGTTTGGAACGTTGCCACAGAATATGGGGACAGAGAAGATAACATACCCTAGTAAAGTGATTGATACATGGATGGTTTGCAAATGCTAAAGAGAGATAAGGTAGTCATCTTATAAGGATGTTTTTAGCATGAGCTATGAGTTACACCAGGTTGAGTTTGAAAACCAAAGGAATAAGCTCGTAATGTTTTTTTTTAATGAAGATGGTCTTAGGGCTAAGATGAAATAATAAGTGGCATATAGGAAGGTGTATGTCATCAATGTTACCTAATACCTAAGAATGTGAAGTGGTAATGGATGATCTGGTTGAGATATAGCTGCCTAGTTAGATGGAGGCCAGAAGAGGTTGTTAGGTTAACCCTCAGTTGGAAATGAGATAAGTTCGGCTAACACACAGATGTAACAATATCGGTTGACCAAGTTAAAAGTTGTTAGCCAGCCTAGTCCATGATATAATGAAAGGATGGTTGTAGAACCCAGATGCTTTCCTCTGAAAAGAAAGGTGATGAAACCCTGATTAGGGGTGTAGAGTTTCTGAGGAATCATGACACACTGGAGATCATGATTTTAAGCTCACCATATACCATGATACTACTGAGATAGTAAGAGATAGGAGCACTTTGGATGCTTAAGATGAAGATGCATGTGGCATGTGGTCATGCATGATAGGAGGTGAAGGACGAACACCAGTAACCCAGTGCATGGATATAAAGTATAAAGAGTCCCCGAGAGGGAATGGGACTTCATCACTATGGATGGTGTGGAAAATCTCCCCTTAACCAAGGAAGATCAATGTGGGTTATGGTAGATCGCCTTACCTAGATGACATGAGAAAGAAAAGAGTACTGGCAAAAGACTTCTGTTGAACTACATAAGAGAGAGATGGTTCAACCACATCATGATGCGAACTCAAAAGTTCTTGATGTGACCTAAAGGTTTACTTCCATGTGGTGGGAGTAGGTGCATGAAGAACTCGTCTTTAGTACTGCTTAGCACCCCATACTAATGGACAGTATGATCCAGACTAGAGGGTCTGATGAGAGCATGTGTGCTCATTTAGGGTGATACATAGAGACAATTCTTAAGATGTGATGTTACCCACCATAGCCTTTATCGGGATACAAGAAGTTCTATAGGAAGGTTGTGTCGGTCACCACTTCATTATGATGATGTTGGTGAAGGAGGCCTCGCGAAGGTCAGAAAAGAACCACAAGTGTATGCAGATGAAGTCACTTTGATCGTGCAATGGCTGAGAGAGAGAGCCCAGTGGTGACATGAGTCACGAGCTGATGCAAAGCAGACTGATATGTAGTTCATTATGGGAGAATATGTGATGTGAAAATCCAACCCCTATAAGCTACAGCTGAGAAAGCTGAGTCCCCGACATATGGATCCATTTGAGATGGATTGGTGGAGATGGTTGTGTTTAACCTTACCCCTCAGGATAAAATGATTTGTTGCATGAGTCCGATCTAGAGCACTATGTGGGGTACCCAAGCCATGTGCTGAGCCCTGAGCCTATTCAGCTTTTGAGGCTGGAATGTCCTGAGTCACCTATGAGGGTACGATATACCAAGGTAAGAAAGGACTCAGATGGAAGAAAATGAGATGATGAAAGTTCTTCAGAAGCACCATGGAAAGGGTGAAGCCACATAAGATCTATGATGGACACATGAAAGGTTTATCCTGTTTGTTTGCTTGCTTGATAGAATTTTGGGGGCAAAATTCTCAGAAGAGGGGAAGGATGTTACAACCCCAATTTTGGGTTCATAGGGAGAGAAATGTAATTTCTCCTTTTAAAGATATCGGAACAAATGATGATATAATTTGTGTTGAATAAATGAGTTTCGTTGAAAATAGCCTTGTTGTTTGATTTGTGGGCTTTATTGGCTATTGGGCCCAATAACAAGGAAATTCAATTAGTAAATGAATAATTGAGTTGTTGAGAAAATAAAGGTGTGGAAACCTCTATAAGGCAAAGGAATGAGATCCAAGAATGAATTTCGTGCCTCTTGGGTTCCTTGGGTTCCAAGGAGTCCAAAGTTGCATAAAGAGAGCAATAAGAAAAGAAAAGATCAATTAAGTATTTCTTTATTAAGAAAGAAATTGAAAATATTGATGAAATGTAGAAAATAAGTAAAAAGAAGTATAATTGAGTTATCCTTGGTGGAATTTCGTATCCCAAGGATTCCTAATAATAAAAGGAATACCAATGAGTAAAATAAAAGAGAAATAAAGAGAAAACCTCAAAAAGATATATTTTAATGAAGAAATAAGCAAGATAATGTGAAATAATACATATTGATGCATTTAAGGATAATGAGTATTCCTTAAAAAGACATTTCAAATTATTAGAGTTTCTTGGGATCCAAGGAGTCCCAATGAAGAAAGAGGAAAGAGGAAAAACCATGATTGCAAAATAAAAGGATAATAGGAATACATAATTAAGGAATTATGTGGTTTTGTTAAAAAGAAAGTATTTCCTACTTAAGGAAAATGTAATTTCAAAGCCAATGGATTAAAAGGCAGGAATAAAGAAAGTAAGGGAGAGGTTTTTCGTATTCCTAAATATCCAAGGTAATAAGGAATATCCAAAGTTGAGAGAGAGAGAGAAAACTAATTCTCCTTGTAGAAATGTGGTTCTTTTTAAAGGAAGGACTTCGTTTCGTTGTGGGCAAGCCTCCCTAGGGCTTCGTTGACCCTCCCCTATATAAGGGGTAGAGATCAGAGTTGAGTTAGAGGGTATTCCACATAGCCATCTGACTCTTCTTCATTTCCTTCTTCTTCTTTGTCCTAACCCTAACGAAGGAAACTAGGGCTATCTCAGGGACGACAGATAGTCATGTGCGGCCTCGGTGGGGGCACAAAGCTACCCCAAAAAAATCTGGGATGGTTGGCTTCCTTTCCCTTTGCTCCCAACTTCGCTCGAAGCCCATGGTAGACCTGCAATGTTCGCTGCTTGGAACGCTATTGCTGGCCGACTCTGGCCACCGCCGCCGCTGATGGGCAGCACTCTAGGTGCGGCAGGGTGAGACAAAGCTGGTCGATGAAGGGCGGCAGCCGTCGAACCCTAGGAGGGGAGACAAACTTCCCCGCAAATGAACTTGGTCGACGGACAGCAGGGTTCGCGAGGAAGGTGATGAACCAGGGGGTTGTTGACGACTTTACCCCTCCGTGCAGTTCATCGCCAATCGCTTACGCTGGGGCATATGAGTAATTCAGTTATGTTCCAAATCGCGAGAGCAGTGTTGCAAGTTAAAGGCTACGTGGAGCCTCCCCATTGGCTCAAGTAAGTGTATTAATGCAAAAATCATAACTCTTAATTGGTAGCTCCGATGAGAACATATAATATATGAATTTTGCTCAGAAAAATGAGAGGAATCCATTAAAAATATAAATTAAGCCTAATTCCTTTTGCAATTTGAAAAGTAATAGAAGATATCAACTTTAATGTATTAATGTTTAAAGAACCCTATTTTGAGATGAATAATATATTTATAAGGGTTTAATAGATGATTAAAGTTCATATTAGCCTGTTAATTATAAAAATGAACATTAGGTAGAAAAAGGATGAATTTTCCATAAAATTAGTTAATTTCGAGTTTCAGATGCATGAATATACTTTAATGGGCCTTGAAACCCTAATGATGGTAATTAGGACTACTAATGGCTTTAATTACTCGATTTCATGTATAGAACTGAGTTTTCATGGTTATAAGCTATTTCGAGCATTAAAGTTCCTAATTTGTGGATAAATGCCACAAATGTAGTAATTAGGGTTTTCTGATGAATAAAAGATGGAATTAATAACAAATTGAGTTCAGATGTGATTTAGACCATAATGAACTATGAATTGATGATAAATGTGTATAATGATATTGTCATGGATTAAAAGGATAAAAATAGTAGCTTTAATGAAAAAGAAGCTTAATTGATGATTAATGTGCTTGTAATATGAAAATAGGGTTATATGTTGTTAAGATAACCTTAATGTTGAAGAATAGACAAGATAATTAGGGTTTATGAGTTATGGTGTTAAATTAGAGTTTAAAATAGTAAAAGGGGAAGGGAAACCCTAATTGCAATGGAAACCCTAAAAGCGGACTAGAAATCCTAAGAAGCGAGCTAGATTTAATAGATATTAATGACACAAGTAATAAAAGGAAATTGTATATTTGTTTCAGGATCTTATTGAATGCTTGCTTGCTCATTGTTGTTTGGACTATTCTTGCACCTGAATCTACATGTACATGTATGTGGTTACGCTTATGACTACCCGAATTAGTTTTCCAGGATTTTATCGATGTTTCCATCGTGGCTTGAATTAAACTGTTGGATGTATTTAATTCATGCAAAGTATAATGTGAATACGACTATCACATAAGAAATATGCCTACTAGCTCAGATCCTAGCCCCCTCTGTAGCTTTATAGATTGACCTAGTAAATGGCTACCAATGAGGGTAGGTCCATCAGGTCATTAAATGACTTAGTAAATGGCTACCAATGGGGTAGGTCCATCAAGTCATCATGAGTCAGGGATTGGTCTACCTTTGGGTAGGACCATGTGACTCCATAACCCTAGGTATTGGCTACCTGTGTGGTAGGGCAATGGGGGTAAGGATCTATCATATGAGAGAGGTGGTATCCATGTCCACTGCAGGGACGTTACAGAGAAAGGGGATAGGCAAGGATTGAGTAGTATTGTTTAAAATGTAATCTTGGTTGTTAAATGATATTTGGTTGATTACATTGTTAACATAGTTGCACAATTATTGTTTCCCCCACATACCAGATTCGGCTGACCGACGTTTTGTTTGTCGGCGTTTTAGGTACAAATGAAAAGAACAAATAGTAAAGTGACATATGTGGGATTAAATGAGAAATAACATGCACAGGAGGATTAGTTAGATTAACATCTTCATGGATAGAAGTTTAGAAATCCCATTTATTCCAAGGTAAGAAAAAAATTATTTTATACCCGTTTTCAGTTTAGTTGGTAAAGTTTATTAATTGTTATTGATTATTTGTTGAACCTTTGATCCTGTTAGTTGAATAACGGCTCTGACCTTCGGGTCTCCCTTAATTGGGGGTTACCGGGAGACGGGGTCGTTACAGTACGGTTATGTTTACTTGATGAAACATAAGTCAGAAACTCTTGATAGGTTCAAGGAGCTTATGAATGAAGTACAAAACCAACATGGCAAAAGTATTAAGGCACTTCATTCTGATCGAGGTGGATAATACTTAAGACAAGATTTTGAGGACCTTCTGAGAGTCCATTGGATCGTATCTCAGTGGACTTCACCTGGAACACCTCATCATAATGGTGTATCAGAAAGTAGGAATCACACATTGCTAGATATGGTGCGATCAGTGATGAGTTTAATTGAGCTTCCGACTACCTTTTGGTTTTATGCTCTTAGAACCGCCACATTTACACTAAACCGAGTACCATCAAAATCAGTTCAAAAGACACCATATGATATATGGACGGGGTGTGTCTTCTATGAAGATTTGAGGATGTGAAGCTTATGTAAGGAAAACATTTCCTGAAAAGCTTGGCCCTAAATCTGATAAATGTTATTTTGTTGGATATTCTAAGGAGACTAAAGGATATTACTTTTATTCCCTATCTGACAACAAAGTGTTTGTTTCCAGAGATGTTGTATTCCTAGAGATGGATTTTGTTTCCAAAGGAGACAGTGGGAGGAAAGTAGAACTTGAAGATGTTTGAGACCAACAAGAAAACATTGAATCGATAGATGTAGAAGAGGAACAAAGAGAATCACAAAATGTTGTGGAATCTCAAATTCCTCATGTAACATGTGAACCTCGTAGGTCTAGTAGAACACACCTTGAACCTGAGATATTTGGATATCTTGTGACTCAATAAGGTGGTGAGTTGGTCATAGAATATGAGCCAACAACCTATCTGGAAGCTACTCAGGGAGCAGAGTCTGAGAAATGGCTTGAGGCCATTAGATCTGGAAGAAATCCAAGTATACCGACAAGGTATGTACCTTGGTGGATCCACTTAAAGGGGTAAAACCCATAGGGTGTAAATGGGTCTTCAAGAAAAAGACTGACATTGATGAAAATTACAAACCTATAAGGGAAGATTGGTTGCAAAGGGTTTCAGACAAGTTCAGGGTGTTGACTATGACAAAACCTTTTCTCTAATGGCCATGGTTAAGTCCATCAGAATAATGCTTTCTATTGCAGCTTATCATGGCTATGAGATTTGGAAGATTGATGTTAAAACTGCATTCCTTAATGGGATTCTTCTTAAGGATTTGTACATGACACAACCTGAGGGTTTTATAAATCCAAAGGATGCAAATAAAGTCTGCAAGGTACAAAGGTCAATCTATGGGTTGAAGCAAGAATCTCAGAGATGGAAAATTCATTTTGACGAGACAATCAAAGAGTTTGGTTATATTCAAAATGAAGATGAACCTTGTGTGTACAAGAAGGTTAGTGGGAGCACAGTGACATTCCTCACATTGTATGTAGATGAAATACTGTTGATGGGGAATGACATCCTTACTTTACAAAAGATAAAGACATGGCTGGGAAATACATTTTCTATGAAAGACTTGGGAGGAGCATCCTACATCTTGAGGATTGAGATCTATAGAGATAGATCCGGAAGGCTTCTTGGGCTAAGTCATAGCACATACATTGACAAAGTGTTGAAGTGGTTCAGCATGGAGAGAAAAGAGAGGAAACCTTCCCATGCATCATGGAGTTACCATCTCTATATATAAATGTCCTATTTCTTGTGAAGAAAGAGAACACATGATTTTGATTCCATATGCACCAACAATTGGATCAATCATGTATGCAATGTTGTGTACCCATCCTGATGTCTCATATGCCTTGAGCATGACGAGAAAATATCAGTCAGATCCAGGAGATGCTCACTAGACATTCATAAAGAACATTCTTAAGTACTTGAGAAGAACTAAGCATTAGTTATTCATATATGGCGTATAGGAAGAGTTGGTGGTAAAGGGTTATACCGATGTAAGCTTCTAAACTGACAGAGATTATTATAGATAGAAATTAGGATTCATGTTTTAACTAAACAACAGAGCTATAAGATGGAAGAGTTCCAAGTAAGAAACAATTGTTGATTCTACAATAGAGGTTGAGTATATTGTTGCATTGAATGCAGCAAAGGAGGCTATATGGATTAATAAGTTCATGTCGGAACTTGGGGTTTTTCCAAGCATCAATGACACAATTGAGCTATATTGTGACAACAATGGAGCTATTGCATAGGTTAAGGAACCCATATTGCATCAGTGTTCCAAGCATATACAAAGGTGTTTCCATCTCATATGAGAGATCATACAGCGAGGAGATGTGAAGCTTTGTAGGGTACCAACTGAGAACAATGTTGTTGATCCCTTGATTAAAGCACTTTCATAGAAGAAGCATGATAGAGAATCAAGATCACTTGAAATAAGATTTGTACATTATTGGCTCTAAGTGCAAGTGGGAGTATGTTGGTATGTATGCCTAGAGATCCAATCATATAATGATTGTAATGGCATAATTTGTAAATGATTTCATTATTAATAAAGGCATGCTTCCAATTTATTCTATTTTATTTAGTTATGATATAATGAAGTAACATAATAAATGTCTAGAGAACAATATTACTCAATGATGTATGTCTTCAAGTACGTGACTTGAATAGTGAGATCATACATATGTTAGGAGTATACATTCTCATTATGTCCCTATTGGATGTTATTGTGGAAGGAAGATAGACAACAATAACACATAAGTCTAGAGTGTGTTTTTTTTTATGACAAAATCTCATTAGTCATGATATAAAATATTAAACTAAGTACACAGATACATGTTAGGGAATAGTATATCAGATAGACCCACCATGAAACTGACACATGGAAACCATTATAATGGTAGTCATAGTCAGCTCTCACAGTGTTGGTGGTGATTGTGGTTCTTAAACTAAAGTCACTACACTCATCACATGACATCCGGTATGCTTTGACATCATCTAATGTAATCTTGAATAACGGTTGTCATAACGGTGATGTTTGGGTGATTGTGACACATGGGGACTGATTGTGAGTGATGTAGATGGGATTTTTCCCTCCTATAGGAGTATGATATCTTGGCCACTTGATTAATGACACTGACAAATTCATCATCATGCACATGTGAGTCAATATGTGATATTGGGCTTACATATATTTCAGACAATCTACTATAGCAAGAAACATAGATTGAATGTTGAAGAGGACGGTTTCTCCATGCCTCAAGTTTAGTAGGGATATTAGTGAAAAGGGAACTATACAAACACTAAAACACTAAACACATATTGTAGGTCAAAGTTGTTCTCCAACTTTCAAATTACTTGGGTAGTAATGATGTGTGACTAGACACCACTCTTTGCTTGTGATGTCATAAGAAGTTATGGACACTCACTGCCAAAACCTATAGGGTCACACACATATGAAATGACCTAGAAGAGAAGTTTTGATAATGAATGATAATTGAATTGAGTGCTAAAGTGTTTAGACATCAAATTCAAGCAACAAATCAACTAACTGGACTCCCAATCGATTGGCTCATGTTATGAAACAACCGGTTGGAGTGTCAAGTTGATTGAGTACTAAATTGACTGGGTTTTGGATGAGTCGAGCAGTGAATCGACTGGTTCACTATGTGAATTGACCGGTTTGAGATCACAAGAATACCAGTTTGTGCTTGTGAGATGCTCAGTTTGTGGTACAATTTGACTGCATCAAGGATTATTGTTGATGGCATGTCATGTATTAATTGGATTAGGATTTTTCATTCATATGTGATTGGGTAAAATATGATGAAATGACCAGTTCACTGGATGAACCGATTAGCTGCATGCCAACAAATTGGTTCACTTGAGCGAACCATTTTTCCGTTTGTAGGTTGTGAAAATTTGAGATTTCGGTCCGTTCCACTCTCACATAGAATGGGAACCCTTACCCTAACTGTAACACCTCAATTTTGTAAAACATGCACAACACTGAGTGGAAGCATAAATCCCATTGGGATGCCACAAAATGATTATCATTGCATAAAAATAAAGTTTAAATGACCCAATACATGATAAAATAATAGTCCTCATACTCAAGTCCTCAACATAACTCACACATGAACATAACTAAACATGCTACACTTAAACACCCTACACCTTCTCATATCATAAAAAACACTCACTAAACTGAAACACATGTCTCATACACATTAAGGAAATCTAATCTATTGATAGTTGGAATCCCACCAGGGTTTGTCTTCTAGGTTCGTCCTCGAGATGTGTACTCCTTGTCTAAGCTCCTGAATCCTTCTTTCCTATGAACATCACTTCCCCAGCTATGCAAAGCAAAATGGATATTTGATTCAAGTAAGTGGCAATGAGTAACATTATAATAACTAAAAACATATTTTACTTTTGAGAAATCATAAATTTAAAAATTATAAATATTGTATTCATGTTATATCCTTTAATTTCATCTTTGATTATCTTAACCATCCACATCATTGTCTTGGGTTGAATATGTTGTCCTCCATCCTTATCTTGCTCACATAGAGATTATTCTCCCAAGAGCTCATTGCTCACACAGAGCTTATGCAGTGCTCATTGCTCACATAGAGCTTAAGCCAAAAAAGCATCTTAATCTTGGAAGGTACAATCATAATTCACCCATTATATAATTGGCATTGATCTTAAGCATAACAACTTGAAGCATTGAATCTTGAGCATTATAAATAAGAGCAATAAATTTGACTTATGAAGCATGTGCATGTTATGATGACAGAAACATGTGAAATAGAAATAATGAAAACCATAATCTCATTCATAAATAATTTTCTTGAAAAGATTCATTAAATCATGTACTTCATATCATTGTAATTGAATTTCATAAATATAAGCAAATATAAAGCCCTTTAGCCATACTTGTTACTCACAGTTCATGAATCCACTTATGAGAGAGAAATTCTCCTAAGATTCTTCTAGGTTAACGAAACCCGAAATATCCTAATATTAACACACTTTCCATCAATTACCATATTAATTGCAATCTAAACTCTAATTTGGGTATTTTAAGGAAACTTGATCAATGTTATGGATTTAGGGTTTGGGAACACAAAAATTAGGTTCTACTCAAGAAATCCTTTTCAATGACTATTTGCACTAATTTCTCTGACCAACGGTTTATTTGTTATGAATTTTTGAAGATAGTCTAATCAAAATTCAAGGAAAAAGCCATGTACATATATATAGGAGAGAAAACCAGGCACGACCTGCTGAGATGGCCCAACAATACCATGCCACCTCAATTGGACCCGTTCAAACTACTGCATGGTTAGCGCTCATCAAAACAAAAGCAAAGGACAATAATGTCCACAGCAGTGCGTGACAAACCAGAAAGCATCTAGGGGTAAAAGTAGAAAATAACACTTGGGTTCTTCTCCAACCAGTGAAGAAGAATGAGGAAAACATCAAGAAAACTTGAATCAAAACTCATGATCTATGATTTATTGTGAGCAACTGACCACAGAAACAAAGGCATGAGGCCAAGGCGATCACAACCAGCCCAGGTTCTGGACCCCAAGGTGTGAGGAACATCAATGGTGTAAACCGCCATGTCTATCATGGAGCAGTGGTTGGATGGTCGGAAAAAGAAACACTCATGGCACAAAACAATAATTTGGGTACTTTCTAAAGTCTAAGGAGGACCTAGCATCGTCAAAAATGGAGTAACAGGGTCATCATAAGACTGTCGTTGGTTTGCAAATTTTAGATCAACGGGAAAAGAGGGAAATCATGAACTCACCACCAAAGGACAAATCCACCCAGCATGAAGTTTCCTGGGGGTGTAGTTGACTCTCCCGTGCCTTCACAAGAGGTGGAGGAGGTTGAGGGTGATCCACTAGGGTCATTGTTTAAGCTGTGTACAGACGTAGTAGGGGAGATGAGGGAGAGGGTGCTCGAGGGTGAGGGGGTTTGTAGTTCGGTTCGTTGTTGTCAAGCGAATGTTTTCTATGGGTTCATATGTATAGGTGGTGGACCTGAGGGGCTATATTCCTAGATGCAATAGGAAATAGGAGATAAAGAAGGAGTTTTGTTTGATTGGGAAAATTAGGGTATGAGTCCCTATCGTGTTTGGAAACTTCTGATTCGAGAAGATTCGAAGATGGTGAAAAACTAAATGTTTTCTCATGAAGGTGTTCAGAAATAGGATTCGAGAGGGAAGGAGAATAAGCATATTGTGGATTCCATGTCACGCTGGACTCGGGTGGAGGATATGGTCTCCCCACCCACAGTTGGATCCACAACATCCTGACCTAGATTGGGTTTAGGACAGTGTGACATCACATAAATATGCTATTCTATTTCAAACCTAAGTCCAAATCATAATAATTAGGTTAATTTTTTTCTAATTCAAAGTGGATTATCTAGGAAGGTTCAAATCCTCTCAAATTGTCTATTACTTAATTTGGAACACAGGGAACCCAACAATATCGTTAGTTCCTGATTTGGCCAACTTAGCTTATTATATTTCTCTTTTTAGGATAAATATTTAATTAATCATATAGGATTACTTAAAATGAATTTTAGGATAAAAATTTGGGTAAATCATTACATTATCAAAACTAGCTTATGGTAAAATTATGAGGCCATAAAAAGAAACCAAAATGTCAATTATTGGATAGTTAGGGCTAAACTGGTGATATTGAGTTTCAATTGAATCGATTAAGTGCACAAGTTCTAAAAATTAGAGTCATAATATAAGATTTAAATTTTTAGGGTTCCATTAATATATGGGTTCCATGTGTCAGTCTAATTTTTCTGACCATCAGTTGATTTGTTATGATTTTTTGAAGATAGTCCTATCAGAAATCAAGGAAAAAGTGACGTATATATAGGAGATAAAATCAGGTGTGGCCTGGAGAGATGGCCCAATAATACCATGCCACCTCAACTAGACCTGCTCAAATAGTTGCACGGTCAATGCTCATCAAAACAAAAGCAAAGGACAACAATGTCCATGGAGTGTGCGACAAACCACAAAGCATCTAGGGGTAAAAGTGGAAAACAACACTCGAGTCTGCTCTTCTTCTTCAATCAACGAAGAAGAATGAGGAAGGCATCAAGAAAACTTGAATCAAAACTCATGATCTGTGGTTTACTGTGAGAAACCAACCACGGAAACAAAGGCTTTAGGACTAGGCCATCACAACCAACCTAGGTTCCGGACCCCGTGGTGTGAGAAACATCAATGGTGCAAACCGCCATGGCCATCATGGAGTAGTGGATGGATAACTGACAAAAGAAACATTCACAATGCAAAACAATAATTTTTATACCTTCAAAAGTCCAAAGCGGACCTAGCATCATCAAAAACATAGTAATAGGGTGACTAGAAGATTGTTGTTGGCTGCAAATTTTAGATCAATGTGAAAAGAGGGAAATTGTGAACTCACCACTAAAGGATAAATCCACCCAGCTTGAAGTTTCATGGGGGTGTGGTTGGCTCTCCCATGCCTTCACAAGAGGTGGAGGAGGTCAAGGATGATCTTCTGAGGTTGTTCTCTAAGTTGGGCATAAACAGAGTAAGGGAGATGAGGAGAGGGCGCTCAAGGGTGAGGGGGCTCTATAGTTTGGTGTGTTCTTGTCAGGCGAATGTTTTCTATGGGTTCATATGTATAGGAGGTGTCCCTGAGGGGCTAATTTCTAGCCGTAGTGGGAAACAAGGGAGTGAGAAGGAGTTATAGTCGACTGAGAAAACTAGGATACGAGACCCTATCGTGGTTGGGATCTTCTTATTCGAGAAGATTCGAAGATGGTGAAAAACCAAATGTTTTCTCACGAAGGTGGTAAAAGATATTATTCAAGAGGGGAGGAGAATAAGTGTATTATGGAGTTCCTGTCATGCTGGACTTGGGTGGAGGAGATGGTCTCCCCATGTGCAACTGGATCCGTAAGAGTCTGACCCGGATCGGGTTTAAGACCGTGTGACATCACATAAATATGCTATTCTATTTCAAACCTAAGTCCAAATCATATTGATTAGGTTAACTTTATTCTAATTCAAATTGGATCAGCTAGGAAGGTTCAAATCCTCTCAAATTTAGTTTATTACTTAATTGGGATACAAGGAACCCAAAAATATTGTTAGTTCCTAATTTGGCCAACTTAGCTTATTATATTTCTCTTTTTAGCATAAATATTTAATTAATCATATAGAATTACTTAAAATGAATTTGATGATACAAATTTGAGTAAATTGTTACATTATCAAAACCAAATTATGGTAAAATTATGAGGCCATAAAAAGAACATTGATTGGGTAAATTTCATATTAAATCTTAAATGTCAATAATTAGATAGTTAGGGCTAAATGGGTGAAATTGAGTTTCAATTGAATTGATTAAGTACACAAGTTCTCAAAATTAGGGTCATAATATAAGATTCAAATTTTTAGGGTGTTACAGAAACCCCTCCTATAAGTAGAGGGGTACTGAGGGCTTCTCAGATGCATCAATTACCTCTGACAATTGTTTGTCTTCTCTGGTTGTGGTAATTAAGAGAACTCGAGTAAGTCCTACCCGATAAAGGGAGAGATAGCAAGGGTCTCAATTGTGGGAGAACAAGTTGGTGACTAGTACACCAATGGGAGGGACAACTCCTTCCTATCTATTCTAGTAGAACGATATGAGTTCTAGACGGTCCGTGTGGATTTCCATAGAGGTGAGGTGGCCTTTCCTCATCTCTAGGAGGACAACGTCAACCAGTTGTCTGTGGTGAGATCAGGAGTTGTTGCAGACGTCGTTCAAGTCTATTGTCTATGGTAGTGTTGTAAATGAATCCCAGCACAACTAGAAGACAACTGCATAGCTATAATGATGAGGAGATGTCAATGGACTTTCTCCATGACCAGTTATATTCTCGATACCATCCTTTCCATTATACAGTTATTGACGTGATCCGCTGGTTTAATGGGAATATGGTAGTAATTTTTTTATTTTTTTTGCCTATTCTGTAGTCATATTTCCCTACAATGATTTACCTCCTTTATTGTAAGGCATGCCTTACCTCAACCTAATTATTTTAGTTAGTTTTTCAAAACTCATATACATAGGGGACAGTAAGCTACCTTACATGATATTGAATTTCCACAAACACTAGAGTTAGTTGAGGGAAGATATACTAATGGATGAAAATCCCTACAAGTTCATCTATACCATCTTCATAATTAAATGGTTGACCCTGATATTCCTTTAGGACATACAAATATAAGATTTCCTAATGAGACCAAGTGTTGAATGCTCACATAGTCCCCTTGGTCTAACAATCAGATATCCCATGTTAAGGTTATATGTTACATGATAAGATTGAGTACGTCTAAGAAAAATGGCATGTTAAGTAACCAATATAGAAGAAATTGACATCACATCAATGTAATCTATATCCCGCTCACCTATGGTCTGAGTTAGAGATGTTTTAGTAATCCCTTATAGACTGTTGAAGATTTATACTCTTTTGGTAGAGTCATTTATGGTATAAATTGATTGATTTGATTCTTGAATTTATCTTGGCGCCGAATTTTCAACTTCACATCGCAAGATATTTTTCATAAAAAATGTCATTATTATACTACATATGTACAAAAATAAGTTTTCTAGATTTTTTGATGGCTTCATGAACCAAGTCACCACTGCATGATTTTTTATTAGAAAGGAACCCGTAAGTGAGACACCCTTAACTGATTAGGTCAATCCTAGAACTCTGGATACAAGATCAAAGCTATGAGTTAGAATTTTGTATAGATATGATTTGGTTGATCTGCCCCAACTACCCCTTTAAGTGTCTAGTTATATGATAGGTTAAACCTTATAAGCGGTGGAGTCTTGTACATAAGTAGCTCAGGAGAGTAATTCAACTTTAGTATTGTCCGAACTCAATAATGAATGCATTAGGTAAGCCTTAGGTAAATTCCTCAATTAATGTTATACTAATATAATTACTCATTAATTAGATACCATTGGCATAAATAGGATAACCTAGAATGAATTGATATAAATAACTTACTAATCAAAGTAAGGTAAGCTCATAGGTTGATCAAGCCTGATTGGGTAATGGCATAAGAGAGTATATGGGTAAGTAAATGATTTAGTGGAAAAAATTAAGCATGAAGCCCTAACTTGTTATGAGAGTAGTGTTGTGCACAAATTTAATTTAGAGACTAAGTTAATCATTTTATGAGATGATGAATGTAATCATATCTTAACAATACATGGTAAAAAAATCAAGTGGAAAGAAAATGAAGTAAATAACCACTCTTAGTGAATTATATAATAATGGATAAATTGGTTTTAAAAAGGTACACTTTGATTGGTGTCACACACATTGGTGGAGTAAGCTACAAATGTGTAGATTTTGGGGACAAAATCCTTTTTTTAAGGTCAAGAGTGTTGTAACATCCCCGAGTCTAGATTTATAGTCTAATATTTTTCCCATAAGTATGTCTTTTCTACTATGTTAATATGTATCCCTTTTCCCTTAATTTAGAATAATATGAAGCAATGCAAATCAAGAAAATATAATTCTTTAACAAATAATATTTTATATTCGATTAAGGATACATTAATTAATTAAGTCTTTCGTTGGAAGTTAATTATACACATTTTCCAATCAATAAGTTTTGGGCCTAAGTCGGTGATCTAGAACCATCCTAAGACTAATTAATGAAAGGAACTCAATGAATGTAATATAATGTATCAAATTGAGTAAGAAATGCATTAAATACATATATTGAATAGTTAAGTTACAAATAATATAATAAATTATTAAACATCTTTAATTAGTAAAGTTGATGTTAAAATTAGATTAGTCACATGTTAATTAGCCAGCTCATTAATTTTCATGCAAATTGGAGTCCTTTTGACTATTCATTTGATTGATTTAAATTGCACCTTTTATGCATTTCATATCTCACGTTACACTTTGGTCATTTGACCAATTCAATTCATCATCAATGTAACATATAGCGTTACTTCTCCTCCCCTACTTGTACATCTGCGCTTTCTTTTCCTGCGGACAAGCACTTCGTTTCGTAACAGACGGATGTTCCCTCCTCCTCGATCTCTTCCTTCTCTTCTCCCGCGACTTCTCCCTCTACTTAGCACTCCTTCCTCCATCCACAACCTCTCTTCCGAAACCCTAGCGCCTATTACCAGTCGTTACCCTGCACCGACGGACAGGGCATCAAGCACACTGCCGCAACAACTGCCTACATGTTAACCATTGAATCTTCCACCGGTATCAGTCTCGCTATCACCTGAGAGTCACAGACGAGCACGTTGCCTCCTACTCTACCTACTCGTCGCACCTGCAACGCGGTGGGTTGATCCTTCCCCATCTTCCGGTGCTGACCACCTATCCGTTGACCATGCCATCGGTCTGAAAATCACTGATAAGACCATCATACCTCTCACGTTATGAAGCAAAATGAGGCTTCCCTGATATCTGGTGAGGAGACAGATTCTTAGGTCATCACTTTCATTCCCAGTGACCAAAGGTTTAAAGCATAATCAGAGCCGGAATTTGATTCCGTTGCGGGGACCAATTGATATAAATTTAAAAAATCTTTATGCTACATTAATAATGTCAATAAATGCAGTGTAGTTACAAAAATTATTTTGAGTTGTGCTTTGTGATTTAACGCATAAAATTCATCAATTGTGTCATCATTTGTGATTGTTGCAGCTATTTCTTTCTCAATATATATAATCATACAATCAGCAAAGAAATCATCCTCCATCTTGTTGCGCAATCTATTTTTTTTTCACTTGGACTTGGGGGGTCAAGGCCCCAACTTGCCCCCTCGTCCCTCCGCCACTATTTTCAATTCTACTTGACCTTGTCAGTGAACATTGCAACTAACGGCGTCTGCAACTATCTATTAGCTTATACAAACTCAGATCTAAGCAACAGACGAGCACTTGCAAGTTATTGCATATCTAGAATACAAAGATCATCGACGGCACTGAGAGATCATCCATGGGACTGCCTAAAAAGGAGAAACGCCCTCGTGATTGTTGTTACTCGTGTTGAAGACCAACGACCTGGTTATGCAATCACTGTCTCTTCAACGCCACCTATTACCTATTAGCCACTCGACCACCAAATATCATGAGATATTCTACCATACCTTGCACGTGGATGCTTTCGTAAAAGTTCCTCAAGCTTCAATACCAAAAAGAGCACGAACACCTTCGGACTAGTTTAGAAACACTGGACATGGGGGTTGTGATCAATCTCATTTATTGAAGTGAATGGTAACTGATCAACACAAATCAGAGTCGTTTTAACCTATAGGTAATCCATCCTTTTCATCAATATCTAATCTCATTAGTTCGTAATCTAGAAACTCAGTCATATGTATTAAAAGTAATAATAAATTAAATATCAGTCAATTATCTAAATATATAGACATAAAGCCTGACAATGCCCTCAACATGGAGTAGTTGATTGGGTAATCCTATCTCTCTTATGACAATAACATATTAGCTTAGTAGTGGAAGTGATTAATAAATATGTAATGTTTACTTGCATAAAGAATCCCAAAAAAATACATCAGTCTAGGGACTAGACAATAAATATAAGAAGTTATTAATTACATTGTTAGATCGATTTGATCAATCACCTTAATGCTAATTATATTGATTAACATGCTCTATACATTGGTTGGCATATCCAAATGCCAATTTTATTCTTTTCATGACTTAAAAACCCTAGACACCAAAGAAGTTTTGATGGTAGTTAAAAACACAAATGAATATTAGGGGTATATCCAACTAAGTTGTCTGATTATGAGTTGAATGGTAAAAAGGATAAATATATATATAAGAACACATTTTTATAAACACATATGTTGAACTATCATTGGAAGTTGGGTTTATTACCCATTTTTACTTCTTGACATATATTTCTTTTATCACTTTTAAAATGTGGAACTGTCGTTGGATGTTGGGTTTATTACCAATTTTTCCATCTTTATTTTTTTGAACATGTAGTTCATGACATCATTTCATCTTGCCATATAATTTTACATGCTTATTACACTATTAATATAGAATACCAGTACTTTTGTACAACCATACACTTGTATATATTGTGTATTGGGGTTTTACTCCCCCTCATCCTTGGAGTATCAGGGTTTTACTCTCCCTTATCCTTGAAGGATTGTGGTTTTATCGATTGGTGAGAGTTTTGACCGACCAAAAAAGGATTGTGGTTTTACTCCCCCTTGCTCCCTGGATCGAGATCATATGGTCTCACCCTACCATAGATTCACTTAGTCTAACATGGATGCATATTTTTATTATTGTAGTGATTTATTGGGCAAGATCTTTGAAATGATTATGTTGATCTCATAAATTTTATTGCCTCATTCTTTTGTTATTTACCTTTGAAATTATACCGTGTTGAACTTCCCTACAAGATGTAAGCCCCTGTATCTGATTGGGAACATCCCTCTTCCTTCTTAAACATCTAATAATGCTCAAATATTTGCATTGTGCACATACTTAGAAGTGTTTTGACGCATACCTTTTTGTTTCTTTTATTGGGTGTCATTCCCAAAACCACCCAAGTGTAGGAGTGTTTGATGATAATGACCCAGGAACATCACCTTCAAGATGTCGACATGAGGATAGCTTGGAATGAATAGGTTACCCTTGCCACCATTCTTAATTTTAGATAGTTCAAGCTTTTGTGATACCACCTTTTATGGTCAAGAACAATTGTATACAACAAATCTTGTAAATTGGCGAATTGTTATGTTTCCACTAGTTATTAATCATTTTTCTTTGTATTACATACCATTTGAGAAATTAATACTTCCTTCCTTCATACATAATGGTACGTTTCAAATCAGTTGGCTTTTTTCTCAATTAATTAAGGAGTGGATCCCCTCTTGGGTCTCACTCTTTACAAACAGTAAGTATTTAAAGGGTCAAGACACCACTAATCATTGATGAAAAGTGGGTGGAGAAAACTTTGTGGGTGGAACTGTAATGACCCCGACCTGGGTTATGAGTTAACCCTATTTGTTTTGGCTAAATAAGTTACTTAGAACTTTAATATAATCCTCTAAAGTGTTTTGTTATCAGGTAACAAACTTATGTTTCAAATTTGGTCCTGTATGAATAATGTTTGAGCAATGTTCTCATATTTTGGACCAAAATGCAATTTACCCAAGATGAGGGGTTATATTGCAATTTGTCACATGTTGAATATTCCCTAAGTATTTTAGCATCATAAGAAATAGAATTATGCTAGGTGGTGTCTTGTGGAAATCTTAAAATTCAAGTTTGAACTTGTTTGAATAATGCTAATACCTTGTGCACCAATATTGGTACAAATTATAATTTAACCAAAATGTAGGGTTGATATGCAAATTACCACCTTTAGAGTGTTCCTAATTCCTATATGTATCATTTAGAGGAGATAGAAAGAAGGGGGAACCATGTTTGAATCATATTTAAGTATGACACTCTTGGTGATGAAAAGACCAAGAAAATGTTGAATGTGAAACCCTAATTGAGCTTGTATCGGGTTATTGAGTCCATATGGGAGTGCCTATCAGCCAAGAAGACATAGAGGGGATCCCATATCAGTTTTTTGAATCTTGGCTTTGTCCATGATGGTAAAAGAACCTCAAGGAGGTGATCCATGTCGAATTAGATGCTCCTTGTAAAAGTTGCATCGGTTTGCATAAATTATGAGATAAAGATGAGATATATTATCAAATAAGATAACTAATGGCCGAAATATCATCTCTAGATTATCCTAAAGTATTTTTCATGTCAAGATAAATATGAGTGCATGAAAGGACAGGTTTCAACCATGTATGGACATGTGGAACCTAGTATCTTAAAAAGATGACACCTCATATACACACTCTTTCATGAACCTCAAGTATATATACCCTTCCTTTCACCCATAAGTGGAATTTTTCGAAATCTATCACCCCCTTGCTCTTAGATACTCTGCATAGAGTCTTGATGTCGTGCAAGGGTGAAGGAGTATCGTGCATAGAGCCTTGGTATCACCCATATCAAAGTGATATCACCCATTACAAAGTGATATCGGCCAAGTGAGGGATATCGGCCATAAGTGAGGGATATTGGCCACAAGTGGTAAGGTATCGTGCATAGGGCTGAGGATCTCAAGTCTTGGATCTTTGAGAAGCTCACCTTCAACCTTGGGAACGTGAATCTTTGGAGCTTGGAGCTTTGAAGTTGCTCTTGAGGCGGGTTATATAACTTGAACTCAATTATGTTATTATTTATCATCAATCTTGCCTTAGTTAAATGATTTAGTTTCAAATAGAATTGTCTTGCATAATTGATGAATCCATGAGCTCTAGTAGTAACATAGGACTATTGTACATGAACTATAACAAGTAGAACGAAGGTCTAGAGCTTGAAGATGATGGTATCAGCTTATAAAGTGATATGAGGTTCAAGCACATAAGAAAGCACCTCTAACCCGATTTGGTGATGTACCTACACCACTAAAACGATATGGATATAATTTTATACTTCCTTGAACGATATGGTGATGTAGTATACATTTCTTGCACGATACGAGGTCAAAAATACCCCTTAGGAATGATATGGTGTGAAGCACACACACACACCTCTTTACCCCATATGGTGTGAAGCACACACACACCTCTTTGCCCGATATAGTGTGAAGCACACACACACACCTCTTTGCCCGATATGGTGTGGAGCACACACACACCTCTTTACCCGATATGGAAGAAAGCAAACACCTCTTTTCCTAATAGGGTGGAAGCACCTCAATTCAATATACTTGATTGAGTGACACATGAAGTGTGTTATGTCAAATGATACATTAGGACATATAGAGTTTAATGCACTTTGATAAGTGTAGGATAACATACCTTTGAGAAAGGGTTAGGCCAAGTTAATAAAGTATGATGTAATCAATATCCTAGTGAGGATGAGAGAGAAACTCATACTTTGCATTTATAATCATTTAATGATAAATGATGAGAATAAATAAGTATAATTGAATACTTATGATATCAATGTATGCTCCTAGATGTGTGGAGCAATGAATTAGGTGGATTGATAATATGAAATTGAAACCCTATTCTTCTATAAAGGGAAACCCTAACCCTAATAATGGGAAGGTTGTATTTCTCTTATTGCATAAGCCTTGTGAGATATGTGAAATACTTGTACAACAAGTGTAATGTTTAATGGCCTTGTAAGCCATGTGAATAGTTGCTGCCTAGTGAGAGGTGACAATATGTTTAATGGCCTTATAAGCCATGTGATTAGTTGTTGCCTAGTGAGAGGCGATAACATGTTTAATGGCCTTATGAGCCATGTGAATAGTTGTTTCCTAGTGAGAGGTGACAAGATATTTAATGGCCTTGTAAGCCATGTGATTAGTTGTTGCCTAGTGAGAGGTGACAAGATGTTTACCTAGATATTGATGTAAGAGATGGTAATGTTTAAAATAAACTAAGAAAACAAGAATCCCGTAACATAATAATACTAATAAATAATTACAAAGAAAATAATGAAATCTAGATCATACATGCTTTATGCTTATAGCCAAATAAGGGCTATAGTGTTTTGAACATGCTTAAAGGATATAAGAGGAATACTTGTATTACATAAAGGATATGAATAAGCATGATGGCTTGGCCAAGGTATTATGCCTAGTAAAGGTGATGTGATATTCAATGATGAGATGCACTCGATTAGTATAGTCAAATGCATGGCTGTAACCTCGGGATTGGTATAGACCAATGCCTGGCTGTGATCTCAGGATTGGTATAGTCCAATGTCTGGATAAACTCTATGATCTCAGGATCAGTATAGTTCAATGCTTGGTTGAACTCTATGATCTTAGGATTGGTATAGTCCAATGCCTGGCTGAACTCTATGATCTCAGGATTGGTATAGTTCAATGCCTAGCTGAACTCTATGATCTCAAGATTGGTATAGTCCAATGCCTGGATGTGACCTCAAGATTGGTATAGTAGTAACCTAGAACTATTGTCCATGAACTAGAACAAGTAGAATGAAGGTCTAGAGCTTGAAGATGATGGTATCAGCTTATAAAGTGATATCGGGTTCAAGCACATAAGAAAGCACCTCTAACCCGATTTGGTGATGCACCTACACCACTAAAATGATATGGATATGATTTTATACTTCCTTGAACGATATGGTGATGTAGTATACATCTCTTACACAATACTAGGTCAAAAATACCCCTTAGGCACGATATGGTGTGAAGCACACACACACCTCTTTGCCCCATATGGTGTGAAGCACACACAGCTCTTTACCCGATATAGTATGAAGCACACACACACCTCTTTTCCTGATATGGTGTGGAGCACACTCACGCCTCTTTACCTGATATGGAAGCAAGCACACACCTCTTTGCCCGATAGGGTGGAATCACCTCAATTCAATATACTTGATTGAGTGACACATGAAGTGTGTTATGTCAAATGATACATTAGGACATATAGAGTTTAATGCACTTTGATAAGTGCAGGCTAACATACCTTTGACAAAGGGTTAGACCAAGTTAATAAAGTATGATGTAATCAATATCCTAGTGAGGATGAGAGAGAAACTCATACTTTGCGTTGATAATCATTTAATGATAAATGATGAGAATAAATAAGTATGATTGAATACTTATGATATAAATGTATGGTCATAGATGTGTGGAGCAATGAATTAGGTGGATTGATAATATGAACTTGAAACCCTATTCCACTATAAAGGGAAACCCTAACCCTAATAATGGGAAGGTTGTATTTCTCTTATTGCATAAGCCTTGTGAGATATGTGAAATACTTGTACAACAAGTATAATGTTTAATGGCCTTGTAAGCCATGTGAATAGTTGTTACCTAGTGAGAGGTGACAACATGTTTAATGGCCTTGTAAGCCATGTGATTAGTTGTTGCCTAGTGAGAGGCGAAAAGATGTTTAATGGCCTTGTGAGCCATGTGAATAGTTGTTGCCTAGTGAGAGGTGACAAGATATTTAATGGCCTTGTAATCCATGCGATTAGGTGTTGCCTAGTGAGAGGTGACAAGATGTTGACCTAGAGATTGATGTAAGATATGGTAATGTTTAAAATAAACCAAGAAAACAGGAACCCCGTAACATAATAATACTAATAAATGATTACAAAGAAAATAATGAAATTTGGATCATACATGCTTTATGCTTATAGCCAAATAAGGGCTATAGTGTTTTGAATATGCTTAAAGGATATAAGAGCAATACTTGTATTACATAAAGGATTTGAATAAGCATGATGGCTTGGCCAAGGTATTATGCCTAGTAAAGGTGATGTGATATTCAATGATGAGATGCACAGGATTGGTATAGTCCAATGCCTGGCTCTAACCTCAGGATTGGTATAGACCAATGCCTAGCTGTGATCTCAGGATTGGTATAGTCCAATGTCTGGCTAAACTCTATGATCTCAGGATTGGTATAGTCCAATGCCTGGCTGAACTCTATGATCTCAGGATTGGTATAGTCCAATGCCTGGCTGAACTCTATGATCTCAGGATTGGTATAGTCCAATGCCTAGCTGAACTCTATGATCTCATGATTGGTATAGTCCAATGCCTGGATGTGACCTCAAGATTGGTATAGTAGTAACCTAGGACTATTGTCCATGAACTAGAACAAGTATAATGAAGTTCTAGAGATTGAAGATGATGGTATCAGCTTATAAAGTGATATCGGGTTCAAGCACATAAGAAAGCACCTCTAACCCGATTTGGTGATGCACCTACACCACTAAAATGATATGGATATGATTTTATACTTCCTTGAACGATATGGTGATGTAGTATACATCTCTTGCATAATAGGAGGTCAAAAATACCCCTTAGGCGCGATATGGTGTGAAGCACACACACACACCTCTTTGCCCCATATGGTGTGAAGCACACACACCTCTTTGCCCGATATAGTGTGAAGCACACACACACCTCTTTGCCCGATATGGTGTGGAGCACACTCACGCCTCTTTACCCGATATGGAAGAAAGCACACACCTCTTTGCCTGATAGGGTGGAAGCACCTCAATTCAATATACTTGATTGAGTGACACATGAAGTGTGTCATGTCAAATGATACATTAGGACTAATAGAGTTTAATGCACTTTGATAAGTGCAGGCTAACATACCTTTGACAAAGGGTTATGCCAAGTTAATAAAGTATGATGTAATCAATATCCTAGTGAGGATGAGAGAGAAATTCAAACTTTGCATTGATAATCATTTAATGATAAATGATGAGAATAAATAAGTATGATTGAATACTTATGATATCAATGTATGCTCCTAGATGTGTGGAGCAATGAATTAGGTGGATTGATAATATGAACTTGAAACCCTATTCCACTATAAAGGGAAACCCTAACCCTAATAATGGAAAGGTTGTATTTCTCTTATTGCATAAGCCTTGTGAGATATATGAAATACTTGTACAATAAGTATAGTGTTTAATGTCCTTGTAAGCCATGTGAATAGTTGTTACCTAGTGAGAGGTGACAATATGTTTAATGGCCTTGTAAGCCATGTGATTAGTTGTTTCCTAGTGAGAGGCGAAAAGATGTTTAATGGCCTTGTGAGCCATGTGAATAGTTGTTGCCTAGTGAGAGGGGACAAGATATTTAAGGGCCATGTAAGCCATGTGATTAGTTGTTGCCTAGTGAGAGGTGACAAGATGTTGACCTAGAGATTGATGTAAGAGATGGTAATGTTTAAAATAAACCAAGAAAATAGGAAACCCATAACATAATAATACTAATAAATGATTACAAAGAAAATAATGAAATCTGGATCATACATGCTTTATGCTTATAGCCAAATAAGGGCTATAGTGTTTTGAATATGCTTAAAGGATATAAGAGGAATACTTGTATTACATAAAGGATTTGAATAAGCATGATGGCTTGGCCAAGGTATTATGCCTAGTAAAGGTGATGTGATATTCAATGATGAGATGCACAGGATTGGTATAGTCCAATGCCTGGCTCTAACCTCAGGATTGGTATAGACCAATGCCTGGCTGTGATCTTAGGATTGGTATAGTCCAATGTTTGGATAAACTCTATGATCTCAGATCGGTATAGTCCAATGCCTGGCTAAACTCTATGATCTCAGGATTGGTATAGTCCAATGCCTGGTTGAACTCTATGATCTCAGGATTGGTATAGTCCAATGCCTAGCTGAACTTTATGATCTCAGGATTGGTATAGTCCAATGCCTGGATGTGACCTCAAGATTGGTATAGTAGTAACCTAGGACTGTTGTCCATGAACTAGAACAAGTAGAATGAAGGTCTAGAGCTTGAAGATGATGGTATCAGCTTATAAAGTGATATCGGGTTCAAGCACATAAGCAAGCACCTCTAACCCGATTTGGTGATGCACCTACACCACTAAAATGATATGGATATGATTTTATACTTCCTTGAACGATATGGTGATGTAGTATACATCTCTTTCACAATACGAGGTCAAAAATACCACTTAGGCACGATATGGTGTGAAGCACACACACACACCTCTTTGCCCCATATGGTGTGAAGCAGACACACCTCTTTTCCCGATATAGTGTGAAGCACACACACACACCTCTTTGCCCGATATGGTGTGGAGCACACTCACGCCTCTTTACCCGATATGGAAGCAAGCACACACCTCTTTGCCTGATAGGGTGGAAGCACCTCAATTCAATATACTTGATTGAGTGACACATGAAGTGTGTTATGTCAAATGATACATTAGGACATATAGAGTTTAATGCACTTTGATTAGTGCAGGCTAACATACCTTTGAGAAAGGGTTAGGCCAAGTTAATAAAGTATGATGTAATCAATATCCTAGTGAGGATGAGAGAGAAACTCATATTTTGCTTTGATAATCATTTAATGATAAATGATGAGAATAAATAAGTATGATTGAATACTTATGATATCAATGTATGCTCCTAGATGTGTGGAGCAATGAATTAGGTGGATTGATAATATGAACTTGAAACCCTATTCCACTATAAAGGGAAACCCTAACCCTAATAATGGGAAGGTTGTATTTCTCTTATTGCATAAGCCTTGTGAGATATGTGAAATACTTGTACAACAAGTATAATGTTTAATGGCCTTGTAAGCCATGTGAATAGTTGTTACCTAGTGAGAGGTGACAACATGTTTAATGGCCTTGTAAGCCATTTGATTAGTTGTTGCCTATTGAGAGGCGACAAGATGTTTAATGGCCTTGTGAGCCATGTGAATAGTTGTTGCCTAGTGAGAGGTGACAAGATATTTAATGGCCTTGTAATCCATGCGATTAGGTGTTGCCTAGTGAGAGGTGACAAGATGTTGACCTAGAGATTGATGTAAGATATGGTAATGTTTAAAATAAACCAAGAAAACAGGAACCCCGTAACATAATAATACTAATAAATGATTACAAAGAAAATAATGAAATTTGGATCATACATGCTTTATGCTTATAGCCAAATAAGGGCTATAGTGTTTTGAATATGCTTAAAGGATATAAGAGGAATACTTGTATTACATAAAGGATTTGAATAAGCATGATGGCTTGGCAAGGTATTATGCCTAGTAAAGGTGATGTGATATTCAATGATGAGATGCACAGGATTGGTATAGTGTAATGACTAGATGTAACCTCAGGATTGGTATAGTCCAATGTCTGGTTGTGATATCAGGATTGGTATAGTCCAATGTCTGGTTGAACTCTATGATCTCAGGATTGGTATAGTCCAATGCCTGGCAGAACTCTATGATATCAGGATTGGTATAGTCCAATGCCTGGCTGAACTCTATGATCTTAGGATTGGTATAGTCCAATGCCTAGCTGAACTCTATGATCTCAGGATTGGTAAAGTCCAATGCATGGTTGTGACCTCAAGATTGGTATAGTACATGCTTGGTTGTGATTTCAGGACTGGTATAGTCCAATGCCTGGATGAACTCTATGATCTCAGGATTGGTATAGTCCAATGCCTGGTTGAACTCTATGATCTCAAGATTGGTGTAGTCCAATGTCTGGCTGTGACCTCAGGATTGGTATAGTCCAATGTCTGGTTGTGATCTCAGTATTAGTATAGTCCAATGCCTGGTTGAACTCTATGATCTCAGGATTGGTATAGTCCAATGCCTGGCTGAACTCTATAATCTCAAGATTGGTATAGTCCAATACCTGGTTTAACATAATGAAGTATATTCACATGATTGGTACAACTTAATACATGGTTAATAGATTGGTTGAGGCTGATAGATAGAAATGAGAATGATTCATGGATGTCATACCATGATAATATTATCACAAGATAAGTTTGAGATGTTGATATAATATGATGGGTAAATGATACACATGTTTTTCATATTCCTTATAAAGTGAATATATGATTTAATGCTCTATCCTAGACAGTTTCAATGCTTTAAAAGATGATAAATGATCAAATCTACTTATCCATAGTGATTAACCTTGCTTATTAATATAAAAGAATCTCTGCACAGTTTTATACTACTTAACTGAGATAATAACATTGTTGGCAGAGAATTATATCTCTCACTGGGACAATTGTCTCACCCCATGGGATCCACATTTTTTTAGGTGGATGTGCACAAGGGGGGTTGAGATTGTACTATAGAGGGAGAACAATAGCGTTACAGCTCAGGTTGAGTGTACTATCTATCATGTCTTGTAGATAGAAGTCCTATGTGTCGTCTCTATACTCTTAGGTCCTTGGATTTAGTACGTGATGGTTTTATGAACAATCTGAGATTTCGGCTAGTATGCCTTGAGGTTTTATGTTACTTCAATATATGTTTTGACAAAGAAACTGTTATATGATATCCTCGAGAAGAGATGGTACAATGAATGTATAATGTGAACAATGATGTATATAAGGTTTTGGTTCTTCGTTAAAGAGTTTTCTTGGAAATGGATCTCTTTGCAAAATGGTTTTAATTTTTAGTGATTTTTGTTAATCTGCTACTTATGATTATTCAGCAACATTAGTAACAATTTGGTTGTTGGTTTGATGGTGGTCGTTTTAGGAACAGCACACCCTAACAAGTAAATGGGTGGAAGAACTACACCCTAGGTAGAACTATGTGCCTTAACAGGTAAATGGGTGGAACAACTCACCTTGTATGGAAAGGCATGCCCTAATATCTAAAATAGGTGGAAATAGCACACATGGGGCAGAATGGCACACCCTAATGATTATCACTATATTAGATAAATAGTCTATAAAACATGCATGCATAATAGAGAGTGGAAAGAATGACATAGTTCAACCATTAATCAACTTCCCTAGAAATCAAGTTAGGTGAGGTCATAGACCTAATGTAAAATCATGATCAACATATGCAATGGAATCACATAAATATAATTCAAGAATAAGGGAATCTCAAAGGAATCATAAGATTAATCAATGAAGAATATTTTATCCTCATTATGGAAAATTGGTGTCAAGGTCATTATATTGACCAAATAAATAGGAAAGAACACCTACATTTATGCCCTAAACTAAAGATCCATCAACAAATACTATGTCCATATTTCAAAGTCACATATCACCTATTGACAAACTATATAAGAAGGATGGTTATCCAATGAGATGTACTGATCCTAGAAATTGAATTTTAAAAAAACCCAACTAAGTTCCAGATTCCATCAAACATTATAGGGATTATTTTGTAATTTCATATAACAATTTTAGTTAATTTAGGTTGAACTTTTGATAAGTCATCCTCAACTTTGGTAACGTGGAGCTTTGGAGCTTGAATCTCCTGTGTTGATCTTGAGGTGGGTTATATAACTTGAACTCAACTTTATTATTAATCATCTTCTATCATGCAACACTTGGTGATTCCTTTTCTACTTCGACTTTTCTTGTTTGAATGATGGTTATAAAAGTTTTAATGGATATGTGGGGTTGTTGTCCATGAACTAGAGTAGTAATGGACAAAAAGATGGAGCTTGAAGATGATGAAACCGATATGCAAAAACTGATGTTGGTTTGTGAAAAACCCTAACCCGATACAAGGGTATAGGAATGGAAACGGATACATATGAACTCCTACTTTTTTCTAAAAGAAGATACCATAGTTAGGAACTTGTTGAAGAAAGAAGAGAAGGAAAGAATCATGATCTGAGAAGCGTAGTCTTTCGAAGGTTGAAGATGATCATGGCTTCACCTTAGGCAAGATGCTTGGCCTTCTCTTTTCTTCTTGAGCTCCCAGGGATGTCCTCCAAGAAAAAGATGGTAAAGGGGTCAAAAGGTTTACTAGAAGGTGAAAAGAGAGGTATATATAGTTGAGGTTCATGAAAGAGAGTATGTATAAGGTGTCATCACCATGTGCACTTGAGTGACACGTGTCCATGCATTGTGACTTCATGCTACCATAATTATTTTGCCATGAAAAACTCATGAGGATAATTCATAGGTAAGATATCAGCCATTGGGTATTTTGCTTGATAAGATATCACCACCCAATCTCACTTTATATGCAAACCGATATTAATTTTCCAAGGAACATGTAAACCAATAGGATTCACCTACTTGAGGTTCTTAGCCCGTTATGAACACTTTCAAAGGTTATCAAACCAATATGGGACCTCCTCTATGGCTTCCAAGGTGATAGGAACTCCCATTTACACTTCATAACTCGACACAACCTCACCTAGGGTTCAAAACACTCAACACTGAGCCATAAATATAAGGAGTTTGGGCATTTATAAGGAGTTTAAGTGCAAGAGAGGTGTTCCTTCAAGAGGGGCCACATGAATTTAGGTAAGTTCAAGAGAAGTGTTCAACAAAAGAATGAGGCATAAATATAAGAGTGCCAAATAGTATGAATAAAACTCTTGCCATTTATCATATCACAATCCATAAAGTAGAACATTGTGCATGCAATTTAGTATAGACTAAGTCTACCTATGTGGGGCCAAGACACAACTAAGCCTCTGGCCTAAAATGGGAGTAACAGACGCACCCAGGGCAGAAACAGGCGTGCCCAAATATACATAATACGGGCAGAAATAGACGTGCCCAAATATACAACATACGGGTGGAAAAAGGCACACCCCAGACAGAAACAGAAGCGTCCTAATGGTTATGCATAAGCATATATAATAGATAAGTAGTCTAATACAATTCATGCATAATAGTGTGGCAAGATTATGTTTGTTCAGTCATAAACACATTTCAAGAGACATTTAGCACAATAAAAGATAACATGGTAGTGGGGTTTACAAGCTCAATCAATAAGAATGATAAAATATTCAATTGAGTCAAAAAGAAATCTTATACAAAAGACCATTTTAAAATGCCCAAAGAAATAGGGAGTTGCACATACTTGATTTTCACACATAAAGGTTAACTCAAATAGTATACTTTGGTCCACAAAGTCAAGTTTTCATCCTAGAAACACGTTAGGTATGTTAGTGATACCCCAATGGGCTTGTGTATTCATTCTTAGCATTGATATACATATTTTCGTACCCTAGTTCCAATTGCATAATTGCATATCAGGGTTTATAATCTTATTAAGGGAACATATGATCCCTTGTATATTATTAATGTTCATGTTGTTGTTATTACATACAAATACCCACTTTAAGTCATGGTACAATATTTTCTCATACACATTTATTCATGGTCATATACATATCATCATCTACTGGAGACCATTATACTTATGGGTTAGATTTTACTTACAAATTTCATTATCATATTAAGCCACATATTTATATCTCAATTTCTTTGTCATGATTCATCATTGATATGGTGGTCTACACTCCCTCTCAACTTGACCATCCTCATAGTTATGACTTTTTTTTGTTGTGGATATGAATGTATAAGTACATCATCATATATAATTACTATACACTTCACACTTATTGAATTTAATCTAAAACATACAAATCATTATCTAATCTTCATTCTAGTACATATTTAGTCCTTAATCTATTACGCAACTGAGAAATAGGTCAAGGAACATTGCATAGTAATTATTCATGTATGTATATGTATTAGTATGTATATTTGCATGGTCGACATCTAGAGAATGTTCAACCACTCTAGTTTTTATTACAATTTAATGTCATCTGCAACACAACGTGTGCATAAGCACTTACCCATGCATGCCATGCAATTAATTATATTACATATACATGTTGAGTTTGTTGGATTACCATAGTATCTAGACCTTATGCATACCCTATCTATTTACTATATTGAAAGCCAAGGTGATCTAGATTGAGTATGAATCCCTTGATTAGATTTCACATGTAGCTAGTCTCCCAATGAATGTAGTTACTTGTGATCTATTGATTTGAAATCTACAAATAACATATAAAGTAAGGTGATAACTAACCTATGAATGATTGGTGAACATTTGACTATAGATTTGGAGCTCTATAGGTTGTTGACGCCTCTACTGGGTCAAATCCATGAAGAGTTGGAATACTATAGATGGGTGACTGTCATATGAGGAGGCAAGGGAGTTGAGACATGGTGTTGTAGATGGGGTTCGAGGGTGGTAACGTCGATGGTGTTTCCTAGAGGCTTCTGACCCAATATGGTGACATGGCACTTCTTGGCATTTCCTAGTGTTGTTGGGCACTGGTGGAGGAGCAACAAATAGAGGAGAGTCAAAGGAGTATAGGAAAGGCAGTAGCCAGATTTTGATTCAGTCATAGCAGTTGCTGACGGGTAGTGTTCCATGCACCACTATTGTTAAGCTTACAAGGATGAAGGATGGGCGACCTCACTGTGGTGGTGGCGTTGATGCCTGAGGGTTGCTGGCTAGTGTCAAGTCATGCAAGAAGACACATCATGGATAGGATGTGCAGAGGAGAAGGTGTAGAGGTGTCAACATCCTCTCAGCAAGGAATTGTGGGTGACACCATGACAACGTGGTAGATGTCTCTATGGCAGGTGATGACAAGGAGTGAGGCTCCTAGTGGTGGCAATACTAGGGGAGTAGATGGGGTGTTGGGGCACCATAATGGTTATTATGGTCGTGGTGATGTCAATGCTCCTAGCATTGACATTGGTGTGGAGACGGTGCTTACTGTCAAAGGGTATTGGCTTCAAGTGTTCTCTAGATGTGTTAGTTGTGTTGTAGGCATCATGATGGTACTATAGATCTATTCTTGGTGAGGTGAGGATGGTGGCACTAGGTTTGGATCTAGAAGCCGGGGAATGGAGAAGGGTTAACCATTGTTGCCAACATGGTGGGGAACTAGGTCCAACAACAGATGGTGGCTTTCGATGTGGTTGCCGATAGTAGTAGTTGCAGGAGACAATGTGCACTCGTCCTCTATTTTAGATGGTAGTGGGCACTACGGTGATGGAAGCATCCTGACAGCCTATTGCCAGAGCTGTTTAAGATATCGGAGGTTGGTGGTGCTAAGATAGAGAACGTTGGAGGCAATCATTTTGGTGGCAGAGTTGTTGGGCGATGGTCTATGTTTTGGGCAAGTAAGAGGAGAGGAGGATGTGTTTTTGCCTAGTGATGACGGTCTGTTCTGAGCATTACTTGGAACTGTCGGCACAAGGTGAATATATGGATGGCGGATAGGGTTCTTGGCACCATTGTAAGAGAATGAAAGATGGGGGACAGAAGAAGGAGAGGTTAGCAGAGAGGAAGTGGAAGAACGGATGTCGTGCATCCTTTACAAAAGTCACACCTGGCACAAGGAATGCAGATGAAGGGTTGTGACTAGGGGAAGGAAGCACTACAAGGAGATAGTTAGCAATAGTTTAATTTTAATTGAAGGAATTTATACATATTAGAGTTTGTATATCCAATCCACTAATGAATAGGGTAAAGGAAGTCCAAAAGTCTTGAAAGTAAGTACTTATGGTAATTAGGGCATGATGAATTCAATTTTGGCATCATATTTACCTTTCGAAAGTGTTTTCTATTATATTTAATTACTTTCATTTTCATTATCCATTTGATGTACTTATTTCCTTTAATGACACCAATGTGTCACAATATCTTATATTTATCTTATTTCTTCATCCTTCACTCTTACTAATATTATAATGGATAAAACTTTATTATTTGGGACATTAGTACATCAAACCTAGTATTTCCTTTTTATTATGATTATTTTACATTTAAACCTTTTATGTAGTGTATATTTGTAAGGCGTTTTGAAATTATATCTTAACTCATAATATAATTTTTGGGAGTAATGATTTATTTTATTTTGATAAAATGGTTCTCAGAAAAGAGGAGGGATGAGTAAGGTACCCAGAGTTGGGTATGTTACAAGAGTCATTGTCATGATCAATCCTCCAAAATGAATTGGAGGTTTCCTCTACACCTGGCACTTGAACCCCATCAAGTGAGGAAGGAAGAAGGTGTCAAATTTCACACTCTTGTGTCCCAACTCCAGTAGCTTGTAGAGAAAGAAGAGGTCAACCTGCTGGGTTTTCCCCTACCCTTGACTAGATTTGGTAAGGGGAGTGTTGGTGATGAGGCGATGGAGTATGCGAGCAAAGGGATGCTCAATGTCATTGACAGAGTTTGTATGCTGACAGATGTGTTAGCCCTATAGAAACTCCAACAATAGCTCCCATACAGCCTTGAAGCTAAATTTGTCAGGGTAGAAGAGATATCTTTCACTCGGCCATCCATATATGGCGTTGAACAGTTGTAGCGTCAGAGTGTAGTCAGTGTTGTAGAGGCAGAAACTGATGTGGCCACTCCTCCAATCATCCCCATGCTTGGGGATGATGCAGACTTCCAGTGGTGCCAAGAACTCACAAATAAGATTTGGGTATGTAAGTCGGTCATTGAAGAAGGGATGGTCTCCTACCAGCCCTTGACGCTTGCAAACCAAAGTGCATGTTGTTGGTGAAGCCAATGGAGGCAATGGATTCAAGGTTGACGTACCATGTTGCATACATCTCCCTCTTTTGCATCTCTTCATATATCTTCTTGATGTTAGTGTTCGGATGAACCAAGCTTGGAACCCCCACTGATGAAGAAGTCTCTCACCTTGGTGCCATCTCTGGAACAAGAAAGAGGTTAAGAAAAGAGAACTCGGTGTAGAGTTTGAATGCCCAGAGATTCTTGCACACACTTACTTAGAGGAGGAGTGCAAAAGGTGTGAAGAGAAATGAATCACACCCCCTCCTTTTATAGCTGAACTTTCCTTTCTGTCGTCGCGTCGGTACTACCGATAATGTGTTAGTAGCAAGTTTTTGTTTCAAATATGTGTGATCGGTGGTACCGAAGGTCTTGATTTGATGATTTTGATGAAGTGGATCGTCTGGTATCAGCAGTACCGAAAGTGCATCGGTAGTACCGATTGTCCCACGGATCGGTAGTACTGACTGTCAGATGTGGAAAATCTTAATCATTTGATGGCACTACCTCAGATTGCAGATGTCATGTGTCAGTAGTACCGACTTTTGGTCAGTAGTAGTGACTCGTTCAAATTCAGTGCGGGAACTCTATGTTTTGAACCTAGAGCATGCCTTTTTCGGTACTACCGACCTTTTTTAAGTAGTACCAAGTTCTTATCAATTTGCTCGGCCTCATCTCTATAAAAATTTAGTGCTACTGACATTAGAGTTGGTAGTACCGAGTTGACCTTGACTCTTTTCTCATCCATTCTATGCTATCATTGGAACTACTGACTGATCCATTTATAGTACTGATCTCCATAATGTCAATCGGCCTTTTTCATGTGACTGAGTCAGTAGTACCGACTTCTGAGTCGGTCGTACCGACCTATACTCAGCCTGCACACCACACAATATTAATCAAAGTACCTTTTTTATATCAAAACTAAATAAAATGAAAATAAAGCTGTGAAACTACAAATTGGAAAGTAAAGAGCAAAAATGAATGGTTGTGTTACCTCCCAACAAATGCCCTTGTTTTACATCTTAACCTTGACAATCCTAAGCTCATAAGATCAGTGAATCTCAATGAGCTTTAACTTTTCCTCTTTCTTAATCACATCTCCCCCAAAGTAGCACTTAGGTTGCTGGCCATTGATAAGGAATGGCTCAGGCCCATTGCTAATCTCCACAGCTCCATGGGGGAATGCTTTAATCACCTCAAAGGGTCCACTCCATCTAGATCTCAATTTACCCAGGTGTAGTTTCAACCTAGAATTAAACATAAGAACCATCTGTCTGGGATTGAAAACCCTATGCAATATGTGGCGATCATGAATTTTCTTAGTCTTCTCCTTATAGATTCTTGAGCTCTCATAGGCATCAAACCTAAGATCATCTAACTCATTTAACTCTAAAAATATTTTTTCCCTACATTGTCCAAGTTGTAGTTTAATTTCCTCAGGGCCCACTTAGCCTTATGCTCTAGCTCTATGGGTAGGTGGCAATCCCTCCCATAGACCAACCTAAAAGAGTGGTCCTGATAGGTGTTTTATAGGTGGTCCTATACACCCAAAGAGCATCATTGAGCAACATGCTTTAGTTATTCATGTTGGTTGAAACTGTCTTTTCTAAAATCTTCTTGATCTCCCTATTAGACACTTCAATCTGCCATTGGGTTTTGGGGTGATATGGAGTACCTACCCTATGTTTCACTTCATATTTTCTCAAAAGTGCCCCAAATTTTCTATTGGTGGAATGAGAACCGTCATCACTAATCATTAACTTGGGCACCCCAAACCTGCAAAAGATGTGTTCTTTCACAAATCTACATGCCACTTGGGCATCATTAGTGTGGGTAGGAATTGCTTCCACACATTTAGATACATAATCCACAACAAGTAATATATAAATATTAGAATTTGAAGACACAAAAGGACCCATGAAGTCTATGCCACATAAGTCAAACACATTAATTTCTTGAAAAATATTTAGAGGCATTTCATATCTTTCTAAAATATTGCATGCATGTTGACAAGCATCAAAATGACAAACATAATTGTATGCTTCTTTAAAAATCGTCGGCCAATAGAAACCACATTCTAAAACTTTATCCTCAGTCTTAGAACTAGCATGATGATCCCTTGTAGGTAAAGAATGACAATGTGCCAAATACTCTGAAATTCACAATCCGGCACTCACTTTCTCAAGATACCATCCCTACACTGCCTGATCAAGATGGGGACAACCCATATGTAATAACTTAAGGAGTGGAAGAATCCTTTCTTATCCTGGTATCTTCAATCTCCTAGAAGCTTTCCACATGCCAAATAGTTCACAATATTTGTGAACCATGGGTATTTGCTTTTCATAGCAAAGAGTTGTTGATCAGGGAAATCTTCCACAATATGTATATCAATGTCCTTTTCATCCACCCTTTCAAGCCTAGAAAGGTGATCTGCCACCACATTCTCGGTTCTGGCTTTGTCCTTAATTTCTATAACAAATTCCTACAATAATAAGATCCACCTAATCAACTTGGGATTGGCATCTTTTTTCTACAGTAGGTATTTGATGGCTGCATGATTTGTCCACACTATAACCTTAGACCCTATCAAATATTGATAGAATTTCTCAAAAGTGAAAACAACTGCCAATAACTCCTTTTCAATTGTTGTATAATTTAATTGGGCATAATTTAAAGTCTTAGATGCAAAATAGATAACAACGGGGAATTTATGTTGGCGTTGGCCTAGAACAGCCCCTACTACGTAATTTGATGTGTCACACATCAACTCAAAAGGTTGACTCCAATCTGGAGCCTGGACAATGGGTGTGGAGACAAGCTACTCCTTCAACACCTTAATATATTTCAAACATCGCTCGTCAAACTTAAATTCAACATCCTTTGTCAATAACTCAGAGAGCGGCTTAGCAATGTTAGAAAAAAATAGCGATAAAATTTGGCATGTCCTAAGAAGCTCCTCTCTCCCTTCACTGATGACGGTGGAGGTAGTTTGGATATCACCTCTATTTTGACTGGGTCTAAATCCATTCCTTTATTAGACTCCTTGTATCCCAAGACAATTCCTTCACTCACCATCATGTGACAGTTTTCTCAATTTAAAACAAGGTGAGTGTCCTCGCATCTTTGCAAAACCTTATCTAGATTTTCAAGTCAATCATCAAAGGAATCCTCATACACTAAAAAATCATCCATGAACACATCTAGACATCACTCTACCATATCAAAAAAATGTCAAGCATGCATTGCTGAAAAGTGGTCGGCCCATTGCAAAGATCGAATGGCATATGGCGATGTGCAAATGTGCCATAAGGACAAGTGAAGGTTGACTACTATTGATCATGTGGATCAATGAAAATCTGATTGTATCCTAAATAATCATCAATAAAATAAAAATGAGAGCGGTTGGCGAGCCACTCTAAAATTTGGTTGATAAAAGGGAGTGGGAATCAAACGTCTATAGTCAATGCATACATGCCATCCAATCACTAGTCTAGTAGAAATGAACTCATCATTGGAATTAGTAATGACCATTATACCCCTCCTTTTTAGGAACCACGTGGGTTGGACTAACCCAGTTCAAATCATAGATAACATGCATAATATCTGTAAATAAAAAATTTACTACCTTCTTATTATTACCTCAGTCATAATGGGATTGAGTCGACATTGAGGTTGCACTATAGCTTTGGCTCCTTCTTCCAAAGTGATATTGTGTTGACAGAAACTAGGAGAAATCCCCTTTATGTGTGCCATGGACCATCTAAATGTTGTGTGGTGGTTCTTTAAAACCATAAGTAGTTGTTCCTCTTCTCGAATGCTTAATGAAGTTGAGATAATGACTGGAAGCTTCGCCTTTGTTTCCAAGAAAGTGTACTTCAAGTGAGGTGGCAATGGCTTCAGCTCCAAATCTAGAGGACTCAGCAAAGATGAGACCAATGGTGGTGGAGGTGGTCCTAAGTCCTCAAAATGTCTGGTGTAATATCATGGTAAGGTCTTAAGAATTAAGACACACTCCTCCAAAGAACAGCATCTAGTATGATTATCAACCATATTCATGGGACATGCCTCTGAAGGTAGCTACAGATATGCTTGAACAAGAGAGAAAGAGGCTGCCTCCTCAATTATTGTTGGGAAATAGTCCTCTTCTTCATTGTCAGGATGTTGAACCACCTTTATCAAAGATATCTCTTTTGTGTTTTCCAAGATGTCCACCACCAATGTGCCTTTGTGGAATTATGTCATCACATGAGCCATCTCAAGATATGGCTTCCCCAGAAGGAATGACATTTTTCTTGGATCTGTTGCAGCATGTGACATTGTGTTTTCCCTTTGACAATCTGTGTAGGCTCAGGCATCAAGATTTCATATTTCTCTTCTTTATTGCGCAATGTCAGTCTTCCTCTGCCCATTTCTAGAATCATATCAATTGTGTCTTGAAATGGCCTCGCGAGTAATAGCTCATTGCCCTGACCATCTTGCATCTCTATGACAACAAAGTCTGCTACAAATACAAACATGTCCACCTTGACAAGAACATCCTCACAAATACTATAAGGCCTAACCACTGAGTTGTCTTCCAGCTAAATGGTCATATTTCTCTTCTTGGACTCCTTCAGACCTAGATTCTTGGAAGTGGTCAAGGGCATGAGATTGATGTTATCCCCTGAGCCGCATAAGGCTTCTCCAATCTCGTCCTCCCAATAAAGTAAGATATGCTAAAACAGCATGTATCATGTCTTTTTGGTGGCAACATTCCTAGAATAAAAACACTGGCTTGCTCCTTTAGAACTACCACCTCAGAATTGTCTATCCTCCTCTTCTTGTTGATCATGTCCTTTAGAATTTTGTCGTAAGAGGGAATCTTCTCAATTGCATCAATCAAGGGGATATTAACATGTAATTTTCTAAAGCTATCCAGGAATTTCTGAAATTGTTGGTCCACCTTAGTTTCCTTTAGACTGTTTAGAAAGGGCACCAACTTCACAACTTTCCTTTGATGAGGTGGGATATATGTCTTTTTTCTTGTCTCCTCTATCTTGTCAACCTCTTCATCAGCTGTCTTTCCTCTATTGTAGTATCTGGTTCAACTGTATCAACAGTCACTACCTTGTCTTTATCACTTGTGGCCTCTCCTGCATCTGAACTAGTTGATTTTTCATTAAGTAATTTTATGCCACAGTGAAGTAGTACCACCTTAACCTGTTGATTTCTAAAAGGTACGTCAGAGTTTCTTGGCATGCTGTCCTGGCTTCTTCAAGGAAGACACTTCCACTGTAACTTGAGAAATATGTGTTTCTATATTGCAGATCATTGCTCCTTGATTATGTAGTTCTTTCTGATTTTAGCCAATAAGCACTTCATTTTAGTTGACTAGCTTCCTGAGCATCTCCTCAATGCAGTCAGTTTTACTGAGACCCCTATCCTATTGATATTGTTGTTGGCCACCAACCTATTCTAGCTTAGCCTGTTGTGCCTAGGATGGGTCTTGTTGGAAGTTGTTAGGATCCTTCCAGGAGAACTTATGATCCTTCCTCCAGGAGTAGTTGTTATTCATGTATTGTTTTTGTCATCATGCAAACTTGCACTCCTCATCCTCCCCTCCAGAATAATTCCATCCTTAGCACACACCTTCTTAGTAAATAAGTCTAACTTCTCATCCAGTGCCAAAATAACCTTGGACTCCCCAACACCTTTAAGGGTTGTTGGGTGCTCTCTCTCTTCTCCCCATGTTTGGTTCTTTGACATTTTCTTTAAGATTTTGTGACATCGGGTTGGCTTATTTTTAAGGAATAATCCCACTCCTACACTATCAGGTGTGGTCCTTTCTTCCTTGTACAGGCCATAATAGGAAATCTTCGTCTGCCCTAACAAGTCAATGCCATGATGAGGGACCTTCCGCAGCATGTTCTGGAATATGACTCCTTAGCTTGTTGTTTAAAGTTGTGGATTTTCTTGATGAGGTCATTTGTCTTTTAGGGTGGAAATTATCACTCGAAGGAGTCGTCTATCATTTGTTCCTAAGTTTCATTGCATTCATTTTCAAGGTTATGGAACCAAGACTTGGCGTTGTTCACTAATGATGATGGAAAGAGCTTCAGGTATATGACAGTTGTTGGTACCCTATCTATCTTGACCATATCGCATCTTTCAATGAAATTGTTGATATGTGTCATCAGATCTTCAAAGTTGTGGCCATGAAAGGCCTATGATTTGACTGATGACTCCAACACTGGATCAATCTTGTTGTTGTCGAGATTTATGGTTTGTCTCTTGATTGGCCCTTTTTGAGCCATCAAAGAAGATGCCTTGATCCTTTCCCAGATCATCTATTCTTATGTTGGGTCACCCATTTCTACTAGCTCGGGTTCCTCTGGTGGAGGTGGAGGTGGTGGAGTTTGATTAAATCTGTCCATAGATGCACTAAACTTCTATCATTTGTGTAGGAGCTCTGCTTGACCAAAGCCTAGTTGTGTTGATTCTCCATAGTCATGGGCTCTGGTATGCACCATGTACTAGTACCTGAAAATAGAAAAAATCACTGTGAGACCATGCTACTAATGGTAAGAACAAATGGATATTTGAAATTCAGATTTAAATGGATAAAAGAAAAATAAAGGATTGGCCTAAAATGGCCAATTATATCACTCATAGTACTGAAGTTGTCGTTTCCCTGGCAATAGCACCAAAAACTTGATAGTAGTTTCTATATGCTTAAATATCAAGTGTATGCTATCAGAGTAATATAGACCAATGAGGCATGGATGTCGAACACAGGGAAACATAACTTCAGAGACTATTACTAACTATAATATGATCATCTTAGGCCAAACAAACTTCATTGATTTGTTTAATTATCTAGAATAGAAAATAAATTTAAATTATTGGTTGTGTTTCTCAGTCTTAGTGAATTCCTTAGGATGATGGTTTCACCACTATTAATAGTGTAATTTAATATTAATACATTAATAAAAAAACTCTCATAACCCTAGATTAAGAGCTTGTATCGAGAATTACCCGCTCTCAGGGTGTAACTCACTACCTAATCTAATACCAACCCCACTCTTGTATCGATTGTGTTATTAGATAGGTGCCTTATCGAATGCTTTGTGTAATCTCCTCAGGTTTGTAAGCCACCTTTCTCAAAGGGCTTTATGTAATGTGTATTTCTATGAAGTTTTGACCATTAATTTTCCTTTTTCATAGCAATTAAAGGTCCAATTACTATCTATGGTAATAAAGCATGGATATTTCATTCATTCTCATAGAAATAAATCCAAATATTAAGAGAAACTAATGAATTAATGCATAAAAGTCAATTACAATGCATAATCGGGCAACTCCTGAGTCCTAAGGAACTTGGGGATTAGCCCTTCCATGGTTTCCATAGTCAAAAACATCATGAGAAAAAGAAAAAAAACATGGATAACATGAAGAACCCCTAAAGTAGATAGTTCAAATGATCCCTTCTCATGCATGTACTGATTTGCTACCTTCCGGCTACAAATCTTTCCGTTGGAAGTGCCCAGATCGTTTGGAATGTAGTCCTCTTCTTTACTTTCTCCTCTTCTTTGCTCCTGGCTATCGTACAATGAAAAAGATAAGATACCTAGGTTTGGATGCAATTCCCCTCAGTCATAAGAGTGACTTAGGGTGAGTTAAAACCTCATGCGTCAAATTAAATGATATCTTCAGATCTTCCTAATCCCGACATTTTGGTACAACCTATAAGGTGGCAGTACTATTGACTCCTCTAATTTGTACAGCCACCTGTCAAGTTGTTGGTACTACCGATGAGGTGTTGATAGTACTGAGTTGCTTTGATAATTCTTGATCAAAATGTTGTGATATTGTCGGTAGTATTGACTTACCGAGTCGATATTATCGAGTCTTCTTAATTTCTTTCTATTCCAAACTAAGCATGTGTCAGCACCACTGACTCCAACATCAGTAGTAGTGAGTTGTGTAGATTCTTGTTACATTACATGAACTGTATAAATTTAGAACATAAGATCTGGAAATATACTAAATCATCGAAAACATTAAAATCATATTTATTTGATGCAAATAAGTATCACATGCTAATAAAAGTAAATCATGCACAATTAATATAAGAATGAACAAAAAGTGCACTTAAAATAGCATGTGAAATGACAAATAAACAATGCATCAGTGGACACCATACTAGAGGCTTGCATCATTACAACCTACTATGAATGACTTAACCTAGACAAGTTACATCAACGGCTTGCCTCCTGTCTACAATATATGTGAAAAGGCCCAACAAATTCAACTAGATGAAGAGTGTTGGATCACTGAATTGTATTTATAGGACTTGGGTCCTAGATGTAGGGGTCCCCTTCATTATTTTCCATGTATTTTCGTCATACTTGAAGAAAGAATTGATAGGAAAATCCATCATCCCAGTGATGGTTCTATACCTCATGCAAGATATTGAAGAAGACAACTAGGAGGAGCACCTTGCCACAATTGAAGAAGGAATTGATAAATTTAAAGTCATTGACCCAGTAATGGTACCATACCTCTTGTAAGAGATTGATGAAGACAATCAGGATGAGTATCCTAAAATTGCCTCTACCATCGGGGATATCACCCTCATCACTAAATATGTACATGGTGTATGAACCCCCCAAAAAACCCAAGAGTGTAAACACATTGTCATCCCTCTAGATGAGGAAGCCACTAAGTTCACTATCACTCCCATGGTCAACCATCTTCATTTAGACACTAGGATCATGAAGGAAGAATATTGGAAAATGTATGATGATCATGAGTAATGGTAAACTAAATAGAGATCACACATTCCACTCCTATAGAAATGAATGTGCAATTCAGCTTAGTCATCTTCACTGCATTGACATATGTTCCTGACTCGTCATGCCCAAACTACTCTAAGGAATGGGGTTATGGAGACATGGAGGAAAACTATGGTGTCCCATATGGCAAATATGATGACACATACCAATGTTAAAAGGATAGGGAATAAACACAATCTTTGAAGTGGAAGCCACAAAAGAACCACATACACTCATACATCTCATGTGAAGCATGGAGGAGGTTCACAATTGGCATTTGGAGGATCTCAGCATCTTAAGGGCGAAGACGCCTCCTATGTCTAAAAAATGTCGTCAAAAAATGACGTGTTGATATCTAGAAGTGGTTCTATGACCATGATCCACAACATCAACATCCTCTTCCGCAAAATCCCAAAAAAGTACAAAACCCATAAAATGCCAAAAAAAGACAAATATAAAAAATCTAGAAAAAGTAGAAGACTCTCTCGCTCCCCAACATCTCATTGATTACTTTGCAGAACTAGTGTATATATACAACAAAGAAGACACTAAGTTTGAAGATGTTCTTAACCCAGAATATATGATGAAGAAGAACCAGCCCTTTCACATTGAAGACGGGATAGAAATGATTACTCTCAACCCATGCCCCAAGCTACACAAAGTCAAAATTGGGGTGCATCTACAATAATCTATCAAGGACTGTTTGGTACATCTGTTACACAACTACATCGATATATGCACGTAAAGCTACTCAGATGTGCATGTAGAATATGATAAGATATCATGATGGATTGACTCCATATCATTCTAAGTGTCTATCCAGTCAAACTAAAATCCATGAACCTTAAACTAGAATGGATTCTCAAGATTAGAGGGGAAGTTAAAAAGAATTATACTTTTAGAACCCATCAGATACCCTACATGACTCACCAACATTGTACATGTGCCAAAGAAGGACAAAAAAGTGTGAATGTGTGTGATTTATCATGATATGAATAAGGTATCCCCTAATGATGATTTTCTCCTACCATGCATTGATGTTCTTGTCAACAACATTGTTGGTCTTGCACTTCTAATCTTCATGGATGATTTTGTCAATTACAACCAAACTAAAATTTCCTAAGTAAGATAAAAGACAGACTTCATCATAAGAATGGGGGTATTCTAATATTTGGTCATGCCTTTTAGTCTCAAAAATGTTGGATTTGTATATCAAAGGGCTATGGTCTCTCTATTTCAAGACATGGTGCATAAAGAGGTGGAGGTCTACGTGGATGATATGATAGACAATTCTAAAAATCTAGAAGACCAAATCACCAATCTTGATAAGCTATTTCAATTACTGTGATCATTCTCACTATAATTAAATGTAGCCAGTTATACCTTTAGGGTTACTTCTGGTAATGTATTCAGGTACATTGTTAGTCAAAGGGGAATTGAGGTTGATCATGAGAATGCTCAAGCTATTTGGGAAATTCCCTCATCAAAAATTGAGAAGGAGATACAAGGATTACTAGGTCATCTCCAATACATTATCTGCTTCATTACCAAGTTCACACCCATGTGTGAGTCCATCTTAAAGTTTCTCAAGAAAAATTCTAACTCGGGATGGAACGAAAAGTATGAGAAAGAAATCTGGAAGCTTAAAGAGTATCTCTCAAATCTTCATGTTCTACGACTGGGAATTCTAGGATATCCTCTCACCCTAGCATTAGTAGTCTATGAAACACCAATGGTAGGACTCCTAAGACAATCAACAAATAGAGGTAATAATGCTATCTAATATTCATCCAAGAAACTCAGTGACAGTGAGGCCTTCTACATCACAATCAAGAAATATTGATTGGCATGCAACAAGAAAGTTGTGTCACTACCTAATGACATATTATCTAAAACTTATTGTGAATAATGAACCCCTCTATTATCTAAATGATCTCCCTACTATCACTAGATGATGTGTCAAGTGTAGGGTAATATTGTCTAAATTTGAAACCACATATGTACTCATGAAGGTAGTCGAAACATATGATCTATTTTATCAACTAGAAAATTCCCCACTTCTTGAAGAATCGATATGCGAGTATGAATTCCTATACTAAGATATAGGAATGATTGACTCACTAGACATAGTTATCCCTCAAAGACCAGACTTATAGACCAATTTCTTCGAAGGGGATTGATTCAGCCCTATTTTAGGGCTTCATCTTGTATCATATTGCATTTCAATCACATCTATGCATGTTATATTACATATTATTCCCCTCAATATGCATATTTGTATAAAATGCACTTATGGACATAATGTTCATGTTTTTCAGGCATTTGGACCATGCTTGATGGAAGAGAGAGAGGAGTGATCCTAGGGCTTCTCTCCCTTAGAGAGACCCAAAGTGAAGTCTGATGCTCCCTCAACCTACCCCTAGTGGTCAAAGATCCATTGAAGCAAAGATGTCTAAGAAAATCCAAAGAATCAAGTCATAGTGTTGATCCAGAGACTAGCACATCTGTGGTGCCACAGAACGGCTGTGCTAGGTCACTTGCAAATCAACACAGTCATCCTCAAGTAAAGCTAGAATCACCATGACCGTGCCACACAGAATGGTCATGGTGCACTGACCCAGAACGGCCATGCACCCTGGCACGGTCGTGTAGTAGTAGAGACAAAATGGTCGTGGGACAGAGAACGACATGTGCATTTCAAGACACCACGGCTGTGGTGATCGCCACGGCTGTGGTGATCACCATGGTCGTGCTACCCTAGCCCCACCATAGTTGTGTCACCTTCGGTACAAAATCCACCTATTCTCTATTATTTTTCACCAATTCTCACCACGTTCGTTTCCATCCACCATGGCCATTCTCACCCCTCCCCACCACAGCTGTGGTGACCACCACGGTCGTGCTACCTACAAAAACCTAGCTACTTTTGCACTATTTTTTCCATACTATCCCAACTTGACCTAGTGCTTCCCCCACACCTATATATACCTAGATGGTGGCTCCAACACAGCTACCTTCTACCACCTCTTAGCTCCCCATTTTCGCCCCTTATCCATTCCACTCCATTTCCACCACCATTTCACCATTTTCCACCATCAAAACCCTAGTTTCCTCTCATTTCCTCCCATTTCTGCCATCATTCCATGCCCCTCCACCTTGGAGGAGAGAGGAGGACGTCCTACAATAGCTAAAGTGGAGGATTTCTTCATCTACATCGAGCTCCATGGCTTCTTGTATCTCCTTCTCCCTTCTTTTTGTATTTTGCATTGTTATGAGTAGCTAGGCCCCTTGGGTGGGCTGTTTGGGGTGTAAAATGTTATTTTGATACCGTGTTGGGGGGGGGGGAATGATATGTAAACTTTGTAATTCCATTTTATAATTACTATGTTTTATTTCTATCTCACTCTTCATAAATTGATTGTTAGTTTGTGCTTGAAATCACCTAGGAATTTTGGGATTTGTTCCTATGTCCAATTCTTGGATCCCTAGTTAGATACACATCCTCCTACATACTAAACAATCTTCCTAACCCTAGTTGAGATATCTAAGTAGCTATTTTAGATGAAATTGGTGTGTTTAGAACAGATCTTTCTCAAGGTTAGAATGTAGGTGATGGGAGGCCTAAAATCTCAGTTCCACCCCCTTTACTAATCTCAGTCCCTAATCATCCTAAGATCATCTAACCTAGAAACCTAGGCTTGTTTAGACTCTAAATTAATTACACCTAAGCCCTAGCCCAATTACGCCTCACAAGGGTAGTGGGGAGTGTTAGGGACTAGTTCCCATATACACAACCTAGCATATCCATGGCTGGTTAGTAGCCTAGGATAATTCATTAGTCTCTAACTTGTTGTTTGGTTTGATAATCTAAATGGAATTATAATGTTCATATGTCACCCCTCCCCCTACTTTATTGATAAGTGCATCCCCTAAACAGCCCATATCTCCCTTAGTTGATTTAAAACCTTAGTTTCCATCTTGCTTAGTTAGTGTTAGCTTAATTAGCTTTTTTCTTGCTTAGATAGCTTTTTGCCCTATTCTTACTTTGTTCTTGCTAGCTTAGGTCTTTAATTTCTCTTTTGCCTTGTCTTTCTTGCCTTAGTGTAGATTGTTCTCAAACTGCCTTTTTATACCTAGCTTAGTCTTTTCCTACTTAATTAGTCTTAATCTAGTCTAGGGTTAACTTAGATCTCATTCTTGCCTTTAATTGCTTTCTTGCTCACTTTAGTTTAATCAAATCAACCAATCAACCCTTAACCCTAGACTCCACAGTAGGAACCTATAAAAACAAACCTATCTTTAGTGTCCCCTTTTCTCCCTATGGATCGGCCCTATACTTGTCGCCCTCCTATATTACGACATGACCCGGTGCTCTTACTGGTGTAGTGTTTTAGTTTGTGTGAGTGTATTGAGTGTAGGTCATTATAAATTTGAAAGTTTAGTGTGCTTCTGTCCACAGAGTTGCATCTACTCAAATCTCATTTGAGTAATGTGTAACTCCATTGGTGGGAGCACACCAAGCTTTCTGTCATCATTGATGGGGAGAAAGGTGCTTGACCTAGCTAGTTAGTTTTGCTTTGACTTTTCCTACTGCCCTCATCATTGCTATTATTTATTCATTATTCTTTGCATTCTTTGTGCATATTGGTTTGCTAACTTGTTCTCTTTTGTTTAGTTGTGCTTTGTGCATGTGATAAGACACACTAGTACAGAAACAGTGTTCAACGTCGCTTTTAGAGGCGTCGGTTTTTTAGTAAAACCGATGCTACACACATTAAACATCGGTTAATAAGGACATCCGACGTCTATATTTGAAGACCAGCCAGACACGGGTATCGCTTTTCATTCAGTGTCGGTTGAATAAAAAAACTGACGCCTAAAGTAGCCCGCGAAATCCAATTTTTTCGAGCAAAAAAAAATTGTGCCAAAGTATCAGATACAACATCGGTGTTTTAGCTAATAACCGACGCTGAATGAAGATAAAATTTGTGCCAAAATTTCTAATATGGGCGTCGGTTGTCATATAATAACCGACGTTATAAGTGTGCATGCGCCGTCCCCGCCAAAAAATTTTACACCCCTATTGCGTCGGTTTTTTATGGAAACCGATGTTGTTAGGTTGTAGCGTCGGTCATTTAAACAACCGACGCTTATGTTTAACTTAACAGCACCAGCGTGAGCGACTCTTCCCCTTTCTCTGTTTCATTCCTGATGCTTCAGTTAGGTCCGACGATTTCTTGCTCATCGCCGCTCATTGCTTCTCTTCTCACTGTCGCTCGGTGTTGCCGCCGGTCGTTGCTCCTCTCCTCTCGTCGTCGCCGCCCTCGTCGGTAGCTGCTTCGGTGCTCTCCTCACCGCCGCCAGCTTCCTACTAGGTCTCTGCTCTGCCAGCTTCCTGCAAGGTAACCCTTCGATCGTCCGCCTTTTCTCCTCCGCCGCTTGCTTTCTCTGCCACCGCCGACCTAGACCTCACCCAGGCGGTGCCTAAGCAGGTGTCAGGGCACGCCTAGGGTCCCAAGCCCAGGTGCCCTGCCTAGCTAGGACTCTGGGCAGATGCTTGGGCGGCGCCAGGGCACGCCTAGGCTGCTGCTGGGGTTTGGATTCATCTACTGGATTGAACCCTAGATCAACCTATACAAAGGATGCCCAAAACATGCACTGATTTCACCAAGTCACCCCAAAAGCCATTGAAAAATATTCTGATTGTGTTTATTTATGTACTGATTTCACCAAGCTAGTGGAATTTTTTTTAAAAGTTATTTACTGATTGTGTTTATTTAATTATTTAATTATTTTTTTATGATTTATTCATCTACTTATTTGTATTTTTCATCTACTTATTTGTATTTTTTGTCTACTATTTTTTATTTAGTTATCTACTCATTTGAATTTATTTGTGTACTACTTTTGAAATTATATAATCATCTAGTGATGTAACTTTATCACAGGCTCATTATGAACCATTAGATCTAGAACTTAGGGTATCTCTACCGTCCTAACTATGAAATTTGTAACTTGTTTCCTTTTTGAGTATATTGACAATGTTAATCACCTAACTTGAAGAACTAGGATATGAATGATGAAACTAGGTTTGTAGGTATAAGAATGACAGCACATGTATTTGTTGGCCTAGAAACCCATCCAAGATTTACTCATTAGGAGTAAATCTTAGATAGTCCCCGGTTTGGGACTGTTCTTGAACACCTAATCTCACTTAGGATGTAAGTGTATAATGTGTATTGGGTTTTTGAGAAAATTTTGGTAGCATTTCCCTGTTTGTTCTCTAAGTACATATGTACTTAGAGAACAGTGGGGAAATGCTGCCGAAATTTTCTCGAAAACCCAATACACATTATACACTTACTAGTGAGATTAGGTGTTCAAGAATGGGATAGGTGGTACACATTTATTATATATAAGAATGACAGCACATGTATTTGTTGGCCTAGAAACCTGTCTAAGATTTACTCATTAGGAGTAAATCTTGGATAGTCCCCGGTTTGGGACTGTTCTTGAACACCTAATCTCACTTAGGATGTAAGTGTATAATGTGTATTGTGTTTTCGAGAAAAATTTGGTAGCATTTCCCCGTTTGTTCTCTAAGTACATATGTACTTAGAGAACAACAGGGAAATGCTGCCGAAATTTTCTCGAAAACCCAATACACATTATACACTTACTAGTGAGATTCGGTGTTCAAGAATGGGATAGGTGGTACACATTTATTATATATAAGAATGACAACACATGTATTTGTTGGCCTAAATTTTTAACCATGCAAAAACTCTAATATGTTAACCCTAGACCCTAATCTTGTTGTAATATATACTTGTTTTCTCTTTATCATAGAATGGATAGATCATGGATGTCCATTCGCAATCGCTGCACCCCAGAGTTAATTTCTGGTCTTGACCAGTTTATTAGATTTTCCGAGGAACATAGGAAACAACCTGGAGATAGGTTCTACTATCTATGTAGGCATTGTGGTAACAACTTGAAAGTCAGCACTGGTGACGAAATCAAAAGCCATGCCATGTGCAACGGGATTGTACAAGGCTATACATAATGGCATTGGCATGGAGAGATTTCAAACCCGAAACCAGTGGATTTTGATAGTAGTGCTTGTGTGGAAGAAGAAATTGCCTACGATGACGTAGATGTGAATGAACCAGTTCCAGTAGACATCGTTGATGTGATGCTGGATAGTTGTAGGGTAGAGCACACCGATCCACCTCCCATTTTTAGAAACATTGTGTATGATGTTAAGATATCGTTATACATAGGTTGTACTAAGTTTACGAAGCTTAGCGCTGTGTTGAGATTGTATAAGTTGAAAGATAACAATAGATGGAGCGACAAAAGCTTCACGTCATTGTTGTCTTTGTTGAGAGAAATGCTTCCTAAAGGAAACGAGCTGCCAATCTCAACATACCAGGTAAAGAAATTGTTGTGCCCAATGGGAATGGATGCCAAGAAGATACACGCATGCCCGAATGATTGTGTATTACTTCAAAAGGACTATGTGGATTTGAAATATTATCCAAAATGTGGTGCGTCACGGTATAAATTGACGACTTCGGGGGAGTCCAAAACTGGTTCTCCTACCAAGGTGATGTGGTATCTACCTATAATATCACAGTTTCAACGCTGGTTTGCCAATCCGATAGATGCGAAGAATTTGAGGTGGCATGCAGATGTTAAGAAAAATAATGATGGGATCCTACGACATGCGTCTGATTCCCCATAGTGGAAGAAGATTGATCTATTATACCCTAAATTTGGTGAAGAAGTCATGAATCTAAGACTTGGGCTTTGTACAGATGGGATGAATCCATACGGGACATTGAGCAGCCAACATAGAACTTGGCCAGTCATGCTTGTTATATACAATCTTCCTCCCTGGATGTGTATGAAAAATAAGTACGTAATGTTGTCGTTTTTGATATCGGGCCCTAAACAACCTAGAAATGACATCGATGTTTATCTTGAACCTCTGATTGATGACTTAAAGAAACTCTGGGGTGAAGGTGTGATGACCTATGATGCTTCACGAAGAGAGACATTTTGTTTGCATGCTATGTTGTTTTGCACTATTAATGACTTTCCAGCATATGGGAATTTGTCTGGATATAGTGTCAAAGGAGCTAAAGTGTGTCCTATATGTGAAGAGAACACTGATTCAACAAGACTAAAACATGGCGGTAAGACTGTATATCTCAGTCATCGAAGGTTTCTTACAAATTTCATCTGTATCGTACGAAGCGCAAAGTATTCAATGGATTGAATGAGGAACGGAGTGCACCTAAACCTATACCAGGGGAGGTTGTTTATGAAAGAGTAAAAGACTTTGTCAATGAATTTGGTAAGAGATCACAATGTACTATGGCCACACTGAGTGACAAATCTTTATTCAAGAAGAAGTCAATATTTTGGGATCTTCCTTATTGGAGTTCTTTGACAGTCAGGCATTGTATCGATGTCATGCGCGTTGAGAAAAATGTCTATGATAGTGTCATTGGTACTTTGTTGAATATACCAGGTAAGACTAAAGATGGGATAAAATCCAGACTGGACCTACGTGAAATGGGAATAAGGTCAGAATTAACAGAATTTCATGAAATGGGAAATCAGAGAACATACTTACCTCCCGCTTGTTACACATTGTCTAGAAAGGAGAAGAAAGCTTTTTGTGAATGTTTGGTAAATGTTAAGGTGGCACAGGGTTACTCATCCAACATTCGTAGATTGGTATCAATGAAAGATCTGAAGTTGATAGGTCTTAAATCTCATGATTGTCACACTCTAATGCAACAAATATTGCCTGGGGCAATTAGATCTATATTTCCGAAGTATGTAAGGTTTGCAATCACCAGACTTTGTTTCTTTTTCAACAATCTGTGCAGCAAAGTTATTGACCCTGATACTCTCGATAAATTGCAAAGAGGTGGTTGTTACCCTATGTCAGCTTGAGATGTATTTTCCTCCGTCGTTCTTTGATATCATGGTACATCTTGTTGTCCACTTGACTAGGGAAGTGAAAATGTTGGGACCAGTTTTCTTGCATTAGATGTATCCCTTTGAACGATACATGAGCATTTTTAAAAGTGATGTTCGAAACTGTTATCGGCCAGAAGGGAGTATTATCAAGGGTTATGTGGCGAGAGAGGTTATGGATTTTTGCAATGACTTTCTCAGTGGTAATGACACTCCTGATAATGACAAGAATATTGATGAGCAATTTGGCAAAGGAATTTTGGGATCACGTGTGAAAGTAATCAGTCGTGAGTAGTTGGAACAAGGTCACTTGTATATTTTACACAACATGGACGAAGTGAATGTTTATATCGAGGAACATACCAATTTCATCAAGAGACAACATCCTCGAGCCAATACAATGTGGCTTGCTAGAGAGCATAATAAGACATTTATTAAGTGGTTAGAAAATAAAGTCTTACATCAACTATCTCAAGCACCAGATGATATTACTGAAACTATCAAATGCCTCGCCTTTAAACCAAAATTGACTGTTATGTCTTATGAAGGGTATGACATTAATGGATTCACATATTACACAAAGCACCAAGATGATAAGAGTGTCATCCAAAATAGTGGGGTCACCCTTCAAGCATCGACTATGTTTTTTGCAAGTGCAAAGGATAAGAGTCCACGTGAAGCTAAAATGTCATATTACGGTGTCATTGAAGACATATGGGAGTTTGACTACATAGATTTCAAAATTCCTCTCTTCAAATGTAATTGGATTGATAACACCAAAGGAGTTATAGTGGATGAATTAGGTTTCACTTTAGTGAACTTTGAAAAGATTGGCGAGAAGGGTGAACCATTCATATTGGCATCACATGCGAAACAAGTATTTTATATCAATGATCCTGCAAATGATAAATGGTCAGTTGTTCTTCATGGTAAAAGATAGTTCATTGAAGATCCTATAGATGAAGAACAGTACTATGATAAGTATGATGACTCCAGTCCATTCTCAGTTGGGTTGCCAACACCAGCAAATATTGAAGCTAATGATGACTTGTATGTGCGCGGAGATCACAATGAAGGATTGATAATTGATAAAAAAATCACAATATTAGAGGCATGTTTATATTTTTTTATATGTTTTATTTTTCTGAATGTGAACTTTACAATGTGAATGTGAACTTTACAATGTGAATTTTATAATGTGAATTACTTTATAATGTGAACTTTACAATGTGAATTACTTTACAATGTGAATGTGAACTTTACAATGTGAGCTTTACAATGTGAACTTTACAATGTGAATGTGAACTTTACAATGTGAGCTTTACAATTTGAATTACTTTACAATGTGAACTTTACAGTGTGAATGTGAATTTTTAGATGGCTGAGCATTCTCCTGATGACCGTGTTGATGATTACTGTGAGGGTGAGGACATCAATGCACCGCCTCACAATGTAAGTTTTAAAAATATATCATATATTTATATCTATATGTCCATTTATAGTTATATCTTGTAAATGTGTTTATTTTGTCAAATTTTAGGTTGACGATGCACATGTACCATCTGAAGCACTTGAGGCACTTGATCAGCAACACCAAAAAGTTGACAAGAGAAGGGGCATCACTATGATGAAGAAGTTAATAGCGCATAAGGGCAATGGACCCAAACTTGTTGTGGATTTTGATAATGTAGGAAATGCATCTGGTGTGAATCGCAATTCATTTGTTTCATATCTTGGGTATGTTACTCATAGCCATTGCGGTTGTAAGATAGATTCTTGGCATAAAGTTTCTAAGGAGAAGAAAGACGTAATATGGAAGGATTTGTGTGTGAGTTATTATTAATTTGCAATTCTATTTTGTAGATTACTAATTTTTTGGATACTAGTTAATAGCAATTCTATTTTGCAGAGTATATTTGAATTGGATGAAAATCTGCATCGTAAATGTGTGATGCAACACTGTGGGAGAGTCCTAAGGAACTATAGGACAAATCTCACTCGAGAATACATAAAAGAAGCTGATAAGAGGAAGAAGACAGCCACTAAACAGTGGAACTTCCTGGACAAAGAAGAATGGGGCACGTTTGTTGCTTCAAGACGAACTGATGAATTCAAGGTATTAGGCGTCAGTCCCAATCTCATTAATATATGTTGTATTCACCTATTCAAGATTAACATTTATTGTTACTAACCAAATCATTAATGTGCATAATAACTAGGCCCTCAGTGAGGCACAAAGATCAAGGCGTGCACTGAATGTGCATGACCACACAATGGGTCCAAAGGGGTATGCAGGCATTCGCCAAAGACTACAGTCTGAGGCTACTGCTCAGTCTGCTGCTACTCAGGAGTCCTCCACTATAGGTAGCACACTTCTGCCTTGCCATGATGTCTGGATAGCTGGGAGGCAAAATAAGAAGGGAGAAATAAGGAAGCCTGCAACTGCTGAGGCGGCTGCGAAAATGGTAAAATACAACTCTTACAGCAATCGTTCGAATATTAATTATTTGTGGTGTTTACTTAATTAAAAAAAAATTGGCGATTAGCGGGAGCTGTACAAGCTGAGGAAACAAGGCAAGTTCATCCCTGAGGGCACAAGGGATGAATTGACAGTTGCTCTGGGTAACCCAGAGCATCCTGGATGTGTTAGGGCTGCATGCGCTGGTGTGGGCTTCAAAGTTTTTTTTGGGCCATCCCAGCGCAAACATGTCCCAAAAGTAGGACTTTCACAAGAAGAGGTAACATATTTTTTCCTTTTAGATGTTACTGTAAAAGAGAATTCAATAATTAGAATTTGATGTTTCTTTTATCCATGTATAGGTAGATAAGCTATTTGATAGGAAACTCGAAGAAGCAATGAAAAAGTGGCAGGCATCTCAGACTGCCACTTACCAGACAGTACCTATGGTGTCTCCTACTGCAGGGTCTACTCCTACTGTAGAGGTTGGGAGTAATCCTGTAGACCCACCACCTAGCAAATCCGCTGTAAGTATTTTTATGACATAGTAACTAGATTTTTAATTCAAGATGATATGTATATATGAAATTGTAGTCATTTCAAAAAAAGATGATATGTATATATGTATAAAACATTCTTTACACAAAAATTTGTAGGGGTTGAAGCCATGCCATCTAAAAGTTAATGAATATGTCGTTGTAGAGGCATCGACTTACCCATCCCTACCAGGGGAAATGTTTCACGGGTCTCCATTACCAGCTAGTTGGATCCGTGTGAGCCCGGTACATATATTCCCCAAGTGGATGGATCTTCCATTGCCATATGCCCACCCAGATTGTGAAACGCTTGGTGAGGCAGAAAGTGGAGTGATATTGTGGCTAAAAGCGGATGTCATCTTTACTGAAACTGTATGGTAAATTTACATTACGTTAAATTGTTAGTGTGTCTATATGATGTCAGTTGATCTGAAATTATATATATATATATATATATATATATATATATATACAGGTTAAAAAAATACCCACAGCATCTACGCCTCCACTTCCACCTCCTACATTACCCAGTTGGGTTCCACATGACCTACATGTCCCGTTAGGTCCTAACTGTAGGGGTATGGCAATACGGTTAGGCGAGAATGATATAAATTTCCCTATAACTGTTTCTATAGATTCAGATGTTGCAGGTCAATCATACGAAAGTAAACTATTTATACAAGATATTTTGGAGTTGTTTCGATATGATTGGCTAAATACATCTGTGATAGAGCTATGGATAAGGTGAGATCTTCTTTATACATCCATATACCTTGTGTAGGATCTGGTGATCTGGTTTCTTATTTATTAATGCATGCGTTATTAATACATATTTTGCAGCTACTTAGACAAGATATGTGCAGATTTTGCATTCAAACATGTAGGATTTTTTATTCCATCTTTGGTTAGTCTAGTAGCTAAAGACCCTCCGTCAGTTCAACAATACTGCTGTGAGGCTTTTACAATTTTTGCTCAAAATAAGAAGACGGTGATAATGGCTCCATTCAATATAGAGTAAGTTTACTTTTCTTATTATAATTTGGACTTAAGAAAATTACATTTTTATTGTAGATTTTGAGTTATTAATTTTTAACTTTTTTACCTCTAGTGGTATGCATTGGGAGTTACTGGTTATTGTCCCTGAGACGTTCACTGTCTATTATCTAGATCCTAAGGGGAGTAAATTGAATACAAAATATGGACACAATAAAAATGGCATTATTCCGGTGAGAAATATTTCATTTTCATATTCGTTAACATATGTTATTACATTACTATTTAATTATGCAATGTATTATGTTACATTAACATGTAGGAGTTTTGATGAGTTCAAAAAGGCTGGAGGAAAGGTCCCCATGAAAAAAAACCAGCCAATAATTTGGAAGAACGTGAAAGTCAGTTCCCGACTGCAATATATGTATATATTATTTATGTGAACAGTGCTTAATTAGTTATATTTTTTAATATTTTGTATGTTTGAATTTATAGTGTGCTACACAAGACAACGGATGGGCATGTGGATACTATGTGATGTGATTTATGCACATGATTATCAAATATGCCGCAATGGACATCGATTGTATTGCTGAGGTATTATATAGTCTCATTAGATAATATTAAATATATAAATCTTATTTATAGCTCATTAATTATATATATACATCATTCTCTTTACAGGTGTTTAAAACTGATCACACTACAGGAACGGCCTTACCAGATGTACATGCTCCCTATACGACAGGAGAATTAAATGAAGTAAGAGAAGAATGGGCAACAGCCATACAAGTAGTGGGGGTTTTAAGATATAATTGGGATGTTGATAGTGAATAATGACTAAAGAATGATATTTTGTAAATGAATTTTTGAATTATCGTATATGTGTGAATGTTTCTACATGTCTGGATGTTTCTACATGTGTCTGAGTGAAAATGAATGAAACGGTTAGTTGCTATATGAATGTTTCTACATGTGTGAATGTGAAAATGAATGGAACTACAGATTGCTAGCTACATGAATGTTTCTAAATGTGTGAAAATCAAATGGAACTGCAGGTTGCATTGCTAAATGTGTGAATATTTTTATTGTTAATTTTGCAGGTTTGTGGCATGTTGTTGGCTGATATCAATGGATGTCGTAAAACCTGCAGTTCATAACTGAACTGTAGGTTTCTCATCTTGCGACCAGCCATACAGCAGGTCTGCAGATTGACAGAAAAAAAACAAAAAATAGGCGTCGGTTATTTGTATAAAACTGATGCCACATTGTTAAAGTGTCGGTTTCTAATAGTAACCGACGTCTATTTCCTTAACATCACGGTCGTGCTGGCCAGCACGGCCGTGGCAGCGGACCAACAATAGGCGTCGGTTATTTGTATAAAACCGACGCCACATCATTACAGTGTCAGTTTCTAATAGTAACCGACGTCTATTTCCTTAAAACCACGGCCGTGTTGGCCAACACGGTCGTGGCAGCGGACCAGACACCACGGCCGTGTTGGCCAGCACGGCCGTGTTGGGAGTGCACGGTCGTGGCAGCGGACCAGACACCACGGCCGTGTTGGGAGTTATATGACGTAGGTTTCTTATCTAATAACCGACGATGATAGTTCCCAAGATGGTGCCCTTCTGTGGCGTGAAGGTATATGGCGTCAGTTTCTTATCTAATAACCGATGCCTATAGTGCCCTGCTGGCACGTTTTCGGTGGCGCGCGAAGGGTTTTGGCGTCGGTTTTTGAACCGACGCGTAACGGTTGGGCTTTTAGCATCACCCACATAGGTGTCACTTAGAAACAGACACTAAAGGCCTTAAATAACTGACACTAAAGGTCAGTTATGTACTAGTGACACTAGGGAGAAGACAAGATGGAAGGCCAAAATACACCCCACAAGCTGCTTCAAGACTACTTTATGCCTAGTAACTATAAATCGCCAATTGCTAGCAAGGTTGATCAAATGACAAGGGAGAAATTCTCCATCCCTCCAGGTCTTCTTGGTCTCATGTCCATCTTCTACAACTCAGATAGTGAGAACCCCTATAATCACTTGGACTCCTTTCTTGAAGTATGCTCCAGTGATGATACAATTCAGATAGTGAGAACCCCTATAGCCGATGGCTAGTGTTGATACAATTCAGTTGACCTTGATCTTTTTATCCCTCAAAGATAGAGCCAAAGATTGGTATGACTCTAGAAGGGACATCATGAGTTGGGAAACAATGAAGAATGCCTTCCTAAGGCAATTCTGCTCTATAGAAAGGTTAACAAAAATGTGGCATGTCGTGACAAGTTTTAGTCAAATGGGCAATGAGAAATTCCACAATGCATGGGAGAGATTTAAGAAGATTTTGAGAGAGTGACTGCACCATGAGATCCCTTTGTGGTAGCTAGTTCAATCATTCTACTCTAATTTATCTCTAAAGGACCAAGATACAGTAGACTCTTCTTATGGGGAAGTTTCCATGGCTAGGCCATCTAAGGAGATATGGCCTTTGTTTGAGTAGTTGGGTGAAGGATCAAAAATTTGAGCTTCTATCAAGATGAATGGCAGAGGCTATGCCTTTGGTGTGACACCTTCTACTCATAATGTCTCAAGCCCACAAGTGATGAAGATTCATGGTGACATGGTGAGCTTCATGAAGAACCATGTGACAAATGTTCCTTGCCATCTGATCAATTCTATTGAGTTCTATGGTGAAGAAAAGAAGACACCTCACTCCTATATCTATCAAGAGCCACAAAGTCCAAAATATAGCTCAAGATTTGAGGATGAGTTTCTCTCTATATTGAAAATATTTGATGATGTTCAAAAAGATGTTGCAAGGCTAGAAGAGAGAATAGAGCAGCTATCTTCCATAATTGTTCTCTAAGAAGAAAAGTTGTCTTCAAAACCCATCATGAGCCACCATGAAGCAATTGGATCAATGCCCTCTTCTCAAGTTTTCTATAGTCCACCTCCCATGCAAGTGTAGCCCATATACCACTTCCAAGGCAATCCCAAGCCTTATACTCCACCTCCACCTCCATCACCACCATTTTCCCAACAATTCACCTTCCAACCTCAACCCTCCCCTTCACCTCAATTTCAACACCAAGTGTCACCTCCACCTCCTCCACAGCCACAACTAGCTCCCCCTCTCCACCATGAGAAAGGAAGTGTTGTGACAGTTCTAAGGAGTGGAAAATTTCTTGAGCAGCCTGCAAGTCAAAGAAAGGTTGATAAAGCAAAGCAAAGGCAGCCAAGTGGTGATACTGTGATTGAGATTGTCGAAGATGATTTTGTGATACAATCTTTTGATTTTGGTATATTGTGTGCTCCACCTCATAATCCATTTGCAAGTCCCACCATCCCTAGTGCTCCACCTCACATTGATGCAAGCAAGACAAAATCCAATGATCCTCCATTCATTGAAGCACTAGATGAGCCACCATAAATGAATAGGAGGCAAAAGCACAATGTGGATATTCTTTAGGTGTTTCACCAAGTGAAGTTGAACATTCCAATCTTGGATGTTATCAAGAAAATTCCATCATATGCCAAGTTCCTCAAGAAATTATGCACTGTGAAGAGAAGGTCAACAGGGAGAATTCTAAAGAAAGTGAAGTTGACTGAACAAGTGAGCTCTATCCTCCAACACTCACTCCCCATGAAGAGGAAAGACCCAGGAGCCCCAAACATACCTATCTACATTGGGGGACATCACATAGGTTGGTCCCTACTTGATTTGGGATCCAATGTAAATTTGATGCCATATACAGTCTATGTTGAGTTGAGTTTAGGCAAGTTAAAACTGACACATTGCACTCTCCAATTGGAGGATCGCTCCATCAAAGTGCCTAGAGGATGATTGCATGATGTCTTGGTGATGATTGACAAGGAAAGAGGATTCGTGTTCCCAGCTGATTTCATTGTTCTTGACATGGAACCGGCTGATAGGAAGATCCCCATCATCTTGGGGAGAGTGATCTTATCTATAGCTGATGTCGAGATACATGTTCGTAGATACATAATGATAGACTCTTTCATGGACATGAATATAAAGATTAACATATACAAGTCCTCAAACTGGCGAGTTCAAGATGAGGATATTAGATATGGTCACTTCAAGAGTCCTATTGATCATTCGAGAAGAGGAGATCAAAATGAAGGATTTGATGACAGATTTGGTGATCAAAGGGATGAGGGACATAGATTGAGTGCAAATGAGAGATGTATCTATTCCAAGAATGGGCACATGAGGATGCCAAATGGATGAATTATTGAAAAATCTCCAAGAAACCAAGCTGAAGGCATGAAACTCAGCACTTGTGGGAGGCAACCCACCTAGGTTTGGGCATTTTTCACCCAACCTTACATTTTTGATACTTTCACTTTTTTTACATTTTTCTAAGAAAACACACACAATTATTTTTAATAGTTTTTTTTAGTTTTAAGATGTACAGGTGAAAATAAGGTGAAATGAGGAAAATTAGATGAAATTTTGACAAGTGATCCATGAAAAATCATTTTGGAACCAAGATTTGATGTTTTGATGAGAACCAAGTTGAAAACAACAGCCAAAGTACTCACCACGGCTGTGGTGACATGGAACGCCCGTGGTGGTACATTCACAATCAATAGGGGAATCAAGAAAAATCAAAATTGAATAACAGAGCCACCACAGCCGTGCAAGGCAGCACAGTCATGTAGCCACCTATGCAAAACGATCATGTGGGACACCATGACCATGATGTACAGCACGGCCATGCTACAGCCTGCCTCAGCACTTAAGTCAGCCAATTTGCAAAAATCATAAAAGAGTTCTATTTGCAATTCTACGAGTGCCACTGCCATTTTCTGTGAACGGCGACTGTGAAGCACCTCCCAGCCACTCCACCACCCTCAAATCTCCACTAAATCATCCCCAATCTATCTCCAATCAATCCCCCACCATTTCCAATACCTAAATCTCTAGATTTCTTTCATTTTCATCCACATAACACCCCCATTTCTCTCAAATCCGCCCCAACAACCCTATTCTTTGGAGAAAACCTAAAATCCTATTTTTCTCCACTAATATCGATCCAAAATGAAGAAAATGGTCAAGAAATTTGCGTCTAAGACCAAGGAGGTCATTTCCTACGGATGTCGGCCCAAGAATGTGTCCTCTTCAGCTCCAACGGCTCCTCTTGCCCTCCCAGCACCTTCGGCAGCCTCTGGTTCACAAAGGGAATCGCCCCATGTGGTTGCGACGGTGGATCCGATAATGGAGAATTCATCCAGACTACCTAGCATAGGTAGTAAAGTAGCCCGATCATTGATCTCGGAAGGTCGTCCATTGGTTTTGGCAACTCGTCTGTCGTTTTCAACTGCACGCCCTTTGACTTCTGCGGCATCATAGCCACAGCAGTAGCCGAGAGTACGACGGCGAATACTGGTAGATGATATAGATGAGGCAATGCCATATGCACATCCAGAGGATGCACATGAAGTGCATCATGAGGAAACACCTGACAGTCAGAGTAAGAAAGGGGAGACACTCAAGCATCCATAGTGCTTGACACGCCGAGTGATTTCCACTCGCTACGCATGCCAGGAGATAATGAAGACTTTAGGGCATCTTTGATTTTTTTCATGATGTTGTGGAGCCCATTGGGCTATTTGAGGTGTTAACCACTATGCAGGAAACCTATGTGGAGCTTACATAGCAATTCTTTGCCACATTAGAGAAGGTCTCATAGGACGCCATCAGTGTCACCTTAGGGAGTAGCACCTACCTTGTTACTGCATTTTTTCTAAATGGTATCTTTACTTCAACTCCCAAGGCAGCAGTGTCACTTGATGAAGGAAGTATTGATAGAGAAACCAATGCAAACTACATTGCAATGTGGAAGAAACTCACATGGCAAATCAATTTTGTAGTAGGAAAATCAAAGACTAGCCTGATTCACAACCCCATCCCAAGGTACATTCAGAAGGTCTTGGCGAACACCATCTTCGCCTGATATGAAAATCAAGGCAGTTGCATAAGGAAAGACCTTTTTGTGTTAGGATGGATGGTGCAAGGGAAGATTGTAAATCTAGGGTCGATTATCATTAATCATATGAATACAATTCCGTCCAAGAGCAAGAATACTTTTATCATAAGATGGATTATTACCTCCATTGCCTTGGACCTAGGACATGATATATTTGGCTATACAAAGGCAGAGAAAAGCTAGTTGACCTGCATTACTTGACCCACTCATCGATGATATCAGTGGTTGATCAGGAAGATTTTCTATCAGGTCAACCCTCCTTATGTTAGGTTTCACTTGAGCTCCCCTATCATGCGACACCTCTCCTAGAGGGATGTGGTACATCTCCGGATTTTTTAGCCATCTTGAGGAGGTGGGAAGAGGAGTGTCCTAGAGATACATGGAAGCAGCATCCTAGAGATCTGGCTGAGGGACTTGGAGAGTCAAAGGAAGCTGCTGAGAGGAGGAGGATAGTTGAGGAGTGAGCGAACCATAGGGTGAGGCCTCATGAGGTAGAGACATCATAGCAGTAGCAGCAACCCATAGCAAATGCATATGACATGTCCATCATGCATGTGTTGTTGGAGGGTATTTAGAGCACTCAAGATCGCATTTTGAGCACCCAGGTTGGTATTTTGTAGGTATAGGAGGGTTTCTAGTGCACTCGAGATGCCTTATGGTTAGACCATCAGCATATGCATTATCAGGTCAACCACCTATACCAGTTCCAGCATGCCCAGGCACAGAGGAACCCTCAGTGAGGGGAAGATTGGTGGAGTTCACTATTACCATATTAGGACAACTACCCACCTCCACAGTCAGACTATTGGGGATCCTACTACCAGCACCCTCCGCCACATGGAGGACCACCACCACCATAGTGATCATCTACCCTATCATTCCCAGACTTTAGTGTCATGTTGAGGGCAGCATGATTCAAAAGTTTGGGGTGGTAGGGCGTTATGCCCTATCTCATTTTCACTCTCATTTTGCATTTCACCTGCCATTTACTTTTGTTTATTTTATTTTGTTTGCTTTAGTTTAGAATTTACCTTCTTTGCATACTTGCATGCCATGTAGTTAATTTCTTAAATTTTTTGCATAATTTTCAAAAAAAATTACCTTTTTTGCCATGCATTGCATATCATGTAGATTTTTACTAATTTTTGCATTTTTTAGATAGGATTTTCTTGCTTACTGCTTTAAGTTCAACAATATAGGCTTAGATGTGATTGAAGAAAACTTGGAATCATTTTGGCCAATTTTGCCCAAATTTGAGATTTCTTGCCTAAAAGTGTGTTTCGACCTAATCTCTACTTTTTGGATTAAAAATGATGACCTTTGACAAATGCAAGTGAATTATCATTCTTTATTGCTAAATGGCATCAATTCTTGACTTTTTACATGCGCACCACCTCTCTTGTGTTTGTGAATGATTTGGTTGAATTGTGACTTGAGCAAGCTATGAGCGCTTAGTGCCTATAAAATCACTTGATAGAAGTATCAATTTCAGGTTGTTCATTCATGTGGTGTGATATTGTTGGATGAAGTGTTGGATTAATTTTCATGCAGGAGACCTTATGTTGAGAATCACACTGGTGACCCCTCTTTGACCCGACTCTTCACTCACCATCTTCTTACCCTCTACCTCACGAAAGGATTCCAAAGTGCACACATTAGTTGTGGCCACCTCTAAAAGTTTGGGGTGGCCACATCTACATCTCACCGCTTCACTCTCATCACCATGTGTCATATCTACTCCAAGGGCAAAGAAAAAGAAAAAAAAAGAAAAAAAAATTAAAGATTCTCCTATTTAAGAGTATCTAAATAAAGAAAAGATGAGTTCTCTATGTAATAGCACTCCAAAATCTTACCACAAACATTTCTTCCATTTTCATACCCATTGAGCTAGGAAACATCAAACCTAGCTCATTTTGCCCTTTCCACAGCCATGTGGGTCATTTGGTGTGATTTGAAACATATGGTTGAAGGCATGAAGGTGAAACAGCACCCCTAGTCATCCTTAATTAACACCATCATGAAACGGTCTACCCAGAACTACATGAAAGAAATATGGATAGTGTGTGTGTTTTATGCACTATATTTGAAGTTCATATGCTTTGTGCTCTTTTCATGATTAGTTTGTGAAATCATGAGAGGAGAGAGGTAGAATGCATGTACTTAGTCACTATTGATCACATTTAGTAATAATCATCTTTTGCATTACATTTGTCATTTCTTGAATGTGGAAAAAATTGCAGAGAGATTGAGTTGAAGCATATTTGAGGACAAGTATGTTTCAAGTTTGGGGTGGTGATTCAGCCCTATTTTAGGGCTTCGTCTTGTGTCATATTACATTTCAATCACATCTATTCCTATTAGATTACATGTTATTTCCCTTAATGTGCATATTTGTATAAAATGCACTTATGGACATTATTTGCATGTTTTTCAGGCATTTGAGCCATGCTTGACGGAAGAGAGAGAGAAGGAGTGAACCTAGGGCTTCTCTACCCTTGGAGAGACCCAAAGTGAATTCTGATGCTCCCTCAACCTATCTCAAGTGGCCAAAGATCCATTGAAGCAAAGATGTCTGATAAAATCCAAAGAATTAAGTCACAATGTTGATCCAAAGACCGGCACGGCCGTGGTACCACAGAACGACCGTGCTAGGTCACTTGCAAATCAACAGAGTCATCCTCAAGTAAATCTAGAATCACCATAGTTGTGCCACACAGAATGGTCGTACTGCACTGACCCAGAATAGTCGTGCACCCTTGCACAGTCATGTAGCAGCAGAAGCAGAACGATCGTGAAGCAGAGAATGTCATGTGCATTTTGAGCCACCACGGCCGTGCTACCCTAGCCCCACCACGGTCGTGGTGACCACCATGGCCGTGCCACCTTCAGTACAAAATCCACCTATTCCCTGTGATTTTTCACCAATTATCACACCCGTCATTCCCATCCACCATGACCGTTCTCACCGCTCCCCACCACGGCCATGGTGACCACCACGGCCGGGCTACCTACAAAACCTAGCTACTTTTGCATTGTTTTTTCCATACTACCCCTACTTGACCTAGTGCTTTCCCCACACCTATATATACCTAGGTGGTGGCTCCAGCATGAGGTTATCTACCTTATACCACCTCTTAGCTCCCCATTTTCACCCCTTAGCCATTCCACTCCATTTCCACCACCATTTCACCATTTCCACCATCAAAACCCTAGTTTCCTCTCATTTTCACCCATTTCCACCATCATTCCATGCCCTTGCACCTTAGAGGAGAGAGGAGGCATCCTACAGCAGTTGAAGTGGAGGATTTCTTCATCTACACTAAGCTCTATGGATTCTTCTATCTCCTTCTCCCTTCTTTTTGTATTTTGCATTGTCATGAGTAGCTAGGCCCCTTGGGTGGGCTGTTTGGGGTGTAAAATGTTACTTTGATACCATGTTGGGGGGAATGATATGTAAACTTTGTAACTCCATTTTCTAATGATTATGTTCTATTTTTATCTCACTCTTCATAAATTTCTTGTTGGTTTGTGCTTGAGATCACCTAGGAATTTAGGGAAATTTATTATATGTGTGAATTTTGAGATTTAATTCTTGGATCCCTAGCTAGCTACCCATCCTCCTACATCCTAATCAATCTTCCTAACCCTAGTTGAGAATTCTAATTAGCTAGTTTAGATGAAATTGGTGTGTTTAGCATGGAGCTTTCTCAAGGTTAGAATGTGGGTGATGGGAGGCCTAAAACCTCACCTCCACCCCCTTTACTATTTTAGTCTCTAATCATCCTAAGATCATCTAACCTAGAAACCTAGGCTTGTTTAGACTCTAATTGAATTACACCTAAGCTCTAACCTAATTGAGCCTCGCAAGGGTAGTGGGGAGTGTTAGGGAGTGTTAGGGACTAGTTCCCCTATACACAACCTAGCATATCCATGGCCAGTTAGTAGCCTAGGATAATTCATTAGACTCTAACTTGTTTTTTTGTTTGATAATCTAAATGGAATTATAATGTTCATATGTCACCACCCGACTTTATTGATAAGTGCATCCCCTAAACAGTCCATGTCTACCTTAATTGCTTTAAAACCCTAGTTTCCATCTTGCTTTGCTAGTGTTAGCTTAATTAGCTCTTTTCTTGCTTAGATAGCTTCTTGCCATGTTCTTGCTTTATTCTTTCTAGCTTAGGTCTTTAATTGCTCTTTTGCCTTGTCTTTCTTGCCTTAGTGTAGATTGTTCTCAAATTTCCTTTTCATACCTATCTTAGTCTTTTCTTGCTTAATTAGTCTTAACCTAGTCTAGGGTTAACTTAGATCTCATTCTCACCTTTAATTGCTTTCTTACTCATTTGGTTTAATCAAATCAACCAATCAACCCTTAACCCTAGACTCCACAGTAGGAACCTAGAAAAACAAACCTAGCTCTAGTGCCCTCTTTTCTCCCTATGGATCGACCTTATACGTTCTGCCCTCCTATACTATGACACGACCCCGTGCTCTTATGGGTGTAGTGTTTTAGTTTGTGTGAGTGTATTGAGTGTAGGTCATTATAAATTTGAAAGTTCAATCCAACTGTGTGCTTCCATCCACAGAGTTGCATCTACCCATATCTCAATAGAGTAGTGTGTAACTCCATTGGCGGAAGCACACCAGACATATAAACTTCAAGGGGTTTGGGATATTAGTAATCCTTCAAGAACTACATGTATCAAGATGACTGGAATATGAAACCACAAACAACATTTGGAATATGAAGCATGCATCCTATGACTCCATCTCACAAAATAGAAAGGGGCACATCATCATTAAGTATATGGTGACTCCCTCCTTGTGATTTCTCAAGTCCAAAACAATTGCAAGACTCTTCATCGGAATTTAGTCCCTTATCAAGAATACATATGTTCTCTTTCTCATGATTTTGGGCATATTCCCTTCGATTTCATATAAAGGAAACATAATGCACGTTGATGCCCTAGCTACCCTCACTTCATGGATTGGCATCCAAGGGGACCAAAGCTTCTATTTCAAAGCACGAATAATTTTTCAATCTACTTATTATACGGTCATCAACAATGCAGTCAACATTAAAGAGAATTTTTATGAAATCAAAGTATACCTGAAAAGCAAAGTCTTCCCTAAAGGCCTCTCCTGAATAGAACAACAAATGCTCAAATGGAAAGCCATATAGTACTCTATAGTGGTAGGACGTATGTATTGCATATCTTACAACTAGGCTCTCCTCATATGTGTCGAAAAGGTTGAAATGGAAACCCTCATAAAGGAAGTTCATGGAGAATTTTGTTGCACATACATGAATGGGGTCATTCTATAAAATAAGATACAATTTGTAGTATATTAATGGAACACAATGGAAATATATTTCTATCACTATGCTTGCAAATGTCGATCCTACAAAATCCATGGTGACTACATTCATGTGCATGCTAACTATCTATACAACGATCATGTCTTGTCCTTCCTCTGCCTAGGGAATCTGCATGATTGATAAGATCATTCATAAAGCTTCATATAGGAATTGTTTCATCTTGGTTGATATTGACTACTTTCGTAAATGGGTGGAAGCTATTTTTATCACCAATGCTTCATCTCAACAAGTGGTCAAATTCCTTAAAAATAATATCATAAGCTGGTATGGGATAGTGCTTGAGATCGTCTATGAAATGGTATGAATTTCATAGCCAAAAATATCAAAGACTATGATCTTTTGGGGAATTAAACATCACCTTATTGGCCTCAAATGAATGTCAACATGGAAGGTCATAGAGAAATTTGTTAAAAGTCCTCGAGAAGACAATCTTCTCTTATGCCAATTGTCATGAACATATTCTGATGGCTTTGTGGGCATGCCAAACTTCCAACAAAACTTCTAGGGAGTTGCACCATACTCACTTGTATATGGGATGGAGGATGTCTTACCAGTGGAGGTCCATATTGCATCTCTCTGCATACTACAAGAAGTAGTGATTCATGAGGAAGAGTGGGTTCAAGATCAAAATTATTGCCTAAACACAATAGAACAATGACAAATATGATCTCTACATAATGCACAGTGTTATCAATAAAAAGTTACTCAAGTATTTAATAAGAAATTCCATCGCCACAAATGTTTAAAGGACGATCCAGTACTCTGAGTAATTCAAAATGTTGATCCCATGGGTAACTTCAACCCCATGTGGGAAGGACCTTATATTGTCCATGACATCTATGATTGAGGTGTGTTGCATATGAAACACATGGATGGAGATATAAATAATGATCACACTAATGCTAGCCTCGCCAAGTGCTACTATTGTTGACAAGAAAAAGGGCCATGTAAGGGATCAAAGACTCCCACCCGATAAAATACACCTAAAATCTACTTAAGAGCCTCAACATGTCTCTCATTTTCTTGAAGTGGGGAGGACAAAGTAGAGTCATAGGGTCAAGGACTGAAGGAGCACATTTGGTATCTTGAGGCCCCACTGGTTCTCCAACCTAAACTAATTTCTTAAAGTGGATCAATATTAATCTACTAGAAAACTCTCATTGGTGTGTCTAGGACAAGTAGAAACCCCATTGTCACGATCATGACAACTTCAAGAGGTTCATCGAATTTATGAGATCTATAGGGATATTGGACCCAATCCACATGGTCATAGATTCCTAACACATGTACCATGGTGGACTACACTTAACACCAAGAATGATGTCTACTTCAGTCAACCTGATACTAGAAAGATAGGAGGATAGGAGTGGAGTTTTAAACTCCTTTTCTAGCTATCCGCGCCTCATCTCTCAAAAAATGACAAGACCAATCCTCAAATGGACTAGCATAGGAAAAAAATGGGAAACTCTTGTTAGGAAAACCCCCTCCATTCCTCATGGAATCTCAAGCTATCATGCTAAGGCCCTGAGAATCAATGCCAAAACTTGAAGACCCACCAAACATGGGTGCCTCTCAAAAATAATCCAATCAAGTCACCTAATGGTGTAAACCCCCTCCATTCCTCATGGAATCTCATGCTCTCATGCTAAGGCCCTGAGAATCAATGCCAAAACTTGAAGACCCACCAAAAATGGGCGCCTCTCAAAAATAATCCAATCAAGTCACCTAATGGTTCACCAACCACATATGTTTGTGATGGATCACTACACTAGCGAATGTCAAGAGTAGATCCGACTAGGGTGTTTCATACCCTTGGCACCTTTGACCAACTGGTTAGGGATTTACCACTTATATGCCCATTATAGTGCATGACTTTAGCCTCTAGTGTGACATCCATGGTTAATGGAGCCCCAATCCCTCTTCTCCCCTAGAGGAATCCTCTAGTGATAGAACAACTATGAACATTAAGAGGGAGGAATCATCTACAAGTAGAAGATTGAAGTGTGGGAAAGCTTAAAATGCTTAGGGGTTTAAACCCTCTAATTCTAGTACAGAAATTTGATGAGGGGGAGGTATTCCCCAGATATTTCATTTTCTCTTAAAACATCTGCATAAATTTATAACCATCCTTGATGTGCTAAACACATAACCAAGAAGTCTAGATCAATATAGTTTTCCTGATTTATCAAATGAGGCTTAGTGGAACCTAGGTTCAAGTGCATAATCAAAAATCATGGAAGGAGTGTCCAAATTCAGTGCCGCATACCATGAGAAGAAGGAAAAAATAAACATTTCTATTTAATTTTCAAGACCAATCCCTTTCAAAAGTACAAAAATGGCACCTTGTGCTAATAATAAAAAATGAAAACCCTAAATAAACAAAGATATGATTCAATTCCTTTTGAAGAATCATAAGTTACTACTATGGATGGGGATGATGCAAGCCACTCCATGTATTCCTAGGAACAATATCTATCGACGGGGAATGCCTCACAAGTCATCCTATGCCAATTCAACTGCATCTTTTCCACTTTCTCTCAAACTTTTGGGAATTGAACAGCAACTTCATGAAGAAGGATGGAAGATCTTCAATGTGATATATGCACTAAAAATAATTGAACTGTCTCAGTACTAACACCGGGTAGTCTGCAAACCCAATGCTCTAATCCTAGAAGGATAATTACCATTGAAAAATGGGTAGTGCTACTCGCAACTCGAATTTTGCAGATGAAACTTCATCCTTATCCAATAAACATCTACATGTGTCAAGTTGGACAATCACTGAGCCAAACTACCATGCAGCCTAAGAGGTTTACCCACTTGAATATGCTTTGATAGGTACTTGTGCAATGATGAAATAAGGATTCAAAGATTCTAGGAATCTAGCATGGTCAATATTCATCCCAAAGTAGATCTACAATACTTTGAGAGGTCCTTGCATCCTTTCGATTGACTAAGCATCATCTAAGAACTCATATAACTCACCCAATATCAAGGGGAAAATGCTTTCGTTTTGAGAAACTAAAAATCCAACATCCAAATTAGTTATTATCACTTGACCAATGGTATCTCAAAAGAACAACTTATACATAATGATTAGGGTGTATGCTTGCAAACATGGTGTGTCTATAGATTCAACATATCAGAATGCTTCAGTCATAAATGGATCCCATAAATAAGCCAATTGAATGAAAAAAACCATCTAACATCACCATCAAGCTGGTCTAAGTATCTTTACACCTAACTGATGAGACAATTTTGCAATCTAGCTGGACTTACTTTGAACAATAGGCCAACAATCATGTAGAGGAAATTGGGTGATCTTAGCCACATATTCCAAGGTGGGAGATAGAAAAACATCCCCAAAATGGAAGGGGTGACTGAAAGGATACCATAAGGGGATCGCTACCGACATCATTCTCATGACAAGAACATAAGCTAGATGATTTAGGTGTCGAGTCACACCAAAACTTGCCAACTCAACTTCTTCTGTCTCAAAGATGTATGTATTCAATGTTGCATCAAGGATAGATTTAGATGAGGATGTCTCAATAGAAGAACTCAACCTATCACTCACTCTCCAAATGTCTAAATTTGGTTAATCTGGACTTGTTTTTTGGGGGGGAAGTCAGGAGATTATCTTATTCATCCCGCTCTCCTCGTGCAGGGAAAATCAAATTATTACACAGAATACCTACTGGAAAGGAAAACTTGGTAGGACTCCTACCATTACATATAAGAAAGGGGAGGGGGTGGCCCACCGGGTCGAGAGGAGGATCGATATACATATGATCATCCTGATAGTTTTTGAAATGGTGCTTGGCTAGACCATCCACCAAATGGAGATTAGTTCGACTAACATTCTTGAGCACGACATCCTCCATACCAGCCATGAACCTCTGAGCTCTTGCTATCCAATGTTTAATAGCAGGAGCATCATCTGCATGGTTCCTCAAAGCTTTGACGGCCATAGCACTATCTGTAGCAAAGGTAATGCGGCTGTGACCGTTAACTCTACTGACATTAGTCGCGAGCTCAATAGCTTGGACTTCAGCTTCAAGGATGGAGTTCACCTTGATCTTTCTAGCACACCCACTGATCCAGTGACCATTCAGGTCATACACAATAGCAGCTATAGCTGCCAAGTTCCCATGAACCGATGCATCAGTCATCCATGTAACTCTACCATCTTCATGAACAGCTTGGGTACTGTCTTGGGTCATGTCCTCCTGGTGAAGCCGGGATTGAGTATCCCAGGCTTGTGAAGTTGCATGTTGGAGACCCGCTATCTGGATAGCTTGACGGATCACCTGAGTGCTAATATTGTCAAACACCAGCTCATTTCTTGCCTTCCATATCACCCAACAGGTTGTGGCAAACCTGATTTGCATATTGGTATCTTCCTTCAACGTCTGCGAAAGCCAGTTTTTGAATACCTCTCCATTGCTGCTTAGAAGTTGTTGTTGGATACCGCTCTGAGTCCATACCTCCATTGCCTGAGGGCAGTCACGTAAAGCATGGAGAGTGTTTTCATCGCCATTGTGACATCTAGGGCAGATCGAAGAATCAGAGAAGGTGCATTGTTTCCTGCGCACATTTGTCATGATCGCCTCATGCGCAGATAGCCATAAGAACATGTGTATTTTATATGGGGCAACAATGGTCCAGAGCTTGCTCCACACCCCATCCGGTTGTATAGTATCGTATGAATGCAAGGCATCATAGGCTGTGCTTGTGGAATGTCTACTGGTAGGATCATGTTTCCAGCTCCAAAGATCAATACCATTGTTCCGGTGGGGGGCAGGTAAATCAGTGATCTTCTCCACGCACTGTGAAGGGAGGTAAAGCTTCAGGAAATCTGTATCCCAAGCATTCTCAAAATTAACCATGCTAGCTACCTTCATGTCGTTGATCGCTTCCGATATAGGTTCGCTGACAATTTTAGCTAGCCTCCCCTGGTGAGGTACCCAGTGGTCGTACCACACAGAAGTATTCTGACCATCTCCAATAACTCTGGAGCTATTGGTAACAATGAATTCTTTCCCTTCATAGAGTCCTTTCCAGAACTTGTTGAATAAACAAAGCAATATTATTCTATTGATAGACTTCAATTGCATCACTTAAGATGGACTTGTTTCCAAAGGACATTAGAAATCCTTGTCTTATTCATCCAAGGAACGGCACAATCCAAAAAGGGGTGTAACTCATAGAACATCACAATCTTCCAAGTTGTATTCAAACTTGTTCCAAATCCAATTCTAGGAATTAAACTCCAAATTGAAGATTTAACCACACAATAGGATTTGACTTTTAAACTTGGATTTTAATCTAAAAGTTCAAATGCTTAAAATGGCATACAAATGTTGAAATGGTATTAGTATATGGTTTTCTTGCAAAGTTGTGAATGTAGAAGGATGTTCCTAGGCGACACTTCTTACCACTCATTCCCCTCCTTTAAAAAAATATTTTGCACAAATTACAAAAAGGTAGTTGGATTTTGTATATAATTTATAGAATCTTTTAAAATTTTTGAAAACCCATAGAAAACTCAAAAAAAGAAGATAAAATACCCAAAAAATCATTAAATATGAAGATCTAAAAAAGAGAAGAAGTTAACTAAAATTTCCCTATTTATAAATAAAAAAATTACTTTGAATGCCAAGTGGTTCCACATCTTTCAATTCCCATGGTCCTAGACTATGACCTACTAGACCAACTATATGCTTCTTTCACATTTTATGGGACATGAACTTTGTCCTTTAACTAATCTAACTTCACATTTCAAATCCTTTTGGGTCCTAGACTATGACCTAAAATTGGACCAATTCTAGTTTCAATTTCCATACTTTGTTTGGATCATGGACTATGACCTCATATTAGACCAATCCTATCTTGGGATTCCATTTTTTTGCATCATGGAGTATGACCTAAAACTGGGTTGATTGTATCCTTAACCTTCCATTATACTTTTAGATCAATCATATACTTCATCTATGAGCCTTCCTTAAACCAATCAACTTTGACTTTTGATGGTCTTAGATCATGACCTTAAATTGTACCAACACACATATTGATCCCTTGAGCAAGAAGTCAACCAACATAGGTGGGTCTTGACTAGACCACCTTTAATTGGGAAATGTGTCTTGTACCCAACTCTATTACATCTCATGGAGCAAACAATTAACCAATACAGTCATTGGTCTTAGCTAGGTCATCTTAAACTGGGAATTTGTGTGGCACCCAACCTCATCCACCATGAGTTATTGAAATCTTGTATTGGATAGTCAGACTCGCCACATTTCACCTTTTTAGGGTTGTGATCCTAACACTAAATTGGTCCACTCAACTAGGTCATGTGATTGACCTAACTCATTGAGATATATAATCACAAAAAAATAATATGAAAAAATATAAAAGGAAAAGAGAGACACAAACGATGACCTTTCAAGATATTTTCACATATGAACATTTTCCATGTTGCTCCATGATCATAGACTCTCAATTGTATTTTTTTTAACAAACTACCATCCTATCCCCTTTTCACATCCACCTTTCCTCACCAAGGGGTGGGTTAGTTAGAAGGTCAGATAAACAGATGTAAGAACCGGTAATAGGAGTTATTCTCACCAACGATAAAGTTTGAATGTTTTATCAACACTCTAGGTGAATGAATGATTGATCAGCCATGGTAAAATCCTCCGTCCAAAGCCTACACCCGTTCTAGAGATATTGATCACACCCAGTATCATTTATTTATTAATGATTATTTCATCAATCCATCCTTAGAATGAAAATACATTGCATGTGCTTTCCACCCTCCACAAGGTTTATTAGAACATCTTTGACGAGTGTCACCTTTTTGGCCTTTTGTGATCAAAAATGGGGGTCAGACTTATCTCAAAAGTTGTGGTTCTCACTATTATCTTGGGCCTTGTCTTGAGAGGAGAAAATTGTTGACCTCCCATTTTTTCTCACTCTATGAAAATTCATGACAATGACAATTCTCCTCTAATGATGCATATCATTCCATTTTCCCTTTTTTTTTACCTTTTTATCCATCCATTTTCATGAAATTTGTGGTTCCTATGAAAAGTATACCTTCCTTTGAAATCAAGTTCAATTTGCTCTCCAACTGTGCTTTATTAAGCTTTTTTATTGATTACCCAACTCAATTCCCTCATATATAATATTAAAGTTTTTAAATCCAAGGGACATTCAATTATATTTTGTCATTATTCTCATAAAAGAAGGATAATCTATTTAATTTATATCTTTCTGAGCACGAAAAATAAAAAGGAAAGACCTAGCCATCAAGTTTTCATCTCTCTTTATGACTCAATCTAACACAATTCTATCAAAATATAGCCCACAACATCCAAATTTTGGATACTAAAACTACTTTTTTCTAGGAACATCCAGTAAAAGCACATGATCTGCCAAATGTGCCATGTGGGAAACATGGAGGTCCACCAACCTTTATTATTGTGTATTAATTCTTCTACCGCACTCCATAATCTTAGGAACCCCGAACCCTAATGCCATCCTATAATTGGATCCCCATATCCACCGTATTCTAGCTCCCTTTTGATTATCCTATAGTCGGAGGATAAAATACCCCTCTCTTTATTTTATGCCTCACTCATGCTTAGAGTATCTTTCCTCTAACAAAATGGTTTTCTAAATGTCGTTAGTCTAAATAACGATGCTTCTACATAAGATCATAGAACAACAACTCGATGAGACTAGGAGATCCTTCTTTTGGGGTGATACAAAATAGGTAAAAAAATATTCATGTTGTTAACCAGAATATATTTGTAAGCCTAAATCACTAGGTGGATGGGGTTTGATAGATCTTAACTTGCACTCCTAATGCGTGATCGATAAAATTGTGGTCAATGTTACCAAAAGTAAACAGTGTGCATGGTTGGATTAAGTTAATGTCAGATATTATAGAAGTTCTTGCCATGGCATTCTAGAAAAACAACAAAACATTTTATACCATTTGGAAGTATGTTTGAAAGCGTCAAACTGTCATCAATGATATCATCTTGATAATTCCTCCTGACTATGAGAAAGTGCATTTTTGGTATGACCCCTAGTCCCCAGTGGGAGGTCTAGATTGGTGCAAACCATGTATCAAAATTCCTTCAGCTTGAGAATATATCTCTTTGGACACAGATTCTATGCTCCATTAGACATAATCTTCATGATAGAACTCTTATGCAAATGGAATTGGTAACAACATAAAGGATTTCATCAACAAACTTATCCATCTGTATAACAAACCCAATTTATCTTGTCCTGGAGGAAATCATATGGTGTTAAATATGCCTATAAATTCTTCATTCACTTGGAACACCACTTAAATTGTGGAAATGTTTCTAGTGTGTCAATGCCTTGTAAAGGTTCTTTATTTTGTTATGGTTCTTCACAAGCACCAATCACGATAGGGAGGGTGTTCCATAGACCCTACTTATGTCTACTTTTTCACAAAAATGAGGAAAGCATACACCGTATTTTCTTTCGTTGTTCTTTAACTCAAGAAATATGGTGAAATTTTTCAAATTCATAATATATATAAAAACATTGGCAATGATTATCAAAATCAGTCCATTTACAATGATGAAGCTAGTCTTGACTAAAATTTTAGACACACCTTTAATACCTTAGTAGCATGTATATTGTGGAATATATAGCTTGCTCAAAATTGAAACTCCTTGTGAACAAAATTCTTTATAGGCTCTACATTATATCAAACATTGGTAGCAATTTCAATGTTGACTGTACAACTTTGTTACATGTGGTTCTTCATTGATTCTCAAGATCAAGATGGCCCCCACATGTTCTTTGTCACGGATGATGATGAAGAGTTCTCTCATTAGGGGATAATTTACTTTGAATTGAACGACGACGTTGTAATGGCTTCCTGGATGGCCATGTCAATGCATGGCGTATTATTGAACCTCATTTATGTTGATGATTGGATGGTTTAGTGGGTTGTAGTAAGGGGAGCCCACCCCCGTTTTGAAGTCTTTTTGCTTGTTAACAGACTTAAACCTAGCATCTAGGGTTTCTTTTTTATGTGGTTTGTTGTGAGTAGAGTTCCTACCACTACATACTCTTAATCTATCTAAGGGACACCCTTGGTGCTCATGCGTTGTGGGTTACATCATGTGTGGGTGTTTTTGGCTTTATTTAGCAATTGAATGCATGAACTATTAGCAAAAATATTTATTTTTAATGTATCGTATTTGTGAATTATTACCAATTCTTACATTGTAGTTACTTGATATTTTTCCTTTTGAACCCAGGGAGCACGTGAACATGATTTTCATGTCTTTGACCTTCCAAACATCTCTTTATAATGGAGTCTACGGATGCTTCTAGTTGAAAGAAATGTGATAATTGAATTTAATTTTGCTTTTATATTGCATCATATGGAGTAGTTTATTTACACCGACTTAGTGGAACTTGCATGGTGTAAACTTCACCTATTATTGTCAACTTGATTATACATTCCCATGTCGTCAAGATCACCACTGAATGGGTCACATATCATTAAATGGTTATGATTTGCAATTTGGTAGGTACTTGAAGTTGAACATACATTTCATGTGATGATTTTAAGTCTCTTCTAGTATTTGAAGCACACTGAGGTCATACTATGCAGATTAAGTTCTAAAATTATAAAACACGATGCATCTATATATATTTTCAGTAACCTTTTTAAGGGCCTATTTGGTTGGGATGAAAACCAACTTGTTACATTTGAGTTTCAAATAGTTTTTGAACTATAAGCGTTTGGTCGGACAGAGTTGCAAGACACACGTGGAAACCAAACCTGCCCTACAGCAAATTTGTACACAAGTCACTACAAACTGACTGCTGGTTTTGGGCGCGGTTCAATTTCCCAGCTCCAGAGTTGCTGTTTGATCCAGCCATTGCTAGCCTCCGCACCTACAGGCTACACGATTCCTGCTATTATTTTCTTTGGGCCCAGCATTTAACTGCCTCTTACCAAATGAAAACAAATCGAAACATTCCGTCCATCCAACGCCCAACCAAATAGATTACATTGCAGTTGTATTTCGTGTTTTTTATATCGATGTGGTGTAGCAAGTACAAAGGAGCAAATTAGCCCCAACTCATTATCCTCCCTACCTTTAGACGCAAGAATAGGAATTAAGCACGCTACCTAACCCACTTGTTTGTAAGGTTGGCAAGGGTATAGATAAGCCATTGCACATTTACTTATGTTTGGCACACAGTGAATGAAATTGGGGAGGAGGGAAGGGGATACTTGTTTAACCTACCTTACTAGTACGTGGAGTGGAAATGAAGGAGATTATGAAAAAGAATGCAAATATAAACGTGTCCCTTTCAAATAACTTATACTATTCCAAATTTTTGCTCCGGATTCTCTTTATGTTTTTCTCCAATAATCTAAGATTTCCTTTGTTTTTCCCATCCTCTTGTTTCCACTCGAATTTAGTGGAAAAGAAGTAGCCACATATACACATGATTCTTCCCCTTCATCGTATCGATTGCCCTGCCTTTCCCATCGTTTTGTCTATCAAATAGTCCAAAAACACTTCCCTGCCTTCCCTTCTCCATCATTCCCCTCCTACCAAACAAACCTTTACGAGTCCTAGACATGGAATGGCTTTTAATAAAATTTATGGAATGGGAAAAAATGAACGGAGCAATACAAGCATGTCAATCTGATATAAATGCCCTGTGTGTTATGAATAATACAAGTGACACCGTGCTAAACTAATGGTTTAGAAATTCCCGAGCTACATCCCAGCAAGCGCACTGCGTAGATACTTTTTGGTGAAATAAACCCTAGCTAAATTCTACTCTTGTTGTGTAGTTTGCGTCCATAATCGATCAAAGAAGCACAGCAATAGGAACAAGGCTCCGATTTCTGATTTGTAGGTTAGCTTTCAATTATTTGAGCGTTCATTTAATAGTCAAAACTTGAACAGAAAAAAAAAAAGATCAAAAACTTTGCTATTTCTATCTTCAGAATAAAAGCATCTACAATCCATCTATCAGAAACATGTTGATCGCTGCCGGTACTGGGAAAAACTTGCTCCCAGAGGTATCAACTTCCCTCTTCATCGAACTCTTTACTAGGACAACTATCCCGCCACAGGTTTCTACAAAAACTTCGTAATACTCTAGACAAGTTAAACTTTATGAAGTTGTGTTCTACTCTGGTCCATGCTGGCAGGCAGTGCATCATGCGCTCAAATCTTTGTCCGAGTTCCATCCGGATGTTTTCGGACCCTTGCCATCAGGACTAATGGCACCACCGTTTTCGATACTAATCAAGGGAGTTGCTTCGCCTTCAGTGGCCTGGTATTTCATACAAAGGTTTCAGTCACAATAGCAGATATACAGAATGCGAAAAAACGATAGTTATCACAGTTCGAACAAGTTACAGACAAAGAACCATGAACGCAGCTTAGATTGTCTGTATATGAATGGTGCAAAATGTTTTTGTATTTAGCACGTAGCTTGGGATTTAGCATCTATTGATTATATCCACTGAAAATATACAGCACATACTTTGTATTACGGGGATCAACTGGAGAAGCTTCTAATCTCTTTCAAGTTCCTAGATGCAGGATTCTTAGTTTCAGTTCATTCACAGTTTTCGCATAGCTACAGTGATTGATGCATGAAACGTTTCCGGAATAAGCTGTAGGCTTAAATGTCATTGGCCTAAGTGCAGGGCTGGCGCAGTGACTTCATAATAACTTAGCAGTGCTATGTCCAAAAAGGGATGTGTAATCCGCAAAAATTGACTGTTTGTATGTTTCCAGTTAAGGACTCTTAATGCTAATTACTCTGCTGGCATGCACCGCTTAGTTCAATCGTAATGATAGACAGTTTAATGATCTGTATCATATAGATCGACAAGATCAGCCAGAGGTTGGAAAGTCGAACACAAGGTTTTTATAGATGATTCTGCAAAGATGACATTGGCTACCGCCTGACTTTGAATGCGGACTTACGGAACACAGAATACTAGCATCATCTACGTTAGTGAGTTATGAACTAGATGGCATTTAAAATGAGCTGATGAACTGTTACTCTGTAAGCATAAACACAGGCAAATTGATACCATACTCATCGTAAGGATAAGGACTTGAGATCAACATACAGCGTAACTAGTTGACATTTTCTACTAAGGATATAGAGGATTATACTATGATCCCACATTAGCTAAGCAATGCTCCTGATGCTCCTCTTTGAGTTAAGGATGCTCCTCTTTGAGTTAAGTTATTTAGTTGAGCAAAGCTCCTGAGACTATAATTGGTTGCAAACATTTTGCAAGTAGACTGTAGAGATGGCTTAATAAGTATCCTTGAGTCATTGCAAATTTCTGAATTTCATATTTTGAAATTGCTGGAGTATGAAGCCAGATACAAAACGAAAATGGACTTCACAATTTACAAAGAAAATAATGAGTAATCTATGCTCCGGTTCAGCAGGCTCAGGCACAGCCTCTCCAACTGTTGTACCTTCAATGGGACCACCACCCTTCTTTAGTAGTTTTAAGAGGGTGATGCATACCCAACACATGCTCATGGACAAATCAAACCTCTAGGATGCACAGCCGGCTGATTATTGCCATGACAAGCACCATTGGTTAAGTGCTTCATAATCATATTTCTTTACAATCTTCCAGAAGCATATATACATACAAATCCCATTTCTCCCCACTTAAATAGATATCATGACTTGTTTGCTATGATTAGCTGATCAAGCACGCTGTCGTCCCCAATTTATCTCATTTGTGAAAACCATGTCTCGAAAAATCTCTTTTCGACATGATTTTTCACTTATTATTTATAATTTCAAACTAAAAAGGTTCTTTAAGATAGACTTGTATGTATAATAAAGATCTGTTTGTATAATTAAGATCTGAAGATATAATTTCAGCAGTCTACAAGAGGTGTTTATACAATGTTTTTTTAATTATCAGATGCACTTCTCCCAATATCCCGTGCAAATAGTCCATCTAATTCTATATTCCATACTTACAACAAGGATAAAACACAATGAATCTTTTAATGAGACCAAGGTCTCTTATTTGGGAATAGAGAAAATGTACAAAATATAAGAAATACAAACTACATCAGATCAATGTTTTAAAACGTGTTTGGAGCGGCAGCTTAAGCGGACGCTTAAGCGGTCGAGGCCCTCTGCCGCCTGAAAATGGCCTTAAGCGCTAGCTGAGCGGGCCAGCAAAAAACGGCCACTTAATGCCCACTTGAGCCGCTTAACCGCCCGCTTAAAGACCCTGTCTAGGCGGTTGCTTTGGCCCGCTTAATTGAAAAACACATGCTGGACCCAAAATAAGGCCCAAACTTGTTGCTGGCCCAGTAGGGGGGTTAAAAAAAAACTTATGGAAAAGTAATGCCTGCTCCATTTATTCATTATATACCTCATACTCCTGTAACAGATCTTTACGCTGCACCTATATTAGTAGGTACATTGTTCGTAAATCACGGTACATGTATTTGTACCAATTATAAACCTTTATACCTAATTAATTTATATATGTATATAAATGGTATGTATGCATGTCTAGTGCTCTACTATGTACTATTGATGTACTACATGTCTGTTTGTATGTACTAGTTCACTGTTGTGTACTAGTGTATGTATTTAATAGTTATATACTATATGATCTTTATGTATTTATATACCATATCCATATGATCTGCATGTACTATTGATGTACTACAGTCTGTACATATGTATGTATGTATTTATATACCATATCCATATGATCTGCATGTACTATTGATGTACTACAGTCTGTACATATGTATGTATGTACGTACATATGTATGTATGTATGTATGTATGTATGTACGTACTAGTTCTCTACAATACTATGTAGTAGTATGTGTATGTACTAGTTATATACTATATACTATTAAGTCCAGATATGTATAAAAGTTCCTATATAATGATAATTTATACATGAATATGTACAATTTTATACAAAATTACATAGGAAATAAGCATCCGCTTTTTCAAAAAGCGGCCGCTTGAGCACCCGCATGGCGCTCAAGCGGCCACAAGGTATTGTCCGCACGCCTCCTGCTTCCCGCTTTTTAAAACATTGCATCAGATTGTTCAACATATTATTATCATTTATATAATATGATGCATTACACATGCCTCCTTCCTAGAGACTTTAGCCCAGTAAAATGCATTACAAATGTCGTCCTGATTATGTCTATAGAAGAAATTGAGAGACAGAATCTTGTAGAATTCCACTCCTTTCAAACCTGTCATAACATGCCAGCCCATAGAAAATCATGAATCCTGACTAACAAATCGTGATGGACTCCATGGGGAGATATCCATGTATAGCTTGTTAATGTTAAGCCTATTACTTGAGGACTGAATAACGTCACTGGGACCAGTCTTCCTGGATATGGGATTATTAAGCACTTGATGACAAGGTTATTGCTATCCAGCTTAATTAATGACAGATATTAATTCGAGTCCCAGCTTTAGTCGAAGATGGAAGATTCGAGTGTGATATATGATCACAATGTTTTGGTCAGAGCCTCAGACACTTCCCGAAGGTTGCTGTGTCCGTGTCTGACATGTGTCCAACACGGACACGCTGTAGATGCACCACTGAAACAGCTTCGACACAGACACGCTGTGGATACAGCTTCAACCTGTCCAGCTTCATATTTTTATTTGCAAGCTGGACATGTCCATGACACTTCATGTACATGGCCGGCCCAGACAACATAAGACCTAACTAGAAAGAGATGCAGCCGAGTAGACTCAATTCTTTGTTATTCTCTGATTTCCCGAGTATAAGTACAAAAGTAGACTTCAGTTTCAATTTCAACCGGAACCCAGACTCCTCGACCAAACCCCAAATCCTCACCAAAACTCTCATACCTTCACTAGAGAGTTGACCGACAAGCCTCCCCCCTCTAATTGTTGTTGTCCCCGAAGAGAAAGCATACATCTGTCTCTTGCAGCAGTTGTTGGAAGTAGCAATTAGGTGATGGAACTGCTGCAAGCAGCCACCTCAAGGAGATGCAGCTGCTACAAGTAGTTTCTACAACAGCAGTCACTAGGAATTGAAGCTACCATAAGCTGCAACCGTTTGCAGCAGGAGCTGCCAACACTTAGAGCAGCCACAAGTAGCAACTTCCTTCCCTACTAGGAACTCCTTCCCTTTTATTCCTCTAGATTTTCTTCTCTTGTTCCTTTTTCTTCTTCCTCCTCATCCTACGTCATTGGTTCTCCAATGTTGTCAACTCCTCCACCTGCCTCTTCTTCCTACTTCATTGGTCCTCCAATGTTGCCCACTCCACCTGCCTCTTCTCCCTACTCCATTGAAATCTCTCCTCCCCTCTGTTTCTTCCCACCAACATGTAGTCCTCTTGTTTTACTTTTGTCTCTTCCATCTACCCTTCACTCCTACATGACTACTATTCACGCTAACCTCCTCTTGCTTCACCACCACCACCACCAATAAACATCTTCCCTCCATCACTACTACCTTCCCTCCTCTTCCATGTACTCCACTCCTCCATTGGTATCGTAATAGTTAAATTGTTCCCGTTTACAATTAATTTCTAATGATTTCTTTGTAGTCCATCAATGATTGTATATTACAATATATCATTTTGTATGTTAACTTCGATATTGATTAGTATAGTGGGTTTGAATACATGTGAATATGATGTAGGTATCCATGGTGATCTTTGTGTGTGCATATTGTTGAGGACTGTGGATCTTGTTGTGTTTTACAAATAAATTATATAGATATACACGTGTAATTGTATACATATGTAAATATATGTATGTATCTATGTGCATATGTATATATATTGTCGTGTCCAACGCCGTGTCCTTGTCTTATATTTTTTTTTAAATTGTCTTGTCCCGTGTTTGTGTTTGTGTTTGTGTATGTGTCTGTGTCTGCGTTTATATCCAGGTTCATGTCCGTGCTTCTTAGGCTGCCTAATTAGGGACCGTTTGGATTGAATCGTTACAAATACTAGTTTACACGTGAAAATTTTGTCTAAGTTGATGGAAGTAACTACTGTGTGTATTTCACTTTACATTCTAAAACAATATGCTGCAATTTCAAGTCACGACCAAGTTTATCAGGATTCACAACTGCAACTTCTGTTCCCGTCCAACATACTTTAATGTGCTGGACTGCTGACTGGACATCTAAGAAACTCCCCAACAGATGCCGACAGATGCGAGGATTTACATTCCATCAAATTTGCCTCTTAGGCCACCAACCAGCTACCTATAGAAATACCATGGATCTATCAACCAAGATTGTACCTTCTACCTCATGAATAAATACATTTAACGATTATCAATCGACAAAGAGAGAGAGAGAGACGAGTGAACATATTTCATCTGTTCTGCAGATGGTTCAATTAGTGACTGTCTGAACATGGTTTGCTGGGCAACATCCTTATAACTCATTTTGTAAGTCTTAGCCTTACTTGTGTTGCAACATTAGGTCATTTTGTCTCAGTACAGTTTATTTTGACTTGCTAAATCTATCTTCTTTAAGTAAATCGGTCAGGGCCTTGGGAGGGGAATCTTCTTTTGCTTTGTCCACCACAGTGCATCTATTTTCACTTCATCATTTCCCTTCTTGTGTTGCACATCTTCAACTGGATCCTTAAGGAAATATGCATATGGATTACTTCCAATGTTTAAATATCTGATAAGAGGATGCACTAGCTTGGGCCTGTTTATGCATCAATCCGAAAATCTAACCACAACTACCAGCATCAAACTTCTTAAACTGGATCAATGGGTGGTTACGAACCCGGCCACTGAGACACGGTTTTGTGATTCCTTCCATCTTATTTAAAGTTTCATCCCCATTCCTCACTATAATGAGAAATATTAACTACTTATCAATGTACAAAGAAAATACTATTATCAAAACTAAAACATCCCATTAATAAGAGTACATTTGCTTCATTTTCATGACATTAGCAGCAGCAGGAAACACATCTGTAACACGTTCCTTACTATACTATTAATGTATAGGGTAAAGAAATTGAACCTTTCTTTATAACACAGCTGTCTGTGTGCCTGTGGTACAAGATTTTAGTGTTCACTCCAGTAAGTTGGTTTTTATGTTATAAGCATCCACGTCTCAACTTCTGAATGTGATATTCATACTTATTCTAAACGATGTCCGGTCTTCTACTCTTGAGGCACAGATATTATAATCACAACAGTATGCAGAAGACAGCAAAACACAGTTGTTGGTTTCTACTTTCTAGTGTGTATTCTATCAGATGCCTTACAACAAATCAGCAACATTATGGAGCTCAACTGAGGGATGCATGTCATCGCATCGCACATCCCATTGGCTGGGAGATGTGCACAAGTGGAGCATGAACCTTATGTCAAGAGCTTCTGTAGGTCGAAGCTAAAATCATATTTGACTAGAATGTGTATGAAAAAAGGGAATGGAAGCTTTAAATAGCCACTTTCACTAGGATATAGATATAAGGATGAGCTTGGCCGCGTACCAAACTACCAATTATACCTTTCACTTTTATATGATTCCTTGCACTGAAAGAAAAAAAAAACATTCCCACAAAGGCATTGAGGATCCGAATTGCGTGACAAAATTCTTCACTTTCTTGCCTGGTCTCCCAGACTTTATCAAATTAGAGAGGAACAATGTCACCTTTCTGGAGTACTCTCTCATACACACGTAACTTTAGACTTGCATGCTGTATGAAGACTAGAATGAAAGTGGAAGGATGATTAATGAATGTATTTTTGCTCCAATCAGGGCAGCCACGAGCCTTAGATTGGGTCATTTTCTCACAGCACTACAGACAATTTCTTTCTATGTATCAAAACTCTCTATCCTTTCTTCCAATTGCCAACATTTTCCCATGTGTGTCTGTATTTTCTTTTTGTAAAAGAAAGATACATCGAATTGCCGAGCCAACCAACAAGCTATTACTGCAGTCCCAACATGGGGTTGTCCGTAATCAGCAAGAAATGGTTGTCTCTACCATAAGGACCTTGAAGCTTTTCTTATAGAAGATATGATTCAATGATACCACTCTCTGCATGATTGGAACCTACAACATCATGTTCTTGAGACATACGTTCTAAGTTAATAGACTAAGAGCCCTTTTTATAATAGGAAAGAAACAATGGATCATTTTTTCCCTAAGAAATCCAGGGGAGCAAATGGGATTAGGTAGATAATGGATACATGGTGTTGCACTTATGGATCTATGTGGTGTGTAGCTAAAGTGTATAGCATCCCGCTTACGTGTACATTCACAAGAATGAAGCTCAAAGGAGTTGATGGAGGCAGACAAGTGGAGCAAGTAGTTTATTGAATGTAATATGAACCTTAACTGGCTTGACATGCTAAAATCATTTAGAGAGAAGGGACACAGGTGGTGTATGGCCATTGTCAGCGCATAGCAAGTTATTGGGTTATGCCCCAGAAATTTGTCATGTTTGGTTGCCATTTGAGTTTGAACAGGAGCTTAATTCCCACCCCGCTCAAGCATCTGAACCCTCTCGCCACATTTGCATGGAGGATTCTAAACCTTGCTAATAATTGACATATGATCTCGATGGTTAGGAGTGTGCAAATGTGCATTGATTGTGCGTGGAAGTAGCAATTGCATTGATTTTATGTGGAAATAGTGTTTCACACTATTGCATGTCTGTGTCATCGTGTCCCGGTGCATTCAGATATATTAGAAAGTTATGATTAGATAAGGGACCTAGAAACGTCACTTTATTCGGAGTTGGCCTTTGTGAGAATTGACATTTCCCTCAGCATCGTCTCTATGTCTCTATGATACCAAGAAGTGTGTTATTACTCTTCCTTTCTCAAATTAGCAATCTATCTGTGAGTTGCTCCCTTTAGGCATTGGAAAGGCCCACTATAAAGCAACTTAGTATTTGAAAGATACAGAAGGGACTTTAGCAGGTGGACATAAAAGGTCAAACAAATCGCATGGTATCACTTATCCCACATTTTCACTAAACAGAGACATATTTTGATTCCCTTTTGCATGAGAGCCCAAGACTAAAAGAGTTACAGCATATATCCCAGACGAAGAGGTCACAAAAATTGTTTTTGACATGTATGCTCTAAAGGTGGGTAGTCCAGATGGCATACATGACCAATTTAAACATTAACGGAACATTGAAAGGAGATATTTTAATTTACAAGAAGCTTGCAATTCTAACCATGTTGATGGGGACATGCAAAGCCTTCATCTGTCTTGTACCTTGATGGAACCTAGGTGATGTAGGACATCATGCTCATCCAAAGTCTGGCTAGGGTTTGACGCTTCTTGATTAGAGTGTGTCACGATGTATTTAAGTTTGTCTTTGATTTAGTTGTTTTGTTTGGTTTTTATCTAGGATTTATTATGCAATTGTTTTAATTTCAGGATCTAAGTGTAATAACAGGGACTTGTGGGTTCTCAATTTATTAGTTTTATTTGTTATATCAACAAGGTCATCAGCAAAAAGAAGCCAATTAAGGCTTCCCACAAGTTCTCTATATAAGTCTATGCCCGAGGGTATGCTTCCTAGTAATGCAAACCACGTTGCAAAACAAAGTATATGTACACACACCCACACATATGTGTGTCTGTATATATAATTAATATAGAAAACACCAAAAGATCTGCAAGATTTCAAAGAAAGTTAATCATATTTCCTAATTTAAAAATTTATACGTGTGTGTGAAGTAATTCACACTTCGAACTCCAAAGATGACTCATTTCCCAATTCAAGCAACACAAACAAATAAATAGTCCTGATCTCGACAGTTCCTTGCACCCTTTCCTCTCTATGTTTTGGAAAGAGAGATCCACATCATGAAGGGCTCGCGGCACAGGATCCTACCTGTGATGATCATGTGGTCTATATGGAAGAGTAGATTCAAGCAAAGGTTTGTATGTGGGGAGATTAATAAAGAACGGTTATGGACTGATATAGTCCATACTCCCAAGATCAAATGCAAAGATAAGTTTTTGGGGTATCTGATGTACAAGAGATAGTGGAAGTAATTGACCCTTCATCTCTTACCATGAAGATTAGAGGCTTGATGGTAATGGAGAGGATACGTGTATCACACTTGACCTATAGGTGGGAAACAATTTACGAGTTTTTCTCTTTGTGTACAAGAAAAACTTTTGAAATGGTTTTTTGGGGTTTTTCGGAAGGTGTATTGTTTGACGTGGACGTTTTGTTTTGGCTAGATTATTTCTGCCAGCTGTCAAAGGTGTCGATTTAATTAAAAAAAATATGAACTAAACCCATAGTGCATGTGTTGGATGAATACAAACCTCCGAATTAATTAGAAAAATATATGAATTAAGCCCATAGTGCAAATTACCCTGGGATGAAACCGACAATCATCATCATCATCTAAGCCTCAATCCCAATCATGTTGGGGTCAGCCACATGGATCCTTCTTTTCCAATCAGCTCTGCTATGGGTCATATTATGTGAGATGTAAAGATTCAAAATATCTCTATATAATCTCTTCACATGTTAACTTAGGCATGCCTCTTCTTCTTTTAAGCGTGCTTGACTCAATATCATTGCTTTGTATAGGTGCATTAGCCGGTCTATGATGCACATGTCCATACCATCTCAGTAGGGCCTCGCGCAACTTGTCCTCAATACTCGCCACCCACACTTTGTTCCTAATATGGCCATTTCTCAAACAATCTTTTCTTGTCTTCCCCACACATCCATCTCAGCATACGCATTTCGGCCAAATTTATTATGTTGAGACCTTGTCACTTCACTGCCCAGCATTCGCTCCCATATAGCATCAATGGTCGTATAGTTGTTCTCTAAAACTTAATTCTTAATCTGAGAGGGATCTTTCTAGTCACATAATACTCCAGTTGCACTCCTCAATTCAATCATCTATGATCTTGTGACAAGTATCATCTTGAACATCCCCGTCTATTTGAAAAATTGAATCCAAGTAACAAAATTTATCACATTTGATACATCCACTCCGTCCAACTTGGCCCCACCATTCACAATTCTAGATTGACTGAAAGTGCAATGACCAAGTTTTGCTCCAATTAATCATCAATCCATTTGATGCCAACACATTTCTTCAGAGTTCAATTGTATCATTCAATCCATCTTTAAACATAATATCATCAGCCAATAACATGCACCAAGGAATATCATCTTGAACATACATTGTCAACTCGTCCATAACAAGAACAATAGATATGGGTTGAGTCATGAGTGTTGATCCTTGATGTACCCCAACTGTGATAGGGATGAAACTAATATTATATTCAAAAAATCAAAATGCAGATGAAACCCACAATATATAAACTACAAAAGTTGCAGTAACAATTTAATAACATTACAATCCAAGAAATGTATATATTATAGAATAGTGAAAAATTACTATAAATCGTGAGCATGGTTATCAGAACCGAACCGGACCGACCGGTTGAACCGGGAACCGGTCACTCTACCGGGTCGGTTCCCTCCCAAAGCCGGAAATGAAGTCTGACCGGTATCAAACCGGTGAACCGGCGAACCGGTCCGGTTTCAGCTGAACCGGCCGGTTCTCTCACTTAAAAGTAAATGTATTTTTGCTGCTATTTTTGTTAATTAATATTGAATACTATATACATGTTGGTATGTAAATGTCCATCAATAGAATAATATTAGTTATTTGGTCTGTTTATCAAGTTATTGTGAGCAGTTTTGCTAGTATTCATGTTTCATAGCGTTTGCAAGGACATTTTCTATGAGTATCAAAGATATTTATATATTTTTAAACTATTAGTGACATCATGCTGACGTCATTGGTTGAATCGGTCAGACCACTAGTTGAACCAGTGAACCAGGAACCAGAGGTCTCACTGGTTTGCTTACCGGTTCGAGTCTGACAACCTTGATCATGAGAAAGAGGAAGAAGATGATGTATATTAAATAGTGAAGTGAAGCTGAGGGAGAGGAGACAAAAATGACAGATGAGAAGAGGATGTGTTGATCCTAATTTCATGATGCTTGTGGAGGAGGACGTGTGTTGAAGTAGTTAATGGAATAGGAGTGGAATGTAACAATCATGGATCGGTCAAAATTGCAAAATTTCAATTGAAAATTTGGTTTCAACCACTACTAGACATCGAAATCAACGTGCCAAATTGCCAAAATTTTTGAAATGCAATTCCACTAAAAAATTGGGAAAAATCTAAAAAAAATCTTTAAAATATGAGGGACACCCCCCTCAGTTAAATGAAACCATCATCATCATCATCATCATCATCTAAGCCTCAGTCCCAACTATGTTGGGGTCAACTACATGGATCCTTCGTTTCCATTCAGCTCTATCATGGGCCATATTCTGATTGAGATGTAGAGATTCAAAATCTCTCTTTATAAGCTCATCCCATGTTAATTTGGGCCTTCCTCTTCTTCTATTTATAGTGTTTGGCTCAATAGCATTGCTTCGTATAGGCGCACTAATAGGTCTGCGTTGCACATGTCTGTACCATCTGAGTCGGCCCTCGCGCAACTTGTCCTCAATGCTCGCCACCCCCACTTTATTCCTGATATAGTCATTTCTCAAGCGATCTTTTCTTGTCTTCCCACACATCCATCTCAGCATACGCATTTCAGCCATGTTCATCTTGTTGAGACCTTGTTTCTTCACCGCCCAACATTCACTCCCATAGAGCATGGTTGGTCGTATAGCTGTTCTATAAAACTTACTTTTTAACCTGAGAGGGATCTTCTGATCGCATAATACTCCAGTTGCACTCCTCCATTTCAACCATCCTGCAGTGATCCGGTGACAAACATCATTTTAGACATCCCCGTCTGTTTGAATAATAGAGCCCAAGTAACGGGATTTATCACATTTTGGTATATCTACTCCGTCCAACTTGGCTCCATCATTCACACTGCGAGATTGTCTGAAATTACAATGCATATACTCCGTTTTGCTCCTGCTAATCATCAATCCATTTGATTCCAATGCCTTTATCCAACGTTCTACTTTATCATTCAATCCATCTTTAGTTTCGTCAATCAAAACAATATCATCAGCACCAAGGAATATCATCATGAACATTATTTGTCAACTCATCCATAACAAGAACGAATAGATATGGGCTGAGTGTGGATCCTTGGTGTACCCCAACTGTGATGGGAAAAGTTGGTGTCTCTCCTCCAAGAGTCTTGACACTAGCAGTAGAGCTATCATACATGTATTTGATCAAGTCAATGTATTGGATTGGCACACCATTTTTCTTCAAAACCATCCACAACACTTCTCTGGGTACTCGATCATAAGCCTTTTCTAGATCGATAAACACCATATGAAGATCTTTTTTGCTTTGTCTATACTTCTCCATAAGCCTCCTTATCAGAAAAATAGCATCTGTTGTTGATCTTCCAGGCATGAAACCAAATTGGTTGTTTGATACCTGCGTTATAGATCTTAACCTCTGCTCAATAATCCCCTCCCAAAGCTTCATCGTGTGACTCATCAGCTTGATACCTCTGTAGTTTGTACAGCTCTGAACGTCACCTTTGTTCTTGTAGATGGGGACTATAGTACTATTTCTCCACTCATCCAGCATCTTCTTGGTCTTCATGATCTTGTTAAAGAAATTTGTTAACCACGTAACTCCCTCATCGCCCATACTCTTCCATACATCAATGGGAATACCGTCTGGTCCGCATGTCTTTCTCATTTTCATCTTTTTCAAAGCATTCTTGACCTCAAATGGTGAAACTCGTCGTGTAAATGATATCTCTTGTATTCATGTCACACGAGTCGCTAACATTATATGCAGTATCTCCATTGAAAAGCTTATGGAAGTAATTTCTCCACTGGTTCTTGATATTATCGTCCTTCACCAATACTCTACCATCTTCATTCTTGATGCATTTTACTTGACTCAAGTCTCTTCCTTTCCTTTTTCTTATACGATACATTTTATATATATCTTTTTCCCCTTCTCTAGTGTCCAGCTTCTTATACATATCATCAAAGTATCCAGACCTTACCTCCCGAACAACCTTTTTAGCTTTTTTCTTTGCTTGCTTGTATCTTTGGAAAGTTGCATCGTCTCCAGATTTGAAAAGCTCCTATAGATCTCCCTTTTCAGTTTAATAGCCTTTTGTACTTCATCATTCCACCACCAAGTCTCCTTCTGTGGAGGCCCACAACCTTTAGACTCCCCCAAAACCTCTTTGGAAATTTTTATTATTCAGGAGCTCATGTTATGCCACATAGTGTTAACATCTGACTCCAAATTCCAAGTTGTCTCCTTGATGAGTTTATCATAAAAAGTCAATTTCTTTTCTCCTTTAAGATTCCACCACTTGATCCTACTATCTTGGTTTCTGTTATGCTTGCCTTTATTGATCTTCATGTTAATATCCAAAACCACCAACCTATGTTGGGTCGTGAGTTCTTCACCAGGAATCACTTTACAATCCTTGCATATGTTACGATCCACCCGCTTTGTAAGGAGGTAATCAATTTGGCTACAGTTTAGTATATTTTCACTCACACATGTAGGAGCACCCCACCCTATACCAACATATGATAGTATTGCATAATTAGGTGTATTTATGTATGTAGATCATCGTGGTAATATTTAATGACTTTATTCCTTTATTTGGTTGTTGAAATCATCCAAATTTGCATCAAAAACTTGTGTCAACATGAGCGGAAATGTCGAAATTACGATCTAAATTTTTATTTATGAACCATCGGCAGTGAAATGAAAAACGTTTTGAGCGGCCGCTTAATCGGCTCAACAGCCCAGCCGTTTAAAATACCCCCTGAGCGTCCGATTAATCGTTTTCCAAAAAATGAGTGCTTTTTTTCCCGCTTAACCCGCTTAATCCGCTTAATCAACCGCTTAGACCCATTTTTTTAGAAAACTACTGCAAGCCTGTAACATTAAGTAATTTTTGAAAGTAAAATAATTATTGACTGTAATATATTAAACTTATATACATTACATGTTCTATGATAAGCCTTAGTTAATTTAATATGCATACTTTGTATGTAAGCCATAGTAATCGGGTTATGTTGTATATCCAAGTAAATTACATGTAACTAATCATGATATAGATTTTAGAATGCATACTTTTGTTAAATGTACTGTTGTAATTTATGATCAAGTGATATGTAAATGTAGCAATAAGTTAGTAAGGTATCAATGATAAGTCTGTTGTAATGTGATGCAAAATAGTTATTGTATCATGTATATATACTTAATACTTTTTTGTTTTATAGTTGTATAGGGTGTTTTATGTGTGACAAGTGTATTGTTCAATAGTTTAGCTATAATCATTGTTTTATAGTTGAGTTATAAAGTATTTGGGTGTTTAGTATTGTTATTTAGGGTGTTTAGATATGTATAAAGGTTCCAAAAAGTATAGTATATGTATGCATACATGTGCATTTTTTTTATAAATTGTATAGAAAATCAAAACCTGTTTTTTCAAAAATCAGCCGCTTAATCGGCCGCTTACCGCTTAACCAGTTACAAGGTGTTGTCCACACGCTTACCGCTTAACGCTTTTTAAAACATTGACCATCGGAAATGTCCCTTAACCTAAAAGAAGCAGAGGCAAACCTAAATTAACTTGGGAAGAGCTTATAAAGAGGGATTTTGAATCTTTACATATTGATCAGAGTATGTATGACCTATAACAGAGCTAATTGGAAAAGAAGGATCCATGTAGCCGACCCCAACATGGTTGGGATTGAGGCTTAGATGATAATGATGATGATGATGGTGATGCACCATCGGAAATGGCATCTAAACCAACATTTTAAACTATGACAACAATAGACATAGAGGATGTCAAAGGGGAGTAGACTATTAGTTAAGCATGAGCAAGATGACACATAAGGAGAAGGGAAGAAGAGGATGGGCTAATGGGAAGCAGAAGGAAGAAGAGAACGGGCTAATAGGGAGAAGGAAGAAGAACAATGATGCTTCTAGGAGGTTGCATGAATTGTTGGACATGTGTCTAAGCATGGCAATTTTTCCTGACTTGTCGTGGCCCGACCCGACCCTAAAACCGCAGATCAACAGGTTTTGAGTAGGCGCGGGCGAGACTGTCACGTGTTGATCATTGCCTTGGCAAGACACAGGTCACACCCAATTTCATTAGGTGTGTTTGTCGCCCATTCTAGAATAAATTGTGTTGATTGTCAACTTCCCATTTCTTAGCAACGAGAGCGGCTAGACAAAAACCAAGCTACATGTCAAGATAGATTGGTCTGAGTCTAGAGGAGGTTGGAGCTACGGAGTTGTTGTTGCCAAGAACGAATGAGGCAACTACGTTGTTGTCCCTCTTATGTTGGTAGTGGAAGCCGTGAAAAAGGCAATTGTGCACACCAAATCGTGGTTTAGGGATTGAAGCTGAGAGCATGGAGGGAGACACTGCCAGCCAAGAGCTATGATTTTGTTGTGTCTAAGTTAGTTGACAGGTTGCAAAAGTAGCTATCAGAATCCGCCAACATCACTATTGCAAGATGGATTATTGCAAGGACCAGGGCAGTTCTCATTCTTGACTATCATCAGAAGATCTCATCCATATCTGATCCTCCGCAGAGGTCATCCATTTTCCTTCTCCTAAGGTTGCCAGTTGCCGAAGCCTTTGTTATGCTACTAGAATCTGCCACGGCTAAGAATATCGAAGCAACTCTTGGCTCAGAGTTAGACGATCACCGTAAACACCTTGCAGTCCTTTTGAACCATGACATTCACCAGAGTCAGAAGTGTGCAACAAGCTGAATCTTAGAGTAGGGTCGAGGGGGGAAGGGGAATAGGGTCAGGGGAGGATGGGGAAGCAATTGATGTTGAGAGTAGTTGGTACGGCAGACAACATGGTTGGTGTGAAGCTGTGGAGTTCGTGGGGCGTTGGTTGTGGAAACGTATGCCAGATTAGCGAGGGATAAGCAAGGAGCAATATTTAAAAAGAGGAGCATAGCTTGCTGGAAAGATAAGTAAAATAATACTATTAATACAGTTCCGCCCATAGTTTTTTGGGCGGCCAGGCGTTGGCCATGGACGCTCAGTCCGCCTAGGCAGAGGCCTAGGCATTCCTAGGCTTTTTTTTCTTTTTTTTACATTTTTATATGTATAATATGTTTTTTTGATATTAAAAAAGAGGAGGCAAGGTAGGCGTCAACAGTAAAAAATAAAAGAAAAAAAGAAGACGCACGCAGGAAGAGAAGGGAGGGGGAAGAGGAGGTGGACATGCATAAGAAGAGGAGGTAGGAAAAAGAGGAGGTAGGAAAAGGAAGAGGCAGGAAGAGGAGGCATGAAGAGGAAGAGGAAGAGACAAAGGAAGCAAGGGGTGATTGGGCGACTCAACAGTCATATTGTAAGAAGAGGAAGAGAGAGGAGGAAGAGGAAGAGGGGAAGAGGCGGGAGAAGAGGAGGGGAAGAGGCGGGAGAAGAGCATGTAGGGAAAAAAAACTACAAATATAAAAATTACCTCACGCTTGAGTTGTACGCAAGAAGTAGCGGCGTCGGCTACTAGGTTGTCGCTAAAGCTTGGGTGTAGTGTTGTATGTAGCCTGTGTTGATGAGAGCCTGAGAGAGGAGGGGAGAAAGGACGAGGGTGAGGGGGAGAAGTTACTAAGAGATAGTCGTTGTGGGGGGGAGAGGGTCAGAGCGTCGCATCGTAGGGAAGAGTCGAGGAATAGAAGAAAAGTGATTTGTTGCCTTTTTATAGACCTTTAAAGCAGGCCCAATAACTGCCCAGCCAAGCCACCCATAAAGGTTGGGCGGCCTCTCTTCTTTTCTTTTTTTTTTTGTGTGTGTGTGTGTGGGGGGGGGGGGGGGGGGGGTTGCCGCCTAGGAGGGTGCTTGTACAACTTAGGTCCTGCCTGATGCATAGTTGTTGAGGTGTCCGCCTAGGTGTCCAGATGCCCAAGGAGGGTCCACCTAGGTCGTCGACTACCTAAAATGGATATTGGGCGCCTAGGTCGGCGCTTGGACAGTTTTTCCCATGGATCATTTTGTTTTGTATAATGTCATTTTGACATCTATAAGCCATAAGTGCTTTCCATGCATTTTTAGGCTACTACCTCACTCTTAGCTGACAATTTAGGGTGTAGAGCATAAAATACACAACAAATACCTTAAATATGTGATATATGTTACATATCGTACATATAAAAAATGAAAAAATAAATATAAGGTCATACACAGGCACTCAGCCAAGCCAGCCCACCGTCCAGACGCCTTTACAACTATGGGGACTGATGTTAACAACCTCAAGTTTTTTTGGTCTGATTGGAAACTTTGCACATCCATATAGCTTTGTTTACCAATGATCTAATCAATGTTTAAAATGTCGACAAAATTGTCGAAATTTTACCAATTTTATCAGTGTCGTTGGCAATCGTACATCGAAATGGACTGAGAAGCTCTCGAAACATGCGGATCATTGTTTTTTTTTCACTTTTTCATATACTATGTACTACCTAGAGCATTTTTTTGCATAGTTTTGTGTCTTCAAGTCTATATTGTGCTTGTAAACTATAATGACTTAATTCATTGATTTCACCATTGAAAATTGACATCAAAATTCCTCATCGACATGCCCATCGAAACGATTCACGGTCATTCACTCACAAATGATGAGACCCCACCCCCCACATCTAATATGAAATAGTATTACATATTTGAGTAGATTTACACTAGTAGATCATTCTGGTAAAATTTCAAAAATTAATTCCTTAATATTGCCTTTCGAAACGCCAGGAACGCAATTGTCAAAATTTCTATTAAAAATTTGTCGAAATTTTTGTTTGTAGCCACCAAAACGGCATCGAAATCAGACATTTTCTTCCCTGGATCTAATAGTTGGCCAAGTCTGGTAACTATAGGTAATGCCACGTTGGTCTGAGTCGGGTCGGGTTCAAGTTAGACAAGTTTGGGTCTGGTTGAGAAAAACTCACCATTGCCATGCTTACATGTGTCCAACACAAACACGTTGTGGACACATTTTTGTTCTGTCGTATGTCTACAATCTGGTTTTAGTTAGGAGTATTTCGAGTCAATACTTTCTAGCTAGACCATAAACTTGCGAAAGATGGATTTGCGGGTTGAAACCCTTGACCCTAACCCGACCCGCAAATATTTTCGGGTCTATCGGATCTAACCCGTAAATCCACAATCCAACCAAGCAATTTTAAAATTAAAGCTATTACTAATCTAATCCTTGAAAAAAATTAAAAGTATAATCAATATATTTCAATGTAAGCAAACCTAAAATGTGTTTAAAACACATAAAAATTAATATACCTAAATAAGATTTTTAATCAAAAATTATAAAAAAAGTAGTATAATAAATCATATATAATTTATATATATGTTTATTACTGAAAATAATTAATCTGAAACTAATACAAACTAATCGGAAACTATGTAGAATTATCATCAATGAACATAATGAGGGATCGGCCATTGGCTGGGTTAAACTTTAATTTCATGGAACTAAACTTCGGCGAAGTTGGGCGAAGTTTCGCCGAAGCTTCGAACTTCGACCATGGGCGAAGTCGAATCCCCAATACTTTCTGTGAGCGTCGTAACTTATTAACATTACTAAATAAATAGTTCATATATGTTAGGCTAACAGTGTGCATTGTGGGAAAAAGTCAATTAGTATTGATGTTGTAAAGGATTAAATGTCTATAGTTACGACCTCGTCCAAACTTCAGGGCGAAGTTTTCCTGTTTTCGTCGAAGTTGAATTTTTTGTGTATTTTTGTCCCAACTTCTCCGAAGTTGTCGAAGTTTCCTCGATGTTAGCGAAGTTGGGGCACAGTTGAGACGACCCAGAACATTAATCCTAACTAGTGCCCTAACGACCATATAAGGCATTAGTGTCGCCTCCAACCCTCTTCAAAACTTCTAATATCAACTCCTATGTTTGTTGTTGCCACTCTTTCGAAGAGAGGGTCTTGTAACTACTATTTGGTTGTATATTGTAGATAATACATATGTTCAACACTTGAACTATATTTGTATGTGTATTGCACATTTGACCATTGCAAGCAACACATCCTGTTATCAACCTACCTAGGGCTAGAGAGTCATGAATCATGTTTTTGTGTTAAATTAACAATTATAAGGTAGAGATATAACATAATTAGAAGTTTCCTTCAAATTCACATCATTTTCTTCAAAAATCGGCATTGAAGTTTGTCAAAGTTTGCGTCTAAACTTCCTCAAAGTTTCCACAAACTTCCACTTCCACACCTGGCAAAGTCGACATGAAGACGAAGTCCTGCACCATGGTTGTACACACGACGAGTTTCACCATTTGAGGTCAAGAATGCTTTGAAGAAGATGAAAATGAGATAGGCATGCGGACCAGACGGTATTCCCATTGATGTATGGAAGAGTATGGAGGATGGAGTTATGTGGTTAACAAAGCTCTTTAACAAGATCATGAAGACCAAAAGATGTCGGATGAGTGGAGAAATAGTACGATAGTCCCCATCTACAAGAACAAAGGTGATGTTCAGAGTTGCACGAACTACAGAGGTATCAAGTTGATGAGTCACACAATGAAGCTTTGGGAGAGGATTATTGAGCAGAGGCTAAGACCTATAACACAGATATCAAACAACCAATTTGGTGTCATGCCTGGAAGATCAACAACTGATGCTATTTTTCTGATAAGGAGGCTTATGGAGAAATATAGAGAAAGCAAAAGAGATCTTCATATGGTGTTTATTGATTTGGAAAAGGCTATGATTGAGTACCCAGAGAAGTGTTGTGGATGGTTTTGAAGAAAAAAGGTGTGTCAATCCAATACATTGACTTGATCAAAGACATGTATGATAGCTCTATTGCAAGTGTGAAGACTCCTGGAGGAGAGACACCAACTTTTCCTATCACGGTTGGGGTTCACCAAGGATCCACACTCAGCCCATATCTGTCCGTTCTTGTTATGGATGAGCTGACAAAGAATGTTCAAGATTATACTCCTTGGTGTATGCTATTTGCTTATCATATTGTTTTGATCGACGAAACTAAAGATGGATTAAATGATAAAGTTGAACGGTGGAGAGAGGCATTGGAATCAAATGGATTGATGATTGGCAGGAGCAAAACGGAGTATATGCATTGTAATCTCAGCCAATCCTGCAGTGTGAATGATGGAGCCAAGTTGGACAGAGTAGATATACAAAAATGTGATAAATTTCGTTACTTGGGTTCTATTATTCAAATAGATGGGGATGTCCAAAATGATGTTTGTCACAAGATCACTGCAGGATGGTTGAAATGGAGTGCAATTGGAGTTTTATGTGATCGGAAGATCCCTCTCAGGTTAAAAAGTAAGGTTTATAGAACAGCTATATGGCCAAACATGCTCTATGGGAGTGAATGTTGGGCGGTGAAGAAACAAGGTCTCAACAAGATGAACGTGGTTAAAATGTGTATGCTGAGATGGATGTGTGGGAAGACAAGAAAAGATCGCTTGAGAAATGATATATCAGGAATAAAGTGGGGGTGGCGAGCATTGAGGACAAGTTGTGCGAGGGCCGACTCAGATGATATGGACATGTACAACGCAGACCGACTAATGCGCCTATACGAAGTAATGCTATTGAATCAAGCACAATAAATAGAAGAGGAAGACCTAAATTAACATGGGATGAGCTTATAAAGAGAGATTTTGAATCTCTACATCTCAACCAAAATATGGCCCATGGTAGACCTGAATGGAAACAAAGGATCCATGTAGCAAACCCCAACATAGTTGGGACTGAGACTTAGATGATGATGATGATGATGATGATGATGATGATGATGATGGTTTGAATATATAATGGGAATTTTGGGTCAATTCGGGTCTAAAGCCCAAACCTGGGCCCGATCCCTAAATAATTTCGGGTTCTTCGGGTACGGATCAGATTCGGGTTAGATTGAGAAACCTTAGACCCTAGCCCGCTCAAAAATCCGGGTCCACTGGCTCGAGTCTGGTTTTGCCAACATAATCTACAATGTTTCCAAGTTGGACACCTGTCTAGGATAAACACGACAGCCTCTAAGATGTGTATGTGCTTCCTAGAACGGTGAACAGGTTTCCCTACATGTTATCCAAAAAAAAAATCCAAAGAGCTATAAAAGGAAGATTCCCATGATCTAAAGGGGGTTGAACAAGTATTTAGGTACGAGTACCATTGCTTCTGGAGAAAATGTGCAATTAAAGGAAAGATATATTACTTCTAGTCCCTTTCTTTAATAGATATATAGACTACTCCAAGTTGTTGTAGTGATTCGTCATTGGGTCACTCCCAATTCAAACCTGCATTAAACATGATTTTAGACATGTGTGGAATTACTTATTATGCAAGCAGTATGGACTAATCTCAAGCTAATATAGCAAAGTTACTAAAAACAAAAAGGAAGTTTGGCAAATTGATCATTTATCCATCTGGGTTTGACAGATTATACTTTTTACTTTTCAACATAGGAGATGAAAAAGAAGGCTGAGGTCAGACAGAGAGTTGTATGCACAAAAGATGTTTTTACATTTAGTTTATTCAAAATCCTTTCCCTTACTAGGAATAAGACTAGTAAAGTTGTTGACATCCTCTCTCTGCTCCAAGGAAATATGTCCACATGTTCGTCTGTGTCTTTCTCATATTCATAAAGTCCAAGACATAGCATCCCAAATACTGCCTAGGCCCCTTTTCGCATTAGTTAATTGCTTTCCACTCCCAAAGATTTTTCAACAACTGGATTTGCCCTAACTCCACGTGTTGCTTGTTTAAACTAAGCAGAATGAGTATAGGTAAGTGAGGTTGAGAAATATGTCTTGCTTTGGTGTCCCAACCACTCTGTTTTAGATAGTATTGACAAACGACTAGGTAAATTTGAACAAAGAAGATGTGAAAGTGGAGGTGTTGGATCGAGTCCTATAAAGATCGCTCCCCTACCAAGATATCTTAATGTACACTTTCTGCGATTTTGTATGACGTAAACCATGAGAATATGCACGCTACATTTGTCAATGGGGTATAATCAATCCCGAGAGATGCTTGGTCACATCTCTGAATACCCCCTATTAGAAGACCCAAGTAAAGTAAAACTACGGCATCCAGCGGCTGCTGAGGAAGGCGAGGTAGAGGCGGTAACGCTGCTGACGGCGGTGAAGCACGGTGACGGTTTGAAGAAGCTGTTGTTGGTGGTGGAGGGGGCTCAAATGTACCACGATAAGGAGAAAGATCCACCACATTGAATATTGCACTAATGCCCCAATCTGCTGGCAAATCCAGTACATAGGCATTGGGTCCCTGTTGACTAAGTATTTGGAAAGGTCCTGACGCTCTGGCATGAAGCTTCTTGAAAGAATTTTTGGGGTAGCGTTCAGGGCGCACACGTACTAACACATAATCTCCCACATGATATTCTTGAAACCTGCGATGTGCATCTGTAGAAAGCTTATAATTTTCATAAGACAAAGTAAGTTTATGGCGAATCTCGACATGCAACTCATGAATGTGTTGGGCAAAGGTCTCAACAGTGTGGGAAGTGCGGTCGTTAGTGGTCATAGGTACAAGATCTATAGGCTGGCGGGGTTTGTGTCCATTAACAACTTCAAAAGGACTCTTTCATGTGGATCGATTTATAGAACTTTTGTAAGCAAATTCAGCAGTAGGTAGCAATAAGTCCCCAGTTGCCTAGGCGCTCACCAACAAGACATCGTAGAAGGTTACCCAAGCTCATGTTAACCACCTCAGTTTGACCATCAGTTTGAGGGTGAAAGGAAGAAGAGAATTTGAGGTTGGTACCTGTAACGTCCCTGATTCAACCACCTGATTTTTCTTCCTTCGAAAATCAAGTAGCTGAATCTGAGCTGTTAATATGGCACCAAGAATCAAAGCACAAGAGTGAGATAAGCAATATTTTATTTCAAAATATTACACCCCTACAAAAGGTAGATTTACATTATCTCCTGTATCAATACAAATGATACATGAGTTTAAAATTAAGCTTGATCCGCCTTTGATTCTTGACGCCCTTCAGGATCTTTTCAAGATGAGTCTTCCACAAGGAAAGGTCTCTTATAAATTGTATAACCTGCAACATGGAAGAATATGTCGCAGCCCAAGTGGGAGAGTATGGGTTAGACAAATGTCTAAGTATAGAAAAATAGAGATAAGCAGCAAGACATTATTAATATATCTGTACTCTTAATGTATTACCAAAATATCAAAAGTCCAAACCAAAATTATTGACCATCTACTATCATGAAGCATAAGGAATGTGTATGTATGTATATTCATAAAGCATTTATCATACGACAACTCTATCAAAATGTTAGACGGATACTGTGGAGCATAATCAAGATTATTGGTATAATGATAACAAAAAGGGAGACCTTATTCCATAAACGAGTTTAACTACAACTCTCAGAGAAGGTGTCAATTCACCTTGGGCAACTGGCCTGCAACCACAAAAACTTGCTTAGCCAAGACTTTAGTCCATTAGGGTCACCAAAACACCTGTAAGTACCCTGGCACACCCCCAGCCACTCGTGCACACTGCATGCTCTATTCAATGAATCAAATTACCACATGCAGCCACCGGTCGTCTTTCCAAGACCAGAAGAGGGTGCTCCTTACACAAAATGCCACTTGAATAATCATTAGTTAGCATGTTTAATCTTTGCAGGAGATTATTCCCCATTACTAACTTGATCATGCCTGACTCTACATGACCAACCCAAGTGTGGGCCTGAGTATGGTAGAGCATTATACTCATCCATCCCTGACTCCAAAGGACTTAGATCCGGATCCCAAATGTATCAATCCCCAGCCAAGACATGCTGACTCTGTTACCAACACATCTCCCAATATGAATTTTAGAATCAAAAGGACATCATCAATGATATACAACCATTTGATGGATATTCAGAGTTGGAGAGATCAAAAGATAGTCAAGTAAATGAATCACTGATTATTATTTCACTATGAAGCCTAAAATGTAAACTTGTGGGATTGTAGTTTTGAATCAGACAAGTCTATGGCCAGGAGCGTGCAAGAGGTTAGGGAGTCCCCCCGTGCAAACACGGAACCAATTAAATAACCTTTCCTCTTTACTGGCTACAAACATCAGTGAAACAGGCTCCTAGTCACCTTAGAAGTGTCTGATAGAATTCCACTTTCCAACAATATCACATGACACAATTAATAGAGAGAAATAAAGGAAAAGGGAACCAAAAGACAATAGGACTAGAATCCAAAGAACTTGATTATCATCTAAAGCCTTTAAACTCAATTTTAAAGGATAATATGGACAAATATATGGAAGTCATACCTAGCTTATTAATAAAGAGGTTGTGTATAGTTGATCACTTATTCATTCTTTAGGAAAGTATATGAAGTATACTATACTCTTACTGCATATAATACCAAACCATTTTATACCATACCTTTTATTAATTGTTGATATAATAGATTACAATAGGAATTGAATATCATATTAAACAATAATAAACTGTACTTTTTGGATGATAAAATGTGGGAACCATACCTTTAGATGTACTTGATGCATAGTTCCACAAGAAGACCATAACATTATTAAATATATCCAATCTTGATATATTTGGGCAGCACTCTGTCGCATTTACCATTACCTCGATCCTCGTTCCTAGCTAGATCAGCTTCTAGGGTTTCTCTCACTAGGGTAGAAGAGAGATGGCTTATATATTCTAGAGAAAGGATATTGTGGAAGACATTGTATTGGGTTTCTCTTACTATGGTGGAGGAAGGAGGTAGTAGGTTTCTATAGAGAGAGTGTTTGTTGGGAGGTGGTTCCTTTCACTAACATAGAGAAAGAGAGAGTGGTTTGCTAATCTAGTGAGAGATGGGAGGTTTATGGTGATGGATATGGGAAAGGAGGGAAAAGGGACGTTCACCTTTGCTTTGGGATGAAGAGGAGAGAACTTGTGCTTATGGTGGGGTGGATGAGGGCTCCTTTTATAGGAATGGTGGAGGGTAGCATGGTCCTAATAGCAAAAAGTGTGTGGATGACACATGGGTGCAAAGTGTCATCTTTAGGTGGATGTTTACTAGTTAGGTTACACATGGATGGTTAGGTGTCATCTCAAGAATTTCTAGATGACACATGGAAGCGTATGTGTCATTTGAAGATATCTATCAAGGATTAGTTGACACATGGTGGGATATGTGAAACATTAGGATGTGCTAGGTGTTTGAAAGAGGAGCATGACACTAAGCTTCTTGCTTTACCAAGTAGTGTGTTTGCTTAAGCTACCTACTTGCTACCCAGCTACATGCTTGCCTCTATAAGCAACTTGCTTGCCACCCAGCTATCTGTTTGTGTGCTTACCCACCAATATTTTTTTTTCCAAAATTTGGCAAAAGTACCGCAATTATATTTTCAATATATAAAAGCTTTTAAATTAATCAAAATGAATTATTTTAATATTAAAATTGATTTTACAAAAAAATCCTCAAAGAAGCTTGTTTTTATGAATAGCTCTAATAAGGAGTTTTAATTTGGGCTAGAGATCAGGATATTACAGTACCTGTGAAACAACCTGCATCTCCGTCGATACTATCGACAGGAGGTCTATGGTATCGAAATTGTCACAGCAACAGACAGCATTCTGTCGATGGTATCAAGATTGTCACAGTGGCGGAAATATGTGATCTGCCTCCTGGTTCTATCTTCATTATATTATTTGTTTTATTGTTTTTCTATTTTTTTTCTCCTTTGTACCACAATGTATCTTACCCTAATATATAAAAAGAAGTGAGACGGTTATTGCCCTCTCAAGAAAGCTGCTCCTTGCAGCCGACAAATCTCTTGGTGTTTCGTCTCCTCTCCCCCTCACCTCTTTTCACATGGTATCAAAGCTGAGCTCGATCTAGGGCATCTCTCTCCTTCCGCCACCGCTTCTCCCTTTCCCCTTCTTTCTCTCTGTGTCGGTGGCGTCGGTGAGAGGCAGCGGCAGCAGCAGCAGGACCGTCGTCCGGCTGCAGCCCATCCGCCAATCTGGAGTGAGGCACCGGGCTTGCAGGGTTATCTCCTTCTACGTTGGGTCTTCGGTAGATCTCCAACGCTGTCGTAGACTCCACCACAAGTTGTTTGCAACCTTCGGGTGATTCGACGGCCGTCTAAAATCTAAATCGGAGGACTCGTCACCCGACGGTTGGACTCCTAGTCCCATCTCCTCCATGTGTGACTAGGAAAATTGATTGGAGGTTGTGAATGCGTCAGTAACGTATTTATCCATTTCTTTTTGGTTGTGACGTGTATCTCTCCGTCACCCCATCTATCTCTGTGGCGTGTATCTCTCCGTCACCTCAGCCTTCTCTGTGACGTGTATCAATATGTCACTGTGTTCCCGTCTACAATGGAGGACACCAAGATTCCCTATGGCGAGGCGTCTCCTATCCCCTCCATCAAACTCAATGGGAAAAACTATCTAGTATGGATGAACGTTGTTCACACTGTCTTGGAATCTCGCGATAAGGCGAGACATGTTGACTCAGGTCCCCTGGACACTACTGATAAAGGATACGCTGAATGGAAGTGTCATGACAGTCTTGTGAAGACTTGGTTATGGAATAGTATGGAGCCTGCAATTGCGGCTAGGTTTATGTTCTATACTACAGCTAAAGAGATATGGGACGCAGTGAAGCAACACTATTCCCAGGAGAAGAATGCTCTTCGGCTATTCATGATATATGATCGTCTATTTGTTGAGAGGCAGGGTGATAGGTCCCTTGACGAATACTTTGGAGCTATTCAGGCACTAGCTCAAGAGCTGAGCTATTATCATCCTGTGACAGCTGATGCATAGATCAAAGATAGAGACGACTTGATCACTGCTAAATTTCTATCCAAGCTTAATTCCATTTGCAGTTCTGCCCGAAGCGTCATTCTGGCTTCTGATAAATTGCCAAGTTTTGTAGAAGCATATTCGAAAATTCAACAGTCTATTTTTGAGTCTGTTAATCCTGTCTCTACTATATCCTCTGGGGAGTCTCATGCATCCGTAGCTACTGCGGTGAGAGGACGACCTGGTACAGGCAGAGGACGTGGGACACGTCCGAAGTGTACCTTCTGTGACAAATCGGGACATACAGTGGAGAAGTGTTGGAAGAAACATGGGAGACCTGTTACACCTCCTGTGGGGGCAACACATTGTGCCACTTCTACAGATTTCTCTTCGTCTTCAGTTGTAGGCACCAATTCTGGGACCGACATCACTCTTACTCAGGAGGAGTATGATCGGTTCATTCAGGCTACACAGCACATGAGTGTGGGATCTTCGTCTTCATCATCAGCAAACTTGGCATCTATTGCGGGTAATCATGCTACATCTCTCATAACTTCTAGCTCTACTACATCTTGGGTAGTTGACTCTGGCGCGTCACAACACATGACTGGTACGAAAAGATTGCTCCAATCTATTGACTCATATATTCCTCACCAATCTGTCACACTGGCAGATGGTTCAGTGAGGAGAGTGCTAGCTAGTGGATCTGTCTCTCTAACACCCAAGATTGACCTGAAATTTGTACACTTTGTGTCTGAGTTTCCTTTTAATCTTCTTTCTGTTGCAAAATTGGTTGACACTGTAAAATGTACAGTAACATTTGGGCCTTCTTATTTTGTTTTACAGGATCTCAAGAGTATGAGGACGATTGGTGGGGGGCCTAGGAAAGGTGATCTCTACCTTTTCCACGGTGACAGTCTGCCTCGCCCAGTATCTGCTCCATCAGCTCCATCCATCCTGTTGAGTGGTTCCCCCTTACTATGGCATTGCAGATATGGACATCCGTCATTACAAAGCCTGCGGAAGTTGGAACCTGAGTTGTCCCAAGTGTCATCTTTAGAGTGTCAGTCATGTCAGCTGGGAAAACATCATAGGTTGTCTTATCCCAGTCGTGTCAATAAGCGGGCATCTTGTCCTTTTGAGTTAGTCCACAGTGATGTATGGGGTCCTGTTAAAGACCAGAGTTATAATGGTTTTCGTTATTTTATTTCCTTTGTGGATGATTTTTCCCGCATGACATGGGTCTACCTTCTCAAAAGCCGAGAGTCTGTGCTATCTATTGTGAAACATTTTCATAAAGAAATAAAGGTTCAGTTTGATTGCAATATAAAAACTCTCAGTTGATTGCAATATAAAAACTCTCAAATCTGATAATGTCTTAGAGTATGTTCAAAAGGCTATGTCTGATTTTTGTAGTTCTGTGGGCATGATCCATCGCACGTCTTGTCCTCGCACGCCTCAGCAAAATGGGGTGGCTGAGAGGAAAAATCGGCATCATCTTGATATTGCTCGTTCGATCATGTTTCAATCCAATGTGCCTAAGAAATTCTGGTCTGAAGCTCTGTTAACTGCTTGCTTCTTAATCAATAGACGGCCATCCTTCGTTCTTAAAGGACAAACTCCTTTCTCTGTGTTACGGCCCACGGATCAGCCCTTCTCTGTTCCCCTCAGAGTGTTTGGTTGCACTTCTTTTGTCCATAATTTTGACCCTAAGGCTGACAAACTTTCTCCTAGGTCTATTAAAACCTTGTTCCTTGGTTATTCTAGTACTAGCAAAGGATACAAGTGTTACTGTCCTAGTCTTCGTCGCATGTTTGTGTCTAGGGATGTTACCTTCCATGAGACCACTCCATATTTCTCCGATGCTATGAGTAAGGGGGAGCAGTTGAGAGAGGGAGTGCCACCAGATTTTCAGAGTGAGAGAGTGGCACCATTTGTGCAGAGTGAGGGAGCGCCACCCATTATTCCTGATTATACTTTTATTCAGGACGATCAGGCAGCTGACAGGCATGTTATTCAGCAGTACCCATATGTTTATAGTAGGCGAGGCAGACAGGATCCAGAAGAGGTAGCGACACTAGTCCCTGAGCCTTCCTCATTGTCTTCTACTCACGAGATTCCTGCAGAAGCATCAGATCTTGATCTTCCTATTGTTGTTTGGAAAGGTGTTCGTTCTTGCACTATTAGACATCCTATTACAAATGTGTGTTGTCTGTCACACTTATCTAAGCAAGCCTGCGCATTTGCTATTGGGATTGATTTTGTTGATATACCAAGGGATCACTATGATGCTATGAAGGACAGTGGCTGGAAACAGGCAATGCATCTTGAGATGTCAACCCTTTCGCATAATGGCACATGGGATCTTGTTGACTTACCTGAAGGGAAGAAAGCAGTGGGTTGCAGATGGGTTTTCACCATCAAACATAATCTGGATGGATTTGTTGAGAGGTTGAAGGCCAGATTGGTAGCAGAAGGCTACACACAGACCTATGGAGTTGATTTCTTTGAGACCTTTTCTCCAGTAGCTCGTCTAAACTCTGTCCGGATTATTATTTCTCTGGCTACTACCTTTGATTTTTTTTTTTGCTACTACCTTTGATTGGCCCCTATTTCAGCTTGATGTTAAGAATGCCTTTCTACATGGTAATCTACAGGAAGAGGTATATATGGAGCAACATCCTGGGTTTGTTGCTTAGGGGGAGTGTCAGAAAGTTTGTAAATTGAATAGTGATTACTGGCAGTGATTCTACAGGCATATCTCGTATGAAGAAAGGGTTACAGAAACACTTCCAAACGAAGGATCTGGGTAAACTGAGATATTTTTTGGGCATTAAGGTGCTTAGATCTCATGCAGGTGTCAACCTATCTCAAAGGAAATATGTGCTTGACTTACTACAGGAGACAGGCATGACTGAATCTAAGTCAGTATCTACTCCTATGGATTATCACATCAAGGAGACGGTTGATGATGTTGAGTACTCAGATCCAGGATATTACAGGAGAATAGTTGGCAAGCTAATATATCTGACTGTTACACGACCTGACATTTCTTTTGTTGTAGGCATCGTGAGTTAGCATATGCACTCACCACGACAGTCACACTGGACAACAGTTTGCCGGATTCTAAGATATCTGAAGAGTGCTCCTGGTAAGGGGATCACATATTCTAAACCCAAGGTGACTCCATCTATTTTGACTCTCACAGGGTATTCAGATGCAGATTGGGCTGGTGATCATACTGATACAAGGTCTACATCAGGCTATTGTACTTTCCTAGATGATCATTTGATTACTTGGAAAAGCAAAAAACAGCATGTGGTAGCTAGATCCAGCACTGAGGTTGAATACCGTGCTATGGCCCATGCATGTTGTGAACTACAATGGGTCAAATTTGTTCTTTCTGAGTTAAAAATCACTATCATGTCTTCTATGGAGCTCAAGTGTGACAATCAGTCTGCTATACACATTGCTAGGAACCCTATCTTTCATGAGCGTACAAAGCACATAGAAGTTTATAGCCATTTTATTCGTGATCAAATCAAAGATGGCACTATTGTGACGCCATACGTCAAGTCTGAAGATCAACTGGCGGATATCTTGACAAAGCCTTTGGGTCCAGCAGCTTTTCAGAGATTATGTGGCAAGTTGGGCATACACGATGTGTACTCTCCAGCTTTAGGGGGAGTGTGAAACAACCTGCATCTCCGTCGATACTATCGACAGGAGGTCGATGGTATCGAAATTGTCACAGCAACAGACAGCATTCTGTCGATACCATCGACAGTCCTGTCGATGGTATCGAGATTGTCACAGCGGCGGAAATCTACGATCTGCCTCCTGGTTCTATCTTCATTATATTATTTGTTTTATTGTTTTTCTATTTTTTTCTCCTTTGTACCAAAATGTATCTTACCCTAATATATAAAAAGAAGTGAGACGGCTATTGCCCTCTCAAGAAAGTTGCTCCTTGCAGCCGACAAATCTCTCAGTGTTTCGTCTCCTCTCCCCCTCACCTCTTTTCACAGTACCAAAGATTTTCCACAAAGTCTTCCAAAAGTAGCTAACAAACTTTACATCACGGTCGGAGACTATGGAGGAAGGAAGTCCATGTAGTTTGACTACCTCATTGGAGAAAAAGCGGGTGATATGAGAGGCATCAGAAGTCTTACTACAGGCAATGATGTGGGCCATCTTCGAAAAACGATCAACAACAACGAACACAGAGTCGTGGCCACGGGAAGTGCGGGGAAGGCCTAAAATAAAATCCATACTTAGGTCCTTCCAAGGCTCGTGTGGAATAGGGAGAGGAGTGTAAAGACTCGTATTTTGTCTTTTGGTTTTGGCCAATTGACAAGTACGACACTGCGACACAATGCAAGCTACATCACGACGTAAGGAATGCCAATAAAATCTGTCTGTCACTAGAGTGGTGGTCTTATCCCTACCGAAATGGCCAACGAGGCCACCAGCATGTAATTCCCAAACGAGAAAATCTCAAACTGAAGTAGAAGGGATACACAATTGCGTACCACGAAAAAGAAATCCATCACATAGACTAAAATCAGAAGCATGGTCGAGTGTGCTTCTGAGAAGTTCAGAATGAATAGTCACGAAATCAGGACAGGTGGGATATTGTTCTTTCAGTCGGTCGAAGCCCACAACTTCAACGCTCATAGACTGCAGGGTGGTCAAGCAACGATTGAGAGCATTTGCGGCCTTGTTCTCAACACCTGAGCGATGCTTGAGGACAAAAGTGTACTCCTGAAGAAATTCACACCACTTGGCGTGACGCACATTTAAGTTCTTTTGGGAGTTTAGAAATCGAAGGGCTTGATGGTCAGACGAAAGGATGAACTCTTGATGGAGAAGGTAGTGCCTCCAATGACGTAGGGATTGCACAACAACATAGAATTCTTTATCATACGTGGAATATTTACGCTTTGCCTCATTGAGTTTCTCACTGAAAAAGGCAACAGGGTGCCCTTCTTGACTCAGAATGCCTCCAATGCCAACACCAGAAGCGTCACAAGATACTTCAAAAGGGAGGGGAAAATCAGGAAGGAGAAGAACCGGAGCTTCAGTCAACTTAGTTTTGACAGCCTCAAAAGCACGTTTGGTTGATGGTGTCCACTCTAGTTTGTCGCACTTCATTAACTCAGTGAGAGGAGCCATAATGGTGCTAAATCCTCGAACAAATCGACGATAAAAGGTAGCCAGCCTGTGAAAGCTGTGAAGCTCAGAAATCGAAGTGGGTTGAGGCCAATCAGTGATGGCCTTGACTTTGGCTGGGTCAGCCTCAAAGTCGGAAGCAGATACAAAATAGCCAAGGAATAGGACTTTATCTTGAAGGAACGAGCACTTCGTTAGATTGATGTACAATTTCTCAGTACGAAGTGTGTCAAAGATGAGTCAGAGATGAGTTAGGTGTTCGTCCTTGGTCTGACTAAAAATCAGAATGTCATCAAAGTATACCACTAAAAAATTTCCAATGAATGGCCGTAACACATGGTTCATGACGCGCATGAAGGTGTTGGGTGCGTTCGAAAGGCCAAAAGGCACGACTAGCCACTCATATAAACCGTCTGGGATTTGGAAGGTAGTATTCCATTCATGAGACTACTTAACACGGATCTGGTGGTAACCGCTACAAAGGTCAATCTTGGAGAAATAGCGGGATCCCGTCAATAGATCAAGCATGTCGTTAAGGCGTGGAATAGGAAATCAATATTTGATAGTGATATTATTGATGGGTCGACAATCTAAACACATACGCCGACTACCATCCTTCTTGGGAGCAAGTAGTGCAGGAACCGCGCAAGGGCTCTTGCTCTCACGAATGAATCTTTTGAGAAGGAGGGCATCAACCTGACGTTTCAATTCAGTATGCTCGGTCGGGTTCACACGGTAATGAGGTCAGTTAGGGAGCGAAGACCCGGGAATCAAATCAATCTCGTGATGAATATCACGCATAGGAGGGAGCTCATCCGGAAGGTCAATGGGTGTCATGTCACTCGTCGAGAAGGGAGGCAAGTTCCGGTGGGGGTTGGCAATCAGACATGGAAGTGGATTCTTTGATGTATAGCACATACATGCATCCAGATTCTCGACTGGCTTCCTCAATCTCTCGTCGAGTGACAAGGTGTAGAGAGTGTTGGGATTTGGAGGATTGGGGATCGTGCGATGGACTCTTTTTGATAGGGGAAATGAAACGAGTAGGTGCTAATCAGATGTGGTTGCCTTTGTGCTTAAAAGTATAAACGTTGGAGCATTCATCATTATGGGCATCTAAGTCATATATCCAAGGACGTCCCAAAATGACATGGCCAACATCCATGGGCAACACGTCACACCAAATGTGGTTTGAATAAGCACGTAGAGTGATGGGTACAAGACAACGTTGGGTGATGGGCAAGCTAAGCTGGTTCACCGAATGGACTTTGTGTGGTTGTGGATGTGGTTCAGGGCGCAACTCCATGCGCTTCAATCCATGGTGTGAAATGATATTTTGAGAACTACCCCCATCAATGAGGAGTTTACAACTTTTACCAGCGTGTTTGAAAAAGGTTTGGAAGGGGGTGGTACGTTTCCATTCATCCCCTTCTGAAGGAGCAGCAAGAACACGCATGACTTGAAGATAAGAAGGATCATCCTCATAATCGGCGTCATCATCTGAGAGTTCAGAGGCTGGAAGAACATCTTCATACTCAATGTCATCCTCTGTGGTGGTATCAGGAGAGTCCGAGGACACAAAAGAGCATGACGAGGGCATTGGGCAGCTAAGTGAGTCGTGCTATGACAATGAAAGCATTCACGGCCTCTTGGAGGAGGTCAGATTAGAGTGGACATTATCTCCTTACCTTTACTGGCTGAAGAGAGTGAAAAACCCTGGGGAGATGGTTAGGGTGGAGGATAGGCCGAACGAGACGAGGTGGTGATCGGATTACTGGTTGATCGAGTATGTTGGCCAAAACAAGAAAATGAAGGACCACGAGAAGCAGGTTGTAGGTAACTCTTGACCTATTGGGCGCGGTGAAAAGTATCGTCTAAGGAGTCATATTGTTGCAATTGCATTTCTCGCTTAATATCAAGGTGTAGACGATGCACAAAGCGAGCGGCTAATTGCCAATCTGAGTCATTGTGAGCACAACGGTTTTTAGCCTCTTTAAATCGTTCCATGTACTCCTGAACAGAAGATATCCCTTGGCTAGGGGCCATCCAGTCGGAAAGAAGTTGTCTTTGGTATTGGGAGGGTACATAGCGATAGCGTTCACGTAGCTTGGTTTTCATCCCATCCCAAAATAGAATAGGAGGTTGACCACTACGCTCCATGTCACGTTGAACGCCTTGCCAATACCTCTTGGCAGACCTTTCGAGTTTCATTTTGGCAAACCTAATATGTTGAGCATATGTCATGTTATACCAGTCAAAATAATCTTCCAAACTGGCAATCCAATCGAGAAAAGCCTTACGGTCAAGTTTTCCATCAAAAGTAGGTGCATCTACCTTAACTCGACGGGTGATATCATCATGAGGTGGGTGTCCTGGGTGGTAGTGACCGTAAGGATTTTGGGGAAAGGTTGGGCCACGTGGGGGGCGTAACAAGCATCATGTCCAGGGGGACGAGGACGTGGCGCAGGAGGGTGGATGGGATGATAAGGCAGAGTCATTGGTCGTTGAGGATGTGGATAATGATTTGCATGAATGAATTGGGGGTCAGGGGCATTGCGTTGAGGGGAGTATCTCCGTGCAAGGTTTGTGTGTAGAGCAGCGGGTTGAGGCGTATAATTGGGAGGCTGATAATACGGTGGGTAGTAGTGGTGGCTTTCCTCATAGGCATGTAGGGAGTAAGGGTCATGTTCAGCGAAATGGTTAGTAGCCCCTACGTTTTGGTAGTCGGGGATCTCTTCGGGTTGTGGTGCACAGATTTGCAGGGGAGTAAGAGCTAATGGGGATCGAGGTGCATTCCCTATATTTGGTGGCATGCCATATCCCAAATAAGGTGCGGGATTCTGACCGGCCTGGAGGATATATGTTTGGCGGATTGTGCGAAGCTCAGTCATGATGGAATTGAGTGTTTGACTAAAAGTATCCAGGTTAAAGGGGTTTGGGAAGACGCAGGGGCTGCTTCCGGAGTGGGTTCCAACACATGGCTATGAGGCCTATGATCTGACATAATGAATTGCAACGAAACAGCCAAAAATTATTGTGCCAAAGGAAAACTTAGTTTTCTGAGATGTACAACGCGAAAAAAAAAACTTCAAGAAAAAAATGCAGACAGATATATGAAAGTAAATAGTGCGTTGAACAAAGAAAAACCTCTTATAAAAATACGACTTGGCAATTTTGCGGTGGAGGAATCAAAACTCCCTATGGACCCTTTTGCGAATGTACTAGAAATGCAGAAGAAGAACAAGGTACAATAACAATGGAAAGACCTTACCCGAATTGTAGATATCGAATACCCTTTACTTTGTGTATAAGAGTTTGTCGTCTTTGTGGAGGATGTCGATCCAGCCACAGCTTCCACTGATCCAACTTGGCAGTGAGTTGGTTGGGGGTTGCAGGGGGCCAGCGGCCCCGTGCTTGGGGGTTCGGGGGCGAGAGCCCCCGGAGAAAAATTTTGGGGTTGCTTACTAATGGCATGGGCGGGCGGTTGTCGCAAACAACAGCAGCGGCGGCAGTATGTTAGCAGTGGCCGGCGGTGAACGGGCGGTAGCAGCAGCCGGTGACGGCGGCAGCAGCAGGGGACGGCGGCGGCAACAGCAGCAGGGGACGGCAGCGGCAACAGCAGCAGGGGGCGGCGGCTGCAGCAGCAGAGGCGGCAGTCGTAGCAGGGGTGACTAAAGAAGCAGCAACGGACGGCGGCGGCAGGCGGAGAGGGCAGCGGGCAGGGTTTGGCAGCAGCGGCAGTGGCGGCGGGTTTGGTGAAGGTAGAGGATGACGGTTGGAGGGAGACGGTTGGAGGATGAAGGATGACGACTGGGAAGGACCTAACCCTAATGCTTTTAGGGTTAGGCTCTGATACCACTTAATGTAAAACTACAACTATTTAAAAATAAACTAGACAATGACTAAAATGATAAGTCTCATTCATAAATTGTGTCTCTACATGGATGCCCATAAAGCCTTTATATAGGCTTCTAAAAGAAAGACTAAACACATGATAGCCAATGTGGGACTAAAACCACATGACTTTACAAAAACCCATAAGAGAAAAGACATAATAAAATAAAACATGCTAATAAAGCCTAACTAATGACACGGCGACGCCTTCACTCATAAGTGCGTAAAGGTGGGGCATGTCATACATCACCAAGTTAATATAATACAAGAGGACTTAGGGAACACCTTTTTAAAGGATGCACTAATAGGGGTCCTTCTTCCAAGTCGTCGTTGAACACTTCATCCTTTTAAGCCAATCATTTTCAAAGCCAGTTGATTTGTGCCAGCTTACAGATGATAGTAAGACTAGGTTGATGTCATCATAGGGTAGGGCTTGATTTCAGCCAAAATCCAACAGAACATAAGGAAGACAAACATACTTCAAAGAACGGTATTTTCCCCTGAGTACATACTACAACATTTGTAGGCAACCTGGGGTACAGAGTCGTCAATGTGGTGGGAGACGTGGTTGTACAGTTAAAGGCAGGACTATATTTATTAGGACCTTGGTTGTACATCCCCTTGGAGATCATACAGGAGCTTTATAAAGCAGCCATTGTGATCTCAATGGGCCCTTTCCCAGTTATATTTGTTTTAATCGAAGGTGGAACCCTATCTTGCTTTTGCATTCTCTCTTAGTTGGTTTAAGCTCTAAAATACTAAAAGTTATTTCTTATTCAGTGAATAAAAAAAGTACATGACCCTCTCTTTTATAAGCCAAGAGAGTGAGACATAGAGTAGAGCTAGGCAATATGGGATAAAAGTACAAGAGGCTACAAAGACAAAAGCCAAAAATACACTAAGTAAGAAACAACACAACACGGTAAAATATATATACTAATACTCCCCCTCAAGCTGGAGCATAGATATCAATCATGCCCAGCTTGTCAATCAGAGCAGTGAATCGAGTCTTTGGAAGAATCTTGGTGAAGATATCTGCAACTTGATCGGAAGTATGTGTATAAAGTGTAGATATTTGACCAGATAAGACAGTTTCTTGTACAAAATGACAGTCAACTTCGATGTGCTTAGTACGTTCATGAAATGTAGGATTACTCGCAATAAAGATAGCAGCCTTGTTGTCACAATACATAGGAATAGAATTGGAATGAGAGATAGCAAAATCTTTCAAAAAACCACGGACCCAGAAGAGTTCACAGGTAGTATAAGCCATGGCTCGATATTCTGCTTCAGCACTAGAACGAGCAACAATTGTTTGTTTCTTGCTGCGCCAGGTAACCAAGTTACCACCTACAAACGTGCAGTAACCAGAAGTATATCGACGATCTATTTTGCTCCCAGCATAGTCAGAGTCAGAATACCCAACAAGGTTACAGTGGCCATGTTTCTTATACAGAAGACCTTTCCCAGGAGAACTTTTTAGATATTTTAAAATATGGCAGACAGCATCCCAGTGACATTGTCTTGGTTTATCGAGATATCTGCTAACCAGTCCAACTGCAGATGTGATATCAGCTCGAGTGACAGTAAGGTAAATAAGCTTCCCGACCATGCGACGATATTGATGATCAGGATAAGGAGGAGAAGCCTCGTCATCCCAATTAGTGTTCGGGTCCAACGGGGTACCGACAGACTTGGCTCCAAGAAGACCTGTTTCAGATAGAAGATCCTAAACATATTTGCGCTGAGATAAGCACAGCCCAAAAGATGACTGAGACACTTCAATCCCAAGAAAGTATCTCAGTGTACCTAAATCTTTAGTGACAAAATGAGTTTCCAAGTAGTGTTTAGCATAGTCACAATAATCGGCGACTTTTTGAAAAAGTCGCGTATTAAACGCGTTTTTTTGGTCTGCCGTATGTGACGGTCGTTTAGTTCGCCCGGAACGTATTAATCGCGTAGTACGCGTTTTATTCGCGTTTAAAACACGACTTCCGTTTTATTCGCGTTTTAAACGTTTTTTTCCCGTTTTATTCGCTACTGTACGGTGGTATATATATATATATGTGCAAAGTATATACATATGTGTATATATATATATATATATGCCCAAAGTATATACATATGTGTGTATATATATATATATATATATGTCCAAAGTATATACATACATACATATATATATACATACACATATATATACATATATACATAAATATATATATATATATATACATATCTATATATATATATACATACATGCAACAAGATTTAAATTGATAACTATAGGAGAATCAGGGGCAAGAGAACTAACAAGAAGAAAATGAAACAAGTCAACAACAGTAAGAGGAAGATAAGTAGGAATTGGAGAGAGAAAACATGATAAAAAGAAACATGCAAATGGTAGTTGTGCAGGAAAAGTCAGAATAAGACAAGCACAAGGGCAGTAAAAGGAGATTGAAAGAGGAGGAAGAATTCAACAAAACAAAATAAAAAACAGCAGTAGCGGGTGCTGAAATAGAAATATAGAGATAAGAAGAATAGGCCAGTGAAAATAAATGGAAACATGAAAACAACAGTAGCAGTGAGAGGAGATTTAGGAGGAAGAAATTAGAAAATGAAGAACAAATATATGCAAATAGTAATAGCAGATTTGGTGGCAGGAGATATAGGCAGGATATATCTATACATATATACATACATACATATATATATATATATATATATATATATATATATGTATATATGTATATATCTATACATATATACATACATACATACATACATACATATATATATATCTATATATATATATATATATATTGCCGACTTTTTGCCGACTTTTTCCCGAATAGTTGACCGTACTTTGACCGAATTTGACCGTACTTTTACCGTTTTTTATCCGAATTTCCCGCATAATTCCCGAATTCCGAATTTTTCAGCTCCACCGTACGTATTCCGAATACCGAATTTGTGACTATGGTGTTTAGTAGCCTGAATACCTACAAGGTCACTCCCGGATAATATGATGTCATCAACATAAACAATCAAGATAACAAGCCCAGAGACGGTGTGTTTGATAAATACAGAATGATCAGACTGAGAACGACGAAACTGAAATTTTTGAAGAATAGAGCTCAGCTTATCAAACTAGGCACAGGGGCTTTGCTTCAGTCAATAAATTGCTTTGCGCAGACGACAAACTTTTGAGGACTCCCCCTAAAGCATAAAACCAGGAGGTTGTTCCATGTATACCTCCTCATGCAGTTCACCATATAGAAAAGCATTCTTGACATCGAGCTGAAATAAAGGCCAGTCAGAATTAACAGCCACAGAAATAAGTACACGAACCGAGTTCAGACAGGCAACAGGTGAGAAGCTCTTAAAGTAATCCACGCCATATGTCCAGTTATAACCTTTGGCAACAAGACGAGCTTTGAGACGTTCAATAGTCCCATCAGGCTGATATTTGATCGTAAAGACCCATCGACAGCCACCCAGAGAACAACCAGCAGGAGGATCAACTAACTGCCAAGTGTTGCGTTCAGTAAGAGCATGCATTTCAGATTTCATGGCCTGACGCCAAAGTTGGATGCTTAAGAGCCTGAGAAGCATTCTTAGGAATAGATACAGCAGAAAGAGCAGATGTGAAATTTGCAAAATTAGTCCCCAAGTGATCAGTGGTACAGAAATTCCCAATGGGGTGTTGTGTACAAGTTCGAGTGCCTTTGCGTAAGCTGATAGGTATATCTAAGTCAAAAAAATACCTGGAATGGAGGTAGATCTGCCATCGAGGATGAAGGATCTGGATGGGCCATGGAGGGAGTTGGAGCCTTCGATCTTCTTTGATAAACCTTCAGTGGAGGAGCAGCAATAGGATTTGTATCCGATGAATCAGACGCATCAATCAGCGCTAAAGGTATATCCGCAAATAAATCCGATGTTAAGGCAAAACCAGCAGAGGAATAAAACGGCATATGTTCAAAGAAAGATGACTTCAGCTGAGACCATCCACTTCTTTCTAATCGGGTCATAGCAGCGGTACCCTTTTTTAGTCCTAGAGTACCCTAAAAAGACACACTTGATGGCTCGGGGATCAAGTTTAGTTAATCCAGGACGCAGATTTTTAACAAAGCAGGGTGCCTCCAAAAATCCGAGGGGGGACAGAAAATAACGGAGCATCAAGATATAAAATTTGATATGGAACTTGATTGTCAAGAACAGAAGATGGCATGTGATTGATAAGATAGCATGCAGTAGAAATAGCTTTGGGCCAAAAACAGTGGGGAACATGGTAGTGAAACAATAGAGTGTGAGCAACTTCAAGAAGATGCCTATTTTTGCGTTCGGCAACTCCATTTTGTTGCGGAGTACAGGCACATGAGGTTTGGTGAATAGTACCCAGTTTGCGACAAAAAGAACTGACTGAGGCTTGCATGAATTCAAGGGCATTGTCAGTGCGAAAGATTTTTATAGGTTTACTAAACTGGGTACGTATTTCAGAAAAAAAGGCATTAATAGTATCAAGAATGTTAGACCGGTCTTTCAACAGGAATATCCAGGTGGTTCTAGAGAAGTCATCAATAAAACTCATAAAATACCGAAAACCAGAGACACTGGGAACAAAACATGGACCCCAAATATCAGCATGCACTATATCAAAAAGTTGTTTTGAGCCAATACATAATTTTTTGGAAAAAGTATACCTAGTCTGTTTGCCTAACTGGCAAGTTTCACAATGAAAAACAGAATCAGAAATAGCAGGTAGTATGTGCTTCAATATGGCCACTGACGGATGTCCCAACTGATAGTGTCATTGGATGCCCGTCACATAATAAGTCAGAAGCGCAGCAGACCTCGGTACATCCAGGTAGTATAAGCCATCTGGTCCCTCATGGCCCGAACCAATCTTCGTCCTCGTACGCAGATCCTAAAAGATAACACCATATGGGTCAAATGTTACAGAACAGCGCCGGCTCTTAATAGTCCGACTAACAGATAATAAATTAATTGGAAATTTAGGAACATATAATGCAAAGCGCAGAGGTAGGTGACCAGAAGTACAGATATTGCCAAAACCAGATACAAGTGTTTGTGAACCATTAGCTAGAATAACCGGAGGAATAGAAGTGGTTTTATGCATAGTAGAAAACAAGGTAGGATTGTCAGTAATGTGGGAGGTCGTACCAGAGTCGATCACCTAAGTGTTTTTACCAGACTGGGTTAGGATAGCAGTACTGCCATCAGTGGAAGTCTCCGTAGATGAGGCCAAACACGCTTGAAGCAGTTTCTCAGATTCCGATCTGATCCAATTAGCAGATGGTGGAGCAGAAGAGGAGGCATTAGTGTCAGGCTGCTCATATGTGACTTGATTTGCCCACGCAGGTTTCCCATGTTTGATCCAGCAACGGTCTTCATTATGATTAGTCCGTTTGCAGAAGGTGCAATAGCGTTGCTCAGTAGCATCAGCAGTAGAGGACCCCTGTCCTGGACCAGTAGAGGATCGTCCACGACTGCGTCCTCGACCGTGACCTCGTCCACGGAAGGTGTCGCCAGTTCGAACAGCGAGGGTTGTCCCGTCAGAAGTATCAGGAAGAGCTTGAGAGACAGAGGGAAGGCGTTGCACACGCTTCAGAACATTGCGTAGGGTAGGAAGAGGATCACTAGAAAGGATTTGATCGACTACCCCCGCAAAGGATGACGGCATGCCAACAAGAAACTGGACTAACTTTAACTCATTGCGCTGGCACTGTATCTCAGTAATATCTAATGATAGGGGGTGATAGACCTCGAACTCATCCTAGAGTGCAGAGCATTGATTATAGTAGTCCTCCACAGAATCAATAGTCGAGTACTCCAGTTTGGCCAAGTTTTTGAAGATCTCGAACACCTTCGGATTCTGCTGGTGAGAATACACGTGGGAAAGTTGATCCCACATTTCCTTGGCCGTCTTCAGGCGGAGCAAAGACTGGCTGATTTTGGGCTCTGCACTATTGACCAGCCAGGTCATGATGCCATAATCTTCTTTAGACCAAAGATCATATGCATGTTTCGTCTTGTCATCAGCATCTGGAGCAGAAGTCGCAGGACCTTTGGTAGACAGATGCGAGAAGCGTCCTTGAGCCTTGACGTAGAGTTCAAAGGAGGCTTCCCACAAGTGATAGTTGGAGCCATCCAATTTGACAGTGGTGACGCACAAGTTGCGGGGAACGTCTAAGGTCGCCAGGACGAAAGCAGGCAGCGTGAACCAAGGGTGCAGGCAGCAGTAGCAAACGGAAGGTTGACGTAGCAGTCAACAGAGGCAGACAGTAGTAGAAGCCCAATACATGGGCAGATCTAGGCATAAGATAAGAGATCCAAGCATCGGATCTCAGGAACCCACGTAGGGGCAGCAAGGAATATAGAAGAACCTACGCCAACATGGAGGAAAAATTACTCCATCATGAGGCGTAGGCAGGCAGAGAGCAAAACTGAGTTTACGTCTTCAACGTGCCAGAATTGGAAAGTGTCTGAAGCTGTCCGGAGACCAACAAGAAGAGGATGGGTGGATGGGTGGTCAACGGGATGAGATAGGAATAAGGGATGAAGAAGATGGTGATGACAGAGAGTTAGGAAGGTGGTGGTGGGCTGTAGAGAAGAGGGTGGATGCGGCAGGTGGAGAGATGGGAGGCAGCGGCAGAAAAGGGGGGGCAGGAGGAGGCGGCGGGCTGGTGGTAGGGGTGGAGATGGTGGCGGCGGTTTTTGGGGTGGAGAGGGTATAGCGGGGAGAAGGGTTGGTGGGGTGGAGGGGCTGAGGAGGTGAGCGGCAGCAGCAGCAGGGGAAGGGGGGGCCGGCGGCGGCAGCAGGGGGCGACGATAGCAGCAAAGAAAAAAAGGAAAAAGGAAGGGGGGTGGCGGCTAGGGTTAAGTGGGCATGGTGTTAGGGTTGAGGAGGTGAGCGGCAGCAGCAGCAGCAGCAGGGGAAGGGGGGTCGGCGGCGGCAGCAGGGGGGCGACGGCAGTAGCAAAGAAAAAAAGGAAAAAGGAAGGGGGGGTGGCGGCTAGGGTTAAGTGGGCATGGTGTTAGGGTTTAGGGAGGATCGGGAGACTCTTATACCATCTAAAATACTAAAGATTATTTCTTATTCAGTAAATAAAACAAGTACATGACCCTCTCTTTTATAAGACAAGAGAGTGAGACATCTAGGCAATATGGGATAAAAGTACAGGAGGCTACAAAGACAAAAGCCAAAAATACACTAAGTAAGAAACTGCACAACACAGTAAAATATAAGTAAGAAACTGCACAACACAGTAAAATATATATACTAATTTAAGCATTTCGGATAACTAGAGAAAGAGTTCCATAACATGTAGTAAGGCCAATATACTGCAATGGCGCATGGAAGTTGCAGAGCCAATATTGCATCATAATTCATAAATCAAAAAAACAAACTAATCCAACTTAATGAGGGACACAATCCAAAGAGAGACAATGCAAAGAGATGTACTTCATATTTAGATACAATTCTATTTTTCAGCTTCTAACTAAGCATAGACAGTAACTTTAAGCCTCTAGGTAGAAGTACCAAATAAAACGAAACATAGAAAACCAAGCATAGCAGGAAAGTGTATTAGTCAAAAATAGACCATTGGTAATGACGACATCACCTGAGATACTTGGCCAGATGTTTCACTGGCTTTCTGTTGGCTCTCAGAAGAGCAGAAATAAGAATACAGAACCATGCCAACTAAAGCAATAAGGATGCCCAATATATTTCTCCAGCTAAAAGGATCGTGTAGCAAAACATAGCCAAAGGCCAAAACCAGACATGTTTTGAGATGGCCCAATACTTGATAAGTCACAGGTGATGTCTTCCCAATCACTAAGAAAGTGCTGAAGTTGACAGATACAGATATCAAGCAGGACAACACTATAAAAGCCTGAATATTGATTAAAAAATGGATTGTGAGAATAACTCAGAAAACAGAGCAACAGTAACTGAAATTTAATTTTGATATATTACCAGAACTTGAGGTGTGTACTTGAAAGCAAAAACATTTTGATTAGTCAGAAGCCCATCAAGAAAAGGACCAGCAATAAATAGAGTAAGAGCCTGGTAAGGACAGGATTGGTACAAAAGTTGAGTGGAGGAAACCTTGAATTTCTTCTGTATAGTGTTTGTCATCTAAAGAATGGTCAAGGAATAGGCAAAAGCCATAATACACAAAAGTCATAAAACCAAGCAAGAGTTCACATATAGCAGTTCGATTACTAACCATTCTTACTGTGATTATCTTTCGTGAAGATAAGACATCAATCATTTTTTTCTACAAAGATTAACACCCAGGATAGACACACACACTGATTATGATGCCTGAATCACTGGCTAAATCAAAACACTATGTTCATGATCAAGAGTAGCCCATTAGCCTTATCACAGTTATAGTAATTTATATGGATCTTTATCGCCAAAATTAGAAGATCAGTTTCGATTCTAACACCGCAAAGTATTTCAATGAAACATAGAAGGATACAATCTGGGCAATGCAAGTCGTGAAAACTGCTAACAATGATAAAACAGATCCCAGAACATTCAACTGCAAATCCGTCACCGTTGCTATTCCAACTCCCATAAGGAGTATACTAAGTGAGAACTGTATATTCCGACTGCATACACAAAAGGCCATCTGAGAGTGAGAGACAGTAAAGAAGCTCAATTGGAACTACTAAAAGCACAAATTGCGGCAGTAAATACAGCAGTAGCAAATTTCCTCTAACAAGTTTCAAACGTAACTAAATGATTGGGTTTCAATGTTGGTGCTTGCAAAATGTTAAAACCCTGAAACTTTTTCAAGTACTTTGAATTTTTTAGATAAAATATATAATCATAACCATATAAGTTCACACAAATAAATGGTATAATCATTAATTAGATATTTATATGTCCAATTCCATGTGACTTTGCTTTTGACTATAAATGATGCAGCCCACAGATTGCATTTGAACCCACGTCACCGCCTCAGCCAAATTAAATCCTCATACAGTTGACTCAACACATTAAACATGCACATATGAAGTACTTACTGTGTTTGATTATAAATGATGCAGCCCACATATTGCACGTAAACCCATCTCACCACTTCAGCCAAAATAAAATCCCCCTACTGTTGACTCAGCAAATGAAGCATGCATATGTAATCGAACAAATGCTTTTATGAACTTCAGAAATTTGATAAATTCACCAAATTCTTGTTTAGGTTGCCAGATGATCTACCCAAACAAAAGAAAAGTTCTCTGCATTTTTACTGTTTCATAGTTTTTTCATTAATTTTGTCATGTTTAACAATATTTTTGCGTTCTGCTATTCTTCTGTTTTATTTTTTCATTAATTTTCTCATGTTTAACAACGTTTTATAGTTGTCTGCTATTCTTCTGTTTTCTTGGCCAACCAAAAGGACAGACATACAGTATATTTTATTATATATTCATTCATCATAGATTTCATGTTAGGGTGGTGCATCTGTGCGTGAGCAGGGTGGTAAAAAACCCGCATTGAGGCTTATGCCTTGAAGTGAGGCTATCCGATTTACACCCCGAGGCATGAACCACACCTCAATGTCCTGGTTTGAGGCCTATGCCTTGAAATGTATGAGGCTCACTTCAAGGCACTAAGGGTCTGAGGGTTAGCTGACGGGCAAGCCTCGGTTCTCGATGATAATGTCTTTTTATGTCAGCCACCATGTTTTTTTTGCATTTGAGACAAATTCAGCATTATTGTAACTGATCATCATTCTCTTGTTAGTAAATTTATATAATTTCTATATTTTCTGTTCAAAACTCAAGTTACTTATGAGTAGATTTATTGATCTTCATCGCAAATATATTTTTGTGCCAAAGATATTATTTAATATGCTAGGGATTTTCAAACTCTGCTTTTATCTATCTTGATTTCTACTTATTTCAAATTATGTACGCTTTAATTTTTCGGATCAAGTCACAAAATTGGAATCTACTAATACAGAGCGATTTTGTCTCAATATACATATACATATACTTTTTTGATTGTGTATATGTATATTTTTTTATATATTAGAAGACTTATATTAGAAGGATCTTGGCCGGATTTGTTTCTTTTTGTTGTTTTCTTATTTGTGATCCATAGTACTTACTAATAATGAACATGGTATTTGCCATTGTATAGGTAGATGATGTTTGCCTAAACTTGCAGAACAATGAACATGGTATTTGCAGAACACCCCCGCCGAGATCCCATCAGCAGATCACCGTTCGCTTGATCCAGTCTACTAAGAAGTACTATTTTCATTACAGATTGAGAAGCTCATGTGCAAAAGTTGAAGCAGCAGAGATGAGGATTTGAACAGATGATTATCGAGCAAAAAATTTGTGTTATTTAGATAAGTAGACTTGTAGTACTAACTTGTGAATGTAATCACGAGTAGATGTTTGATGGGTTTGTTTCAAATGGATCTTTGTGCTCCATTTTTGTGCTTTTTCTTGTTGTGACAAACAAAATGTTAAATGGAGCTTGTTGCCACAAACAAGATGTCAAGCTTGTTTTTGTATGTGATCCAATCAGTTAGTGTAGTAGTATATGGAGTTTTTTGCATGCTGCTTGCTTTTGCTTAGGAAAGAATGTCAAAATTTGTTTTCGTATGTATGTTATTTGCGTCAAGCTACAGCTGTGATGTTTATTTAAAAAAAAAAAAAACTACAGCTATGACGTTATGAAACTAGTGTTGGCTGGGTCGACACGAATTTGCACAGACAACAGGCAAAGGGTACAGGAACGTATGAGATTTGGGTCCAAATTTGGGTCCAAGTTTGTAAGCTGAAAATGTAAATTCGGGTCTTCCAGGTCGGGTCTAAATTTGTATGTGAAATGTGAGATATGGGTCCACGTGACCGGGCAAAATAAGAATGGCAAACATGTCTTTCAGGTATTTTGGGTCGGGTCGGGTCTTTATATTTCGGGTCGGGTCAAATACGGGTCGGGTAAATTTCAGGTTTGTGACCCAACACATTTTTGGGTCGGGTCGGGTCCTGAAAACCCGACCCGTTGCCAGGCCTAGTGGAGCTCTCAAGATGACCCTACTGCAAGAAACAGCCGAGTTCACCTTCCTTCAAAATGACTATGGCACCCACTACGTCTGTTCTACCACCTATCCACCAAGGCCGTGGTACCCACCATGATCGTGGTACCCACCACGATCGTGGTACTTGAACACTACCAACACCAAAACATGACATTCCAATCATTTCACCACACCCGTTCCGCTCCAGTACAGCCATCATCCACCCCATAAAACGCTTGTGGTGGTCTGCTCATCCAGTTTATTTTTTTCCATTGAATTTCTTATTCTACCCTCACTTAACCCTAGGCTTCCCAAGCCCCTATATAACCAATGGTGGCGGCTGGGAGCAAGGGTGATATGTAGCTATTTTGGAATTTGCTCCTAGGTCCAACTAGTGAATCTCTAGCTAAGTACACATTTTCCTACATATCAAACCATTCTCCTACACCTAGGTGAGAGGTCTAAGTAGTTAGTTCAGAAGCACTTAGTGCAAATGGCTTGGAGCTACTTAAAGGCTAGATGGTAGGTTATGTGAGGTGCAAAAACCCTCATTTCCACATTCCATTACTACCCTTGGCCCTCATTTAACCTAAGAACTTCCATCCTAGAAGCCTAGAGTTGTTAAGTCTCGGTTGAATTCAGTGTTTTAAAAATCGTCCTAGGCGGCCGCTTAAGCGCCACAAGGTGATGGCCGATTAAAATATACTATAACCGGCGCTTGAGCGGATTTGGATTAAGCGGCCGCTTTTTCCCCGCTTTGGCCGCTTGTCCGCTTAAGCGCCACAAGGTGATGGACGATTAAAATGTATTATAAGGGCACTTGAGCAGAGTTGGATTAAGCGGCCGCTTTTTCCCCACTTTGGCCGCTTTTCTCCCGCTTTGGCCGCTTTTTTCCCGCTTTCCCCCCACTTTTTTCCGCTTTTTCCCATGTCAGCCATTTTATACTCGGCAACATTATCAGTAATGTGATTTGATATTTATGAATATACACTTATACATTTATACTAAATGAATATGAATATATAGGTAGTTGTTGCTTTAGTATAGCTAAACACATTTTATACTCATTAACATTAATCTCAGTAATGTGAGTTGACTTATACATTTATACTGAATGAATATGAATATATAGTTAGCTGCTGATTTAGTATAGCTAGTTAGCTATTTTATATTAACAGTCCGACATTGATCAGGCGATTTGCTGTGAATAGCTGAATTTATTAACTCTTTATTGTTGTTACTTAGTATTAATTTAAGAGGAATATATAGGTTTAATTATGTAAAACATTCACAAATCATAATATTATGTATGTATATATGTGTATAAATTGTAAAAATATTTGAAAAATTAAGCATCCGCTTTTTTAAAAAGCGCCCACTTAATCGCCCGTCTGGCAATTCATCGGCTACAAGGTCATGTTCGCTCACTTCCCGCTTCGCGCTTTTTAAAACCTTGGTTGAATTCCACCTAAACCATAGTCAAATGAGTCTTCCAAGATTGAATAGGGGGTGATAGGGACTAGTTTCCCTATACACCCTATTCCATCCATGACTGCTAGTAGTATAAGGTGATTTTGTACCACTTAACTCACTTATTTGGTTTGATAATCTAAGTGAATGATTGATGCTTGCATGTCATGAACCCAACCTAGTTGATAGCCACATTACCCCAAATAGCCAATGCTTCCCCTAATTGTTCAAAACCCTAATTGTTAGTCTTGTATTAAAGATCAAAACCTTTTTCTCTAACCTTTGTATTAGGAACCTAACATAATCAAACTAAGATCTAGTGCCCCCCCTCTCTCCCTTGGGTTTGAGCCCAACTTGCCGATCGTATACTACTATTGAGCTCGTGCGCTTGCGAGTTCTATAAGAGTGTCCAATCTAATTTATAAATATTGAAAGATCCAGGTGTGTCCATAGGCGCGTTTCGCCACGTCGATTGGCTAGGGGTCCTGTCAACGCCTCAAGCTTTCTTGTGCCATTACCAGGGAAAGAAAGCGTCTTAGGTCTCTAGTTGAGGTGTGCTCTCCCCAACACCTTTTAGAACCAGTTTAGTTAGTTACTCTGTGGTCACATCACAAGTCACTAGGTTGGTTTGGGTATGCTTCTGTGAACCATTTTAAAGTGGGTCTTTTTGGGTATGCTTTTGTGAACCATTTTAAAGTGGGTCTTTTTAACCCACACCCACAATGGCCGAAACCAAACCCCAACTTGACCCACCTGTCTGACAAGTCTAATGCGTGAGCATTAAAATCATATATGATAACAAATTGATATCATGTAGTCTATATCGATTTGCCTCCTTGTTACAGTGTTTATGCTATTTATGCTTAAGAGTACCCAAGGAATACCCAATTGATTGTCTATCATGCAAATATTGTTAAAATGACAGTGTGAATAGTCAATTTGTTCGGGGTGGGTGTTAAAACTTTGAATCTATCATAAGTTGGTTTCCTTTTACACGTATTGTTCCTGGGAGTTGTCTATAAATGACTTATACATAAAGCATACAAAGAAATTCAAATTTCATACTATATAGCATAAGCCATTTTCCATACCCTTCCAAGTGTCAACTATTCATAGGCTACCAAAATTGATAGTGTAAATTTCATGAGTAGAAACACCACAGGGGCATACATTTATGTGTAACATTGAGTAGAGGGGGAGATCATAAAACTTTCAACATTAAATGTTTAATTACATCAAATTTCAAGCTATGGCATACTTATAAGAAAAAACAGTGTTATTTTAGCATAATCAGTGTGAGACTAATAATAATTTGATAAAGCTTTCCTAGTTGAGTGATTCCTAATATAGGGTCACTCAATGTAGAAATGTAGTCGACAATACTCAAAGAACAGCTACAGCATTGGACAAAAACACATCCGCACAAACAAAATATAAAAGCAAGCACCTGAATTTCTTTCTGAAAAAGAGTGTTTCCAACAGGACTGTGCATGGAATGATGGCCAATTTTGTCATCTGTCATGAAAGTGAAAAATATATGGTAAGAGTGCATATAAGTGTAAAAGAGATCAGTATTGTTTAGATAATTAATGTTGATCTTATTAATAAGATGCATCTACTTGCATAGCCAATTAGATGCAACCCAACTGTTTCAAATCATTGAATGACTCTAAATATCTCCCATCCTACAGATAAGATGTAGTCACCCCCTCTCGGGTTCTTGAGAACTTGCAATATTCTTTTGAATTTTGAAGCCATATAAACAAGTATACTGCATTCATCATCACTATATATGAATTTGCAAGATGATAATCTACTGAAAATAAAACTGCAAAACCATTAGATTCATGCAGGAAGATAGCCCCTTACATATTAAGTACACATAAAATAATAGATCATTCATTCATATATGATGATATTTATATAATGCACATATTTACACTGTACTAAAGAATCTTTCAACAACCCAAAAACAGTCGGCCACGGACATGTTCACCAAGGATGAGAGTCATGAGACAATAATATGCCCTGCGCTATCAGTAGATTAGAGGTAGAAGCATGCAGAAGTTAGAACACAATTATTGAAAGGTTAAAACAAAACAAAAAACTGAACAAGGACGGACTGTCTGCAGCAACTATATAACTATGAAAGTATGTGCATCATATATAGAGCCACAATACTGATCAAACTGAATATGGTTCAGACATAGACTTCGATATCGGGAACAAACTATGAAACAAAGAGCAAACAGTACTTCATTGACAATCTAGACCTTGTTCATAAGTATGGCAAGATAACAAAGTACATGGTCGGGATATTACAGAAAAATTACAGTATAAGAAATACTAAACTTGGATATGATATAACTGCAATTATACTTATTCTCTTAGTATAAGTACTGAGATACATTAGGACAAACATGTTTTTTGGACAGTAGTCAAGATTGATCGTGACAATACAAAACTAACTTCCAAACTGTAGTTAACCTATTGGGTTTATTCAAGAATCGACAAGAGGGAAAACTGTATCTTTATTCAGAAAGGGAACGAAATAACTATTTGTAAGGAAGTCTCAGAAAAGATGCCACACCTGATAGAATCCAACAGAATTGAATCCAAGGCTCAAGTTTAGCAGTCCAATTGATGTTCCATTGAGGATGCCAAAACCCATGACTGCACTAGCATCAAAAGGCTTGTGCTCAAACAATTTCATCCACAAGGCAACATGGAGAGAGCAGAATGTCACAAGAAGATGCCAACTAGTCAAAGTTGTTGCTGCAAAACACGTTTAAGTTAGGTATTCATTCCAGTACGTACAATAACAGCATCAAAATTAAATTTTGTCAAACTCATATTTGAATGTAAATTTTTGGGAGGGTTTAGCGCCTAATTTGGATCTAAATCAATTTTAGGACCCTGAAGTACAAAACAAGGAAGTATATATTAGGGTCCCCAATGCCTGAATTACATGCTCTAGTAGCTTGCATTTTCAATATAGTATGAGTAGCATCATGCTAAAGCCATAATCATAGGCATAACAAGGTCGGTTACATGCATAATCACACCATTCACTAACTTTTTCTTTATTCACAATTCTCATGTGACATATTATGAGTTTCACAAGGATCCGAGACACAAATCATTCCTGATTATTCCTTTCTGCGAATGAGAACATGCTATATGAATTGATGGTAAAAGAGAATCAATACGCAAATTTGCACTTATATTTATGCTATTCCAGATCAATGTCTGTATAGCATTGTATATGCATATATCTGCGATAGATTTGTTCAAAGAAGATGGTGAATTCCGATTGTTCGTTCTGGGGAGGAAGCTCTAGAGTATCCTCTGGTTTTGGAATTTGCCAAGCCATTGTCAGAATTTAACTACCATGCATTCAAGGACTTCTTACTGAAAGAAGTTTCTCAAAAGAATTTATATGTATCCCTATCACAAATAAAGCCTCATTCAAGTTTTGTTATGTGCTGTTTTGTGTACCGCTTGATTTCACTATAGTAGTCTATGTTTATATGTGATTTTGGAAGAACGAGATTTTTTGTGAAGACAGATAATAGTAGAAAACTGAACTGTTTTGATGGGCAACTCGATGTTAGCCTCAATGGTGAAGTTAATGAATTAAGTCGGGATAGTTTGCAAGCACAATATATACAATTAAAGACACAAAATCGTGCAAACTTAATTATGATCTAGGGAGTAAGGAAGTTTCTAATAATAGTCAGTGCGTTCTGGTACCAATGACGAACTTTCTTTTCAAAACATTTTGAGCAATGACTTTTACATTGGTGTTTTGATTAATTACACTGATATTTAATAGTTTTAGGTTGGCTTAATGAATTTTTACAACAGAATGTTTGGAAACGGACCTGGATCCACCAGTCCAAGCAGCTGAACCGTGACCTCTCAAATCTAGTGGGTTGGACTGCACATAAAACTTTTTCCAAAACAAATCCGGAAAACATGATGACCTGATAAGTCCAGTCGGCAAAACGGATTGCCTCGATATTAACCCGATGACCCGGTTTCCCAGCATTTCACTTACATTTTGATGTTCTTTCTTGATGTTTGTGCCTCCTTTCTTGTTCTTAACATCGTGAGTGCAAGGATGAATTTTGATTCATGCATATCTAATTATAATTGACTCCAGATATGCATGAAAAGAGAAGGGGAATAGTAATTACTGCTATTTTATAGTGATTTGAAATTTTGAAGTGATTGTTGAAGGCCCTCTATAGATATATAGAACTTGGGCCTCTTGGCATATTGCCTCAATTAACTTTTTTTTTCTTTAATAGAAAAAAACTCCTCTTTACATCTAATATAATATTATCTTACATAGTTACATATGATGTCATGCTGATGCCACTGAGTAAACCGGGCCGACCCAAATGCTGAATTGGATACATTAGATTCAAGAACTTTGTATAATCGATGTCAGGTTATAGTTCTGATTCTTCAAAATGCCTTGATAATAGTTTAACTTCATTTTTTCTATGCAATTATTAAAAAATTATCAAAAGATGGACAATATCATTCGTATCATTGTACTGTAGATAAACATAATCCACTTACCTCCTATCTTTATGGCTTTACCACACAAATCTTCTTAAGAACTACATCCTGAGTACTATTCTATGTAAAAGGGCGGCCTACTAGATTTTTTAGAAAACTCTTTCTTCCCTTTAAAATTTTAATTACACACCGCGATTTTAAGAAATTCCATCACATCTTTTCAGATACTATCAAGCAAAGAAAACAAGTTGCACATGCAAGCACAAGTACATCAATACTATCTAATTATTCATAGTGCATACACCTTTACCTTTTAAAAAACATAAAATTGTTAGACAATAAATTAAAATATGCTGTGTTTGTTTTTAACAGTTGGTAAATGACAGTTTCTTGTTGTTTAACTTTATTGATCAAATCATGGTTCGGAATTAACTTTAATTCTTTATCAGTTTGTTCTAATTATGGTCAGGTTGTAACTAGAAGTTCGATTCATACCATTCTAAAATGTGTCATATATATACTTCAGTTATAGTTTTATGGACTAAAAGCATGAACAATTTATGTATACACTTTATAAGTCGCATTTGACATGTTAATTAAATTAATTTAATAGGCCCATATCTATCATATCTTACTTTGACGTATGCCTATGACCCAAGGTCCCAAACGGGGTTATTAAGATGTTCAGGATATCATGTTGACCCGTAAGGTCGCATAAGGTCATCAGTATATGATGGACCATATAATATGCTTAACATGAGATAAACTAATAAGTTGTGGCTCTGAACCCACCACTACCTGTGAACAAGATGGACAGACCCAAGCCTTGACTAACAAATTTCTGCATTTCTTTGACATGCCATTAATAATGGATTCACATGTACTTTCTAATCAGAATATCACACACTTATTTCATGGTACCCAAACCATTGTATTAGTAAACACCAAGACACTGTTTCCTAAATATTCATGTCATCATCAAGGAAGCATGGACACATTTGTAGACACGGAAATTGACACAGACACGGACACGAGACACAACAATTCTCTAAAATATAGGACACGGACACGGCGCTGATGAGGGCTATTTTTTTCCTAATACATAAATATGTGAGTGTATAATACATATATGTATAATAGTATATGAATATGAATGCAAAGGTGTTTTATGTGAAGTACAAACAATATGAAGTCCGACAAATAAACCTGCTGCATTTTTTTAGGTAACTACATTAGATTTTCAGAATGAATAAACACTGATTTAATTAATTTATTAGACCAAAATGTGATTCATGGTACAGAACTCATCTTGGATTTTCAAATATGGACTCGTTTTAAGACATTTTATTTGTAATTTTGATTAGATCTCGTTGTGTTATATGTTCTCAATCACAATAACACTTAGAAGTGTCTGTATTTCCAGAATTTACACTCTGAAACAGGTTACTACTGGAGCAATTGCTGCACGAAGTGTCCGGGGAGTGTCCGGACCATGTCCAGTTGTGTCCGGGCTGCAAAAAATGACCAAAATGGATAGGACACGGTATAGTCGTGTCCAAAACGTTCTGGGCCGTGTCTGGGAAGTGTCCGTGTTTGAAATGTGTCCGACACTGACACAGCAGCTGTATAGAAGTGTCCGTGCCTCCTAGGACATCATTTATACTTTAGAATAGAAACTCAAAAGAAAAGATCAAGATGGATTGGGTCACTTAACATGATTAGCAAGAAATTTGTCAACAGTCCTTCACAAAAACAGATCTGGTTCTATGATTTTAACACTTTAAATATTAGATAGCATGTGTAGTCTCTGTAGTCTGTATACAAAGTTTATGAACAAATCAACAAATGCATGTGCATAATCATATTTACATATCAATATATGAATATAAAATCTTAAAATATCCCACATACACATTTAATGATCATGTTATTATTTTTTTCATGCATATACGTGGCATTTTCTTGTACATAGAGAGGGGAATTCATGCCATCCATTTCTAATTTTTTTCTCCTTTCTCTATAAGCTAAATTCCATTAATAGATGGTCAACAAACTCTCTCCACTAGTTAATTGTGACTTGCCTCGTCTTCATTTTCCAACAACCATTTAAATTTCTCCTCTTAACTTAACTACATCATCTCTCCTATCACTATCTCTTTTCCTTCATAATATAAGCGAGCCAAATAAAATGGAAATTATTAACGACACTCATTCTCTTTGCATATTATTCCACTAGTAAATACACACTGTCTCCTCCTTGGTTTCTAACAAACTCTTTAGATTTCTCTCCTCTTTTACTGCACCCTCTCTTGTCTCTCTATATTGTTCATCCCTAATTGAAACAAACCATTTAACATAGAGCACTCTAGCTGCACACACTCCCCCCATTCTTCTCACATTCGCTTCCTGAAACCCCTAGACAATTACATTATCCTTTTTAAATGTGTTCTCATTGTGTCTCTCCACTCACGTTCTTTTACCATCATATTCATTCTCTTATATGTATCCCTCTTCTTACTATACCAAGTCCCACTTATGGATGGTCAACAAACTCTCTCCACAAACAATTACACCTTCTTTCTTCCAATCATAGTCACAATATACTCCGAATTTTTGAAAAAGTTGCATTGAAAACATGAATTTTTCCCTAGACGTATGAAACTCCCAAATAAATCCCAATTCCCGCATATTACGTATTATTCCCGTATTTTTCGCAAATTAGTCACATTTAATATTTTTTTCATTTTATACGTTCTTTTCCCGTATTATAATGATTAAGACTCTAACTTAGTTTGAGTATATATGTGTGTATGTGTGTTTATATACATGCATATGTGTGTATGTATGTAATATATACAAAGGGACCCGAGTTCGATTCTCAGTTGCCGCCTTGATTTACCACCCTCTCGGGCGTTCCTCTCGGGCGTTCGGCCTCCGCCACGGGCATGGGAGAGGGGGGAGAAATCTTTCTCTCTTAATCCCATATGTGTGTATGTATGTAATATATGTATATGTATATGTAAGTAATAGTAATACATATACGTATGCAATATATATGTACATATATATGTGCAAAACATATATATACATACATATGCATCCAAATATATGTATATATCTCCGATTTTTTCCCGACTTTTTTCCGAATAGTTGACCGTACTTTTACCGTGCGTTGACCGCTTTTTACCCAATTTTCCCGCATAATTGCCAAATTCCGAACTTTTCAACTCAACCGAACGTATCCGGTATACTGAATTTGTGACTATGCTTCCAACTTTCTATACTCTCGTAATTTTATACATCTTCTATGTCTAACCTAGACAGGCCATTTAAAATGAAGATTTTTACTTCTCTTTCTCTCCTCTTGTTTCTTTATTCTCCCTTTTTTCAATCCTTTTACATAAAAAACAAAATTTTTGCCTACAAGCTCGGCAAGCTCAACTGTTATTTGCAATGTTTTTTAAACAAATCCTAGCTTCACTCTTCTATACTTCATGACAAGTTAAATTCTTATTTTCAAAAATTCTTTGAATGGAAACAATAACGCATAGGAAAACTAAAACCCACTTACAAAACATCATTTACCTCCACTTAAAATGAGAATAGCTCACTCCTTTATGATGTGTTTAAGTTTTGTTAGAATTTTTTTGGTTGAAAATTGCAAAACCACAAAGAACACCATCTAAGAAACTAATAAAGCATCGTATATCTTTGCTTTAAGCGGAAATTTCTCATGCCTTTATGACGACTTTAAACAAGCAGCCCACTGATAGCACAGTCTAACCCACTCATAAACGTCATTCAATGCCGCCTAATTTGACTATCGGTCACTCCTTTGTCACTTATAATTTGCAACATATTATTGTTTGCATTATGCTTATATTGATAAGGCATCTTCTCTAAAAAGATACATTTAGTCTTTTATAATTTGCATGTGCACAGCATGTGTGTTTACTAGCTTTTGTAAAATGGATAACAGATCTCCCTGCCCTGCTTCTTTCCATGTTAATCATCACCTCTCAAATGCTTACTCCATCAACTAAAAACAAACAGAAAAATACCCCATTTTGCCATTCGAGAAGATTCGAGCCCTAAAAGGATGGCTCTCAAGGTACCATTATTAGCCAGAACCCAATATATGGGCGTTGACTTCCTGTCAACTTCAACAGTTATGTAGGTGAAAGTTTTTTGGAAAAGTTGAGTTTTTTTTTTTTGTGTTGGGGGGGGGGGGGGGGGGGGGGGGGGGGACTTCCTACTAATGGAAGTTGTTATATTACCAAAAGGATGAGTTTCTCTCAGAAAGAATGGAATTTGGGGAGAGGGAGTGAGATGGAAGAGGTGAAACGGTGCTCGATCTAACCAAATCTTGATAAACTTGTTGTAAATCTAGTCGAGTAGGGGTGGATTTGCTACTTTTTAGCTAAAAATGACAACAGTGACTTTTCAATGTTGTCGTAGGACAACTACAAGCACCTTCCACAATTTGGTTTTTTTATGAACTAGTGACCTGAGTCGTTATCATCAATAATTGTGTCGGTCATCAACATGGGTCGACATGTAGGCAACGAGGTAGAACCTAGGAGTGTACCAACATCACATGGACAGCATCGAGGATCAGTTGCTAGATGTCGGGGACGTATCATACCATGGGTGTAACATATCATAACAAAGGACAAACTTTTCCATATATATCCATATTGTTACCATAAACCCACTTTCCAAGTTAGCCCCAAACCACTGATAAAGAAAACGTAGGGCCCAGCATAGACTACTGCATTAACAGGAAACTGCCAATTTACTATCCTCTTATAGATAGTGCCAGTGCAATTCCTTAGAAAGCCCATGATCTCCCATTTTACTAACTCAGTTTCTAAAACAACCATACACCTCGCACCACAACCTTTATGGATTCAGAAACTGATACATCTTCCCACCATCCAGATACTACATTCTAAGTTCTAACAAAGAATGAAAGCCGTATTATTCAGTTTCCACTCTCTTGTGCTTCCTGTAAAAAGCTTGAAGGCAAAGCGAGCATGGTTTGCAAAAATACAAAACACTCTACCACCATGGGTAGCTGCTGTATATCTCTATCCTGTTGTTACAAACTCACTACCACGGCCTACTTATCCAGAAGATTTCCGAGGTTTTGGTTGCTACGATAAATTATGGTTGCGCCACACATTATAAATTATATTATCCGGTGCGCCAAGTGTAGTCTTACACAGATGCTCTTCTGTGTACAACTGAAAAAGACGTAAGGATGGAAAAGCAAGTGAACACACACGCGGTATCCATTCCCCGTCAAGGTTTTAGAAAACTTTATCCGCCTTTGTCACATACATACATCATGAAGGACACGTCAGCGATACATTAATGGGGTCAGCATTAGCGGGTGATGCATCCTACTAAGTCCGTCAAATATAATCCACAAAAACAAAATCTCGTATCACCCTGCCTTCCAAAATGAAAGAGGAAATAGAAATGTAATTGGATCCGCTTACCGAAAGTAAAGCCTAGCGTGCTGATGAGCGCCTTGTTGCAGATCACTATCGACACCGACGAGACCACCGACAGGCTCAGCGCGCCAATGGTACCGAGTTGATATCCCCCGCCCTCCCCCATTATTTCCCGCCTTCCCCCCGCTGTCCGCCCTCTCTTCTCCTCAATTCACCTGCGTTAGAGGGCTCTCAAGCATTACCTATAGCAACATCACAGAAACGAGAAAAACGCTTGATAAGTGCATATAATCCAAAAGGAATGAGACGGGACTGTTGCAGCTGAAAATGCACCGACCACATCTCCAGTCGCTTTGATCCAGAGGCAGCAGGGGGAGGACTTCGGATCCTCGCACCGCCCTTCCGAACCCTAGGTATGCTAGATCGATGAGGAGAAAGGAATGGTGGTGGTGCGTGCGGTGAGGATGAATGTGGGAGAGGGAGGGAGGCAGATGAATGAGAGCAAGGGCGCGAGTAGTGGGAGCTTCGTGTTCGCCTCTTCTGCCGATTTCTGTTGTAATTTCGGTAGTTTTTAATATCAATATTGCACGTTATGTCAGATGTATTTCTAGCTATTTATTTTGTGTGTGTTTTTGCTCAAAACGAGGTTTTTGTGGTAAATTTCTTAACGTCTTTCGACCCGCCTATATATTTTACAGTGCTTTATGCAAATGAATACTTCGTCGTTGTTCATAGCGAAAATGTAACCCGTCGTTGGCGTATGTTCATTCTGTTAACAAATTAATGGTACATTGACGGCATTATCATACCCTTAAGAAAGTTTCATGGTTACATTTCCAAAAAAACATAATATAACTTAGGTTATAGGAAAATTATTTGATATATATGGACGAAGTAACATGTTATGAGAAACGGATAGCTAAGAGGAGTCAATCCTTTTTTTTGACAGCAAGCAGATCCATTCATTACTCAAGTCATACGGCATCTACAAGTAGAGAAGTACAACCAGAAGAAACCTAGATCAGTCAAGAACATAGATCTAACACCACTACCACTCATATTGAAACGAGATTGAAATGCTTCTGAGTAGAACTCTCTTCTTTGTGGCTGACCAAAGCAGCTATTGTGAGAGATACCTTCAACTTGAGCATAAGGCAGCGGCATTAAGCATGAACCCGACCGAGATTTCGTATGATTGTTGTCTCTACCATCCATGGCATGGCTCGAGCAACAAAGAACCTGAGGCAAAAATGAGACCAACCATGGATCTCGTCACTCTCACAAAAGGAGAGACACCCAAACCCCGAAGGGAGAGACAAATGTCGAAGGAACACGGCGAGAAAAGAAGGTAAGAAACTGCCTAGACCCAGGACCAAAACGAAAGGCAAGGAGCCGCCACATACTGAACTGAAAAACAAAGCGAAAGCAGCAAAGCGAGAAACGCCCCCCCCCAACAGATCCACGCCAAAGGCTTCGTGGCGGCCACCTCGTTGTCTCCACCAAGCGACCAGCTTCGCCAGAGACGAAGCCACCGCCCAGAAAAACTGTCGCTCCACCACCCTGAAGCCCCGATCTAAAGGCACAGAGTCCCGGCCCGACGGTCAGAAAGGGGGAAGACGAAGGCGACGGAGAGGAGAGCCAGCCAGTCGCAGCCCCAGCATCACACGATCTGCGAAGAGGACAGTCGCCCGACGAACGCCCAGGGGGAGAGGGTGGCTATCGAGAAAGTCTATCTCATTTTGCACTTATGGGCCAAAAACATACACACCTTTATGTAATAGTTTACATTTTTTTTCATTTTATTGTACTGGAGGCACCCCATCGCACTGCGATGCAAGACTATATCGTTGTTGATGCCTCCCCATTCAGGTGTAACATGTTATATAGGAAAATCATGTGATACATATAGACGGAGTAACATGTTATGAGAAATTGATAGCTAAGAGTTAGTATAGTCATCTCATTCTGCACTTATGGGCCAAAAACATACACATCTTTATGTAATAGTCTACATTGTTTTTTTATAATTTTTTCATTTTATTCTACTGGAGGCACCCCATCGCACCATGATGCAAGGTTGTACCTTTGTTGCTGCCTCCCCATTCAAGTGTAACATGTTATAGGAAAATCATTTGATACATATAGACGAAGTAACATGTTATGAGAAACAGATAGCTAAGAGTCAGTATAGTCATCTCATCCTACACTTATGGGCCAAAAACATACACACCTTTACGTAATAGTCTACATTTTTTTATAGTTTTTCTATTTTATTCTATTGGGGGCACCCCATCACACTGCGATGCAAGGCTATATTGTTGTTGCTACCTCCCCATTCAGGTGTAACATGTTACAGGAAAATCATTTGATACATATAGACGAAGTAACATGTTATGAGAAACAGATAACTAAGAGTCAGTATAGTCATCTCATTCTGCACTTATGGGCCAAAAAGATAAACACTTTTATGTAATAATCTACATTATTTTTTTATAATTTTTCCATTTTATTCTACTGGAGGCATCCCATCGCACTGCGATGGAAGGCTATAATGTTGTTGTTGTCTCCTCATTTAGGTGTACCAGCGGGTTTTGAACCCCCGATCAGCTCTACGACGAGTAGCAGGTTTTATCGCTAAGCTAAGCGGTTAAGTACAGTAATACTCTACATTGTTATACATGAACATGTCCATCTCTTCAAAGTAGAAAAAGAAAAAACATCAAATGCCCCAAATGACATGGACATATTTATGGTGAATATTCATCTTTGCAACTTAGACCAATTTTAAGTAGCGCGTCTTCAACTGATACAATCTATGATTGCCTCTTGTCAAACGAGGCGTGCCCAAGAGAAGCGTCGAAGACATAAACCGCAATATTACCTCCATTCTACTTGATTTGATTGTCGTCTTAGAGTAGTTGGAAGTTGTAGATGGTAAATGGCTCGCTCACAACTAAGTGGTGAGGAGAGTTCATATTAATACATGCATTGGTTGAGCCATTGTTTACAAAGTACATTGGCAAATGAAGGGTCATGCATGGGAAAGAACAGTAGCTAGACAACTGAGAAAGGAGCCAGTAAAAGGTAATGGTGTGAGATCTTCTACATAATCATTAAGTGAGATTGTTCCTGAGTGAATCCAGGATTTATCATATGTATCTTGACAGCCCCCCGCAAGGTGGGTCTGAGAGAATTGAAGGCCCATCTTGAGTAGAAGATGCCGAGAGGAAGTCTTGTGTAAAGCTTTGGTGAACAGATCCGCCAATTGCTCCTTGGAGGCAATGTGCTTGGTGATAATGTATCCGAGTAGAACTTTTTCCTGGATGAAGTGATAGTCAAGCTCGGTGTGCTTGGTTCGAGCATGGAGGATGGGATTTTTTGTGAGGAACAAGGCACTAAGGTTGCCACAATAGAGTGTAGCAGGTTGATGATGAGAGACGTGTAGTTCTTGAAGCATATGAGAGAACCAGGTAAACTCTATAGTTGTGAGGGATAACGATCGATATTCAGCTTCACTACTCTATCTAGAGATGGTTGGTTGCTTCTTGGAGGACCAGGACACACAAGTGCGACCAAGAAAGACGCAGTAGTCGCTGGTGTTGCATCGAGTGAGAGAGCATCCGACCTAGTTAGCATCACAGAAGCCAGTAACTGGAAGCGTTAAGTCTGCATAAATTTGTATACATGTGGAGATAGAACTCTTGATATCGAAGGATGCATTTAACAAGACCCATATGTGATGTAGTTGGGTAATGAAGAAATTGGAATGCGATATTAACACCATATGTCAGGTCTGGTCTGGTGAGTGTGATATACTACAGAGATTTGACGATCTGGCGATAGGAACCGATATCTGAGAGAGGGGTGCCATGGTTCTGGAGTGTGTCTTGTAAGAAGGAGACACATACAGGTGTGGAAACAGGTGTGGCAACAGGCTTGCAATCAAGCATGTCTTCGTGCTCTAGGATGTCAAGAGCATACTTGGTCGGATGCAGAAGCATCCCTTGTTGATTGTGGTCGACTTGAACCCCAAGAAAATAATGAATGAGTCCCAAGTTGCATAGAGAGAATTCAATCTCTAGTTGGGAGATGATCTTGTGGACAACCTGCGGAGAATTGACTGTAATGAGGATATTATCTACATAGAGAAGAAGGTAAATCATGATGTCTTGTGTAGCAAGCACAAAAAAATATGAGTCACTAGTGCAGAAGAGAAAACCCAACTCAATGAGAAATAGACGAATACGGGTATACCATGTCCGAGGAGCCTGTTTCAGACCATAGAGTGCTTTGTGAATGTAACATCCCTGACCTGGGTTATAACCTAACCCTGGAAGATTTGCCTAAATTATGTAATTAAACACCTGTGAGTATTCTCTAGCATGTAATTAAGTTCCTCAGGAACATATATTTCAATTTTGCTCCTTTATAAACAAAGTTGTAGCATTGTTTTGTAATGCAGAGACCCATGTGCAAATTACCCAGTTTAAGGGTTTAACTTGCAATTTCACAGGTTAAGATGTTCTTTTGATGTTGAGACATCATATGAGTGAATATGATTAGGCATGATGGATTTTCCAAGCTTGGGCATTCAGATGCAGCTTGTGGAGTGATCCTAATGCTTAAAGCCCCTAATTTGGAGTAAAGTGTAATTTACCCAAATTGTGGGTGAAATTTGTAAAGTACACCTTCTAGAGCATCTTATATGACTCTTGGCATCATTTAGAGTAGAAATGATGAAAGAGATACATCAATTAATAATCAGATAAGAAAAGTGATCTTTGTGCATGACATTCACCATATATGGGTATGGAGATCTTTCATGTATGAACCCTAGTTGAACGTTGACCTTTTTCACCTTTGGACCTTGGGTTTAAGATGAGTTTTGCTTAAGTATGAAAGGGAGAAACGTGGCTTATAATAAGGAGAAGGGACGTGCCTATAAGAAAGGAGGGACCTAATTAAGAAAAGGAGAAACTAGTTGTCCTTATGTTGGAAATGACCTCAAGATATATATACACCCTTCCTTTGATTGTAAAGGAACGTTTCCTTCACTTCCTTTCTTATTTCCTTACTTAGACCGAATTAGGACATAGCTCTGGAGAAGAGGAGGGTGACCAACCTGTTCTAGGTAAGAGAACACCACCTTCTAGCTTGAATTCATGGATAAAATTCTTGTGTAAGGTTGATTTCATGGCTAATTCACTTAGCTTTCTTGTTCTAGCCGATATTCCCCATCTCTTCCTTGAAGAAACAATCTTGGATGACCTATGGAGCTCAAGATGCCATTAAAGGCTTGAAGCTTGGAAGCTTGGAGCTCTAGGAACCACGTTTGAGGCGGGTTTTATAATTCTAAACTCCTAGCTTTATTATGCATATCCTTGTTCTTGCTTTTTAAGCTTAGTTCTTCTTCCCCATCATTCTTTGCACTCTTGCAAGCTTTTTCGTGAAGAACAGACCTTGGTTCAAGGTTGAAGACGGAGGGTGTTAATACCTGTGTTGGTCCTTATCCAACTTTATCAAACGATCTTATGATTTCCCCCCCTTCTTGACCAACTGTTTGAAGGGCAAACGGGTTCAATAGGTCGGTTTGGCCAAACGGGTTCCAACCCGTTTGAGGGCGTTGACCAAGCATTGACCGTTTGGGATTCCTGTTCACAATCATGTAGACTAACGACCCACCTAATTTTAGGGGTTAATTCAAAAGGAATCGTAGGTTGAAGGCCAATCAATTAGGCAATCGAATTAAATTAAGTGTTGATTTTCCAAACTAATCAAATCGAACCTTTTGGGCAAACGGGTTCCAACCCATTTGAATGAGTTGACCAAACATTGACCGTTTGGGATTCCTGTTCATAATATATTGAATTTCATTTCTACAAAGAATCATAATCTAATTCATAACCAATTAAGAGTTGAAGGCAGTTCAACACCCTAACCCTAATCGGGTTAAAATTGCTGATTTTCAATATAGATCTTGTTGAGTGTTGGGTTGAAGGACCCAAACGGGTTCAAAACCGTTTGGGGGTTCATCCAAACGATCTCACACTCGTTTAGTGACACCCCAAGACCGTTTGGAGGTCTAGGGTTATAGAAATTTGATGGTTTGAGGGTCCAATCACAAGATGTTGATAAATTGATGAAAATTGATGAGTAGCCGATTGGAAACCTTAATTGAGTTAGACTTAACCCTAATTGGCTTTCAATTGAATGTCAAATTGGTGTCCAATTGATTGAGGCTCATCCTATTTGACTCAATTTGTAAGTGGTTAACATGGCTTGGGCCAATTGAAGGCTTCAACATAGGAAATCCTATTCAATCATAACCTTTGTATCACCTTTCATATCCATGCGGTTTGGACCCAAACGAGTCCACACTTGTTTAGACCCAAAGGAGTCCACACTCGTTTAGACCCAAACGAGTCCACACCCGTTTCAATCCAAACAAGTTCAACCCGTTTCAATCCAAACGAGTTCAACCCGTTTCAATCCAAACGAGTTCAATCCGTTTCAATCCAAACGAGTTCACACCCGTTTCATCTTAAATGGGTTCACACCCGTTTCAACTCAGTGAGTCCACACTCGTTTGAGGGTTCAAATGGGTTGAAGGTTGAAGGTTAAACCCTAACCTAATTGGATATTTTCATGGTTGTTTATACTTAACCACTTAAAGGTATAATTGGTTCAATGATGATCTAATCTAAACCATAATGGTAACTTAAAATACTAAGGGACTAAGTGACTAATGAATCGACCCATGATGATGATCAATGGGTAATTTTACCAAATGCCCCTGAGAGGTTCAATTCATTGATACCTTGTTCTAATCAAACCCTAATCACTTGATAGTGGTGATTTGGTTTATGAAGATCAAAGGGGACTTAACCCAACCTAATATAGAGTGGTGTAATCACCATCTACTAGTGAGAGGAGAGAGAAAGTACCATTTATGGTGGAAACTCAAGTAAAGTACCTTCAATACACATGAATGTGCATGATTAGGGTATGATCCACCTATGTGAGATCATGGAAACCCTAATTATGATAAATGATGAATCTTAACCTAAATCTGAGAGCATCAATGATGATGTTCCTCATACATAATGATGTTATGAGTTCAATTCACCATAATGTGAATAGTAAACCCTAATTCTAGGGTGATGACATGTAATGTGAATAGTAAACCCTAATTCTAGGGTGATGACATGTAATGTGAATAGTAAACCCTAATTGATGAGAATTAGGGAACTTAGCTCTTTTGGCAAGAGTGAAGGTATAATTCTTGAATTGAATTGCTTTTATCAGTTGAATTAACTATGCAGGTTCTTATATGAGGATGATCATATCCAGGTATGGATGATGATGCTACATTCATTGAAAGCATGTTGTTAGCTTTATGAATAGTAAAATATCTTGATGCCTTGTCAGTGTCATCTTATGAGATTGATGGGCTGTGAGAGCCATAAATACCATCAAGGTCATGCTTTAGAGATGACTTGTGATGAGAGTATTGAGAAATGATAATTAATGTGAGTTAGGCTTGTTACAATTAGTATTCTCCCTTCATAGCTGCTATGCTAAGGTTATTGTTTGAGAACAATGTATGATGTTAAAAGAATACTGAATGTACCTAACTAATCAAGTGTAATCATACCATGTAGAGCCCTGATCATAGATCCATCATTGTCAGAGATCAAATGATGGTGAAACAGGTTTTCCTAAGGGAACTCCTGGATCACATACTTTTGAGTATGTGGGGTATATGGATGTGTAGAACCTTACATCCTAGTGTAGGTATTGATGTAGATGTGTAATTCGTCAATCCTTCACTACAAATCCATACCGCATCAGTGGAAGGTAAACACGAAATCTCCTGATGACGAAGAAAGCACAGATACCGTATCAGTGGAAGGTAAACACGAAATCTCCTGATGATGAAGAGAGTACAGAACGCCACTGTAACTCTAAAATAGCGAAGGACCAGATTACCCTGGTAAGCTATAATAGCAGAGACACAAGATGTCCTGCAAGTAATCCTCTTACTGATTGAGGAAGGTGAAGGTCATGAGAAATCCGGCTCTTTCAATGACCTAGTATGATACCGAGGCACGTAACAGTGATCGGTTGGAGTATGAGTGGTATACCTCATCTCCGCAGGGCATGATAATAATGTTTGAAAAACATAATCTACAGTGTAGTATACCTATTAGAGATAACTACGAGTTAATTGATATATGTTACACTGTATAGTGCATATGTTCTTCATGTTTCATAAATGTTGAACTCTTGCTTACTACCAAAACTGTTGTTGAATACTTTGAAAGCTTTTACTGCTTAAGTTATTCTTTGTTTTGCCTTATAAAGCTTCTAGTGGAGAGTTATAACTCCCGCTGGGACAATTATTTAAAATTGTCTCACCCCGTAGACTTCAACTTTTTAGGTGGTCGTCGAAGACAGAGGAACCAGTCTACAGGTGACCAGTCCCAGCAGCAGCAGCACCAGGAGCAGCAGTAAATCTCAGGTGGAGATTTAGCCTGCTATGTGGTGTAGATAGAGTCAGTCCTATGTGTCCTCTGTACTCTCAGGTCTTGGAGTTGTTGGTCTGAGTTTTGTTATGATTCTTGAGATTTTGAATCATGATGTGTATAATTACTCAAGAAGTAATTTGACAGAGATGTAAACAGTTTATCTCCTTTTATGAATGAAGTTTTATGGTTTCAATGCTTTATCTCAAAAAGTTTTTAATTTCCGCTGATTTTTAGTATTCTGCTACTAATCGAATCGCTTCCGCTAAGTTTAAACTCAAAGTTATGTGTTTATCTTGGGTTTTGGAGATCAGAGCCCACAATTAAGTGGTATCAGAGCTCTAGGTTCGCTGAGTCTACAGAGGCATAGGACTTAGGATGTCGAGTCTATCTTTAGTATTCCTTCCTTATCTAATAGAACCTTCTGCTCCTCAGGAGAAGAAGATACATAAGGATGGCTGAGCCACATGATGAGTATGTGGCAGAGAGTAGTGCTAGTGCACCTCAAGGCGGTGCAAGGGTTCCAGAAATAGAACAGCCTGCACCTGAGCCACCCCGGGAGCCACCCCAGTTTGACCCAGCCGATATGGGTAACCCAACAGTTCAGACAATGTTTGGGCAGTTTATGACTGCCATGACACACATAACCGACAGGATGCCCATGCCTGCACCTAGGGCACCTGTCCAGCCTGAAGGACAAGGTATCGGGAAAACGTTCGAGCGACTATGTCGTGTCGGAGCTACTGAGTACTTTGGGACTGCTGACCCCGCAGATGCTGATCTGTGGTTGATAGAGTTGGAGAAGGCTTTCAGGATTCTTAATATACCGGAAACTGAGAAGGTTAGACATGTTGTCTATCTTCTCAAGGGAAGCGCTGATCACTGGTGGAACATGGAAGAGCAGAAGAGACCTGGAATAGAGATCTCGTGGGAAGAGTTTCGCTGGGAATTTGTTCATAGATATTTCCCGAAGACCTTCCTAGATGAGAAGATCTCTCAGTTTGAGAGATTGAGGCAGGGCATGATGAACATTAGCGAGTATGAAGCTAAGTTCATGGAGTTGCTGCGGTTCTGTCCGCACATGGCTGCCACAGAAGAGGAAAGAATCAGGAGATTCGAAAAGGGTTTGAATGCTGATATGTCAACCCCTGTGTCTGCCTTAGAAAACCGAGAGATATTCTCTACCTTCGTTGAGTTAGTCTGAAGGATAGAGAGATCTGTGGTTGAAAAGAGGCAAACCCAGAAAAGATATCCACAGTTCCAGGGTTCTTCATCTAGGGATTCCAAGAAACCTAGATTCTCTGCACCTAACCCTCCACCACCCAGATCGAGTTCTCAAACTCAATGGTCACCAAGTAGAGGTAGAGGACGGAGTCAACCGCCTCAAGGGACTCACAGTGCTGCATCGATGTCAATCACTGGACCACCAAGACCACCACAACTGGAGAGAAGTTGCTACAACTGTGGTAAGGTGGGACATTTGATGAAGGATTGTCGCTCTAAGCCTGTCAGTGTAACACAGCCTCCGAGACAAGGTCAACAGGGATCACAGAGAAGGCAATCTCAAGGAGCAGCTCGAGGACGCGGGCAAGCGTCTCAAGCTAGATCATCAGCACCACCTCAATACCAGGCTACAGTGAGGTTCTATGCTATGAACCCACCAGAGGCAGTGGTCAATCCACAAGTAGTGGAAGGTCAGATGGAACTTTTGTATTCTGATATGTCTAAATCTTGTGTAGTGTCTGTTCTGATTGACCCGGGTGCTACACACTCTTTCATCACTCGAAGAGTGATTCGCAACTGCAATATGACTGTCAGTCATAGGGCAGATAGTTTGTTGTTGGAGACTCCGTTGAGAGGGTCTGCCGTTTTGCAGGAGGTATGTTCTCCCTGCATCCTCTTCTTTTCTGATCATCGCATTCAAGTGGATCTTATACCACTTGATATGCAAGGATTTGATATAATCCTAGGAATGGATACCTTAGAGAGGTATAGAGTTGTCTTGGATTGTGAGTCCAAGTTGGCTGTGTTTGCTGATGAAAGCAACACATGGATCTTTCAAGGAGAAAGAAAGATTCTACCCACCTGTCTTGTATCAACTATGGTTGCTGATAAGCTGATGAGGCAAGGATGTTATGCATTCTTGGCCCATGTGGTAGAAGTTACCAAGGAGAGTCCCAATCCTGCTGAAGTTCCTATAGTCAGGGAATTCGAGGATGTGTTTCCTGAAGAACTTCCTGGTATACCACCACCTCAGGAGATTGATTTTGAGATCAATTTGGTCCTAGATACGAAACCCATAGCCCAGACTCCGTATAGAATGGCGCCTGCCGAGATGGCAGAACTCAAGAAACAACTTCAAGAGTTACTTGAGAAAGGTTTCATCCGGCCGAGTACCTCACCTTGGGGTGTTCCGGTTTTGTTTGTTAAAAAGAAAGATGGGTCAATGCGGTTGTGCATTGACTACAGACAACTCAATAAAGTAACGATAAAGAACAAGTACCCTTTGCCGAGGATTGATGATCTTTTTGACCAGTTGTGTGGTGCAACAGTCTTCTCAAAGATAGATTTGAGATCTGGATATCATCAACTCCGCATTAAGGACAGTGACATATCCAAGTCTGCCTTTAGGACAAGATATGGTCACTATGAGTTCACGGTTATGTCATTTGGACTAACTAATGCACCAGCTGCATTTATGGAACTCATGAATAGAATCTTCCGACCTTTCCTTGATCAGTATGTTGTCGTCTTCATAGATGACATTCTGATTTATAGTAAGAATGCTCAGCGGCATGAGCAGCATCTTCGCCAAACTTTGACCTTGCTAAGAGAACATAAGCTATACGCTAAGTTTAGCAAGTGCGAGTTCTGGTTACCTGAAGTGTCTTTTCTTGGACATGTGGTATCTGCCTCAGGTATTCGTGTTGACCCTAAAAAGGTAGAATCTGTTCTACAATGGGAACAACCGAGAACACCGACGGAGATTAGAAGTTTCTTGGGGTTAGCTGGTTACTATCGAAGGTTTATTAAGAATTTCAGTTCTATAGCCTTACCTTTGACCAAGTTAACCCGGAAAGATGTTCCTTTTTCTTGGAGTGATAAGTGTTGACAATATTTCCAACTGTTGAAGGAGAGGTTGACAAGTGCACCTGTGCTTGTGATACCTGAGCAAGGAAAAGGATATGTAGTCTTCTGTGATGCCTCCAAGAATGGACTTGGATGTGTGTTGATGCAGGATAAACAAGTGATTTCTTTTGCTTCCCGACAGCTTAAGAAGCACGAGGAGAATTATCCGACACACGATCTGGAGTTAGCTGTTGTGGTTCATGCCTTGAAAATCTGGAGGCATTATCTCTACGGAGAAACATTCCAGATATTCACAGACCACAAGAATCTTCAGTATATCTTCTCTCAGCATGAGCTTAACATGAGGCAACGTCGCTGGATGGAGTTAATCAAGGACTACGACTGTACGATTGATTACCATCCGGGCAAGGCCAATGTGGTTGCAGATGCCTTGAGCAGGAAATCAGCAACATCAACCATGGATAGAGCACAACTAAGTTCTTTAGTATGCTCTAGGAGAGATATGCTTATCTCTTTAAGGCAAAACAATGTACATTTGAAGGTGTCATTGTTAGCCAGTTTGTTAGCTGAGATGCATATTAAACCTACTCTAAGAGAGCAGATAAAGGAGGCACAGTTAGAGGATGCTGCAGTTCAACAGATCAGGTCTGAGTATGGTGATGAAAAATGAGATGGTTTCCATGACTCAGATGACCATGTGGCATGCTATCATGGGAGGATGATAGTGCCAGATGTGGATAACCTGAGGAAGCTAGTCCTGGAAGAAGCTCATTCTTCAATGTATGCTATGCATCCAGGGAGCACCAAGATGTATTGAAATTTGAAAGATATGTATTGGTGGCCCAGGATGAAGAAGGACGTTGCAGAGTTTGTGATGAGGTGTCCAGTGTGTCAGCAGGTTAAGGCTGAGCACCAGAAGCCTTCAGGAACAATGCAACCTTTACCCATACTACAGTGGAAGTGGGACCATGCGACCATGGACTTTGTTGTTGGCCTACCCAGGACTATCAAAGGACATGATTCTATTTGGGTAATTGTTGATAGGTTGATAAAGACAACGCATTTCTTACCTATCAAAACAACATATTATGCAGAAAGGCTAGCTCAGTTATATGTTGATGAGATAGTGCGGTTGCACATAGTTCCTGTCTCTATAATTTCTGACAGAGGTCCCCAGTTTACAAGTCGTTTTTGGGAGCAGTTACACAGAGCTTTAGGCACCAAGTTAAGGTTTAGTACAGCCTTTCACCCACAGACTGATGGACAGTCTGAAAGGACTATACAGACCTTGGAAGACCTGTTAAGAGCATGTGTTCTCTAGTTTCCTGGAAGTTGGGATCTACACCTAAGTTTGATAGAGTTTGCCTATAACAATAGCTATCAACATAGTATTGATATGGCACCCTATGAAGCTTTGTATGGTAGACGTTGTAGATCACCCTTATGTTGGTATGAGACTGGTGAGCACCAGTTGTTAGGTCCTGATCTTGTGTAGCAAACTACAGAGAAGATTAAAGTTATACAACAACAGCTTAAGACTGCACAGGATAGGCAGAAGTCGTATGCTGATAAATGTCGTAGACCCCTAGAGTTCCAGGTTGGAGACAGAGTGTATCTCAAGGTCTCACCTTGGAAAGGAGTCCTTCGTTTTGGAAGAAAAGGGAAGTTAGCTCCTAGATTTATGGGACCTTATCCAATCGTTGAGCGAATTGGAAGGGTAGCCCATAGACTAGAGTTACCTCAGGAGTTGTAGAAGTTACATCCTGTTTTTCACATTTCCATGCTAAGGAAATGTCACCCCGACACCAAGTCAGTTCTACAACCTATGGAAGTAGAATTGAATGAAGATATAACATATGAGGAGGGACCAGTGTCCATTCTTGATAACATAATTAAAAAGTTAAAGAAGAAAGATATAAGTCTTGTGAAAGTCCTCTGGAACCACCGTGGTGTTGAAGAAGCCACTTGGGAACTAGAGGATGAGATGAGAAGGAAATACCCTACTCTTTTCTCTTAATGCGTTTTATCGATTTCGGGGACGAAATCCTTGTAAGGGGTGGATAATTTGTAACATCCCTGACCTGGGTTATAACCTAACCCTGGAAGTTTTGCCTAAATTATGTAATTAAACACCTGTGAGTATTCTCTGGCATGTAATTAAGTTCCTCAGGAACATATATTTCAATTTTGCTCCTTTATAAACAAAGTTGTAGCATTGCTTTGTAATGTAGGGACCCATGTGCAAATTACCCACTTTAAGGGTTTAACTTGCAATTTCATAGGTTAAGATGTTGTTTTGATTTTGAGACATCATATGAGTGAATATGATTAGGCATGATGGATTTTCCAAGCTTGGGCATTCAGATGCAGCTTGTGGAGTGATCTTAATGCTTAAAACCCTAATTTGGAGTAAAGTGTAATTTACCCAAATTGTGGGTGAAATTTGTAAAGTACACCTTCTAGAGCATCTTATATGACTCTTGGCATCATTTAGAGTAGAAATGAAGAAAGAGATACATCAATTAATAATCAGATAAGAAAAGTGATCTTTGTGCATGAAATTCACCATATATGGGTATGGAGATCTTTCATGTATGAACCCTAGTTGAACGTTGACCTTTTTCACCTTTGGACCTTGGGTTTAAGATGAGTTTTGCTTAAGTATGAAAGGGAGAAACGTGGCTTATAATAAGGAGAAGGGACGTGCCTATAAGAAAGGAGGGACCTAATTAAGAAAAGGAGAAACTAGTTGTCCTTATGTTGGAAATGACCTCAAGATATATATACACCCTTCCTTTGATTGTAAAGGAACGTTTCCTTCACTTCCTTTCTTATTTCCTTACTTAGACCGAATTAGGACCGAGCTCTAGAGAATAGGAGGGTGACCAACCTATTCTAGGTAAGAGAACACCACCTTCTAGCTTGAATTCATGGAGAAAATTCTTGTGTAAGGTTGGTTTCATGGCTAATTCACTTAGCTTTCTTGTTCTAGCCGATCTTCCCCATCTATTCCTTGAAGAAACAATCTTGGATGACCTATGGAGCTCAAGATGCCATTAAAGGCTTGAATCTTGGAAGCTTGGAGCTCTAGGAACCACATTTGAGGCGGGTTTTATAATTCTAAACTCTTAGCTTTATTATGCATATCCTTGTTCTTGCCTTTTAAGCTTAGTTCTTCTTCCCCATCATTCTTTGCACTCTTGCAAGATTTTTCGTGAAGAACAGACCTTGGTTCAAGGTTGAAGACGGAGGGCGTTAATACCTATGTTGGTCCTTATCCAACTTTATCAAACGATCTTATGATTTCCCCCCCTTCTTGACCAACCGTTTGAAGGGCAAACGGGTTCAATAGGTCGGTTTGGCCAAATGGGTTCCAACCCGTTTGAGGGCGTTGACCAAGCGTTGAACGTTTGGGATTCCTGTTCACAATTATGTAGACTAATGACCCACCTAATTTGAGGGGTTAATTCAAAAGGAATCGTAGGTTGAAGGCCAATCAATTAGGCAATCGAATTAAATTAAGTGCTGATTTTCCAAACTAATCAAATCGAACCTTTTGGGCAAACGGGTTCCAACCCATTTGAATGAGTTGACCAAGCATTGACCGTTTGGGATTCCTGTTCATAATATATTGAATTTCATTTCTACAAAGAATCATAATCTAATTCATAACCAATTAAGAGTTGAAGGCAGTTCAACACCCTAACCCTAATCGGGTTAAAATTGCTTATTTTCAATATAGATCTTGTTGAGTGTTGGGTTGAAGGACCCAAACGGGTTCAAAACCGTTTGGGGGTTCATCCAAACGATCTCAAACTCGTTTAGTGACACCCCAAGACCGTTTGGAGGTCTAGGGTTAAAGAAATTGGATGGTTTGAGGGTCCAATCACAAGATGTTGATAAATTGATGAAAATTGATGAGTAGCCGATTGGAAACCTTAATTGAGTTAGACTTAACCCTAATTGGCTTTCAATTGAAGGTCAAATTGGTGTCCAATTGATTGAGTCTCATCCTATTTGACTCAATTTGTAAGTGGTTAACATGGCTTGGGCCAATTGAAGGCTTCAACATAGGAAATCCTATTCAATCATAACCTTTGTATCACCTTTCATATCCATGCGGTTTGGACCCAAACGAGTCCACACTCGTTTAGACCCAAATGAGTCCACACTCGTTTAGACCCAAACGAGTCCACACTCGTTTAGACCCAAATGAGTCCACACTCATTTAGACCCAAATGAGTCCACACCCGTTTCAATCCAAACGAGTTCAACCCGTTTCAATCCAAACGAGTTCAACCCATTTCAATCCAAATGAGTTCAACATGTTTCAATCTAAACGAGTTCAACCCATTTCAATCCAAATGAGTTCACACCCATTTCATCTTAAATGGGTTCACACCCGTTTCAACTCAGTGAGTCCACACTCGTTTGAGGGTTCAAATGGGTTGAAGGTTGAAGGTTAAACCCTAACCTAAATGGAGATTTTCATGGTTGTTTATACTTAACCACTTAAAGGTATAATCGGTTCAATGATGATCTAATCTAAACCATAATGGTAACTTAAAATACTAAGGGACTAAGTGACTAATGAATCGACCCATGATGATGATCAATGGGTAATTTTACCAAATGCCCCTGAGAGGTTCAATTCAGTGATACCTTGTTCTAATCAAACCCTAATCACTTGATAGTGGTGATTTGGTTTATGAAGATCAAAGGGGACTTAACCCAACCTAATATAGAGTGGTGTAATCAACATCTACTAGTGAGAGGAGAGAGAAAGTACCATTTATGGTGGAAACTCAAGTAAAGTACCTTCAATACACATGAATGTGCATGATTAGGGTATGATCCACCTATGTGAGATCATGGAAACCCTAATTATGATAAATGATGAATCTTAACCTAAATCTGAGAGCATCAATGATGATGTTCCTCATACATAATGATGTTATGAGTTCAATTCACCATAATGTGAATAGTAAACCCTAATTCTAGGGTGATGACATGTAATGTGAATAGTAAACCCTAATTCTAGGGTGATGACATGTAATGTGAATAGTAAACCCTAATTGATGAGAATCAGGGAACTTAGCTCTTATGGCAAGAGTGAAGGTATAATTCTTGAATTGAATTGCTTTTATCAGTTGAATTAACTATGCATGTTCTTATATGAGGATGATCATATCCAGGTATGGATGATGATGCTACATTCATTGAAAGCATGTTGTTAGCTTTATGAATAGTAAAATATCTTGATGCCTTGTCAGTGGCATCTTATGAGATTGATGGGCTGTGAGAGCCATAAATACCATCAAGGTCATGCTTTAGAGATGACTTGTGATGAGAGTATTGAGAAATGATAATTAATGTGAGTTAGGCTTGTTACATTTAGTATTCTCCCTTCATAGCTGCTATGCTAAGGTTATTGTTTGAGAACAATGTATGATGTTAAAAGAATACTGAATGTACCTAACTAATCAAGTGTAATCATACCATGTAGAGCCCTGATCATAGATCCATCATTGTCAGAGATCAAATGATGGTGAAACAGGTTTTCCTAAGGGAACTCTTGGATCACATACTTTTGAGTATGTGGGGTATATGGATGTGTAGAACCTTACATCCTAGTGTAGGTATTGATGTAGATGTGTAATCCGTCAATCCTTCACTACAAATCCATACCGCATCAGTGGAAGGTAAACACGAAATCTCCTGATGACGAAGAAAGCACAGATACCGTATCAGTGGAAGGTAAACACGAAATCTCCTGATGACGAAGAGAGTACAGAACGCCACTGTAACTCTAAAATAGCGAAGGACCAGATTACCCTGGTAAGATATAATAGCAGAGACACAAGATGTCCTGCAAGTAATCCTCTTACTGATTGAGGAAGGTGAAGGTCATGAGAAATCCGGCTCTTTCAATGACCTAGTATGATACCGAGGCACGTAACAGTGATCGGTTGGAGTATGAGTGGTATACCTCATCTCCGCAGGGCATGATAATAATGTTTGAAAAACATAATCTACATCGTAGTATACCTGTTAGAGATAACTACGAGTTAATTGATTGATGTTACACTGTATAGTGCATATGTTCTTCATGTTTCATAAATGTTGAACTCTTGCTTACTACCAAAACTGCTGTTGAATACTTTGAAAGCTTTTACTGCTTAAGTTATTCTTTGTTTTGCCTTATAAAGCTTCTAGTGGAGAGTTATAACTCCTGCTGGGACAATTATTTAAAATTGTCTCACCCCGTAGACTTCAACTTTTTAGGTGGTCGTCGAAGACGGAGGAACCGGTCTACAGGTGACCAGTCCCAGTAGCAGCAGCACCAGGAGCAGCAGTAAATCTCAGGTGGAGATTTAGCCTGCTATGTGGTGTAGATAGAGTCAGTCCTATGTGTCCTCTGTACTCTCAGGTCTTGGAGTTGTTGGTCTGAGTTTTGTTATGATTCTTGGGATTTTGAATCATGATGTGTATAATTACTCAAGAAGTAATTTGACAGAGATGTAAACAGTTTATCTCCTTTTATGAATGAAGTTTTATGGTTTCAATGCTTTATCTCAAAAAAATTTTAATTTCCGCCGATTTTTAGTATTCCGCTGCTAATCGAATCGCTTCCGCTAAGTTTAAACTCAAAGTTATGTGTTTATCTCGGGTTTTGGAGATCAGAGCCCACAGTGAAGTTGACAAACATGAGATGGTTTGGAAGCGTCAGAGAAGCCTGGTGGTTGTTCCATATAAACAGTTGTATCAAGAGCACCATTGAGGAAAGCATGGCAGACATCGAGTTGAAGAACATCCCATTTCTTGGAAGCATCAATGGTTAGGATGGTTTTGATGGTGGGAGATTTCACAACTGGATGAATGTCTCTGTGAAATCAATACCATGTTCTTGTAGAAAATCCTTGGCCACGAGTCTGGTTTTAAATCTATCAATGGTACCATTTGGGTTTTGCTTGGTCTTAAAGACCCATTTGCAGCTAATAACATTCATATTAGAAGTGTGTTTGACAAGAGTTCATGTGTTGTTGTTGTGAAAGGCAACAAGTTCCTTAGTCATGGCTTGTCTCCATTCCTTGTGGCGTAGTGCCTGTGTGATAGATTTTGGGGTTAGAGGAAAGGAGAAAGCTGGAAGGGCATATTTTGGATTTGGTTTTCGAACTCCAACTCGGCCATGAGTGATCATGTGATGTTGAACAGGAGAGGTGGAGGTCGGGATGTCAGGGTGAAATTCAGGTGAGGTTTCGTGTGGAGATGAGGAGTCAGGAGTTGAGGATTATGCAAGGGGTAAGGGGGTAGGAGATGGGATGGTAGTAGTGGTATTGGTAGAAATGGGCGATAAAGATGTTAAAGGAGAGGTTTGTTCTATTGATGAAATGGTTTGTTCTGGGATATCATGAATGTCGGGTGAAGAGGATAGAGTGAAGTAAGGGGAAGGTGTGGAGTTAGGTGTTGAGCTAGGTGTGGAGCTATGGATTGGTGATGGAGATGATGAGTTGGTGGTTTCATCAAAGGTGGAGTGAGACAGTTGGGAAGTACTACTTGGTGGAAGGTCTTGGGTACGAGGGAAAGGAAAAAGATGTTCATCAAATACAACATGTTTGGATATGTATAATCGTTTGGTGGGAGCATGAAGGCATTTGTACCCTTTGTGTTGTGAACTGTATCCCATGAAGACACAAGATAATGACCGGGGTTCCAATTTGTCAGTGGTGTAGTCTCTAAGATAATGCTAACAACGACATATGAAGATTCTAAGGTGAGAAAAAGATGATTTCTTTCCAAACAAAACTTCATAAGGTGTCTGCATCTGTAGTAAAGGAGTGGGGAGGTGATTGATGAGGTAAACAGTTGTGGAGAAAGCTTCTGTCCGACATTGCTTGGGAAGTTCAGCTTCAAACATCATGGTGAGTCCCAACTCTATAACATGACGGTGTTTGCGTTCAGCTATACCATTTTGAGAAGGATCGTGTGGACAAGACATCCTATGCAGAATTCCTGAGTTAGAGAAGAATTGTTGTAAAGTATGATTGATAAATTCACCATCACCATCACTTTGAAATTTCTTGATCGTCATGTGAACTGCGTCGACACCATTTTGCAGAAAGAAAAGAATATAAATAGTTGTGCTTCATAGGGAAGATCCAACTGAACCTCAAGAAATTATCGGTAAGCATTACATACTATAGATAGTTGTGGTACGATGGTACCAGGGCCTTCCCCACACATCACAATGTAGCAGTTCGAAAGGGGCTTCAGACCTAGAATGCTTGTGAATAACATAAAATTTCCTACTCTTACTGAGTTCAAAACTGTTACATATATTGTCAAAGCGAGAGGTACTAGAAATAAGATTGTTTTGTTGTAAGTAGAGGGCAACATTCTTGTTCGAATTTCCCAACCGCATGTGCCAGACCTCACCAGTGGCTTTGACAAAGCAACTTGAGAAGAAGGCGATCAGAGTTGATGCTGGGAGGTAGTACATCATGTTGCTACATTTCCCTCGAGCTAGAACCTGGTGGGTCTTAGAGTCCTTGACAATAACAGCCTTGTTAGTGAATATTACATAACAATGAAGCATAGATATCAACTTTGAGGCAGGGCGTAGATTTCTCTTAATTTTAGGGATGATGAGAACATCATGAAGAGGGACCTATGTGAGATTGTTCACATATGTGTCGCCAGTGTGAGAGATTGGTAGGAAATATCCATTTCCAAATGTTATCAAGTGTGAGCCCTTATAGATGTGGATATTTTGAAGTGTACCTAAGTTATTTGCGATATGATCAATCGCCCCAGAGTCAATGTGCCAGTCTGAAGGGTTGATTTCATTGAGACGAAGAGCAGCGAGAGCGGCACTGGTGTCTTCAGCAAGTGTTTGAGGTACAGTCAAGTTTTGGAAGTTGTTGTCATACATGTGCCATCATTTCATTGCAGTATGACCGCACTTCCTGCAGATCTAGCAAAGAGGAAGGTTGTTGTTGTATTGGTTTTTGTTGAAGTGAGCTGAGGTGTTAAGTCCCCATCCTTGTGGATTGAACTGAGTGGAGTTGTTCCCTAGACAACTTCTAAGTATACCTTAGACATAGATATTTGTCTGGTGACGAGCTCTTCATCTTCCTCTGATGGGTGATCTTCCTCTTCCAACAAAGTGATTTCGGTTGTAAAACTGTTGGCAATTATAGGTGATTTGTTGATCTGGCATGGACTTGTGGGTGTAGAAAACTGGTGGGAGAGATGAAGATGAGCGTCTAGTCTTTCTTCTCTCAAAATCTTGAAGAAGAGGAATCAGATCAGTCAAGGATGGGATCAGAGGCTTCAACATTGTTACAACAAAGCCTTCGCAGTCATCCCCATCGAGTCTGTTCAGTATGGTGAAGACCTTTTATTGGTAACTCACAACATAGCCAATGGCATTGAGTTGGTCACATAGGTTCTTGAACTTGCGGAGGTAGTAAGTAAGGGAATCTAATCCCTTAGTGAAGGTTCTTAGCTGAGATTTGAGCTTGAACTCACGAGCTTGTGAGGATTCAAATTTTTTTTGTGAGTGTGGTCCATACCTCATGCGAAGTAGTGCAGCCTATTATATCGCCCATTACTTCTTTAGTTAGCGAGCTTGATATCCAGCCTTTAAGCAATCGATCAGTGTGACCAGTTGCGTCTGGGACGACGATAGGTGGAGGAGCTTCAGATCCATCTAAGAAGCCTTCTATGCAACAAGACTCGGCTAGATTTTTCACTTGTGACTCCCAAAGAAGAAAGTTTCTTGAGTTAAGTTTGATGGAGAGAAAGTGGTAATGTTTAGACCAACCGGGTAACGGTAGATGGGTGTTGCACTAGTTGAGCTTTCAGTGGCCATGGTTAGGGCTCGTAAGATGGTTCAGACTAGAAGAAAGATAGCAGACAAGAATGTAGTCTAGTTTTTGGGCATAGGGAGGTGAAGGACCAAGAGGTTGGATCAAAGGAGCCGATGAAGGCTTTAATGCTCTGATGCCATCTTAGAGTAGTTGGAAGTTGTAGACAGTAAACGGCTCGCTCACAACTAAGTGGTGAGGAAGAGTTCATATTAATACATGCATTGGTTGAGCCATTGTTTACAAAGTACATTGGGCAAATGAAGGGTCATGCATGGGAAAGAGCAGTAGCTAGACAACCGAGAAAGGAGCCAGTAAAAGGTAATGGTGTGAAATCTTCTACATAATCATAAGTGAGATTTGTTCTTGAGTGAATCCAGGATTTATCAGATGTGTCTTGACATGTCATATTTACTTTTTATTTGATTCTACACCAAGATGGTTTTACATAGAAAAGCAACATACATAAGTAGTATGTCATAAAAAACTACTAGTACATTTATCTAAAAAATGCAATTAAATTACTCTAAGAGGTGTCGGCATTCTTCGATAGTCGCATATCACCAAGTGCAATATTGTTTATGTTGTCATCTTCTATACATGATAGCTTACATAATTTTATATTGCTCTTATTTTTTCTCAACAGACAAATGGTAGCTTAAATCAGTAATGTTGTTGCTTTATGTTCACCCATGATAGTGTAGTTGAGCATCATAATTGCACTTGTGTCATGGAACGTTAGATAAATGTTTCAAACAGAAAGCAAGAGTACAAGTACAACATTACCTGTTATACATTATCAAAAAGAGGAGGCACACAGACTAAGAAAATGTGCTTGGAAAATCTAAAATTCCAACCACATATACAAGAAGAAATGGGTGTCATTTATGTGTGTGTATTTAACATTTGTGCCATAGTAAAATCTAATAAATTCAAATTATTTTTTGGGTGTAGATTTTAATAAAAAACAATCCTAAGATGATAAGGGAGACATAATAACAATGGTCGTTGCCCTTCAAAGATGGGATGAATGTTTAGGACAACCCAATGTAGATAGGGGGTCAATTGAGAAGAAGAAGAAATGACCGTTGATGTGGTGGTGTATTGCACATCCAGACCGACTATAGCTATAATGCCATTGTCTCTTGGTTGGGAAGAGGAAACTCCTAATGTCCATCTCCAAGGATGTATGGATTGATATTACCCATTACTAGATGTTGTTATGCTGAGATCATCTCTAATAGGTGATTTACTCCTCAATGTCCAGACTCGTTGATCCACTACATATCCTGACAACATGTTCTAGAGGTTTAAGAGCATGAGATTAATCGTATAGGAAAAAATAAAAAAAAATGGAAGCTTAAGATTGACAAGCATGAACAAGAAGAAATTGAAGTATAAGGAATGTCTTGACGCCTCAAATGTACCTTACAAGATCTGGTGAATGCAATCTAATCTTACTCAATGAATTCACTAAAATATTTTATATTTATGCTTTGTTGGAGCTATAATGAGTAGGATGGGTTGTACATAGTCTTGGTTTAGGCTTTTATGATGTGCGTTATAGGGTGTAAGTGGTAACCCTCAATATATGGAGGAGTGGTAACTCACCCACATGTATTGGTGGTACTATCACATACTAAGTTAATACAAACACCTACTTACCAAAATAGCATTTGCAAATGCACACACATAAAATACACATAAATATAATTCATTCCCTAATATGTTGCATAAATTGGAGGGGAAATGATTAATCCAGTAATACCAAATAGTAAATTGGGATGTATAGTTTTGACTCCTCCTAAATTGTGATTACCTTTTTTGTTTAAATATATTCTAAATTATAGATAAGTGTTGCTTATTATTTTTTATGTATAAGTATGTATATATTTTTATTTCTAATTCAGTTATGTGGTCTATTAAAGAGCATAAAGATCGTGTGAAACTATCTATATATTGTTATCTTCAACCATTTTTTCTAATAATAAGGTGATGGCATGAAAATGACTTGATTGTCAGTCATCTTCGATGATATCTTTACCATTATGAGGTCAATCTGTTAGTAGATATGATGTCCAAAGGCGGTGGAAAAAAGTTGTGTGATCTCTACTTGTGGAAATGCACTTTCCTCCTATAGATGTCTATTTCTCATATCGTCGGTATGATGTAGCAGAAAAAGATTGACATAGCAAAAAGTTGTATTATTATAATCCTTTATAATAAGTGACAACTATTTTACAAATGTTAATACTTGACTTATACCAATCATATTTTCACTTAGGATGTCATTTAGGGTCATATCCTAAATAGTTTCCACTTTAGAAATGTGTTTAACAAAGAAATCACATATGCATAGTGAATGTGTGCTTGTTTTCATTATATTTTCATAACAATCTAACAACATACCTGTAACACCCCTCCCTAGGGTTTCATACATAACCAGCAGAAGCACAGCCTAATCCCCAGCATTATCTATAATGTGGGGTACTTGGCTTATCAGGGAGGGATTGTCACATAACGATCTCATATCAAGAAACAATTAACACATGGCATTATTGAAACATAGATTCATACATAAGTTCTTGAAAAGAAAACTACATCATGGTTCTAAAGCTACACATATTCTAGATAACATATGAAAGATAGGATCTCCATAGATGGACGTCCCACCAGGCAACAACTTATAAGGTCTTGGATCCTTATAATCTTCTCAAGATGTCTCCTTCCCTTTAGCTCCAATGTCTGCGGACATCTCGTCCCCAACCATGCAAAGGAAAAACAAACATGGTAAGTAAGCGACATTGGCATGTTATAAAGCATAGAAATAAACTATAAAGGTGACTTGACATAAACATGGACATACATTTATCATTAATCATTTCTTGACATATTTTACATAAGGAACTTGACTAGAAGTATATGCTCCTCTCTTAATGCCCCATAAGGAGCCCATAATGCTCGGAAAGCCCATAATTGCTCGGAAAGCCCATAATGCTCAGAAATCCCATAACAAGGTGCATATAAATCTAAATCAATTTCCATTAACCATGATCTTTCTTAGACTTAATGATCTTCTTAATAACTTAAACTTGATCTTAATTGGGATTTCTCCCTCTTGAACATAATTGGGATTTCTCCCATGGCCATAATGGGATTTCTCCCTCTTAAGCATGAATGGGAATTTCTTCCCTCTTAACCTTGGTTTCATGTATCTTAATCATAATTCATAATCTTAATGTGATTTCTATTCTTAGACTTAGATTATAACAATCAACATCCAATAATCATATACATTGAAGAAAACATGCATTAATCATGATTTTAGCATAAAGTGCATAAACTTATCATAATCATTCAATAAATCAAGTTTACTATGCCAAGGGAATGGCCCGATTACCTTGATCTAAAACACCTAAGGGTCAAATCACCTGACCTTATGGAGCCCTTTAAACACTTGTAATTTGATTAAACCACATAATGTACATAAGTTCATAGTCTTGAAACCCTAATTTTATTCCTTAAACTATTAAAGAGATTAGAGATGATAAACAAGGATAAAAAACATGTCATATTGATAGAAAATCAAAAGAGATTTCCAAAACATATTTTTGCACATTTTTCTGAGGTCATATGCAAAAGTTATGAATTTTGCATCATGGACCAATCAGAGTGCAGGAAACCATAGGTGTGGCATCGATTAAATCTCAATTAAAGCTTATATAAATAAAATATGAAATGTCAGTAATGACCAAGGCATGCGTGACACGTGAATTGAAATCGTGGGGGCAAAAATGTCATTTAAACACCATTGTATTGCGCGACTGATGCATCAAAATCATCCGTGAAATATCTAAATTGCCCTTGCGTATTAAAGCACTGGTAAAGAAAAGACGCAAGGATCAGGGGTCATTGAACACCATGGATCCTTCCCCATCGTGATCCATGGTTCGACCTTTGCTCCAGGAGCAAGAAGCCGAGATTCACCCACGATCAAGGTTGAAGATCTGGTTCCTCTCAAAGAGCAGAGGCCGCTAGTGAGCTCGCCAACTCCTAACGGAATCACGGGGCCCTTTCATGGGATCAGGCGTGAACTGGAGCCCGAGAAGCTCCTTGGCCATGGTGGTACTAGAAGGGCAGGGCCAAGGCAGAACCACTGCTCGTGAAACCTAAGCACTGAGAAAGCGAGTAGTTCAGGACCAAAGAATCTAGTAAAAACCAAAGCGAGGTCGTGCGGACCTCAAGCCGTCGTTTCTAGGGTGGAAGGGGACAAGAGGACCTTCACGTCCATAGAACAAAGATTTACCGTGGGAAATAGGGGCGGTGACGATGGTTCAAAACGGCAAAGAACTGAGCCGTAAAGGGCATGCTAGGGATCAGAGATCAATCCTGGAGGCCAGGCAAGGTCGGAGGAGCTGTCTCCATGACATGAAGCCACTGAGATGCCATGGCGACTAGCGCCGGCAAGCACAGGCGGAGGCTCTATAGGACCTGCTAGCAGGGGCAACCGCGAAGCAAACAGAGAAAGTAAAAATGAAGCTTGGCTTCTGGGGATTCTCACCGCAAGAGAGATTGAGCCGAGGTGACTGAAGGAGGCCGGGTGGTCTCAAGGTCGTCGAAGAAGGCACCTTGAGTAGGTCGGGGAACCTCGGAGCTTCGGAGAAGAAATTGAGCGAGGAGGGGAGGTGCTTGGGGTCCGGTGATGCCTTCGGGCTCCTTAGATGGAGGCGGAGGAGGCTAGAACGTCATTTGTGCAAGGGGGGTGCAAGCCCTATATTGGGCGTTTTCCCTACAGAGCACGAGAGGGCATGATGTTAGGGCTCGCTCAGATGGGATTGACCTCACGGTCTCGTTGGTGAAAGAATCAAGGGAAACGATGCCTTGTAGAGCGAGAATGAGGTCAAAGGAAAAACGACCTGTGAAACGTCTTTTGCTCGCGAGAAAAGCGGAGGTAGGAGATAAAGGATCAGTCATTGATCGCTGATCGAACAGTGCTGATGATCCGCGAAAATAAAACAAGACCAGGGTAACACATGACAATGTAAATAAAACGAATCATAGGTTAATTACTTGTATAAATGAAATGATATTCAAATCTTGGTCCATCTATATTCAAATCTCTCTTAAATTAATTGGGAGATCAAACATGGTCATAATGGGTTCAAATTTGAACCATAGGTGTATTAGAGGGTCTAGAACATTCCCATTTAATTATTTTTACTGCTTGTGCACGTTTTAGGCCTAAAAATAGCAATAATCATCATGTACATTTAAATGGCTATGATTAGTGTATATAAAGCTTATTAATTTCTCAAGTAAGAATTATAAGGCATGAAAACGTGCACTAAATATTATTTCTTTTCAATTAACAAAATGGAGGCATTAAGCAAGCAATTAAACATGTAATTCACTAATTACCATATGAGAGAGAAATTTTGACATAAAAGCATTTATTCTCATTTTCTTAAACAAAAGAGCTTAGATATATATGAAAAGATTTTCTTTAAATAAAACAAGGGTAAAAGAGAAATTGAACATAATAAAATGAATTTGCAAAACTAATGTGGGAAATTTGCATTTAAGTCCTCAAAAATTATCTTATTACAAAAAGAGCATGTAGAGAATAAAATATTTTGAAAATTTGCATAATAAGATTGGGGTGTTACAATACTACCCACCTTAAATAAATTTTGTCCTCGAAATTTCCTAGAGTTTCTACCCACCTTAAAGGTTTCACATAAACTTGCAAATTTTCCATACAAAATTTTATTATGAAAGAAACATACATAAACAAAGCATTATGATTCAACATAAATTACTTAACTACCCTTACCTTGATCATCTTCCTCTTCTCCATATGACATTTGCATGGTGAAGAGAGTTGGTTTAACCTTGGGTTGCAGATTAGGGTTCTTAGCTTGGTTATGGTTGGGATCCTTCTTTGTAAGCTTAGGGTAATTAGGCTTGATATGCCCTTCCTCACCACAATAGTAGCACACAGAAGTCCCAAACCTACAAGGACCACCATGATTTCTCTTACATGTAGGGCATGGGGCTCTCCCATTCTCAGAAGAAGGCTCAAGGGCTTTTCTCTTGTGGCTGGAGGGTGGAGGGGGTTGATGGTGATGATTGTTTTGGGGTACCTCCTTCTTATGGTTCCTTCCAGGGTGATCCTACAATTCTAGGGTTGCATCCAAGGCTGATTGCATGGTCCTATGGCCTCTACCAGACAAGGCATAACTTAGATTGGGTTTAATCCCTCTAATGAACTTCTTAGCTCTCTTTTGCTCAGTGTACTCAAGACCATACTTTTGGAGCTTATGAGACTTCATGGCATACTCAGTGACAGTCATGTCACCCACTTTCTTAAGATTAACAAACTCATCCTCCTTCCTTTCTAACATGGCTTCGGATACATAATGGTCATTGAAGGCTTCTACAAACTCACCCCAAGTGAAAGGAGGGTCATCATCTTCCCTAGAGGCTAAGAGATTTTCCCACCAAGTACGGGCTGCACCCTTGAGCATATGGGTGGCAAATCTAACCCTACTACGTGGGGGACACTCTAAGTCTCTACAGCAATGTTCCATGTTGATAAGCCACTCCTCAGCCTTGGTTACTACATCAACCTCATCTTCACCATGGAAAGCATCAGGTCTAATCTTCAAGAAATCTATGAGGGAGATCTCATGTACTCTAGGTGGAGCTCTAGGTTGGAGGGCATTGGTCAAGGCTACTACTAGGGCATCTAGGGTGACTTGTGGAGGGACGTGGTTCATGTCTTCAGTCTTATCACCACTAGAGGATCCTTGTGAGGGCCTTGACTCACCAACCTTCTCCTTCTTCTTAGGGGCCATCTGAAAGGGTAAACACAACATGATATTAGAACATAATATGAATCTCTAGTGTTGCCTTAGTGGCCATCTATTCCTTGCTCTAATACCATTAATGTAACACCCCTCCCTAGGGTTTCATACGTAACCAGTGGAAGCACAGCCTAATCCCCAACATTATCCATAATGTGGGGTACTTGGCTTATCAGGGAGGGATTGTCACATACATGATCTCATATCAAGAAACAAATAACACATGGCATTATTGAAACATAGATTCATACATAAGTTCTTGAAAAGAAAACTACATCATGATTCTAAAGCTACACATATTCTAGATAACATATGAAAGATAGGATCTCCATAGATAGACGTCCCACCAAGCAACAACTTATAAGGTCTTGGATCCTTGGAATCTTCTCAAGATGTCTCCTTCCCTTTAGCTCCAACGTATGTGGACATCTCATCCCCAGCCATGCAAAGGAAAAACAAACATGGTAAGTAAGTGGCATTGGCATGTTCTAAAGCATAGAAATAAACTATAAAGGTGACTTGACATAAACATGGACATACATTTAGCATTAATCATTTCTTGACATCTTTTACATAAGGAACTTGACTAGAAGTATATGCTCCTCTCTTAATGCCCCATAAGGAGCCCATAATGCTTAGAAAGCCCATAACAAGGTGCATATAAATCTAAATCAATTTCCATTAACCATGATCTTTCTTAGACTTAATGATCTTCTTAATAACTTAAACTTGATCTTAATTGGGATTTCTCCCTCTTGAACATAATTGGGATTTCTGCCATGGCCATAATGGGATTTCTCCCTCTTAAGAATGAATGGGAATTTCTTCCCTCTTAACCTTGGTTTCATGTATCTTAATCATAATTCATAATCTTAATGTGATTTCTATTCTTATACTTAGATTATAACAATCAACATCCAATAATCATATACATTGAAGAAAACATGCATTAATCATGACTTTATCATAAAGTGCATAAACTTATCATAATCATTCAATAAATCAAGTTTACTATGCCAAGGGCATGACCCACTTACCTTGGGCTAAAACACCTAAGGGTCAAATCACCTGACCTTATGGAGACCTTTAAACACCTATATTTTGATTAAACCACATAATGTACATAAGTTCATAGCCTTAAAACCCTAATTTTATTACTTAAACCATTGAAGAGATTAGAGATGAGAAATAGGGATCTAAAACATGTAAAATTGATAGAAAATCAAAAGAGATTTCCAAAACATATTTTTGCACATTTTTCTGAGGTCATTTGCAAAAGTTATGAATTTTGCATCCTAGACCAATCAGAGTGCAGGAAACCATAGGCGTGGCATCGATTAAATCTCGATTAAAGCTGATATAAATAAAATATGAAATGCCGGTAATGACCAAGGCATGCATGACACATGAATTGAAATCGTGGGCGCAAAAATGTCACTTAAACACCATTGTATTGTGCGAATGATGCATCAAAATCACACGTGAAATATCTAAATTACCCTTTCATATTAAGGCATCGGTAAAGAAAAGACGTGGGGCTCAGGGGTCATTGAACACCATGGATCCTTCCCCATCGCGATCCATGGCTCGACCTTTGCTCCAGGAGCAAGAAGCCGAGATTCACCCATGATCAAGGTTGAAGATCTGGGTTCCTCTCAAAGAGTCGAGGCCGCTAGCGAGCTCGCCAACTCCTAACGGAATCATAGGGCCCTTTCATGGGATCAGGCGTGAACTAGAGCTCGAGAAGCTCCTTGGCCATGGTAGTACAGGAAGGGCAGGGCCAAGGCAGAACCACTGCTCGTGAAACCTGAGCACTGAGAAAGCGAGTAGTTCGGGACCAAAGGATCCAGTAAAAACCAAAGCAAGGTCGTGCGGACCTCAAGCCGTCATTTCTAGGGTCGAAGGGGACAAAAGGACCTTCACGTCTTTAGAACAGAGATTTACCGCGGGAAACAGGGGCGGCGACGATGGTTCAAATAGTGAAGAACCGAGCCATAAAGGGCATTTTAGGGATCATAGATCAATCCTAGAGGCCATGCAAGGTCAGAGGAGCCGTATCCGTGATCTAGAAGCCACTGAGATGCCATGGCGACTAGCGCCGACAAGCACAGGCAGTGGCTCTACAGGACCCGCTAGCAGGGGCAACCGTGAGGCAAACGGAGAAAGTAAAAATGAAGCTTGGTTTCCGGGGATGCTCACCGCAAGAGCGATTGAGCCGAGGTGACTGAAGGAGGCTGGGTGGTCTCAGGGTCGCCAGAGAAGGCACCTTGAGTAGGTCGGGGAACCTTGGAGCTTCAAAGAAGAAATTGAGTGAGGAGGGGAGGTGCTTGGGGTCCGGTGATGCCTTCGGGCTCCTTAGATGGAGGTGGAGGAGGCTAGAATGTCATCTGTGCAAGGGGGTACGAGCCCTATATTGGACATTTGCCATACAGAGCACGAGAGGGCATGAGTTAGGGCTCACTCAGATCGGATTGACCTCATGGTATCGTTGGTGAAAGAATCAAGGGAAACGGTGCCTTGTGGAGTGAGAATGAGGTTGAAGGAAAAACGGCCAGTGAAACGTCTTCTGCTTGCGAGAAAAGTGGAGGTAGGAGACAAAGGATTAGTCGTTGATCACTGATCGAACGGTGCTGATGATCCACAAAAATAAAACAAGACCAGGGTAATGCGTGACAGTGTAAATAAAATGAATCATAGGTTAATTGCTTGTATTAATGAAATGATATTCAAATCTTGGCCCATCTATATTCAAATCTCTCTCAAATTAATTGGGAGGTCAAACATGGTCATAATGGGTTCAAATTTGAACTATAGGTGTATTAGAGGGTCTAGAACATTCCCATTTAATTAGTTTTACTTCTTGTATAGGCCTAAAAATAGCAATAATCATCATGTACATTTAAATGGCTATGATTAGTGTATATAAAGCTTATTAATTTCTCAAGTAAGAATTATAAGGCATGAAAACGTGCACTAAATATTATTTCTTTTCAATTAACAAAATGGAGGCATTAAGCAAGCAATTAAACATGTAATTCACTCATTACCATATGAGAGAGAAAATTTGACATAAAAGCATTTATTCTCATTTTCTTAAATAAAAGAGCTTAGATATATATGAAAAGATATTCTTTAAATAAAACAAGGGTAAGAGAGAAATTGGAAATAATAAAATGAATTTGCAAAACTAACATGGGCAATTTGCATTTAAGTCATCAACAATTATCTTATTAGAAAAAGAGCATGCAGAGAATAAAATATTTTGAAAATTTGCATAATAAGATTGGGGTGTTACAATACTAATTAGTTCTTTGGATGCATATATAAAATTAACTAATAAACCTACATAGGTCTACTTATAAAACCAAAGTAATTGTTTTCACATTTTTGTTTACAATTGGCAACACCATTATCGCAACTTTGAAATGCTTTAGGTTGTTGTGTTAAGAATCTAAATTGTAATATACTAAAATTTAAATATCTAGGTTAAATATCTAATTTTATCTTCATTATCTATTCATTTGGAACTTATTTTTGCTTATGATCATTTTTTCCCGAACTTAGAATATTTTCAAACTTTCCCTCTTGGATTACCTTCATATCTTGGTGCATCACTTTTATAAATAAAACTATCTATAGAAAACTCAATTAGACCCCACATCATGATAGTTTAACATTGTTAGATGTTAGAGTTATTATTACTTAGTTTATAATGTTATATGGGCCTAATTGTCTTGACCCATTAAGGTTAAGTTCTTCTTCCTTATAATACCTCCTTTCCTATATATAAGACAAGATTATGTCATCTATCAATAATAAATATATCTTTAGCATTCGATCTTATGTTCCACATGGTATAAGAACATTGATCCTAACTCTAGGGAGAAAAAATGATGGAGCCTCTACATGAGGGTGGCCACTGTCTCTTCTTAGCTTGAATGCCTTCTAGGCATCATCCTGACCTCCATGTTTGTCTCCTCTCTTCTTCTTTTATAAAAATCAAATCTTTTTTTATCTAATTGTCAATCTCTCCATTTTGACCATAAATAATCTTTATCTAGCCCTGTATAGAGTGAACCCTGATAGGGGATTCACTCTTCACTGAATTGAGGAATAAGTCCATCCAATCCCAAGCATACCAAAGGTTAAGAAGGAAAGGAGGAATTTCATTCATTTCTCAAATGGTACATATTACAGAGCATGATAATGAATAAGCAGTGAAAACAAAATTATTGCAAAGTTACAAAATATTCATTATATAATTGTTCCTAACCATATAAGGTGGAACGAAAAATAAAATAAAAGGTACACACCAAAGGATATGTAAGGCCGGTTGCAGAGGGCAAACCAACTATCCCCAGCTATCCTCAAAGTCCAAGTCCATGTATACGATCTTTTAGCATCTTTTTCTTCTAATGTACCTAAACCTGGGTGGAAGGGAACATCACCCAGAACATAGGAAATAACATAGAGGTCAGCAAAGAGCAGAGTATATACATATAATAAACACTTTGGGCATTAAATCGGGTTATAAGTGCAAAAGGGAGATGTTCCCACAAGAAGGGGGCTATTTGCAATTAGGTAAGTTCAAAAGGAATATAACAAAAGAAATGAGGCATATTAAAATTCAAAATACAAGCATCGGATGAAAATATCTTGCCATATCATTTAACCAAATATCAATTGAAACAATAAACATTTGCATGCATAACAATGTAGACTAAATATACCTAAAACAGGGCCATAACACCATAGGATAATGGCCTAAAAGAAACAAGGGTGGAAACGCACACCCTGGGCGGAATACACATGCCCTTTATAAGTTTGGTTGTACATAAGTACCACTATTCTAGATATTCTAGTCAAACATGTAGCATGCATAAATAGAGTGGCAAGACTAGCATTTTAGTCAATTTCACATAAAATGATAATCATAGCCGGAGGGGTCTAGAGACCCATTATAAAAGAATATTTCACTAACCACAATAATTTATATGAATCAAAGGTAGGATGTATGAATGTTCAATAATTGAATTACAAATAAAATTGATAGTTCAAGAGATGCCTCATTAAATAGATGTAGGTTCAGTCAAATAATGCCTAAAATAAAATAGATGATGTACATACTTGATCTTTGTCAAGTGATTAACTCAATTGATATACTTTGATCCACCCAACCAAATATCCATCCTAGGAACACATTAAGTGTTTTAGTCAAACCAAGGGAACATATGTTTACATTCCTAGTTTAGTTGTATATATAGCTCTTATCCTATTATGAATACCTATTGGCATAATAGGGCTTTTAATATTATCATGTGGGCACATGATCCACTAGATATCTATTTTAGTTCTAATATCCATTCCTAGGCACATGAGTCTAAGTATGTGTAGGTTACATATTTGTATCATCTATATATTATATGTTCTAATGTTCTTCTCATTGTCAATTATATAAAGTACTATTTATTGGACTATTGAATATACTAAATCTGTGTACTTAACCATTGATTCATATGCAAATGCTAATACTCGTGTGACATACACTTAACTCAACAGGTCATCTTGGTTAGATCATCACCATACTCTATATACCATAAGTATCATTATCGTCCATAATATGATGACGTATCTTAGTATTTCACCTATGTGCGTATATAGTAGACAAGTTACTTGCTTACTGTGTTAACATGTTAGTATACTTATATACTAATATGATACAATTTGTATACATGATATGAAGAGCCTACTGAATGAGAGTACTTTTACCTACTAAGACACTTACAAATGATTAACTAATATGATTAACTAGTGTAATTAAGTTTTGTATCAATAGTATTTAGGTTATTGTTTGATGGACGTTAGTTAGTTCTATAAAAAACTGAGATAGGGAAGGAATACAAACCTTTAGACGATGACATAAACATGGGCATTGTTGGCCTGCTTGTAGGCTGGGGTTGTATTCAACCTGAGAGAACCTCGTGCACTGACTGAGGAATGTCAGAAGTAGATGCTTTAGTGCGTAGATAGAACTACAGTGGCGGTCCTTGAGGATAGTGATGAAGTCCATCATGTCTTTAGATATAGGTGTAGCTTGAAGCAGGTTTGAAGGGATCTATGAAGGCCAAGGTTTTCAAGGATTCAGGCGATGGAGAGGAGGGGAGATAGTAGATCCATGTATCTCCTGATGGCTAGCAGAGCTGCCACGACATCAGGTGCTCATGGCTACTAGGGCTTCTGAGTAGGTCGCAACACCCTACTGGCTGGCATAAAGAAAGAGAGGCTTGTGTGGCTTAGATCCAACTCCAATGACCATGGAGGATATCTTCTGGGTATGGCGAGAATTGGTTGCAGTAGGCCTTCGAGTTAACAGTGGTGTGCATGTGTAAGCCCTTGGGAAGAAGATGACGTCGAACAACATGGTGGTGGTGAGGACTGGTGTTTTGGTTGCATGTTTGGCAATGGACACCAGAGGTGGTGGTCGTAATTGATGGCCCTATAGGTAGAGGTAGTAGCTAGCACCATCGATGGTCATCTGGTGGCTACGAGTGTGGATGGAGATGCGTGCAAACTGGTGGTAGCCTAGTAGGTGCACGCTAAGAGAGTTGGAGGGTGTCAGTGTTAGTGGAGGAAAGACCTAAGGAGAAGAAGAGGAAGAGAAAGAGAGGAGGCTGAGAAAAGACCAAGGATTTAGCAACTGAAGTGGAGGCACTAGTGAGTTCAAGGAGTATTTCTAGTCTCTGCTGGGTAGAGTAGGTGGTCGCCGACAGATGCAGGCTTCCAAGATGCCAGGTATGTGGCAATGACTGGAATTGGAGGGGAAAGGGCAGAGAAAGTAAGGCACGTTGAGGAGCTCGGTGTCGTCTGCGAAGCAACTGGAAAGACTTGGGCAGTGGATGGTTTGCAGCAACATGACGAAGACAATGTATAGAGGATGGTCGCTGGATCTACAAGTCTTCTTCCTAGGTTGTAGGGAACTGGGAAGAGGGATGACGGGGTAGTTGAGGAGTCCGGTTGACAAAGAGTGGTGCTTGTCTGTGGTACTTCCTAGCAGGGGTGGCGGCAGCTGCAACTGGTCTGCCTGACCGTAGGGTGGCTAGGGCGTGCGACAATGCTCTAGGTATGGAGGATACGAACTGTCATCTCCATGGGTAGCGACACACAGAGGGACAAGAAGAAGAATGAGAGGGGAGAACATCACTGTTGGTTACAGAGAGGGGTTGTAGGTTGAGGAAGAGAAGAGAGAAGACGGATTTGCTGTCTGCGACATCTATTGTGAAGAGGAAGGAGTCGTGGAGGACTATGCCAAATGACCGAGTTTTAGGGGATAAGTAACGGGTGGCTATAAATGTAATAATTAATTTGGTAATCAAACTTAGGATATGTAGAATATGTCTCCTTCAAATTGTATTGGAGAAGTAAATTAAGTTTGATTGGCATGAAATTTTGTGGGTAGGTTAAATAAGACACAAGGAATCCCATTTAAGAGTTAGATTCTCCTTTTAAAAATGTTTAGTAATTTATCTCTTGCTGTGTGTTAATTAATCAATTATGCATTTAATGTCTTTCTTAATTTATTTATACATCATTTTATATTTTGTTTTCATCAGCTACACCTAGTATGGTTTTATAGTGTCAAAGTAATGTCAAGACTAAAAAATTGGCGAATTTTCACCTCAAACCCTAGTAGTAAATTTATTTAAGTATTTCATTTAAATTTTAGGGGGGGGAATCTACTAGATACTAGAAAATTAGAAAATAGCCTAGAAAAGAAGTGGGTCTAGGTTATGAAACTAGATTCGAGTATGTTACAAGCCCCCCACTCATATCTATCTATTTGTCACTTCTTGGCATCCTCCCTGCCTCTAAGCTTTACATCTGATGCCCACACATTTCTAGCCAACAATAGCAGTTTAGTCATTCTCATCGAATGTTATCGCATCAAAACTGCCAAAGGCAGATGTGCAACAATCGTGCCACTTCCATCACTGGTAGCAAAAATAGTAGCACAGTGGTAGGCCACCACTACCACCAGTAGCGCAACAATAACCAACCATAACACCAGGATGCTACCACACTAGCAGCGCAATGACTATTAACCGCAAAAGAGGCAACCATCGCCACCAGAAACAACGTCATTGTCGCTACCAAAAGCAATAGTCATCTACTCATTGGTGACTGCATCATGCAACTACCACCCACTTCGCCTTCTAGATCTATTGCTTCCTCTCTATTTATTGTGATTACTCATCGTTTTCCACTACCTAGATCTCCATATAGGGTGTAAGTAACTAGATAGATCTCATTGTCAACAATTTTGTCATCATTATCTGATAAGGTGCCACATTCATCAGATGAAAATTGTTGTCAATCTCCATGGAGCTTCTTATTATTGCACACATTCATCTTCCAATGTCTTTGTGATGCTTCATTCCTACTAAACAACATGCTTCAGGTGCATCATTGGTGTACCTATTTCCTAATGACACTATGCTTCTTCTTGTTCATGCCATGATATGCATGTAGGTTGGCTATCTATGCTTTTCTTATTCAAGTTGGCTACCACTTCCATGCAAGTTGAAGGATCTCAATTATATCACTGACACACATTGGGACAGAGCTTGTTGCATTTATTTTGGCCTCTTGTTCCCTTCGGTGTTAGTTTTGTGGAAATCTTATTACATCTCAAATGCTAACTTTTCAAAAACTCATCAATTTCAAGACTACAATACTACACATGCAAGGTTGATGACTCATCCAGATGCTATTATCACCAAGATATTTTATTCATGTCTTCTCAAAGCTATGTGTGCACTTTCTCAATTACCAAGATGGTTCTTCTAGTTATCTACTTGGGATTTCCTTGATGATGTCTTTCATTCTCATCAAGCACCCGAGAGTCACATTCCAGATGGATCAAGTTGTAATCATCTTGACCTCATCATAAATGTTTTTGAAGATACCTCTACAACCACATCTTGTGCTTCTTCCAATCACATATTTCTTTCTAGTAAAGATGACATAGTTTTGGTGTTTTGATTGTTTATTCTAGATTGATGGTGATGTTCTTCATTTTATATACACTTCATAAGATCTTCTCCAAAGCTCATGGTGTTTCCAGGCTACAAAATACAACTTCAAATGATGCATTATTAGATCAGTTTTGGATGGTCATGTTTAAGGGGGAGTAAAAATGTAACGATCGCCACCAAACAGACAACCAAACCATTACTATTGATGTGGAATAAACATAAGTAGCGGATGAACAAAAATCACTAAAAATTAAAACCATTTTGCGAAGAGATCCATTTATGGGAAAACTCTTTAAGGAAGAACCAAAACCTGATATTCATCATTGATTATATTGTACATACAATGTACCATCTCTTCTTGAGAATGACATATAACAGTTGCTTTCTCAATACATATACTTAAAGCAACATCAAACCTCGAGGCAAACAAGCTAAAATCTCAGATTGTTCATAAAACCAACATGTACTAAATCCAAGGACCTGAGAGTACAAAGATGACATATAGGACTTCTATCTACAAGACACGACAGACAATACACTCAACCTGAGCTGTTACTACTATCCTTGTTGCTGATGTTCTTCCTCTGTAGTATGGTCTCAACCCCCTCGTGTACATCCACCTAAAAAATGTAGATCCCACAGAGTGAGACAATTGTCCCAGTGAGAGATATAACTCTCTGCCAACAATGTTATTATCATAGTTAAGTAGTATAAAACTGAGCAAATATTCTTTTATATTAATAAGCAAGGTTAATCACTATGGATAAGTAGATTAGAGCATTTCTCATCTTTTAAAACATTGTAACTGTCTAGGATAGAGCAGTAAATCATCTGTTCACTTTATAAGGAATATGAAAAACATGTGTATCATTTACCCATCATATTATATCAACATCTCAAGCTTATCCTGTGATGATATTATCATGGTATGACACCCATGAATCATTCTCATTTCTATTTGTCAGCCTCAGCCAATCTGCTAACGAGGTATTAAATTGTACCGATCATGTGAATATACATCATTATGTTTAGCAAAGTATTGGACTATACCAATCTTGAGATCATAGAGTTCAGCCAGGCATTAGACTATACCAATCCTAAGACCAAGTTCAGCCAGGCATTGGACTATACCAACCCTGAGTTCACAGCCAGGCATTGGACTATACCAATCCTGAGATCGAGTTCAGCCAGGCATTGGACTATACCAACCCTGAGTTCACAGCCAGGCATTAGACTATACCAATCCTGAGATCGAGTTCAGCCATGCATTGGACTATACCAACCCTGATTTCACAGCCAGGCATTGGACTATACCAAACCTAAGGTCACAGCCAAGCATTGGACTATACCAACCCTGAGTTCACATCCAGGCATTGGACTATACCAACCCTGAGATCGACTTCAGCCATGCATTGGACTATACCAATCCTGAGATTGAGTTCAGCCAGGCATTGGACTATAGAAACCCTGAGTTCAAGTTCAGCCAGGCATTGGACTATACCAACCCTGAGTTCACAGCCTGACATTGGACTATACCAACCCTGAGTTCGAGTTCAGCCAGGCATTGGACTATACCAATCCTGAGATCATAGTCTTGATATAATACAATTATTCCTCTTATCTCATTTAAGCATATTCAAAACTCTACAACCCTTATTTGGCTATAACATAGAGCATGTATAATCAAGATTTTCATTATTATTATAACCATTTATTATTATTATTATTATTATTATTATTGTTACTAGGTTTCCATTTCCCTTAGTTTATTTTAAACATTACCATTTTTTTACATGAGACTTTCATTAAGCATCTTGTCACCTCTTACTAGGCAACAACTATTCACATGGCTCACAAGGACATTAAATATCTTGTCACCTCTCACTAGGAAACAACTAACCACATGGCTCACAAGGCCATTGCACATCTTGTCACCTCTCACTAGGAAACAACTTATTCACATGGCTCACAGGGCCATTACTCATTATACTTGTTATACAAGTATTTAACATGCCTTACAAGGCTTATGCAATAAGAGAAATGCAACCTTCCCATTATTAGGGTTAGGGTTTCCCTTTATATCCGAATAGGGTTTCCAGTTAATATTATTAATCCAAACCCTAATGCATTGCTCCACACATCTAGGAGCATACATTGATATCATAAGTATTTAGTCATACTTATTTATTCTCATCATTTATCATTAAATTATTATCAACATAAAGTATGAGTTTCTCTCTCATCCTTACTAGGATATTGATTACATCATACTTTATTAACTTAGCTTAACCCTTTCTAAAGGCATGTTAACCTACACTTATCAAAGGGTGTCGCTTGGAAACCGACACTAAAGCACTTTGATAAGTGTACTGGTTCCCAACCGATGCCAAAAAGCTTCCCGCCACTGAAAATGCGCCAGCAAAGGGACTGTAGGTGTCGGTTTTTTAAGAACACTGACACTATAGAATTGTTACAGACCTCAGTTATTAAAAGAACCGACGTCACAATGCTTCCCGCCACTGAAAATGCACTAGCAAAGGTCCTATAGGCATCAGTTTTGTAAGATAACCGACACCATCTCCCCTGCCAACACGGCCGTGCTTCCCAGCACATCCATTTTTTCCTAGCCATGTCAGCCGAACCGACGTCAATTTTGTGATAATAACCGACGCCATATCCCATGCCTGCCACCACAACCGTGCTGGGAAGCACGGCCGTGGTTCCTGGCTACATAGACATCAATTTTTTTTATCAAAAACTGCCGCCGTATGTCTTTGGTGTCGGTTTTGATTAAATAATCGACGCCTATGTTAAGATTTTTTTAATCAGTTTGCAGGCCTGCTGTATGGCTGCGACATCCATTGATATCAGACAACAACAGGCCAAAAACCTGCAAAATTAACACGATGGACAATATTATATATATGTGATTCACAAACATGTATAAGCACATTTAATTCATATTATTTTTTCATCACACACATGTAGAAACCAGTAGCAACCTGTAGTTCCATTCGTTTCATCTCTTTTCACATTCAGACACATGTAGAAACATTTATGTATTGATCATCTTCACACACATATGACAATTCATAAAAATTCATTCACATTCACACAAAAATAATTATGAGAACAAAGTTATTCTTGATTCATCATTGTCATCATTGTCAATAAAATTAAATCTAAAAATTCCCACTCTTTGTAGGGATTTTGCCCATTCTTCTCTTACATCATCTAATTCATCTCTCGTATAGGGAGCATGTACATCGAAACACTTTCCACCTGTACTGAAGTCAATAGTTTTAAATACCTACAAATAGAATGACGTATATATATAATTAATAATATATAATAATATTGATATATTTCATATTATCTAATGAGACTATGTATAATACTTGTTGTATCTTATCGATTTCCATTACGACATTTTTGATGATTAGGTCCATAAATAGCATCACATAGTACACATATGCCCAGCCATTGTCTTGTGCAGAACACTATAAATTGAAACATACAAAATATTCAAAAATACAAATAAGCACAGTTCACATAAATAATATATATATTGGAGTCAGGAAATTACTTTCACATTCTCCCAAATTAGTGACAGATCCTTTTTCTTGGGGACCTTTCCTCCAACGTTTTTGTACTCTTATAAAGCCCTACATATGTTAATGTAACCCATTAAATTGCATAATTAAATAGTAATGTAGTAACATATGTTAACAGATATAAAACATGAAATAGTAATGTAGTAACATATGTTAACAAATATTAAATTGCATAATTAAATAGTAATGTAGTAACCCATTAAATTGAAGGGTGACCCCACTGTTTTGGATGACACTCTTATCATCTTGACGCTTTTTGTAATACGAGAATCCATTTATGTCAAACCCTTCATAAGACATAACATTCAATTTTGGTTTAAAGGCGAGGCATTTGATGGTTTTAGTAAGATTATCTGGTGTTTGAGATAGTTTATGTAAGACTTTATCTTCAAACCACTTAATAAATGTCTTGTTATGCTCTCTAGCAAGCTACATTGAATTGGATCGAGGATATTGTCTCTTGATGAAATTGGTATATTCCTCGATATAAATACTCACTTCGTCAATGTTGTGTAAAATATACAAGTGACCTTGCTCCAACTACTCACGGCTGATTACTTTCACCCGTGATCCCAAAATTCCTTTGCTAAAATGCTCCTCAATATTCTTGTCATTCACAAGAGTGTCATTAGCACTCAGAAAGTCATTACAAAAATCCATAACCTCTCTTGCCACATAACCCTCAATAATACTCCCTTCAGGCTGATAACGGTTTTGAACATCACCTTTAAAAATGCTCATGTATTGTTCAAAGGGATACATCCAATGCAAGAAAACTGGTCCCAACATTTTCACTTCCCTAGTCAAGTGGACAACAAGATGTACCATGATATCAAAGAACGAAGGAGGAAAATACATCTCAAGTTGACATAGGGTAACAACCACTTCTCTTTGCAATTTATCGAGAGTATCAAGGTCAATAACTTTGTTGCACAAACTGTTGAAAAAGAAACAAAGTCTGGTGATTACAAACCGTACATGCTTTAGCAATATAGATCGAATTGCCACGAGCAATATTTGTTGCATTAGAGTGTGACAATCATTAGATTTAAGACCTATCAACTTCAGATCTTTCATTGATACCAATGTATGGATGTTGGATGAGTAACCCTGTGGCACCTTAACATTTACCAAGCATTCACAAAAAGCTTTCTTTTCCTTTCTAGACAATGTGTAACATGTGGGAGGTAAGTATGTTCTCCGATCGCTACTAACTACTTCTATTAGTTCTATCCTTATTCCCATTTCACATAGGTCCATTCTGGATTTTATCCCATCTTTAGTCTTACCTGGTATATTCAATAGAGTACCGATGACGCTATCACATACATTTTTCCCAACGTGCATGACATCAATACAATGCCTGACTATCAAAGAACTCCAATAAGGAAGATCCCAAAATATTGACTTCTTCTTGAATAAAGACTTGTCACTCCATGTGGCCATCATACATTGTGGTCTCTTACCAAATTTATTGGTGATGTCTTTTACTCTTTCATAAACATCCTCCCCTGATATAGGTTTAGGTGCACTCTATTCTTCATTCCGTCCATTGAATGCTTTGTGCAACCTACGATACAGATGAAATTTTGGAAGAAACCTTTGATGACCAAGATATACAGTCTTGCCGCCATATTTTAGTCGTATTGAATCAGTGTTATCTTCACATATAGGACACACTTTAGATCCTTTGACACTATATCCAGACAAATTCCCATATGTTGGAAAGTCATTCACAGTGCAAAACAACATAGCGTGCAAACGAAATGTCTCTCTTCGTGAAGCATCATAGGTCATCACACCTTCACCCCAGAGCTTCTTCAAGTCATCAATCATAGGTTCAAGATAAATGTCGATATCATTTCCAGGTTGTTTAGGGCCCGATATCAAAGATGACATCATAATGTACTTATTTTTCATACACAACCAGGGAGGAAGATTGTATATAACAAGTATAACTGGCCAAGTGCTATGTTGGCTGCTCAATGTCCTGAATGGATTCATCCCATATGTACAAAGCCTAAGTCTTAGATTCCTATCTTCTTCATCGAATTCAGAGTACAATAAATCAATCTTCTTCCACTGTGGGGAATCAGACACATGTCGTAGGATCCCATCATTATTTTTCTTAACATCTGCATGCCACCTCAAATTCTTCACATCTATAGGATTGGCAAACAAGCGTTGAAATTGTGGTATTATAGGTAGATACCACATCACCTTGGCAGGAGAATCAGTTTTGGACTCCCCTGAAGTCATCAATTTATACCTCGACACACCACATTTCAGACAATCTTTCAAATCCACATAGTCCTTTTGAAATAATACACAATCATTCGGGCATGTGTGTATCTTCTTGGCCTCCATTCCCATTGGGCACAATAATTTCTTTAACCGGTATGTTGAGATTGGCAGCTCGTTTCCTTCAGGAAGAATTTCTTTCAACAAAGACAACAATGACGTGAAGCTTTTGTCGCTCCATCGATTATTAGCTTTCAATTTATACAATCTCAACACAGTGCTAAGCTTCGTAAACTTACAACCTATGTATAATGGTATCTCAACATCATGCACAATGTTTCTAAACATGGGAGGTGGATCGGTGTGCTCTACCCCACAACTATCCAACATCGCATCAACGATGTCTACTAGAACTAGTTCGTTCACATCTACGTCATCGAAGGAAATTTCTTCTTCCACACAAGCACTGCTATCAAAATCCACTGATTTCAGGTTTGAAATCTCTCCATGCTAGTGCCATTCTGTATAGCCTTGTACAATCCCGTTGCACATGACATGACTTTTGATTTCGTCACCAGTGCTGACTTTCAAGTTGTTACCGCAATGCCTACATGGACAGTAGAACCTATCTCTAGGTTGTTTCCTATGTTCCTCGGCAAATCTAATAAACTGGTCAAGACTAGAAATAAACTCAGGGGTGCATCGATTTGGAATGGACATCCATGATCTATCCATTCTATGATCAAAGAGAAAACAAGTATATATTAGAACAAGATTAGGGTCTAGGGTTAAAAGATTAGGGTTTATGGTTAAAACTTTAGGGTTTAAGGTCTTATATATAATTAATGGTTAAAACATCCTAAGTGAGATTAGGTGTTCAAGAACAGTCCCAAATCGGGGACTATCCAAGATTTACTCCTAATGAGTAAATCTTGGACGGATTTCTAGGCCAACAAATACATGTGTTGTCATTCTTATATATAATAAATGTGTACCACCTATACCATTCTTGAACACCTAATCTCACTAGTAAGTGTACAATGTGTATTGGGTTTTCAAGATTTCGGCAGCATTTCCCCACTGTTCTCTAAGTACATATGTACTTAGAGAACAAATGGGGAAATGCTACCAAAATTTTCTTGAAAACCCAATACACATTATACACTTACATCCTAAGTGAGATTAGGTGTTCAAGAACAGTCCCAAATCGGAGACTATCCAAGATTTACTCCTAATGAGTAAATCTTGGATGAGTTTCTAGGCCAACAAATACATGTGCTGTCATTCTATGACATTGATTTCAACATTTCGAGTGTCCATGCATGTTCATCATCAAGATAAAGATTACACATAAATTAGTATGACCTAGGGGTAGAGAGATTCATAAATGATTTCAAAATTTCAAACTAGCTCATGCATTATCATCAATCTACATCATACAACAGGGATTCATGTAGATGTTAGGGCGACACATCACTACAAAATCAGAGATTTATCATTAGGGTTTTAATATCTTAGATAGATTGATCACAATATTTTAGCAATATAGTTAGTTCAAGATTATGATGAAATGTGTATTAGGGTTTTAATATCTTAATTCAACATGCATTAAAATTTATAGAATTAGGTCAAGCATTAGTATTCAATTGTAAATGTATCTTCTTCTTCCTCCCTCCTTTCTAAATGGATAAAAGCAAGGCACGACCTGTGGGCTGGACACGACCATGGCTGTGCTGGCTAGCACAGCCATGGTCGGCCAACACAGCCACTCGTGTCCAGCCCATAGGTCGACCGCACCTTACTTTTATCCATTTAGAAAGGAGAGAGTAGGAAGAAGAAGAGGTGGAGGAAGAAGAAGGGGTGGAGGAAGAAGAAGAGGCAACGACCTACCTATCAGTGGTGTGGAGGAAGAAGAGAGCAGTTGTGGTCGGCGGTGACAGTGTGAGGAGCTAGCGGGCAGGAGGAAGAAGCTAGACAGTAGGGGGAGGTGATGGAAGTGGTGTGAGGAGCATCGATCGGCTTGATCAGGTGGCGGCGATGAGCAGGGGGCGCAGCAGCTTCGGGCGGGGGCTCACGACGATGAAACAACAGAGAGAATGGGGCATAGTCTGTTTCTCGATTGATCACGTGGGGGTTATTAAGTTAACAAAGGCATTAGTTATTTAAAAAACCGACACCTATTACCCATCAACATCGGTTGCCAGAAAAAACCGACGTCCATTGCACAATCTTAACATTAAAAAATTTTGCGGGGACGGCGCGCAAAACCTTATCAGCATTGGTTTTTCCACAAAACCGACGACCTTTGGAGGTAATTTTTTCATCGTTAGGCGTCAGTTATTAGGTCAAAAACCCGACGCCATATGTGAAACTTTGGGGGTAATTTTTTTCGCTCAAAAAATTAGATTTGGCGGGCTATTTTAGGCGTCGATTCATTATAGGGAGCCGACGCTAAATAAAAAATGATACCCGTGTTTGGCCGGTCTTCAAATATATGTCAGTCTCTGTAATTAACCGATATTGTAGGGTTTAGGTGTCAATTTTCGGTAATAACCAACGCCTCTAAATGTGACGTTATAAGCTATTTCTTTAGTAGTGTCATCTCAGGTTAAGACATTGTTGATATAGGATTGACCATTATCAATCACTTTAGGTATTTCACCTATCAAGGTATTAGCCACACCATTACTTGGTGTTACCCTCATCACTCCTAAGAGTGTCTTGCCCTCACCTTTACAAGGTGTATAGGGTTGAATCATGTATGTCAAGTTGAACACATGTATTGGGTTAGGTATATATCGATCTAAGCATCACCATATCCTTCATACCCTTACCCATTAAGGTATCAACCTTACCATTCATATTGTGTATCAACTTCACCCTTCATAAGTGTAACATCCTCACCTCACTTGAATATATTGGCCACACCCTACTTTAGTGTATTGGCCATCACATGTACTAGGGGTACTAACCATCTTGCCACTCTTGTCATCTAGTGTATTGGGTTACCCACCATATCATTTTAGAGATATGTTCTCAACACCATATCGTCCAAAAGGTGTATGCTTAACACAATATCAATTTAAAGGTGTATACTTGTTGCCCATATCACCTAGAGGTGTATGTGTGCTTACCATATTGACCTTGAGGTGTATGTATGCTTCCATATCGGGTTTGAGGTGTATGTGTGCTTACCATATCACCCTTGAGGTGTATGTATGCTTCCATATCGGCTTTGAGGTGTATGTGTGCATACCATATCACCCTTGAGGTGTATGTATGCTTTCATATCGGGTTTGAGGTGTATGTGTGCTTCCATATCACTTTTGAGGTGTGTGTGCTTCACACCATATCGGGCAAAGAGGCGTGTGTGTGCTTCACACCATATCAGGAAAAGAGGTGTGTTCTTAACCCAATATCATTTTTGAGGTGTTTGCTTGACCTCATATCGTGCAAGAGGTGTATACTACACCACCATATCGTGCAAGAAGTATAAAATCATATCCATATCGTTTTAGTGAAGTAGGTGCATCACCATATCGGGTTAGAGGTGCTTGCTTGTGTGCTTGAACCCGATATCACTTTATTAGGTGATACCATCTTCTTCAAGCTCTATACCTTCGTTCTAACTGTTATAGTTCATGGAAACAGGTCTAATCAACTAATAGAACTCATAATGTCATCAACTATTTCAGAAAATTTTGAAATTAAAAGTAGTTCATTAAGTATAGCAATTTAGGTGATGAATAATAACATGGTTGAGTTCAAGTTATATAACCCACCTTAAGAACAACTTCAAAGATCCAAGCTCCAAAGTTACATGTTCATAAGGTTGAAGATGACTTATCAAAAGTTCAAGGGTCGTTCACAACTCCTTCATATACAAGGAATCACCATAGTTAAGAACTTGGTGAAGAAGAAAAGAAATGAAGTTCATAACCATAGATCCATGCTTCAATCCAAGGTTGAAGATGATAATGGCCTTACCTTAGGGTTAATATTTGATCTTCTTCTTGCTCATTATCACCTTGCATGATACCTCACTACTCATGCACGGTATTCCATCACTTGTGGCCAAAAACACTCCACTATGGCCGATATCACCTTACTAGGCCGATACCACCTTACTTGGCCGATATCAACTTGCTATGGACGATACCCAAGGCCCTATGCACGACACCACTTCACTCCTGCATGATAAAAGGACTCTACACACGATACCTTAGGGAAAGATGATGGTAAGATTTGAAAATTTTCACTAGTGGGTGAAAAGAGGGGTATATATACTCGAGGTTCATGAAGAAGTGTGAAAATGAGGTGTCATCAATTTGAGCTACTAGGTGCATGGTTGACATGTGTACATGCATGAATTAAAATTTATCTTAGCATTCAAAACTCTCAAGGATAATCTAGAGATAAAATTTCGTCCATTACTTATCACTTTGAATAAGATATATAAACTAAATCACCACTTTATTCACAACCCGATACAACTTTTCTAAGGAAGTTGTAGACCGATACACTTCACCTCCTTGAGGTGCTTTGCACAACATGGCCTTTTCCAAGAGTCCAAAAACCTATATGAGACTCCTCCTATGGCTCCTTGCCCGATAGGCACTCATATATAAGTTTTTCAACTTGATACAACTCAAGTTAAGTTTTCATATTCAACCCTTTTCTTGGTCATTTTATCACCAAGATTACCATCATTCATAATTGATTCAAACATGGTGTATACTTATTTCTATCTCCTCTACATGATACTATGATGGAGTGGGGACACTCTAGAGGTGGTAATTTGCATATCAACCCTACATTTTGGGTAAATTACAATTTGTACCAAAATAGGTGCACAAGGTACTGACATTTATCAAACAAGTTCAAACTTGGAATTTAGGCTTTCCACAAGACACCACCTAGCATAATTCTTTCTCTTATGATGATAAAACACTTAGGGCACATTAAAAATGTGACAAATTGCAATATATCCCCTCTTCTTGGGTAAATTGCATTTTGGTCCAAAACATGAGAACATTACTCAAACATTATTCAAACATGATCAAATTTGAAACATAAGTTTGTAACTTGATAGAAAAACACTTTAGAGGATTATATTAAAGTTAAAAGCAACTTACATATCCAAAAAAAATAGGGTTACCTCATAACCCAGGTCAGGGTCATTACAAGTTATAAACCCCTAACAAGGATTTCGTCCCCAAAATCCCAAGTAAAGGGAGATAGATATTATTCATTCATCATATCATCAAGTCTCCACATAACATCTTAATGTCATGGAGATTATATAGAACTTTGATCAACACAAAGTTCTTTCATGTAGGTTTATCATAGAATCTATCATACATGACACATACTCTACTGTCCTTTTCATTATTGACTGTAGAGTCAATTCTATGTTAGGTAACATTTTTTTAAGTTGGAGAATCATTATACTTAGCTTATTTAACTTATACATCTTTGATTGATGTCTTGTTTATGTGGGACATAAACCCCTAACATGTGGTGTCCATACGTACAGTATATAACTAGACTATTCTCAAAGTTGGCCCTTCCAGGTAACCAAACATTACTCCTTGTCAAGAATCATGTTCTCATTTTCTCAAATCATTGAAAGTTCTTAGATACTAGGATTCTTTACCTTGGTATCCATTATACGTGGCAAAAACACATCACATCATCATCATGATTACTAGATCTGGGTATTCAAACCCTAAGTTCATCACTGAACATTGTTACCTCTCATCAGGTAAGTGTTACCTCTAGGTCCTCAGTCCAAGGTCTACATTATACTAAACATCTTCTTTTGTTTATAAGTTGATCTATGATTAACTCAGATTTTTCCATATATCAATTAGGATGTGGTAGAAATATCCATGCCACATCTCTAACTTCATTATGCTCTTTAGATTGTCTTAAAATGACTACCTGATTAGAGTAATAAGAAAGATAGCAATCTAAGAGTTCCATACTTACCTTGCTTTCAATAGATGAATACCTGTCCAGGGTATTCAAGGACTTAAATTAGGTAGTATGCATTTATTTTATATTATGTTTCATCTCTTTAAGTTTTACTACTTAATATCTCTGATTTTCTTTGGTATTACTTTTACCTCTCTTCCCTTTCTACATGAAGAGAGAAATTTCAAAACATATAAGAGAATATTAATCTGAATATAGGTTCTCATCCTTCTTATCTCTTCCTCATGTCCTCATAGGTCTAATTAAAGGAAGCTCAACAACTACTACCTTTCTCATAATTAGTAGGCAGAGAGTGGAAATGGAAAGATAATTCAGAAAAAAAAGTTTTATCTAACATGTTACCTCTTATGGTTTATCTAGTATCTCAGCTGACTCCACATGGAGTCTAGTTGTCATCTTGCTATTTCCTTTTTCCACTACCACCAAAAGTAGATGGACCAATATGTGACACCTGTCCTCGTCCTCAGCCTTCTACTCTACTAAACTGTGGTCCTTGTAGGCGTTGCAGATTATACCTTGACTGTTGGGTCACCTCATCACTTCTCCTTGGACACTGCCACCTCAGATGCCCTCTTTGTCCACATTTATAGCAAGCTCGGATCCTTCTTGGTGATCACTGCATTGGTGTACTATATTGTGGTTGAGTCAGTATTACCAAAAACTTTGGTTGTTTAGTACCGCCAATCCACTGTTCATGTGACTGTGTAGAACTCCTTTTGAGGTTTGCCTCGTGTTTCTTTGTCACAGACCTTTCTATCCTCCAAATTGACTCTACAAATGTGTCAAATCTTTCTCTACTTTCTAATGCAGCAGCCGAGATAGACACCTCAACATTCAGTCCTTTCTCAAAACGTCGAATCTTCTCCCGCTCAGTAGCAACCATTTGAGGACAAAATCGCAAAAGTTCCATAAACCTAGCCTCATATTCATTTATTGACATGGTTCACTGCCAAACCTTCTCAAACTATGAGATCTTTTCATCTATATGTTCTTGGAAAATACTTATTAACAAATTCTTGATGAAGTTCCTCCCAACCAACCTCTTCATCATTCCTTTTTTCCTCTTCTATGGCCCACCAATGGCAAACACTACCCTTCAAAAGGTATACATCATGTTTGTCTTTGTCAGCATCTGGGATACTAAGGATCTTAAAAGCCTTTTCTAACTCAGTGAGCCACAAATCAGCATCTGCTGGGTTAGTTGTTCCAACATATTCTATAGATCCTACATGGCGTAGTCGTTCAAAAGTCTTACCAGACCCATGTTCCTTATTTGGAACTGGTGCCCTAGGTGCTGGTGCTGGCATCCAGTCTGTCATATGCATCATTGTGGTCATGAGTTGCCCAAAAAGAGTAGGAAAGGTTGGATTTTCTATCATAGCCTCATCATAATGGGGATTCTCAGGCACTGATTCCTCTCCTGCCTGATCCCTTGCACCTCCTATTGGTGCAACAACATTGATCTCAGCAACGTATCCCTCATGTTCTCCAGATGTCTTTGAGTTATATCCCTTCTACTGCATAAGCAGAAGTCACTATAAGATATACTGGGGTACACTTAGAATAGACTCGACACCTTAGTCCTATGTCTCTGTAGACTCATTGAACCTTAAGCTCTAATACCAAAACTTGTAACGACCACCACCAAACCGACAGCCAAATTGTTACTATTGATGCAGAATAAACATAAGCAGTAGATTAACAAAAATCACTAAAAATTAAAACCATTTTGCAAAGAGATCCATTTTCGGGAAAACTCTTTAAGGAAGAACCAAAACCTGATATTCATCATTGATTATATTACACATACACTATACCATCTCTTCTCGAGGATGACATATAACAGTTGCTTTCTCAACACATATACTTAAAGCAACATCAAACGTCGAGGCATTCACGCCAAAATCTCAGATTGTTCATAAAACCAACACATACTAAATCCAAGGACCTAAGAGTACAAAGACGACACATAGGACTTCTATCTACAAGACACGACAGATAGTACACTCAACCTGAGTTATTACTACTATCCCTGATGCTGATGTTCTTCCTCTACAGTATGGTCTTAACCCCCTCGTACACGTCCACCTAAAAAAATGTGGATCCCATGGGGTGAGACAATTGTCCCAGTGAGAGATATAACTCTCCGCCAACAATGTTATTATCATAGTTAAGTAGTATAAAACTGAGCAAAAATTCTTTTATATTAATAAGTAAGGTTAATCACTATGGATAAGCAGATTAGTGCATTTTTCATCTTTTAAATCATTTTAACTGTCTAGGATAGAGCAGTAAATCATTTGTTCACTTTATAAGGAATATAAAAAACATGTGTATCATTTACCCATCATATTATATCAACATATCAAGCTTATCCTGTGATAATATTATCATGGTATGACACCCATGAATCATTCTCATTTCTATCTGTCGGCCCCAACCAATCTGCTAATGAGGTATTGAATTGTACCGATCATGTGAATATACATCATTATGTTTAGCTAGGTATTGGACTATACCAATCTTGAGATCATAGAGTTTATCCAGACATTGGACTATACATCCTGAGATCGAGTTCAGCCAGACATTTGACTATACAACCCCTGAGTTCACAGCCAGGCATTAGACTATACCAATCCTGAGATCGAGTTCAGCCAGGCATTGGACTATACCAACCCTGAGTTCACAGCCACGCATTGGACTATACTAATCCTAAGATCGAGTTCAGCCATGCATTGGACTATACCAACCCTGAGTTCACAGCCAGGCATTGGACTATACCGATCCTGAGGTCACAACCAGGCATTGGACTATACCAACCCTGAGTTCACAGCCATGCATTGGACTATACCAATCCTGAGATCAAGTTCAGCCAGGCATTGAACTATACCAATCCTGAGATCGAGTTCAGCCAAGCATTGGACTATACCAACCCTGAGTTCAAGTTCAGCCAGGTATTGGCTATACCAACCCTGAGTTTACAGCCAGGCATTGGACTATACCAACCCTGAGTTCGAGTTCAACCAGGCATTGGACTATACCAATCCTGAGATCATAGTCTTGATATAATACAATTATTCCTCTTATCTCATTTAAGCATATTCAAAACTCTACAACCCTTATTTGGCTATAGCATAGAGCATGTATAATCAAGATTTTCATTATTATTTTTATAACCATTTATTATTATTATTATTATTATTATTATTATTATGTTACTGGGTTTTCATTTCCCTTAGTTTATTTTGAACATTACCATTTTTTTACATGAGACTTTCATTAAGCATCTTGTCACCTCTTACTAGGCAAAAACTATTCACATGGCTCACAAGGCCATTAAACATCTTGTCACCTCTCACTAGGCAACAACTAACCACATGGCTCACAAGCCATTGCATATCTTGTCACCTCTCACTACACAACAACTTATTCTCATGGCTCACAAGGTCATTACTCATTATACTTGTTACACAAGTATTTAACATGCCTTACAAGGCTTATGCAATAAGAGAAATGCAACCTTCCCATTATTAGAGTTAGGGTTTCCCTTTATAGCCGAATAGGGTTTCTAGTTCATATTATTAATCCAAACCCTAATGCATTTCTCCACACATCTAGGAGCATACATTGATATCATAAGTATTCAGTCATACTTATTTATTTTCATCATTTATCATTAAATGATTATCAACAAAAAGTATGAGTTTCTCTCTCATCCTTACTAGGATATTGATTACATCATACTTTATTAACTTGGCTTAACCCTTTCTCAAGGCATGTTAGCCTACACTTATCAAAGTGCATTAAACTCATTACATCTTAATGTAACAATTGACATGACACACTTCATGTGTTACCCATCCAAGTATATTATATTTGAGGTGTATCAAGGTGTATCAACCTTGAGGTGCTGGATGTGATCTTTTTCATGCCTTGGGGTATAACTTCCCTCATCATTTTTAACTTGCTTAAGTTCATCAACTTATCTTCTATTAGGGTATTTCCCATCGTAATACTTTATGCACTAACTCATCACATTTATTTTGTAGTTCATTGGCCATAAGTCACACACATGAATTACCCAACTATCATCAAGTGATATGGACTCATCTCAGGTTAAGACATTATTGATATAGGATTGACCATTATCAATCACTTTAGGTGTTTCACCTATCAAGGTATTAGCCACACCATTACTTGGTGTTACCCTCATCACTCCTAAGAGTGTCTTGCCCTCACCTTTACAAGGTGTATAGGGTTGAATCATGTATGTCAAGTTGAACACATGTATTGGGTTAGGTATATATCGATCTAAGCATCATCATATCCTTCATACCCTTACCCATTAAGGTATCAACCTTACTATTCATATGGTGTATCAACTTCACCCTTCATGGGTGTAATATCCTCACCTCACTTGAAGATATTGGCCACACCCTACTTTAGTGTATTGGCCATCACATGTACTAGGGTACTAACCACCTTGCCACTCTTGTCATCTAGTGTATTGGGTTACCCACCATATCATTTTAGAGATATGTGCTCAACACCATATCATCCAAAAGGTGTATGCTTAACACAATATCAGTTTAAAGGTGTATACTTGTTACCCATATCACCTAGATGTGTATGTGTGCTTACCATATCGACCTTGAGGTGTATGTATGCTTCCATATCGGGTTTGAGGTGTATGTGTGCTTACCATATAACCCTTGAGGTGTATGTATGCTTCCATATCGGGTTTGAGGTGTATGTGTGCTTACCATATCACCCTTGAGGTGTATGTATGATTACATATTGGATTTGAGGTGTATGTGTGCTTCCATATCACTTTTGAGGTGTGTGTGTGCTTCACACCATATCGGGCAAAGAGGTGTGTGTGTGCTTCACTCCATATCGGGCAAAGAGGTGTGTGCTTAACCCCATATCATTTTTGAGGTGTTTGCTTGACCTCATATCGTAAAAGAGGTGTATACTACACCACCATATTGTGCAAGAAGTATAAAATCATATCCATATATTTTTAGTGAAGTAGGTGCATCACCATATCAGGTTAGAGGTGCTTGCTTGTGTGCTTGAACCCGATATCACTTTATAAGGTGATACGATCTTCTTCAAGCTCTAGACCTTCTTTCTAACTGTTATAGTTCATGGAAACATGTCTAACCAACTAATAGAACTCATAATGTCATCAACTATTTCAGAAAATTTCGGAATTAAAAGTAGTTCATTAAGTATAGCAATTTAGGTGATGAATAATAACATGGTTGAGTTCAAGTTATATAACCCACCTTAAGAACAACTTCAAAGCTCCAAGCTCCAAATCTCCTCGTTCCTAAGGTTGAATATGACTTATCAAAAGTCCAAGGCTCGTTCACAACTCCTTCATATACAAGGAATCACCATAGTTAAGAACTTGGTGAAGAAGAAAAGAAAGGAAGTTCATAACCCTAGATCCATGCTTCAATCCAAGGTTGAAGATGATCATGGCCTTACCTTAGGGTTAAGATTTGAGATCCTTCTTTCTCCTTATCACATTGCACGATACCTCACTACTCATGCACGATATGCCATCACTTGTGGCCGATATCCCCCTCACTTGTGGCCAAAAACACTCCACTATGGTCGATATCACCTTACTAGGCCGATACCATCTTACTTGGCCGATATCAACTTGCTATGGATGATACCCAAGGCCCTATGCACGACACAACTTCACTCCTGCATGATAAAAGGACTCTATGCATGATACCTTAAGGAAAGAGGATGGTAATATTTGAAAATGTTCACTAGTGGGTGAAAAGAGGGGTATATATACTTGAGGTTCATGAAGAAGTTTGAAAATGAGCTGTCATCAATTTGAGTTACTAGGTGCCATGTGTCCATGCATGGTTGAAACGTGTACATGAATGCATTAACATTTATCTTAGCATTCAAAACTCTTGAGGATAATCTAGAGATAAAATTTCGTCCATTACTTCTCCCTTTGAATAAGATATATCAACTAAATCACCACTTTATTCACAACCCGATACAACTTTTTAAAGGAAGTTGTAGACCGATACACTTCACCTCCTTGAGGTGCTTTGGATGACATGGCCTTATCCAGGAGTCTAAAAACCGATATGAGACTCCTCCTATGGCTCCTTGGCTGATAGGCACTCATATATAAGCTTTTCAACTTGATACAACTCAAGTTAAGGTTTCATATTCAACCCTTTTCTTGGTCATTTTATCACCAAGATTACCATCATTCATAATTGATTCAAACATGGTATATACTTATTTATATATCCTATAAATGATACTAGTATGGAGTGGTGACACTCTAGAGGTGGTAATTTGCATATCAACCCTACATTTTGGGTAAATTACAATTTGTACCAAAATTGGTGCACAAGGTACTAACATTAATCTAACAAGTTCAAACTTGGAATTTAGGCTTTCCACAAGACATCACCTTGCAGAATTCTCTCTCTTATGATTCTAAAACACTTATGGCACATTCAAAATGTGAAAAATTTCAATATATCCCCTCTTCTTGGGTAAATTGCATTTTGGTCCAAAATATGAGAACATTGCTCAAACATTATTCAAACATGATCAAATTTGAAACATAAGTTTGTTACCTGATAGCAAAACACTTTAGAGGATTAAATGAAAGTTCTAATAAACTTACTTAGAAAAAAAAAATAGGGTAACCTCTTAACCGAGGTTAAGGTCATTACAAGTTATAAACCCCTAACAAGGATTTCGTGCCTGAAATCCCAAGTAAAGGGAGATTGATATTATTCATTCATCATATCATCAAGTCTCCACATAACATCTTAATTTCATAGAGATTCTATAGAACTTTGATCAACACAAAGTTCTTTCACGCAAGTTTATCATAGAATCTGTCATATAGGACACATACTCCATTGCCCTTTTCACTATTGACTGTAGAGTCAATTCTGTGTCAGGTAACATTTTTTTTAGTTGGAGAATCATTATACATAGCTTATTTAACTTACACATCTTTGCTTGATGTCATGTTTATGCGGGGCATAAACCCCTAACATGTGGTGTCCATACTTACGGTATATAACTAGACTATTCTCAAATTTGGCCCTTCCAGGTAACCAAACATTACTCCTTGTCAGGAATCTTGTTCGCATTTCTCAGATCATTAAAAGTTCTTGGATACTAGGATTCTTTACCTTGGTATCCATTATACATGGAAAAAACACATCACATCATCATCATGATTACTAGATCTGGGTATTCAAACCCTAAGTTCATCACTGAACATTGTTACCTCTCATCAGGTAAGTGTTACCTCTAGGTCCTAAGTCCAAGGTATACATTATCCTAAACATCTTGTTTATAAGTTGATCTATGATTAACTCAGATTTTTCCATATATCAATTAGTATGTGGTAGAAATATCCATGCCAGATCTCTGACTTCATTATGCTCTTTAGATTGTCTTAAAATGACTACTTGATCAGAGTAATAAAAAAGATAGCAATCTAAGATTTTCATACTTACCTTGCTTTTAATAGATGAATACCTGGCCAGGGTATTCAAGGACTGGAATTAGGTAGTATGCATTTGTTTTATATTATGTTTCATCTCTTTATGTTTTACTACTTAATACCTCTGATTTTCTCTGGTATTTCTTTTACATCTCTTACCTTTCTACATGAAGCGAGAAATTTCAAAACATATAAGAGAATATTAATATGAATATAGGTTCTCATCCTTCTTATCTCTTCCTCATGTACTCATAGGACTAATTAAAGGAAGCTCAACAACAACTACCTTTCTCATAATTAGTAGGCAGAGAGTGGAAATGGAAAGATAATTCAGAAAAAAAAGTTTTATCTAACATGTTACCTCTTATGGTTTATCTAGTGTCTAGGATGAATCCACATGGAGTCTAGTTGTCATCTTGTTATTGCCTTTGTCCACTACCACCAAAAGTAGATGGACCAATATGTGATACTTGTCCTCATCCTTGGCCTTCTGCTCTACTAAACTGTGGTCCTTGTGGGCATTGTAGATTATACCTTGACTGTTGGGTCACCTCATCACTTCTCCTTAGACACTGCCACCTCAGATGCCCTCTTTGTCCACATTTATAGCAAGCTTGGTTCCTTCTTGGTGACCACTGCATTGGTGTACTATATTGTGGTTGAGCCGGTATTACCAAAAACTTTGGTTGTTTAGTACCACCAATCCACTATTCATGTGACTGTGTAGAACTCCTTTTGAGGTTTGCCTCATGTTTCTTTGTCACATACCTTTCTATCCTCCGAATTGACTCCAAAAATGTGGCAAATCTTTCTCTACTTTCTAATACAGCAACTGAGATAGACACCTCAGCATTAAGTCCTTTCTCAAAACGTCAAATCTTCCCTTGCTAAGTTGCAGCCATTTGAGGACAAAATCGCAAAAGTTCCATAAACCTAGCCTCATATTCATTTATTGACATGGTTCCCTGCCGAACCTTCTCAAACTGTGAGATCTTTTCATCTAAGTATATTCTTGGAAAATACTTATTAACAAATTCTTGATGAAGTTCCTCCCAACCAACCTCTTCATTATTCCTTTTTACCTCTTCTATGGCCCAACAATGGCAAGCACTACCCTTCAAAAGGTATACAACATGTTTGACTTTGTCAGCATCTGGGATACTAAGAATCTTAAAAGCCTCTTCTAACTCAGTGAGCCACAAATCAACATATGTTGGGTCAGTTGTTCCAACATATTCTATAGCCCCGACACAATGTAGTCGTTCAAAAGTCTTACCAGACCCATGTTCCTCATTTGGAACTGGTGCCCTAGGTGCTGGTGCTGGCATTCGGTCTGCCATATGCATCATTGTGGTCATGAGTTGCCCAAAAAGAGCAGGAAAGGTTGGATTTTCTATCATAGCCTCATCATAATGGGGATTCTCAGGCACTGATTCCTCTCCTGCCTGATCCCTTGCACCTCCTATTGGTGCAGCAACATTGCTCTCAACAATGTGTCCCTCGTGTTCTCCAAAAATCTTTGAGTTATATCCCTTCTATTGCATAAGCAGAAGTCACTATAAGATATACTGGGGTACACTTAGAACAGACTCGACACCTTAGTCCAATGTCTCTGTAGTCTGAGCGAACCTTAAGCTCTGATACCAAAACTTGTAACGACCACCACCAAACTGACAACCAAATCATTGATATTGAAGCAAAATAAACATAAGAAGCAGATTAACAAAATCACTAAAAATTAAAACCATTTTGCAAAGAGATCCATTTCCGAAAAAACTCTATAAGGAAGAACCAAAACCTAATATTCATCATTGATTATATTGTACATACACTGTACCATCTCTTCTCGAGGATGACATATAATATGATCTTTCTCAACACATATACTTAAAGCAACATCAAACCTTGAGGCATACAAGCCAAAATATCAGATTGTTCATAAAACCAACACATACTAAATCCAAGGACCTGAGAGTACAAAGATGACACATAGGACTTCTATCTACAAGACATGACAGACAGTACACTCAACCTGGGTTGTTACTTCTGTCCCTACTGCTGATGTTCTTCCTCTGCAGTATGGTCTCAACCCCCTCATGCACGTCCACCTAAAAAAATGTGGATCCCATAGGGTGAGCAATTGTCCCAACGAGAGATATAACTCTCCGCCAACACTGTTATTATCACAGTTAAGTAGTATAAAACTGAGTAGAGATTCTTTTATATTAATAAGCAAGGTTAATCACTATGGATAAGCAGATTAGAGCATTTCTCATCTTTTAAAGCATTGTAACTGTCTAGGATAGAGCATTAAATCATAAATCACTATGGATAAGCAGATTAGAGCATTTCTCATCTTTTAAAGCATTGTAACTGTCTAGGATAGAGCATTAAATCATATGTTCACTTTATAAAGAATATGAAAAACATGTGTATCATTTACCCATCATATTATATCAACATCTCAAGCTTATCCTGTGATAATATTATCATGGTATGACACCCATGAATTATTCTCATTTCTATCTACCGGCCTCAACCAATCTGCTAACGAGGTATTGAATTATACCGATCATGTGAATATACATCATTATGTTCATCTAGGTATTGGACTATACCAATCTTGAGATCATAGAGTTCAACTAGGCATTGGACTATACCAATCCGGAGATCGAGTTCAGCCAGGCATTGCACATACCAACCCTGAGTTCACAGCCACACATTGGACTATACCAATCCTGAGATCGAGTTCAGCCTGACATTGGACTATACCAACCCTGAGTTCATAGCCAGGCATTGGACTATACCAATCCTGAGATCGAGTTCAGCTAGGGATTGGACTATACCAACCTGAGTTCACAGCCAGGCATTGGACTATACCAACCCTGAGGTTACAACCAGGCATTGGACTATACCGACCGTGAGTTCACAGCCAGGTATTGGGTTATTACCAATCCTGTGATTAACAACCAGGCATTGGGTTATTACCAATCTTGTGATTAACAACCATGCATTGGGTTATTACCGGTCTTGTGATTAACAACCAGTCATTGGGTTATTACCAATACTGTGATTAATAGCCAGGCATTAAGTTATTATAAATCCTATGATTAATAGCCAGGCATTGGGTTATTACCAATCCTGTGATTAACAGGCAGGCATTAGGTTATTACCAATCTTGTGATTAACAACCAGGCATTGGGTTATTACCAATCCTGTGATTAACAACCAGGCATTGGGTTATTACCAATTCTGTGATCAACAACCAGACATTGGGTTATTACCAATCCTGTGATTAACAACCAGGCATTGGGTTATTACCAATCATGTGATTAACAACCAGGCATTAGGTTATTACCAATCCTATGATTAACAACTAGGCATTGGGTTATTACCAATCCTGTGATTAACAGACAGACATTGGGTTATTACCAATCCTGTGCATCTATTCCAGACATTGGACTATGCCAATCCTGTGCATCTATTCCAGGCATTGAACTATGCCAATCCTGTGCATCTCATCACTGAATACCACGTCACCTTTACTAGGCATTACCTTGGCCAAGACATCTTACTTATTCACATCCTTTATATAATACAAGTATTCCTCTTATCTCCTTTAAGAATATTCAAAACACCATAGCCCTTATTTGGCTATAAGCATAAAGCATGGATGATCAAGATTTCATTATAACTATTGTATCCATTTATTATTATTATTATTATGTTACTAAGTTTCCATTTCCTAGTTTATTTTAAACATTATCATTTCTTACATGAGACATTTATAAACATCTTGCTACCTCTCACTACGCAACAACTATTCTCATGGCTCACAAGGCCCATTAAACATCTTGTCACCTCTCACTAGGCAACAACTAACCACATGGCTCACAAGGCCCATTAAACATCTTGTCACCTCTCACTAGACAACAACTATCCATATGGCTCACAAGGCCCATTAAACATATTGTCCCCTCTCACTAGGCAACAACTATTCACATGGCTCACAAGGCCATTAAACATCTTGTCACCTCTCACTAGGCAACAACTATTCACATGGCTCACATGGCCATTAAACATCTTGTCACCTCTCACTAAGCAACAACTATTCACATGGCTCACAAGGCCATTAAACATCTTGCCACCTCTCACTAGGCAACAACTATTCACATGGCTCACAAGGACATCAAACATCTTGTCACCTCTCACTATGCAACAACTATTAGGGTTAGGGTTTCCCTTTATAGCCGAATATGGTTTTAAGTTCATATTATCAATCCAAACCCTAATTCATTGCTCCACACATATAGGAGCTGTCACGGAACCGTTCTTACCCCAATCCCAATCTCACTGCCTAGACAGTGATAAAGGGATTGAAGCGCCCGTCCCTGAGTGGCCCCGTAGGATCTAACACACTGGCATATGCAATAAGAAATAAATAACTCAAAAATTGGATAATAGAAAAACAAACTAACCCAATATGGATATATATCCAATTTGTCTTTGTCATCAGAGTATATGAGTGCGGAAGCGATCATATTCAGTTTTCCATGTATATTGCCTAAAATCAAGAAAATCGAGACACAATCATGCAATTGCACGGTACGCTATCAAAATCAAGTAAAACCGTTTTATAAGAAAATATGTATACTTGGCAGGACTTATATTTCAAAGAATAAAAAGCAATTTGCAAATCCAACATTTATTCGACAAGTTTTTCAAGCAATTCGAATTTTATTACGAGTTCCCATTATGTTGTAATTCAAGAAGCATGCTTATATATTTTGTATGACTCTATTACCCCAACGCGATGGGGAAGGTCATTAGGCCCCTTTTCACCATAGGAACATAGGAAGCCAATGTACAAGTCCCACTTCCAAATGAGGGGATTGTTGTACTCAATATCCACATTATCAACATTATCAATATCATCATCATTATCAACATCAATATACAGGCAGTCATAATGGGCATTCAATTTATGTTTTCATGTTTTTCAAAATATAATATAGAAAAACAGAAGACTAATCATAGGGAACAATAGCTCATCCAAATAACTAGCCAAGCATATGGTCAAGAGATACATAAAAGTATCTTCAATACAATCAAGGAGGAGTTATATAAATAACGTACCTTTCACCGAGATTTCGAGTATTAATCAACTAGAGTAGAAGATCATGGTCTCAAGTGGTTCCTAGATCAATCAAGATATGGATCGAGGATCAAGATCATATTATAGACCAAAATCAAGTACACCAAATTAGGGTTTTCCAATCCTATTCATCCCTAAGGTAGATCATTCATATATAGTCAACATTATATCAAGATTTCAATATTTACTCAAGTGTCAAGCATATTCGAGGATGGATGATCTACCTAGGTATTTTAAGAATATACGTCAAACCTAAATATTATCATCATTATTCAAGTCATCAAGTCTTTAGGTCATCATCATATTCTACATCATTTGTATTCAATATCATATTGATGGGTCAAAACTATATGAATTATTTTGTAAGATCAAGATTGCTCATCATCAAGATTATTATCAAGATTGAATCAAGTAAATAGATCTAGATTCACTAATGATTCACTTTCAAGAGTAGATGATTCAAAAAGATCAGATCTAGGTTACAAAATATCATCAGAGTCCAAAAATATGGTTTCCAAAGATTAATCATGATTATGAGTCATTTGACAATTTAAATATGCAAAGGATCAAAGATCTAGAGATATCAGTGAGAAACATTTAGAATCAGGCTTCAAGACTATTTTTAATGGATTCACTGGATTTTTCTGATCAAGATTGACTACTTATTTGTAATTTTTGGAGTTCATATGCATTTTCTATGATTAAAACAAGATCTGAACATCTGTTGCAATTTTGAGCAGAGAGGAGGCAAAATACCTTAATTACGAAATACGAGGGTCGTTCGATGTGTAAAGGACGGCTGAGATGGAGCCATGCAGGTGGGGGTGGCTCGCCTGGTGGTTCAGGCCTTTGATCGGCCGGTTCAAACATGGTTTGTCCGATTTGATAGTGGTTCAGCGGGGCCTTTGACTTGGTCGGATCGGGTCGGGCCGCCCTTGGTCCTTCGTTGCTTTCCCTTCACGAACACCTCCGCAGGAGCCACAGAAAGTGGCGGAGGGACTCGCCGGCGTGGAGCAGCTTTAGGAGTTGCGGTGGGCGACGGAGGCCACGAGTAGGCCGTCCCAGTTCGCCATCACCTCGCGGATTCGATGGGAGCCAAAGAAAGGGAGGAGGAGGTGCATAACAGGAACGCCCAAAATGGGCTGGTCGGCGGGGCTGCTTGGAGCAGCAGGAGGTCGGGGACAAATTGGGGTGCGTGTGTCCATGTGCAAGCACGGAAAGGGTGGGGGATCCGTGCGGAAAGATGTAGGCGGACATTTGTGAGGGATTTTATAGGGTTTGGTTTAGGTTTAGGGCTAGAGGACTTGGAGCAGCAGTCTTGGCCGTCGGGAGGAGAGGCGCAAGGCAAAAGGATCATTCTGGCAGCACAAATAGGTATGAATGATGGTCAAAATAAGGGGTAGATCAGTTACGAATTGTGAGACGAGGATTTTGGCTCGCTCAGATTTTTAAAAGGCGATCTTAATTGGTTGATTGACCGTTTCAGTTCTATTGTCTCCTCCCCACAATCAACGGAGGTAGAAGATGATGGCATGGTCGCTGGATCTGGCCTTGATCCGTGGGAAGGAGATCTGATGGCTGAGGCACACCCCCGATCCCTTGCCCTGGATCGTTGACCTGGATAAGTCAAGAAAATGGGCTAATAAAAGGGGAAAAAGGGGTTTTCAATACATAAACTTCAAAAATTCATAGTAAATTGTAGGAATGTCCAATTGCTTTCAAATTTGAAACACAACTTCACAAAAACGTGGAGAACATATAGAAAAAGTTTGAGAACCAAAAGACAAAGTTTTATTGACCAATTTTATTCTTTGGACAAAGTGAAGAATGAATCCAATTTGAAGTGTTATAATGTGTATAAAATCCACATTGTTCACCAAATCTTGGATTTGAGTCTCAATAATGATTATGAAGACAAGAAAAAATAATTTGAGACCATGAGAGAATATAATGAGGTCAAAAGAGTAATTATCTCATTATTTTGCTAAAATTCACTTTGTCACATCCTTCCCTCCTTAAAAAGGAATTTTGTCCCCAAAATTCAAAACAACCTCAAAAAAATTTATTCAACCTAAGTAATTTCCTCAAATATTGGGATATCCTCAAGTATAAAATCAAAATCATGTCCTCAAACTTCAATTAGTACAATCATCATAATTGAGATTCCATGTTCCATATCATAATCAACTTAGTACTAACATTATTTCATCATCGAGCAATTGAGTATCAAGATCAGCACATATATTGTCCAAAGTCATTATATGAGTCACAAATATGGAAAACATCATATTGATCACCAATTTGGACATATCATATTTTAGGTCAAACAAATAGAGTTCACGTGTACAAGGTGACTTTCAATCCCAATATCTCAGGGTCATAGCTTCTCCATTGGTCTAGGTGGGTTATGCGTCCATGATTTGAGATGTCACATTTCAACATTTCAAGACAACATCATACTTTCAATATCATGATTTTCGGGCTCAAAATCACTGGGAGGTCCCACCCTAGTCCTAATGGGAGCTAAACCCTATTTCATATATCGAGAGAGTCAGTATAGTCATCATTTTGAAAAATTCAAATTTTGGGATTTTGAAGTCATTAGTCATATATCTAGTATGATTTGTAGGTCCAAATAATGTGATCGTAGAGTTTGTATCATTATTGTGATTGATAATCGTGGGTCACAATTCTATAATCAATATCAAGAGTCGAGATTTTAGACACCAAAAGTATACATATATCCAAAGCTAGGGTTTATATTCCTATTTAGACCTTAGGAAGATCACTCATCTATATTCAATTTCTAGCAACAATATTCAAGTAATATTCGAGCAACATATCCAAGCATATCAATATTTCATTATCATGGTATCCAAGGTTGATGAATGATCTAGACCTAGGCCTATCTAGGAATCAACCTCAAGCTATAGTCAATATTGCCACATGTCAAGCTCATTATCGAATCAATTTTCAAGATCGAGTATCAACCATGGGTTTAACCTATTAGGTTTAGGTCAACCAATCCAAATAGGGTGGAAGGAAAAACCTTTCCAAACTTTAAATAATCAACAATACGAAAATTTAGAGGTCGTCAAAATAGGGATGTGACCTAGGTTAGGGGAGTCATGAGTCAACTACTACCCTAATCTAGCACATTACCTACATTAGTCATTATCAATCGAGCTTATTCAAATAGGGAGAGTATCCATGATTAGATCGTATATATCCAGGTCATAAGATCAAAATTCAAGATAATAGGTCAATATTGTCAAGATTTGCAATTCTTTCTTTCAATATCAAGGTAGTGACAAAATTTGAAAATCGAGGATTTGAATTTGACATTCGAGGAATTAGAGCAAAATCTAAGTCCATAATCATCATATCAAAATCGAGATTGCAAAAGGCATCAATAGTCAATAGAGAAATTTCTTTTTGCATCATGGTCTTACATCATGATTTTGTGAGTCATAGAATTAGTCAATTTGATAGCATAGTCATGATGAGCATTAAATAGGATAAGAGTTTGCTTAACTATGTTTAAGGTTTAGTCAAAATAATAGGGCAACATGGATTTGATCAAATAGGGACCTCATCAACAATGAAGTATAAGGTACAAGTCATCCTTATTTTACCAAATCAAAATTTACCTCAACATAGGAAGCATATATTTTAGCTAATGATATTAGGGATCATACATGAGTATTTTATTCTATGGATCAAAATCGAGTTTTCAGACTAGGGTCAGATCATGGTATCAACTTTCAAGATTTAGAGATTCCCATTCTTAAGCTACCCAAAATCGAGCCATCATGTGGTATAAGGTCACAAGGAAGGACCACATGAGGAGATGAGAGTACTACCTAATCTTCATCTACATGGGTGGCTTTAGGATTGTCCTTAAAGAAAAGATGAGATGCTAGAAGACTCTCTAAGGTTTCACAAGAGAACCTTTAGGTCCAGGTCAGGATCAATTGAGGCCAGGTAGAGCGGGGGATCTCAGCCACCGTGAAGACGGATAGGAGAAATTATGCCACGACCCCGAGCCTAGACACCTCAATTTTCACCATTATGGACTTTAGGATTTCTTGGGTGTAATATACTTGAGAAATTATTTACTTAAAGTATATGGAAGTGTGTAAGCTCTCTGATACTAACTGTCACGGAACCGTTCTTACCCCAATCCCAATCTCACTGCCTAGACAGTGATAAAGGGATTGAAGCGCCCGTCCCTGAGTGGCCCCGTAGGATCTAACACACTGGCATATGCAATAAGAAATAAATAACTCAAAAACTGGATAATAGAAAAACAAACTAACCCAATATGGAGATATATCCAATTTGTCTTTGTCATCAGAGTATATGAGTGCGGAAGCGATCATATTCAGTTTTCCATGTATATTGCCTAAAATCAAGAAAATCGAGACACAATCATGCAATTGCACGGTACGCTATCAAAATCAAGTAAAACCGTTTTATAAGAAAATATGTATACTTGGCAGGACTTATATTTCAAATAATAAAAAGCAATTTGCAAATCCAACATTTATTCGACAAGTTTTTCAAGCAATTCGAATTTTATTACGAGTTCCCATTATGTTGTAATTCAAGAAGCATGCTTATATATTTTGTATGACTCTATTACCCCAACGCGATGGGGAAGGTCATTAGGCCCCTTTTCACCATAGGAACATAGGAAGCCAATGTACAAGTCCCACTTCCAAATGAGGGGATTGTTGTACTCAATATCCACATTATCAACATTATCAATATCATCATCATTATCAACATCAATATACGGGCAGTCATAATGGGCATTCAATTTATGTTTTCATGTTTTTCAAAATATAATATAGAAAAACAGAAGACTAATCATAGGGAGCAATAGCTCATCCAAATAACTAGCCAAGCATACGGTCAAGAGATACATACAAGTATCTTCAATACAATCAAGGAGGAGTTATATAAATAACGTACCTTTCACCGAGATTTCGAGTATTAATCAACTAGAGTAGAAGATCATGGTCTCAAGTGGTTCCTAGATCAATCAAGATATGGATCGAGGATCAAGATCATATTATAGACCAAAATCAAGTACACCAAATTAGGGTTTTCCAATCCTATTCATCCCTAAGGTAGATCATTCATATATAGTCAACATTATATCAAGATTTCAATATTTACTCAAGTGTCAAGCATATTCGAGGATGGATGATCTACCTAGGTATTTTAAGAATATATGTAAACCCTAAATATTATCATCATTATTCAAGTCATCAAGTCTTTAGGTCATCATCATATTATACATCATTTGTATTCAATATCATATTGATGGGTCAAAACTATATGAATTATTTTGTAAGATCAAGATTGCTCATCATCAAGATTATTATCAAGATTGAATCAAGTAAATAGATCTAGATTCACTAATGATTCACTTTCAAGAGTAGATGATTCAAAAAGATCAGATCTAGGTTACAAAATATCATCAGAGTCCAAAAATATGGTTTCCAAAGATTAATCATGATTATGAGTCATTTGACAATTTAAATATGCAAAGGATCAAAGATATAGAGATATCAGTGAGAAACATTTAGAATCAGGCTTCAAGACTATTTTTAATGGATTCACTGGATTTTTCTGATCAAGATTGACTACTTATTTGTAATTTTTGGAGTTCATATGCATTTTCTATGATTAAAACAAGATCTGAACATCTGTTGCAATTTTGAGCAGAGAGGAGGCAAAATACCTTAATTACGAAATACGAGGGTCGTTCGATGTGTAAAGGACGGATGAGATGGAGCCATGCAGGTGGGGGTGGCTCGCCTGGTGGTTCAGGCCTTTGATCGGCCGGTTCAAACATGGTTTGTCCGATTTGATAGTGGTTCAGCGGGGCCTTTGACTTGGTCGGATCGGGTCGGGCCGCCCTTGGTCCTTCGTTGCTTTCCCTTCACGAACACCTCCGCAGGAGCCACAGAAAGCGGCGGAGGGACTCGCCGGCATGGAGCAGCTTTAGGAGTTGCGGTGGGCGACGGAGGCCACGAGTAGGCCGTCCCAGTTCGCCATCACCTCGCGGATTCGATGGGAGCCAAAGAAAGGGAGGAGGAGGTGCATAACAGGAACGCCCAAAATGGGCTGGTCGGCGGGGCTGCTTGGAGCAGAAGGAGGTCGGGGACAAATTGGGGTGCGTGTATCCATGTTCAAGCACGGAAAGGGTGGGGGATCCGTGCGGAAAGATGTAGGCGGACATTTGTGAGGGATTTTATAGGGTTTGGTTTAGGTTTAGGGCTAGAGGACTTGGAGCAGCAGTCTTGGCCGTCGGGAGGAGAGGCGCAAGGCAAAAGGATCATTCTGGCAGCACAAATAGGTATGAATGATGGTCAAAATAAGGGGTAGATCAGTTACGAATTGTGAGATGAGGATTTTGGCTCGCTCAGATTTTTAAAAGGCGATCTTAATTGGTTGATTGACCGTTTCAGTTCTATTGTCTCCTCCCCGCAATCAACGGAGGTAGAAGATGATGGCATGGTCGCTGGATCTGGCCTTGATCTATGGGAAGGAGATCTGATGGCTGAGGCACACCCCCGATCCCTTGCCCTGGATCGTTGACCTGGATAAGTCAAGAAAATGGGCTAATAAAAGGGGAAAAAGGGGTTTTCAATACATAAACTTCAAAAATTCATAGTAAATTGTAGGAATGTCCAATTGCTTTCAAATTTGAAACACAACTTCAAAAAAACGTGGAGAACATATAGAAAAAGTTTGAGAACCAAAAGACAAAGTTTTATTGACCAATTTTATTCTTTGGACAAAGTGAAGAATGAATCCAATTTGAAGTGTTATAATGTGTATAAAATCCACATTGTTCACCAAATCTTGGATTTGAGTCTCAATAATGATTATGAAGACAAGAAAAAATAATTTGAGACCATGAGAGAATATAATGAGGTCAAAAGAGTAATTATCTCATTATTTTGCTAAAATTCACTTTGTCACAGGAGCATACATTAATATCATAAGTATTCAATCATACTTATTTATTCTTATCATTTGTCATTAAATTATTATCAACACAAAGTATGAGTTTCTCTCTTATCCTTACTAAGATATTGATTACTTCATACTTTATTAAGTTGGCTCAACCTTTCCTTCAAGGTAAATTAGCCTACTTAATCAATATTCATTAAACTCCATACCTCTTAATGTATGACTTGATATAAGATACTTCATGTGTTACTTCATCAAGTACATTGAATCTAAGGTGCTTTCCTTCATATGGGTTTTGAGGTTCTTCCACCATATCAGGTATGAGGTGTGTGCTTGCTACCCATATCACTTTAGAGGTGTATGTGTGCTTACAATCTGGGGTTGAGGTGTATGCTTGCTTCCATATCACTTTAGAGGTGTATGTGTGCTTCACACTATATCGAGCAGAGAGGTGTGTGTGTTCTTCACACCATATCAGGCAAAGAGGTGTGTGTGTGCTTCACACCATATCGGGCAAAGAGGTGTGTGCTTGACCTCATATCATTTTTGAGGTGTATGCTTGACCTAATATCGTCCAAGAGGTGTATAATACCTTAACATATCATGCAAGAAAGTATAAACTCATATCCATATCGTTTTAGTGGAGTAGGTGCATCACCATATCAGGTTAGAGGTGCTTGCTTGTGTGCTTGAACCCGATATCACTTTATAAGGTGATACCATCATCTTCAAGCTCTATACCTTCATTCTACTTGTTCTAGTACAAGGATAACATGTCTAAGCAAATACTAGAACTCATCATCCATTGATTATCAACATCAAGTATTACTTTTCTTATGTGAGTAGTAAAGGTTTCTTTCTCATCCTTACTATGATATTGAGTTCAACATACTTATTGCATTAATTTAACATTTTTTAAGGTTTATCAACCTACACTTATTAAAGTGTATCCATCTCATTACATTTAAGATGTATCCTTTGATTATATTCAAAGTGTATCGGCCTACACTCATCAAGGTGTATCGGCCTATTTATCAAAAAGGTGTATCGACCTCCAGTTTAATCCTTGTGTCGATCTAGACATATCAAATGATAACGATTTAAAGATGCTTAGATTAGTATCATTTGTATGGAACTTGAGGTATATCGAACATAGAGTATTCTTATGTGTGTTGGACACACCATCATATTGTGTATCGGCCACTCACTCAACTAGTGTGTTGACCACACCATCAACTAGGGTATCATCCATACCATCAACTAGGGTATCAGCCACTCAACCAACTAGTGTATCAACCACTCAACCAACTAGTGTATCGGCCATACCATCAACTAGGGTATATGTCACTAGGGTTTTGGGTTGTATTGGATGAACCCTTATTCCATACCTTAATTCTTTAACCTTTTGACCCAACCACTACTTGGTGTATAGGCCAAAGCTTCTAATAAGGTGTTACCCATACTTTTCACAAGTATGTCAAGCTAAGTATATTGCTCATCACACATGGATCGGGCTAGAGGGATATTGTATTGTGAGTGTATTAGATTAGGGTTAGGATTGGCCATATCAACCTTCCACACTCAACCAAGGCATCATAGTTTGATATTACATCTTCACTAAACATCTCTTGGTCATGACAAGCTAGTGCCTTTGAGGCATATCATTTTTAGGGCATCTAACATATCGACTTAACAACAACATATCGTCTTAAGGTATCACAAGTCATATCGGTCATCCATGTGATGATGCAAGTATGTGTATCGACTAGGCTATCTTCTAGATATCGGCATGCCTTATTATCAACATTAGGTGAAAGGTTAAACAATTGAGAGGACAGTAGTCCTGCTCATCTTATATCTTGGGATACTAATATTAAGCATGCTTGTATGGAAAATACATATGTATATGATGTGAGTTTAGGCATGGATTACCTTCATTAAGTCCATTAACAGCTTTGGTAACTTCAACATTCATAGCATAAGCACATCGTGCATACCTCTGAAGTGGGGGTCTCACACATATATGTTAGTTTTGTGTCTGGGTGGTAGGTGTGGTTGTTGTTGATTTTATACATGTGGCTGAGCCAGGGCTAGACAATATGGGAGCTATGGGAAGTGAGGCTAGATGTGTCTATCTTGACAACATTAGTGGCAGATCACATGTTGGTTGTCTATATCGAATACAAGGTTCTCTTGAGGGAACACGGGGGATGATGGAAAAAACATTAGTCACTTCTCACGATGGTCCTCATTCACATTTATCTGCTTGTAAGGGCTATGTGATGAGGGTTGATATCCAGGATAGGCTTCAATATATAGTCTTTATCTACCATCTGTTGGAAGGTCAATGGGAGTTGTGGTACCAAAGCACGTCCGACTTAATAATTTTGACCTTCTAAGAAGAGGGTGTCTCTACGAGATTCAATTGAGATAGTAGCATAACATTCCAACAATAAGAATTTCTAGATGTATGCTAAGATGCTTAGAATAACCTTGTTTGAAGATATAAATATGTTCCTCTCTCTTCCTAAAGAAACTATACAAACATATTTCTCCTGAAAGAGGGTGAAAAATTCTTCCTAGGTCATAACAGAGGTATTACCGATACGAGTTACTCCATTCCACCAAACTCTAACAGGTCCATCCAAGACATACTAGGTGACTCTAAATTTTTATGTGGAGGGCATGCCGTACCTTCAAAAGTGTGCTCCAGAGATAAGACCAACCATCAACTTTATCAACAATTTATAACTCCCCTTCACCCTTGAAGTAAAGTTGTTGCAACTTAATGAATTTGTAAATGAGTATTCTTTCAGCTTATCAGAATTTCAAGTTACATTGATACTTCCCCTCATACTATTAGTGATAACTTGATGAAGGAATTCTTGCTCTTGATCAGTAGTAAAAGCAAGTGTAGGTATAATTGATGCACCAGGGGTCACTGTGACTAGAGGTTAAGTAGGAGTAACTTCTTGTGCTTAAGGTTTATATAGAAGGGGATCCAAGGGCATCATTCCATACTATAGGTTTAAAGGGGTTGAGTATCCAAACTAGTCACCTAGGATAGATCTAGAACCCATATCTCAAACAAAAGTCATTTCCTAAAAGGCAGGTATAACTATGAGAAACTTAGTAGATTAATTGATCTTGAGATAGCTAGCTCCCAACCACCACAACTCTGATACCATACTATAAGGAGTAGGTCCTAGGAAAGGACCACTGCTTACTTTTATTTTGATAACAACCAATAAAACCCCAAAATATATTCTTAATAAAGAAAAATAAGGGGTGTATAGTACTACTCAAAAATAGTATGGAATATGAAGCAAATAAAATAAATGCATTGGAAGAAAACTAATAAAATAATTGTTCAAGAACACTAGTCAATAATGGACATAAGAAGTCTTAATGAAACTATTAAGAACTAGATAGGGAGGAGGGCCATGTAGACATATCAAGTTCTTCTTCTACTCTTGAGCTGGTTCTTCTAAGTATTGGTTCAAAAAATCTTGTTCCTCAAACTCCAAGCCCTCAAATTTCTCTAGTTTTGGGTGGAGGGAAAACATCACTTAGAAAACAGGAAATCAAGATTATATTTGGTAAACATTTGAGTATGTGCATAATAAACATATTTGGGCATTTTAGGTTAGATGGATACAAATGAAGGGGTTCCCATTCAAGAGAGGGCTTATCAACATGTATGTGAGATCAATGAAAATAAAAATAATAATGAGGCATTAAAGAGAAATAGAGCATCATAAGGTATTTTTCCATTAATCAATTTATAATTTCACAAATAAGACATCTGCATGCATATATGAAATAAATTATAAGTATCTAAGGTAGGATCAAGACACCACTAGTCATTGACCAAAAGTGGGTAGAGAAAGCACAACATGGGTGGAACATCATATCCTAACAAGTAAATGAGTGGAACAATACACCATGGGTGAAACAACAAGCCCTAACAAGTAAGGTTGGATCAACACACCATGGGTGGAACAACACGTCCTAATATGAAAAATAGGTGGAAATAACAAACTTGAGATGAGACATCATGCCTTAGTGGTTATCACTACATTAGATAACAAGTCTTTATAACATACACACATAATAGAGAGTTGCAAGAATAATATAGTCCTATCATTAATAAACTTCTTCAAAAGTAAGGCAGGTGAAGTCATAGACCAAATGTAAAATCATGATAAACAATTCAATGGAATCTAGGGAGTATAATTCAAGAATAAGGGAATCTCAACGGAATGACAAGAAGAATTAATCAAGAATATTTTTTCCTCGTTCTGAAAAATTGGTGTCATAATCATATATATTGCCCAAATAAATAAAAAAAGAGCACATACATGTAAGTCCTAAACTAAAGGGCCACCAATAAAACATGATTCGAAATATCAAAGTCCCAAACCATTTAATGACAAATTATGATATAATTATGGTTAAATCCCACGAGATGTACTAATCCAAGAAATCAATTCATAAAAACAACCAAACCAGATTCAAGAAACCATCCCAAACAAAAGGGATTTTTAATGTCATGTCATTATTTTTCTTAATATTATGAGCTAATGGAATTTTTGTTATGAATTTCATAAGATCATATATTCATTAAATTCGTTATTTCAAAACCAAAGAAAAAGATTGGACTGCCTTCACCTTAGATCTGCAACCACAACACATGATAGGGCTAAAGAAGTAAAATTGTAGGATCAGAAACTCACATGATCTAAAATAAATAGGGCAAAAATAAGACAAATATACCCTTCAAGTGCATGAATACATCAACCATGAATTGGTTTGATTGCTAGAATTAACCTCATGTTACCTTCATCTTCAATATACGAAGAATTGACAAGAAATTAGCAGATTCAGTATTAGTTGTAGAAACTCTCACAAGCTTGGGCATATAAAATCAATGGAACCTGCTACTTACATTAGATCTGGAATAATGTTTTGAGATCAGAGCACCACAATCAAAGGCAACGACACTATAGGTTTGGAGGAGTAGGTCAGAGGTAGCTAATCCTGTAATGACCCTGGCCTGGGTTATGACGTAACCATATTTTTTTTGACTAATTAAGTTGCTTAGAACTTGAATATAATCATCTAAAGTGTTTTTCTATTAGGTAACAAACTTATGTTTCAAATTTTGTCCTGTTCGAATAATGTTTGAGCAAAGTTCTCATGTTTTGGACCAAAATGCAATTTACCCAAGATGAGGGGATATATTGCAAATTGTCACATGTTGAATGTGACCTAAGTGTTTTAGCATCATAAGAGAGAGAATTATGCAAGATGGTGGCTTTTGGAAAGCCTAAATTCTAAGTTTGAACTTGTTTGAATAATGTCGGTGACTTGTGTACCAATTTTGGTGCAAGTTGTAATTTACCCAAAATATAGGGTTGATATACAAATTACCACCTCTAGAGTGTCCCTACTCCCTCCTAGTATCATTTAGAGGAGATATAAATAATGAGGCACCATGTTCGAATCAATTATGAGTGATGGTATTCTTGGTGATGAAAAGACCAAGAAAGGGGTTTGAATGGAAACCCTAATTTGAGCTTGTATTAGGTGTATCGGGTTATAGTGTTAAATGGGAATCCCAATCGGACAAGGAGCCAAAGAGGAGACCCCCATATCGTGTTGTTAACTCTTTGAATTTTCAGAAACGAGCTAAGCACCTTAATAAATCAATGGATATCGGCTTGCAATCTTGGGAAAGGTTGCATTGAATTGTGAATATAATAATGTGAGTGGAAGTGGCTTGTCCAAGAAGATAACCAAAGGTAGCCGACCCTTATCCCTTGCATTATCCTCAAGTTTTTATTTTGCATGGAAAGATAAAGATGGAGTGCATGCAAGTACATGTGTCAATCCATGCATGGCCATGTGGCACCTACTAGTAGTAAATTGATGACACCTCATATACACACTTTTTCATGAACCTTTAGTATATATACCCTTCCTTTCACCCCTAAGTGAACTTCTTTAAATCAAACCACCTCCTTGCTCTTAGATATCGTGCATGGAGTCTCATTATCGTGCATGGGTGAAGTGGTATCGTTCATAGGGCTTTGGTATCAGCCATAACAAGTGATATTTGCCATAGCAAGTGATATTGGCCATAACAAGTTGATATCGACCATCGTAGAGTTATATTGGCCACAAGTGAAGGGGATATCGGCCACAAGTGAGGGAATATCGTGCATGAGTAGTGAGGTATTGTGCAAAGGTGCTAAGGAGCAAGAAGGAGCTCAAATCTTAACCCTAAGGTAAGGCCATGGTCATCTTCAACCTTGGATTGAAGCATGGATCTAGGGTTATGATCTTTTGGTAAGGACCACCACCAAACCGACAGCCAAATCATTACTAAATATGCAGAATAATCATAAGAATCAGATTAACAAAAAAAACTAAAAATTAAAACAATTTTTTTTGCAAAGATATCCATTTCCAGGAAAACTCTTTAAGGAAGAACCAAAACCTGATATTCACATTGATCATATATTGTACATACAATGTACCATCTCTTTTCGAGGATAACATATAACATTTGCTTTCTCAAAACATATACATAAAGCAACAACAAACCTCAAGGCATACAAGCCAAAATCTCAGATTGTTCATAAAACCAACACGTACTAAATCCAAGGACCTGAGAGTACATAGATGACACATAGAGCTTCTATCTACAAGACACGACAGATAGTACACTCAACCTAAGTTGTCACTGTTGTCCATGTTGTTGTTGTTCTTTCTCTATAGTACGGTCTCAATCCCCCTCGTGCATGTCCACCTAAAAAAATGTGGATCCCACGGGGTGAGACAATTGTCCCAGCGAGAGATATAATTCTATGCCAACAATGTTATTGTCACAGTTAAATATTATTAAACTAAGCAGAGGATAAGCAGTTTAGAGCATTCTCATATTTTAAAGCATTGCAACTATCTATGATAGAGCAGTAAATCATCTATTCTCTTTATAAGGAATAGGAAGAACATGTATATCATTTACCCATCATACTATATCAACATCTCAAGCTTATCCTGTGATACTCATTATCATGGTATGACATCCATAAATCATTCTCATTTCTATCTATTGGTCTCAGCCAATCTACTAATCAGATATTGAATTATACCAATCATGTGAATATACATCATCATCATCTATCCATGTATTGTCTTTGCCAATCCTATGAGGTTATTCTAGGCATTGGACTATGCCAATCTTGTGCAACTATTCCAAGTATTGGACTATGCCAATCATGTGATATTATAGCCAGGTATTGGGTTATTACCAATCCTGTGATTAATAGCCAGACATTGGGTTATTACCAATCTTGTGACTAACAACCAGGTATTGGGTTATTACCAATCCTGTGATTAACAGCCAGGCATTGGGTTATTACCAATCCTGTGATTAACAACCAGGCATTGGGTTATTACCAATCATGTGATTAACAGCTAGGCATTGGGTTATTACCAATCTTGTGATTAACAAACAGGCATTGGGTTATTACCAATCCTATGATTAACAGTCATGCATTGGGTTATTACTAATCTTGTGATTCACAGCCAGACATTGGGTTATTACCAATCCTATGATTAACAACCAGTCATTGGGTTATTACCAATCCTATGATTAACAGCTAGGCATTGGGTTATTACCAATCCTATGATTAACATCCAACATTGGGTTATTACTAATCTCGTGATTAACAACCATGCCTTGGGTTATTACCAATCATGTGATTAACAACCAGGCATTGGGTTATTACCAATCCTGTGATTAACAGCCAGGCATTGGGTTATTACCAATCCTGTGATTAACAACCAGGCATTGGGTTATTACCAATCTTGTGATTAACAACCAGGCATTGGGTTATCCCAATCCTGTGAAACTATTCCAGGCATTGGACTATGCCAATCTTGTGCATCTATTCCAGGCATTGGACTATGCCAATCATGTTCATCTCATCACTGAATACCACGTCACCTTTACTAGGCATTATACCTTGGCCAAGCCATCATACTTATTCACACCCTTTATATAATAGAAGTATTCCTCTTATCTCCTTTAAGCATATTAAAAACACTATAGCCCTTATTTGGCTATAAGCATAAAGCATGCATGATTAAGATTTCATTATTATTATTATTGTATCCATTTATTATTATTGTTATGTTACTAAGTTTCCATTTCCTAGTTTATTTGAACATTATCATTTCTTACATGAGACTTTTATTAACATGTTGTTACCTCTCACTAGGAAACAACTATTCTCATGGCTCACAAGGCCCGTTAAACATCTTGTCACCTCTAACTAGGCAACAACTAATCACATGGCTCACAAGGCCCATTAAACATCTTGTCACCTTTCACTAGGCAACAACTAATCACATGGTTCACAAGGCCCATTAAATTGTATTATATGTAACATCATATCTCACACTTAGCTATGCTCATTATCTCATGCTACCAACATGGTTTCAATATGGTTAAGGTTTCCCCTTTATTAACCAATTATAATTTCAACTCTTATCATTACCCTTCATTAGGGTTATGGTTTCTCTTATAAAACCATCTAGGGTTTTCAAGTACATTTATCAAGAATCAAACCCTAATTCAGTCTCCACACATATTAGGAGTATTAATGTATGCTCATTTCATGATTATCACAAAAGTATGAGTTTCTCTCTCATCCTTACTAGGATGTTGATTACTTCATACTTTATTAAGTTGGCTCAACCTTTCCTTCAAGGTTCATTAGCCTACTTAATAAATATTCATTAAACTCCATACCTCTTAATGTATGACTTGATATAAGATACTTCATGTGTTACTCCATCAAGTACATTGCATCTAAGGTGCTTTCCTTCATATGGGTTTTGAGGTGCTTCCACCATATCGGGTATGAGGTGTGTGCTTGCTACCCATAACACTTTAGAGGTGTATGTGTGCTTACCATATAGGGTATGATGTGTATGTGTGCTTATCATATCACCCTTGAGGTGTATGTGTGCTTACCATCTCAGGTTTGAGGTGTATGCTTGCTTCCATATCACTTTAGAGGTGTATGTGTGCTTCACACCATATCGGGCAGAGAGGTGTGTGCATGCTTCACACCATATCGGGCAAAGAGGTGTATGTGTGCTTCACAACATATTGTGCAAAGTGGTGTGTGTGTGCTTCACACCATATCACTTTAGAGGTGTATGTGTGCTTCACACCATATCGAGCAGAGAGGTGTGTGTATGATTCACACCATATCGGGCAAAGAGGTGTGTGTGCGCGCTTCACACCATATTGGGCAAAGAGGTGTGTGCTTAACCCAATATCATTTTTGAGGTGTATGCTTGACCTCATATCATCCAAGATGTGTATACTACATTACCATATCGTGCAAGAAAGTATAAACTCATATCCATATCGTTTTAGCGGAGTAGGTGCATCACCATATCGGCTTAGAGGTGCTTGCTTGTGTGCTTGAACCCGATATCACTTTATAAGGTGATACCATCATCTTCAAGCTCTAGAACTTCATTCTACTTGTTCTAGTACAAGGATAACAGGTCTAAATAACTACTAGAACTCATAATTTCATCAACCATTTCAAAATATTTCGAAATTTAAAGTAGTTCATTTAAGCATAGCAATTTAGGTGATGAATAATAACATGGTTGAGTTGAAGTTATATAACCCCCCTTGTGAATAGCTTCAAAGCTCCAAGCTCCAAAGCTTCACGTCCTAAGGTTGAAAAAGAACTTCTCCAAGGCCCAGGGCTCGTTCACAACTCCTCCATTGATAAGAAATCACCATAATTTAGCACTAGGTGAAGAAGGAAAGAAAGAAAGATCATAACCCTATATCCATGCTTCAATCCAAGGTTGAAGATGATCATGACCTTACCTTAGAGTTAAGATTTGAGATCCTTCTTACTACTTATAACCTTTTCACGATACCTTACTACTCATGCACGATATACCCTCACTTGTGGCCGATATCCCCTTCACTTGTGGCCAATATAACTCCACTGTGGCCGATATCAACTTGCTATGGCTGATTTCACTTGCTATGGCCGATACCAAGGCCCAATGAACGATACCACTTCACCCATGCACGATACCAATACTTCATGCATGATATCTAAGAGCAAGGATGTGGTAGGATTCGAAAAGGTTCACTTAGGGGTGAAAGGAAGGGTATATATACTTGAGGTTCATGGAAAAGTGTGTATATGAGGTGTCATCAATTTACTACTAGTAGGTGCAACATGGCCATGCATGGATTGACACATGTACTTGCATGCACTCCATCTTTATCTTTCCATGAAAAATAAAACTTGAGGATAATGCAAGGGATAAGGGTCGGGCCCCTTTGGTTATCTTCTAGGATAAGCCACTTCCACTCACATTATTATATTCTCAATTCAATGCAACCTTTCCCAAGGAAAGTTGCAAGACGATATCCATTGCTTTATTGAGGTTCTTAGATCGTTTTTGAAAATTCAAAGAGTTAATAACACGATATGGGGGTCTCCTCTTTGTCTCCTTTGCTGATAGGGACTCCCATTTAACACTATAACCCGATACACCTAATACAAGCTCAAATTAGGGTTTCCATTCAAACCCCTTTCTTGGTCTTTTCATCACCAAGAATACCATCACTCATAATTGATTCAAACATGGTGCCTTATTATTTATATCTCCTCTAAATGATACTAGGTGGGAGTAGGGACACTATAGAGGTAGTAATTTTCATATCAACCCTATATTTTGGGTAAATTACAACTTGCACCAAAATTGGTACACAAGTCACCAACATTATTCAAACAAGTTCAAACTTGGAATTTAGGCTTTACACAAGCCACCACCTTGCATAATTCTTTATATAATGATTCTAAAAAACTTAGGGAACATTCAAAATGTGACAAATTGCAATATAACCCCTCATCTTGGGTCAATTGCATTTTGGTCCAAAACATGAGAACATTGCTCAAACATTATTCAAACAGGACCAAATTTGAAACATAAGCTTGTTACCTGATAGAAAAACACTTTAGAGGATTATATTAAAGTTCTAAGAAACTTACTTAGAGAAAAAAATAGGGTTACCTCATAACCTAGGTCAGGGTCATTACATTTTCTTTCTTTCCTTCTTCACCAAGTGCTTAACTATGGTGATTTCTTGTCTATGGAGGAGTTGTGAACGAGCCCTGGACCTTGGAGAAGTTCTTATTCAACCTTAGGACGTGAATATTTGGGTCTTGGAGCTATGAATTTATTCACAAGGGGGGTTATATAACTTGAACTCAACCATGTTATTATTCATCACCTAAATTGTTATGCTTAAATGAACTACTTTAAATTTTGAAATATTCTGAAATGGTTGATGAAATTATGAGTTCTAGTAGTTGCTTAGACCTATTATCCTTGTACTAAAACAAGTAGAATGAAGGTCTATATCTTGAAGATGATGGTATCACCTTATAAAGTGATATCGGGTTCAAGCACACAAGAAAGCACCTTTAACCTGATATGGTGATGCACCTACTCCACTAAAACGATATGGATATGAGTTTATACTTTCTTGCACGATATGGTAAGGTAGTATACACCTCTTGTATGATATGAGGTCAAGTATACACATCAAAAACAATATGAGGTCAGACACACACCTCTTTGCCCGATATGGTGTGAAGCACACACACACCTCTTTGCCCGATATGGTGTGAAGCACACACACACCTCTTTGCCCGATATGGTGTGAAGCACACACACACACCTCTCTACCCAATATGGTGTGAAGCACACTTACACCTCTACAGTGATATGGAAGCAAGCATACACCTCAAACCCCAGATGGTAAGCACACATATACCTCTAAAGTGATATGGGTAGTAAGCACACACCTCATACTCGATATGGTGGAAGCACCTTAAAACCCATATGAAGTAAAGCACCTTAGATGCAATGTACTTGATGAAGTAACACATGAAGTGTCTTATATCAAGTCATACATTAAGAAGTATGGAGTTTAATGAATATTGATTAAGTAGGCTAATGTACCTTGAAGGAAAGGTTGAGCCAACTTAATAAAGTATGAAGTAATCAATATCTTAGTAAGGATAAGAGAGAAACTCATACTTTGTGTTGATAATCATTTAATGAAAAATGATGATAATAAATAAGTTTGGTTGAATACTTATGATATTAATGTATGCTCCTAGATGTGTGGAGAAATGAATTAGGGTTTGGATTGATAATATGAACTTGAAACCCTATTCGTCTATAAAGGGAAACCCTAACCCTAATAGTTGTTGCATAGTGAGAGGTGACAAGATGTTTGATGGCCTTGTGAGCCATGTGAATAGTTGTTGCCTAGTGAGAAGTGACACGATGTTTAATGGCCTTGTGAGCCATGTGAATAGTTGTTGCCTAGTGATAGGTGACAAGATGTTTAATGGCCTTGTGAGCCATGTGAATAGTTGTTGCCTAGTGAGAGGTGACAAGATGTTTAATGGCCTTGTGATCCATGTGAATAGTTGTTGCCTAGTGAGAGGTGACAAGATGTTTAATGGCCTTGTGAGCCATGTGAATAGTTGTTGCCTAGTGAGAGGTGACAAGATGTTTAATGGGCCTTGTGAGCCATCTGGATAGTTGTTTTCTAGTGAGAGGTGACAAGATGTTTAATGGGCCTTATGAACCATGTGGTTAGTTGTTGGCTAGTGAGAGGTGACAAGATGTTTAATGGGCCTTATGAGTCATGAGAATAGTTGTTGCCTAGTGAGAGGTAACAAGATGTTTATAAATGTCTCATGTAAGAAATGATAATGTTCAAAATAAACTAGGAAATGGAAACTGAGTAACATAATAATAATAATAAATGGATACAATAGTAATAATGAAATCTTGATCATCCATGCTTTATGCTTATAGCCAAATAAGGGCTATAGTGTTTTATATATTCTTAAAGGAGATAAGAGGAATACTTGTATAATATTAAGGGTGTGAATAAGTATGATGTCTTGGCCAAGGTAATGTCTAGTAAAGGTGATGTGATATTCAGTGATGAGATGCATAGGATTGGCATAGTCCAATGTCATGAATAGATGCACATGATTGGCATAGTCCAATGCCTGGAATAGTTTTATAGGATTGGGATAACCCAATGCCTGGTTGTTAATCACTGGATTTTTAATAACCCAATGCCTAGCTGTTAATCATATGATTGGTAATAACCCAATGCCTAGTTGTTAATCATAGGATTGGTAATAACCCAATGTCTGGCTATTAATCACAGGATTGGTAATAACCCAATGCCTAGCTATTAATCACAGGATTGGTAATAACCCAATGCATGGCTGTTAATCATAGGATTGGTAATAACCCAATGCCTGGCTGGGAATCACAAGATTGGTAATAACCCAATGCCTGACTATTAATCACAGGATTGGTAATAAACCAATGCCTGGCTATTAATCACATGATTGGCAATAACCCAATTCCTGGTTTTTAATCACAGGATTGGTAATAACCCAATTCTTGGCTATTAATCACAGGATTGGTAATAACCCAATGCCTGGCTATTAATCACAAGATTGGTAATAACCCAATGTTTGGCTATTAATCACAAGATTGGTAATAAGCCAATGCATGACTATTAATCACAAGATTGGTAATAACCCAATGCCTGTCTGTTAATCCCAAGATTGGTAATAACCCAATGCATGGCTATTAATCACAAGATTGGTAATAACCCAATGTCTATCTATTAATCAAATGATTGGTAATAACCCAATTCCTGGCTGTTAATCGCAGGATTGGTAATAACCCAATGCTTGGCTGTTAATCACAGGATTGGTAATAACCCAATGTCTGGCTATTAATTATAGGATTGGTAATAACCCAATGCCTGACTATTAATCACAAGATTGGTAATAACCTAATGTCTGTCTGTTAATCACTGGATTGGTAATAACCCAATTCCTGACTGTTAATCACAGGATTGGTAATAACCCAATGCCTGGTTGTTAATAATAGGATTGGCATAGTCCAATACCTGGAATAGTTGCATAGGATTGGCATAGTCCAATGCCTGGAATAACCTCACAGGATTGGGAAAGCCAATACCTAGATAGAATATGATGATGTATATTCACATGACTGGTATAATTCAATATCTGGTTAGCAGATTGGCTAAGGCCAACAGATAGAAATGAGAATGATTCATGGATGTCATACCATGATAATATCACAGGATAAGCTTGATATGTTGATATAGTATGATGGGTAAATGATATACATGTTCTTCCTATTCCTTATAAAGAGAATAGATGATTTCCTGCTCTATCATAGATAGTTGCAATTCTTTAAAAGATGAGAATGTTCTAAACTGCTTATCCTCTACTCAATTTAATACTATTTAACTGTGATAATAACATTGTTGGTGGAGAGTTATATCTCTTGCTGGGACAATTGTCTCACCCCATGGGATCCACATTTTTTAGGTGGACGTGCACGAGGTGGATTGAGACTGTACTGTAGAGAAAGAACAACAACAGTAGGGATAGCAGTGACAACTCAGGTTGAATGTATTGTCTGTTGTGTCTTGTAGATAGAAGTCCTATGTGTTGTCTTTGTACTCTCAGGTCCTTGGATTTAGTACGTGTTGGTTTTATGAACAATATGAGATTTTGTCTTGTATGCCTCGAGGTTTGTTGTTACTTTATGTATATGTTTTGAGAAAGCAACTCTTATATGTTATCCTTGAGAAGAGATGGTACAATATATGCACAATATATGATCAATGTGAATATCAAGTTTTGGTTCTTCCTTAAAGAGTTTTCCTGGAAATGGATATCTTTGCAAAAATGGTTTTACTTTTTAGTTATTTTTTTGCTAATCCATTTCTTATGATTATTCCACATATTTAGTAACAATTTGGTTGTCGGTTTGGTGGCGGTCGTTACAAGTTTGGTATCAGAGCTTAAGGTTCACTGAGTGTACAGAGACATAGGACTAAGGTGTTGAGTCTGTGTTAGTGTCCTCCAGTATACCCTATAGTGACTTCCGCTTATGCAAAAGAAAGGGTAAAGTTTATAAATGATTGGGGAACATGAGGAACACATTGCTGAGAGCAATGTTGTTGCACCAGGAGAGGGTGCAAGGGATCAGGCAAGAGAAGAATGCGTGCCTAAGAATTCCCATCTTGACCCAATCAGGATAGAGAATCCTACTTTTTATGCTCTTGTGAGGCAAGTTAAGACAACAGTGATGAATATAGTAGACTAGACACTAGCAATATAACCTAGGTTACCAACCCTCAATGCAGAAACTTTGGGTTCTGAAAAGGTTCCTGAGTGACATAGGCATGTTGGAACAGTCGAAAAAGTAGGAAGGATTAACATATGGCAAGAAAATAGACTCTTCCATAAGTGTAGACAGATAGTACATCTATGATGCAATGCCCAAGGAGGGGCAATAAGCTAAGAATTAAGGAAAGGTCTCTATAATTCTAGAGACATTTTCCTAGTTGTTCCAAAAAGCCAACGTTTTTGGTACCACCAGTGCAATAAATGCCTAGTGCACCAGGGTAGTAGTCACTAAGTAAAGGCAAAATCCTAACTTTCCCCCTGTAAGAACTCCTAACTTAGTTTCTATATCAGTAATTAGACTGATAAGACTATGGTATGAGGATAAGACAAGTTATAGATATAGACATGTTGAGCATACTAAACCCTTTTGTTCAAAAACAAGGGAGGAAATGACCCAACAATCGAAGCAGACTCAGCATGGCTTATGAAAGTTACAGCCCAAAAGTGTAAAAAGGCAAAAGTAACAATATGAAACAACTTGACTCTATGTTTGAGTCAACCTAAAGTGGTAGATGATTGTGAGGGGTGACAGTCAAATAGAGCTTTTTCATTCTGATATGTCTTCTCTAGATTTTATCTGATAATTATAAGAAGGTAGTTGTTGTTGAGCTTCCTTTAATTAGTCCTATGAGGACATAAGGAAGAGATAAGAAGGATGAGAACTTATATTTAGTCCAATATTCTCTTATATGTTTTGAAATTTCTCTCTTCATGAAGGAAGGGAAGAGATGTAAAAGAAAAACCTAGAGAAAATTTGGGATACTAAGTAGTAAAAATTTAAAAAGATGAAACATAAAATAAAACAAATGCATACTACCAAATTTTAGTTCTTGAATACCCTGGCCAGGTATTCATCTATTGAAGGCACAGTAAGTATGGAACTCTTAGATTGTTATCTTTCTGGTTACTCTGATCAAGTAGTCATTTTGAGACAATCTAAAGAGCATAATGAAGTAAAATATGTGGCATGGATATTTCTACCACATCCTAATTGATATATGGAGAAATCTGAGTTAATCATAGGTCAACTTATAAATAAAAGAAGATGTTTAGTATAATGTATACCTTGGTCTGAGGACCTAGAGGTAACAGTTACCTGATGAGAGGTAACAATGTTCAGTGATGAACTAATGGTTTGAATATCCATATCTAGTAATCATGATGATGATAATCTTGTAGTCCCAAGTGGGTGACAGAACGCAACTCTGGTCTTTCCTTGAAAGAGAAATGAAAAACTAAGTGAGGGGTATAGAAAACTCCCAAGATCAAGGATCTTATTACATAAAGATGTAAGTTGAAAAGGTGAAAAATCAGTGAGGTTTGACACCTGAGTTAAATAAGGTATGTATAATGATTCACTGACTAAGAAAAATGTTACCTGACACATAGTTGAATCTATAGTCAATAATGAAAAGGATAGTGGAGTATGTGTCCTGTATGATAGATTCTATGATAACCCTGTATGAAAGGACTTTGTGTTGGTCAAAGTTCTATGGAATCTCCATGACATTAATATGTTATGTGGAGACTTGATAATATGATGAATGAATAATATTTGTCTCCCTTTACCTGGGATTTTGGGGATGAAATCCTTATTAGGGGTTTATAATTTGTAATGACCCTGACCTGGGTTATGACGTAACCCTATTTGTTTTGGCTAAGTAAGTTCTTAGAACTTGAATATAATCCTCTAAAGTGTTTTTTCTATCAGGTAACAAACTTATGTTTCAAATTTGGTCCTGTTTGAATAATGTTTGAGCAATGTTCTCATGTTTTGGACCAAAATGCAATTTAGACAAGATGAGGGGATATGTTGCAAATTGTCACATGTTGAATGTTTCATCAACCATTTCAGAATATTTTGGAATTTAAAGTAGTTCATTTAAACATAGCAATTTAGGTGATGAATAATAACATGGTTGAGTTCAAGTTATATAACCCGCCTTGTGAACAGCTTCACAGTTCCAAGACCCAAAGCTTCATGTCCTAAGGTTGAAGAAGAACTTCTCCAAGGACCGAGGCTCATTCACAACTCCTCCATAGATAATAAATCACCATAGTTAAGCACTTGGTGAAGAAGGAAAGAAAGAAAGATCGTAGCCATAGATCCATTCTTCAATCCAAGGTTGAAGATGATCATGGCCTTACCTTAGGGTTAATATTTGAGCTCCTTCTTGCTCCTTAGCACCTTTGCATGATACCTCACTACTAATGCACGATATGACCTCACTTGTGGCCGATATCCTCTTCACTTGTGGCCAATATAACTCCACTATGGCCGATATCAACTTGCTATGGCCAATATCATTTGCTATTGCCGATATCACTTGCTATGGCCGATACCAAGGCCCTATGAAGGATACCACTTCTCCCATGCACGATATATAAGAGCAAGGATGTGGTTGGATTCGAAAAAGTTCACTTAGGGGTGAAAGGAAGGATATATATACTTGAGGTTCATGAAAAAGTGTGTATATGAGGTGTCATCAATTTACTACTAGTAGGCGCCACATGGCCATGCATGGATTGACACATGTACTTGCATGCACTCCATCTTTATCTTTCCATGCAAAATAAAAACTTAAGGATAATGCAAGGGATAAGGGTCGGCCCCCTTTCATGTTCTTCTAGGACAAGCCACTTCCACTCACATTATTATATTCACAATTCAATGCAACCTTTCCCAAGGAAAGTTGCAAGCCGATATCCATTGCTTTATTGAGGTTCTTAGCTCGTTTTTTGAAAATTCAAAGAGTCAAAAACACGATATGGGGGGTCTCCTATTTGGATCCTTAGCTGATAGGGACTCCCATTTAACACTATAACCCGATACACCTAATACAAGCTCAAATTAGGGTTTCCATTCAAACCCCTTTCTTGGTCTTTTCATCACCAAGAATACCATCACTCATAATTGATTCAAACATGGTGCCTCATTATTTATATCTCCTCTAAATGATACTAGGATGGAGTAGGGACACTCTCGAGGTGGTAATTTGCATATCAACTCTATATTTTGGGTAAATTACAACTTGCACCAAAATTGGTACACAAGTCACCAACATTATTCAAACAAGTTGATGAAGTATACTTGAACACTTATGGCAATAATATAGTTCTTAGAATGTGAATTAGAGTTTGGTTGATAAATATGAACTTGTAAACCCTAAATCAATTACAAGGTAAAACCCTAACCCTAATGAAGAGAGGGTTGCAATTTGAATGATTCTCTTTATGGCATGGACATGATATTTACTTGATATTGCATTTGCTAAGAAATCCTAACCATGCATGTGTTATGAAATGATGAGCATAGCCAGGTATGATCTATGATGATTCAACATTATACCGATTATATAAGGCCTTATGAGCCATGTGATATACTTGAACAACATGTATGATGTTTATATGGGTCTTATGATCTAGAGTTGGTTGTCGCCTAATGAGAGATGACACTGTTCAATAATGAACTGAGGGTTTGATACCCAAATATATGATCATGATAATGATAATGTCAAAGGGATGGGATTTCCCAATAAAGCATTCAGAGGACTGAGATCCCATGATGAGTGTAACAAGATATGTTCCAATTGATACGAGATTTATTGAAAGATATGTTACACCTTTCTATATAGCATTTATCTACAATTCATGCTTGTAATTTGAGTGATGCTAAAAGATGCTGTAGTGCACTTAATCTATCAAGTAAACTAAAAATGTAATTTCCCTGGCCATAGATCCATTCAGTGTCATGATTTACTGAATGGTGAAACGAGTTCTACTCGAAATGCATATTATTGAATATGCAAGGTGCAAGTTGAAAATATCTCCTTGTATCCTTAACTAATAAGATTTGATATGGGCCATACCCTGATGATTAGGATTGACTTTGGGTCATACCCTAATGAGAGTGTGGTTGTACTGTGACTCAATAAACAATCAGGATTGGTTACAGACCACACCCTGATATAATCATGATTGATTATGGGTCATACCCTGATAAGAGAATGTGCTACAAGCTGTATCTCTATAGTAAAGAGACTCTATACACCATGCTAGCTATAATGCAATTTGACTCATAATTTCACTGCTAATAATCTTGTACTGACCGAGAAAGGAGAGGTCGTGGATTCCAGATCTTCCATAGACCTATATGGTACTGATGCTTTACTTTGCAGTGGTAAATTGGAGATGGAAGGTATATTCCCATCTCTTCAGGGCATACGATGGATTGTTTAAAGATGTATTCAACCATGTAGTGTATTTATTTAAGGATCAAATACATAAATATTTGTTAAAGCCTTGCTTTGTTTTTATACTGTTTAGTTTATAACTATTATACATGTTCTTCATATCCCTTTTAAAAGTAATTATATGATCTATTGCTCAGTTGTAGATAATTGAAATAATGAGATATTGAGATTGCTCTACTCTGCATATAATCAACAGATATACTTGTTTAATTCAATAAAGGTTTCTTATACTCTCTTTCATAAGATTGATTTGTGATAATAATACAGTTGATGGAGAGTTATATCTCTCGCTGAGACTTGTTTTCTCACCCCACAGGTTCCACAACTTTTTAGGTGGACGTGCATGAAGAGGTAGAGATCGTGCAGCTGAGAGTGGGCAACAAGAACAAGAACAACAATAACAACTTAGGTTGAATGTGCTTTTATGTGTCTTCTAGATATAGAGTCCTATGTGTCATCCCTATACTCTCAAGTCCTTTAGGAGATAGTGCATCAACATTTTTATGATCGATCTAAGATTTTGGCTAGTTTGCCTTGATGTATTTGTTGCTCTTGTATATGTTTTGGTAAATCAACTGTTATCTCATATCCTTGCAAGGTGATGGAACAATGTATGTACAAAGTGAACCATGATGTATATATGGCTTGGTTCTTTCTGAAAAGAATTTCTTGGTAATGGATCTCGTGGCAAAAAGTTTTAATTTTTAGTGATTTTCAGTAATCTGATGTTAATGATTGTTTCCACATAGTTTTGTGAGATTATGCTGTCAGTTTGATAGAGTTCGCCACATACTAGATGTTCTATAATCAAACTTAAGTCCAAAATCTAATGGAACTTTAATTTTATAATATAGATTCAAATGCCAATGGTCTTCAAATGGTTAACAAAGTGCCATGAACTTTTAACCATTACTTCCTTAGCATGTTATCTAGCATTATGCCTAATTTGAAACCAAATTTGTTTATTAAACTTAATTCCTCAGTAACCTCACAAATGAGTGTCTAAACCTTAAATATAAATTGACCGATCATCGAATCTCGATGAAAAAACTCAAGAAATACTTTTATGATCTGAACACCTTAGAGTTCATCAGTTGACAACATGACATCTCAATGTCCACCATTGATTTGTATTACTCAAGGTATGTCTTCATATACTCTACTAGATGACAAAATCCTAAATTTAGAGTCATCATAGTCATCAAGGGTTAAACCAAAACCTAATCAATGCCCTTGACCTTAGGTTTGAGTTACTATACAGTCAAGTCTAGATAAACATGCATACATGTCAGTGAAACACATAAGCAATAAACAATATATTCAAAATGCAACAGAGTTCACATGAGTTTACATGCAAATAGTAGAGGGAAAATAAGTATTGAGGATACTTTCTATATGTACCCTAGAAAGGTTACTACCCTATCCTCATGGCAGTAAAACAATGTATAGAAAAAAAACTCCATAGTCACAAAAGAAAATGAATGAGTAGTTGTGATGTGTAGATGACTGTATTCTTTCTTAGGGATATCTTGAGTGGAGCACAAGAACACAATAGTCGACTAGATGGTGGAGTGGAGGTTGATTTCTATGGAATGGAGGCCAATCGAGCTAAAAAAATGAGGGAGGTCCATCGATCTATGGAACAATGTTGATTGATCAAGTTGTAGAACGGTGGAGGTCGAGCAATCTATCTCTTTTGAGGTTGATAGGTCAAGGTGGAGTGCATATTGATTGATCTACATCTTTTAAGGTCAATCAACTGAGTTGGAGCACATGTTGATCTATATACCTCTTTTGAGGTGGATCGGTCAAGGTGGAGAGCAACTTCATTGATCTATCTCTTTCGAGGTTGATAGGTCAAGCCTTGAAGTGGATAAATGCAAGTGGACTAATGGATGCATTTTTGTAGACTCATGGTGTCTCTAGATGTCTTCAAGTGGGGGCAATGTCCAGGTGGACAAGAAGGCTAACAATCTCCAAAAAGTTCAATGAGGCACCTTGAAAAGTGGAAACTTCCCCAACCGCATGGAGTTAATGCAAAAATGGGGAGAAGACAAAGGGTCACATTAGTCATTGTGCAAGCATGGTTGATTAGGTGATGTCAATAAATAGAGCTGAATTGGTGATCATTGATTGCTAAATGGTCAATCAAGGTGATCGACAGTGGAGCTCAATTGGGTGGTCGATCGTTGAATGGTTAGATAGAGGTCATCGATCGGTGGAGCTTGATTCATGGAGCTCAAACAATGGAGATCTATTAGTTGAGATCAACTAGAAGATCTCAATCAATGGAGATCAATGAGTGAAGTTTGATCAATATAACTAAATAGGTGGTCTATCGAGGAGGTTGATCATGGATTTGAGCCAAAAATATTGATCAATTTTCCTTCTGAACATGCTCAAATTTTTTTTGAGACCACCTCGGCCACACGAGGGGTATGCGATAAAACTCTTTCATGCATAGGAAGTTAACATAATCATAAAAACCCAAATTAATTAAAAGAATATAAATAAAACTAAATGTAGCTATTTTTTAGGTAAACCATTAAATCTAAATGCATGAAATGCCATCAACAGGGGGTCAAGGGGGATGAGGCGGTAGCGGCGCTGGTGCAAGGGGACATGGCCGCAGAGAAGAGAATCACTTTACTGGGGGTGTCATAGGGGAAACAGATTCCATGTGGGTAGGCATAAAGTGCATGATAAGAGACTGGGAGGCGTTGGAGATAACCTAGGGCCTAGAGTTAGGGTTGTAGTGCCCCAAGACAACATCAATTTCTAGTTTGTAGGCATGAGAGGTTCACCAAGAGGGGAGGGCCAAGAGATGGATGATATCTTTGTAGAAAAGTATAGGCATGATCAATCTAGAATTTGGAATTTCTCATCCCAAACTCTCTTTCAGTGTTGTTGTAGGAGTTTCAAGTGTATAAGGAGGCAGTTAGGGAGATAAGGAGGTGTTCTTCATAGAGAGGTTGTATGAGGACCTCCTATATCATAGAGAGGTGGAACTGATACATGTGGAGGGGCACCCGACTATATTCACAAGTTGGCCCGTCCCTAGACATATATTGTGGTAGTCAAATTACTAGGAGTAGATGTGGGATTCATGACCATGAGGGACTAGATTAAAATTCTCTAGAACCCTAAAGGAAGTTAAATATGTATGAGATAGACATGGAACACTATGTGGTGCAACTCTCATGTATGGATGACTATGAGACAATTATAACTGAAGGGCCGTGGAAGCTATTTGGCTGTTGTTTAGCAGTTTGGGACGTGTTCCCCACTTACCACAGAAGAGATTCCAGAACATGTCATGACTTGGGTTCAAATCCTGGACTTACCACTGCATATATATGTGTCTACCCTATTTGAATACATAGGTCTTGTATTATGCAGACTAATTATAGTGGATAGCCATATGGAATTTAGAACCAAAAGTAAATTCGCTAGGTTGGCGATAGAAATAGACACTATATAGTCTATATGCCCCTCCATTATGATCAATGACATAGAATACAAAGTTGAGTTAAAGGTGGAACTAGACACATGCTAAAGAGTTGGTAAGGTAGAGCATAATGAAAAATACTATAGAGCTAAACATTCCTATTACTCAAGAAGTAAGGAAAAAGCTAAGGTAGCTAACCTAAATGGAGAAGAGGTAAGATGTGAGGAAGACTAGAAGAAACAAAGGGTCCAATGAAATAAGAAAAGGAGTTATAAGTGTTGGTATGTATGCCCGTGGAGCCAATAATATGATGATTAAAAACCCATATCTTGTAAATGATTTGATTAGTAGAAAAGGCAATCTTCCAGTTTATTTTGTTTTATTTAGTTATAAGATAATAATGTGACATAATAAATGTATAAAGAATGATATTACTCAGTGAAAAATGTATTTGGGGTGAGGAACTGAATAATGAGATCATACATATGTGAAGAGTATATGCATTCTTGTTATGTACCTAGTCAGGTGTTATTGTGGAAGGTTGATAGACAACAATAACACATCAGACTAGAGTGTGTGTTGGTTGATGACATAATCTCATCAGTCATCATATATGATATCAAACCAAACACATATATACTTATTAGAGAACAATGTATCAGACATACCCACCTTGAGAGTGATGCATGGAAACTATTATATGGTACTCAGAATCATCTCTCATTGTGTTGGTGGTGATTTTGGTTCTTAGACCTAAAGTCACTACGCTCATCACACGTTGTTCGGTGTACTTTGACACCATCCACCATAACCTTGAATAAGAGTTGCCATAAAGATGGTGCTCGGGTGCACTAGGACACATGGGGATGATTGTTAGTGATATAGATGGGGTTTGTCCCTCCTATAGGAGTATGATATCCTGGCCACTTGATAAGAGAAACCAAGAAATGCATGGCCATGCTCATGTGAGTCAATATGTGATATCAAGCTTACATATATCTTAGATAGTCTACTCTGGTTCAAGGAACATGGATTGAATGTTGAAGGGGATGATGATTCCATGCCTCAAGTTCAATATGGATATCAGTGACAAAGGAACTATACAAATACTATAATACCAATCACATATTGTAGGTTGAAGTTGTTATCCAACTCAATTACTTGGGTAGAAATGATGTGTTTCTAGATACCACTCATTGCTTGTAATGTTATAAACTAGTTATGGACATTCACTACCAACATAGCTTGGAACCTATAGGGTCACACACATAGAATACTCTTAGAATACAAGTTTATTCATGAATGGTGTTTAACATGATTACTAAATTGTTTAGGTATTCAATTCAAACAACAATTAACTAAATGGACTCTGAACTGACCGATGCAAGTATTGAACTGAACAGTTGGAGTGTTAGGTTGATTGAAATTGCATTGGTTGAATGTTGGTTGATCTATGGCATGAATCAACTGGTTCTCTAAATGAACTAATTGACTCAAGGTCTCAAATGATCAGTTCATTGATAAATTCGATTGGATAAAGGATTAGTGCTGATGTCATGTTGTGCATTAGATCAGATAATAAATGTCAATACAATTGCAATTGGGAAACATGATGAAATGACCTGTTCAAGGGTTGAACTGATCGGCTCACATGCCAACTGGATGGTTCACATGTGAACAATCCATTTTTTCACTTGTAGGTTGTGGAAATCTGTGAAATTCTGTCCCCTATGACTCCTGCTCAAACTGGGAACCCTAACCCTTACCCTCCTATAAATAGATGGGTATTGGCATATAAATAGAGGGGTATTGGAGGCTTCTTAGACACATCAATTGACTCTGACAATTGTTGTCTTCTCTGGTTGTGGTAACCAAGAGAACCCGAGCAAGTCCAACTCAATAAAGGGAGGGATAGCAAGGGAGAACAATTGTGGGAGAGTAAGTTGGTGCTATTACACCAACTAGAAGGGGACAACTCCCTCCTATCCATTCATCTAGAATGACACGAGTTCCTAGTGTTCTGTGTGGACTATTATAGAGGTGAGGAGGCTGTTTCCTGTCACTCTAAGGATAAAGTCAACTGCTATCTATGGTGAAAAACTAGGAGGCTGACACAGACATTGTCTAGGTGCAGTGTGAAGAGAGGCGCACACTACATCAAGGGAATTGTCACTGGAATTGCTCCAAGACCAAGTATAACCTCATAATCATGTTTCCCATTACATAGATATTGACATGATCTACTTTTTAAAGGGGAATACGAAAGTTAAATTTTTTTGTTTCCACTGCCTGCTCTGTCGACATATTTTCCTACAGTGGTATCAGAGCCACATCAATTTACTATGCTTTGGGATGAATCGATATGATTAGATTTTGGTTTTCATCATTTATTTATTTCATACGATGTGAATATTTAAAATGATTAATGTGTATATCTGATGAAATACCACATACAATTTATATATATATGTATATATATATATATATATATATATATATATATATATATATATATATATATATATATATGCAATTTACACGTATCGTCCTATAAAATTGGTTTTGATGGTGGGTGTGAAGCATGGTTATGGCTAATAGCCTAGATCCTTGTGCATGGTTGTGCGGCTGTTTATTCCTGTTTACATCTTGTTTGCATACCGAGCTTCAGTCTTCTCTTCCATATGTAAAATTATTATTATCTCCTTCCTATGATCCCCTCGAATGTAACTTGAGGTTTCCCTATTACCACATTATATGTTAAATATCATTAGGATAGATTAATCCTTGTTATGGTGAAGAAGACTTTCAACACAAGATGAGCTAACTGGTTAGAGGACCAAGGAGGATTGATGATAGGAGGAGGCAAACCGATTGGATGGTGGCCCAACCAATTGACTAGAGGGTCTAAAAGATGTTGGACCAGAGATGAGAAGACTATTCCAAATAACCAACCGATCACCCAGGAGGCCGTTTGATTGGTTCAAGGGTTCATCCAATCAACTCAGACTGGTTCTAGCACAAATAATCATCAACAATAGGTTGTTTCATGTGATGTAGACCTTAGGTGGTGGTAATTCCTTGTGGCTCGAAATAATTACTACAAAATGGACATAATCATCACTTATGTTTTAATTGCATGTTTTCATTAGTGGGATATAACATGTATATGATATGTACTATAGTATGTTGTCATTGGATATGTATATGTATTATAAATACAAATCCCTCAATATAATATTAATCCTAAGATGCTTTCCATAAAGCAACACACATGGAAATCTTGATCGATCAAGAGGGGCCACACCCTAGCGTGGCGCACCATCTATATCATGGAAGTGTGATCATAGATATGTGGGTCTTCCCTACCAGGGTGCATATTCTATCCTGTTGGCTTATGGGTTAGGCTTAACTAGGTGATTGTAATTGGATTAAATTCCTAGAAGCTTAAAGATGGCACATGGGAAAGAGTTGTGCATACCATCTATCCAAGAAATGCATGATTTGTAATTGGAAAATGTTGCCTACCTTAAAAATTGGTCATGAGCATCAACATTGGTTGGTATTGATTTAATCATTTTGGATCTTGGCTCACTGGAAGATTATATGCTACAATCTTCTGAATTGGTATTGAGGGCTATCAATTTTAACAAAATAGTGGGAGTGATAATTAATTAAAGACCTAATTAAATATCATGGAATTTTATTTAAATCAAATCAAAGCAAGAGTCTTTTGACAAATGCAAATTTTACTCTTAAATAAATGGAATACACACAATCATTGCGATTGGTCCTTATGAAGGTCAATCTAAATGAGATATACTTCCATAACTAGTTTAAGACTTTTAGAAGTGTTCTCTTTGTTCCTGAAACACCATTACCAATGGAATCCTCTCCATGTGCACCTAAGGATTAAATGGATGCTTACTTGATGCACACCAATTATTCCATAGACATCAAATACATTATGATCAACTATATCAACTATGAGTTGCATGAGAAGCAAGAAAGGTATAATGTCTCTAACATGTTGTTTGAGTGAAAAATGATATAGGGAGATCCAATAGAGCCCCATGTACCCAATATGATTGGGCATGTGGAGCATCTAGTGAGACTAGGATTTCGTTTAGGTCAATATTTGGCCACAGATGTGATTTTGCAATCATTGCCCAAATCATATAGACAGTTTGTTGAGCATTATCGCTTGAGTAACATGCCTAAACTCCTACCTAAGTTGCTTGACATGTTGGTACATGTTGAAACACAAATGAAGAAGGACAAGCCTATGATGGTGATGAACAGAATAAAGCCCAAGGATGAAGGTAAGGCCAAGAAGTGTTTTGAGGCTAAGCTAAAGTTCAAGACTTCTGCACTTAGAATAAGGAGAGTGTTTAGGAAACCAGGGAATATGAAGCAAGGGATAGAGGTCTCTACTTATGGTATATACATAATTGAGATTAACTTCACTAATGGATATTGGATGTGGATCACACATTTGCTAAAATGTGAATGATATGAAAAAATGTAGATCTTTGAAGAAAGTTGAGGTTGAACTGCGTGTTGCTAATGGAGCAAGAGTTGCTACTAGTGCAGTTGGAACCTACGAGTTATCTCTACCAAGTGAGCTTGTAATAGAGTTAGAGATCTTCTATTCCATACCTGCTATTAATAGGAACATCATATTTGTATATTATTTGGACAAGAATATATTTGAATTTCTTATAAAGAACGATCGATGATCTATTAGTAAAGATGGGATCTTTTATGACAGTGTGCCAATGTCTTATGATCTATACTTGATAGACATGGATAAAAGTGTGTATAACATAAGTACCAAAAGACAAAAACTCGATAATGCAAACCAAACATACCGTTGGCATTGTCATCTAAGGCACATCAATGAGAATCACATTTCTTGACTCCATAAAGATGGATATCTAGACTCTTTTGATTTCAAATCAGTATAGACATGTGTATCTTATTTGTTGGGAAAGATGACAAAGACCCCCTATACTAATAGTGAAAGTGTGAGTGATCTATTAGGACTCCTACATACTGATGTATGTGGGACTTTTAAAACAGACGCAAGAGGTGGTTATCAATACATCATTACCTTTACTAATGACTTCAATAGGTATGGTTATGTTTACTTAATGAAACATAAGTCAGAAACCCTTGAAATGTTCAAGAATTTCATGAATGAAGTACATAACCAACTTGGTAAAAGTATTAAGGCACTTAATCCTGATCGAGGTGGAGAATATTTAACCCAAGAGTTTGAGGACCTTCTGTGAGCCCATGGTATCATACCACAATGGATTCCACTTGGAAAACCACAACACAATGGTGTATCAGAAAGAAGGAATCACACATTGCTAGATATGGTGTGATCAAAGATGAGTTTTTTTGATCTTCTGACTTCCTTCTGGGGTTATTATCTAGAAACCATATGGTTTACACTTAACCACATATCATCTAAATTGGTTCAAAAGACCCCATCTGAGAAGTGGAAGGGAAATGTCCCAATGTATCTTTTATGAAGATTTGGGGATGTGAATCTTATGTCAAGAAAATGTTTCCCAAAAAGATTAAACCCAAATACAATAAATGTTATTTTTTTGAATATCCCAAAGAAACCAGGGGATACTACTTTTACACTCCATGTGACAACAAAGTGTTTGTTTCCAGGATACATGCATTTCTTGAAAAGGAATTTATTTCCCAAGGAATCAATGGGAGAAAAGTAGAACTTGAAGGGTTTCAAGACCAAAAAGAAAACATTGAACCTATAGAGGTACAAGAGGAACAAGGAGACACACAAATTGTTGTGGAATCTCAAGTTCCTCATGTAACACAAGAACCTCATATATCTAGTAGGAAACGCCTTGATCCTAAAAGATTTTGTTATCTAATGACTCAAGAAGGCGGTGAGTTGGTCATAGATGATGATCCAACAACCTACCTAGAAGATACTATAAAACTTGAATATGAGAAATAGCTTAAGTCCATGAGATCTAAGATGGAATCCATGTACACCAACAAGGTATGGACCTTGGTGGATCCACCTGAAGGGTAAAACCCATAGGGTGCAAGTGGGTTTTCTAGAAGAAGGCCGACATGGATGGTAATATACAAACCTATATGGGTATATTGGTTGCAAAAGGTTTGAATCAAGTTCAAGATGTTGAGTATGATGAATCTTTTTTACCAGTTGCCACGGTTAAGTCCATTAGGATCATGCTTGGCATTGCAACTTATCATGACTATGTGTAATGCCTAGGCCCACTGCCCATGGTTCTAGTAGAGTTTTAGGAATGACAAATGGCCCCACAAACCACTACTAGCCTTAACTACACACTTTGTCCACACTGACGCGCAAGCCAGGATCAACTTCTCGATTGGTCACCCATCCTAGTACTACTCCAAGCTAAGCACGCTTAACTATGGAGTTTTTAGCAATGGGATCTCAGAAAAGGAGGTGCACCTTGGTGATATGGGTAGTCCAATCATTCCTTTTAAGATCATCTTATCCAAGGCCTCAAATCCTAGGACGTTACAATGCCCTGGGCCCACTGCCCTAGGCTCAAGTAGAGTTTCAAGAATGACGATTGGCCCCACAGACCACCACTAGCCTTAACTACACGCTTTTTCCTCAGTCACGCGCAAGCCGTGGTCAACTTCCCGACTGGTCACCCATCCTAGTACTACTACAAGCTGAGCACGTTTAACTATGAAGTTCTTTAGCGATGGGCTCCCAAAAAAGGAGGTGCACCTTGGTGATATGGCTAGTCCAATCATTCCTTTTAAGATCATCTTATCCAAGGCCTCAAATCCTAGGATGTTACAATCTCCCCCACTTAGATTCTTGACGTCCTCGTCAAGTCTCAATTATATGGCCTCATAATCATCCCCATTTCAGTGCTGGCCCAAATGGTCCATGTACACCCAACTCTTGATCACGACTACCAATGCAAGGGCGGTTCCATCAACTTGGATAGCCCTTTCCAACATGCTTGGATACTACCAACACATGGGCAACTCATCAACTCGGACATCCCTTTCCAACATGCGTGGACCACATGGCTCAAAGACTGGCATGCCACATGCCCATGTGGGCCCCACCTACTAGAGCGGAATTGGCTATGATACCATTTTTAACACCTGGTCCCACTTCCCATGGCTCTAGTAGAGTTTTAGGAATGACAACTGACCCCACAAAGCACAACTAGCCTTAACTGCGCACTTTGTCCACACTGACGCGCAAGCCAGGATCAACTTCCCGACTGGTCACCCATCCTAGTACTACTCCAAGCTAAGCATGCTTAACTATGGAGTTCTTTAGTGATGGGATATCGAAAAAGGAGGTGCACCTTGGTGATATGGGTAGTCCAATCATTCCTTTTAAGATCGTCTTATCCAAGGCCTCAAATCCTGGGACATTACACTATGAGATTTGATAGATGGATGTTAAAACCACATTCCATAATGGGGATCTTCTTGAGGATGTGTTGTAGGGAAATATGACAATAGAACTGGTAGTAGAAACAAAAATTTAACTACCATATTTCCCTTAAATGAATGAATCACATCCATAAATATGTAATGGGAAGGATGGTTTACGAGTTCATACATGCTCTTGAAGCAAATCCAACGACTATTCCCTCATCAAGGTGTACACCCTTTCTTCAAGTCGCACTCAAACAATGTCTACGCCGGTCTCCTGGTTGATCACCACATACAGTAGGTTGACATTGTCCTCCTAGCGAGAAAAGATCCACACATGTACAATAGTCAACACGGACCACGAAGAACTCTTGTCATTTTAGTAGAATAGACTAGAAGGAGTTGTCCCCTCACGTTGGTGTACTAGTCACCAACTTGCTCTCCCACAATTGTTCTCGTTTGCTATCCGTCCCTTTATCAGATAAGACTTGCTCAGGTTCTCTCGGTTACCACAACTAGATAAGACAAATAATTTTCATAGTAAATTGAGTTCTTGTGTCTAAGAAGCCCCCAGTACCCCTATATTTATAGGAGGGTCATGGTCATGGTTCCCAGTCTGAGTGGGAGTAGAAGGGATTGGAATTTCACATTTTTTTGCAACCTGCAAGCGGTGAAATGATAAGTTCACAGGTGAACCAATAACTTGTCATGTGAGCCAATCTATTCATCCCTTGAACCAGTCATTTCATCAACTTTCCCAAATTAAAATTGTATTAGCAATTAATATCTAATTTAATGCACACATGACATCAACATAAATCCTTGAATCAATTAAATTGATCCACCAACTGCTTGGTTCACAACCTAAGGCGTTCGGTTCATGGACCTGAGCCAATCAGTTCACTTCCTGAACTGGTCGGTTCACTGTCCAAAACTGCCAAAGTTGGTTCTATTGATCTGATACTTTGAAAAAGTCAGCTCAACACTTGAAGCAGTCTAATTTTTTTTCTAGTTAGTCAATGTTCAACCAATGTTGTTTAATTTGAATACCTAACTCTTTAGTAATCCAGCTTAAATCATATTCATGAATGAACTCCTATTCCAAGTGTATCCTATGTGTGTTACCCTATATGTTCCAAGTTACTCTAGTAGTGAATGTCCATAACTCATTTATGGCATCAGAAGCAAAGAGAGGTGTCTAATCACACATCATTTCTACCCAAGCAACTGAAAAGTTGGAGAACAACTTCAACCTACAAGTGTTATAGTGATTGTATAATTGCTTTGTCTCTGATATCCAGATTGAACTCGAGGCATTCAATCATCATCCTTTCAATGATCAATCCATGTTCCTTGAACTAGAGAATACTATATGAGATAAATGTGACCTCAATATCATATATTGATTCATGTGCATGTGCATGCTTTTCCCTAGTCTGTCTTATCAAGTGGTCAGGATACCAAACTCTTATAGGAGGGAAAAATCCCATCTACATCATTCACAGTCATCTCCATATGTCACAGTGTATCTGATCATCACCTTTATGGAAACCCTTATTCATGGTTATGGTGGATGATGTCCAAGTACACCGAACGACATGTGATGAGTGTAGTGACTTCAGGTCTAAGAACCACAATCACCACCTACACTATGAGAGATGACTATGACCACCAATTATGGTTTCCATGTATCATTCTCAAGGTGGGTCTGTCCAATACACTTTCTCTAACAAGTGACTGTGTTTGGTTTGATATCACATATCATGACTGATGAGATTCTATCATCAAACAACACACACTCTAGTCTTATGTGTTAATACTGTCTATCAACATTCCACAATAACATCCGACTAGGGATATAGCAAGAATGTATATATACTCTTAACATCCATATGATTTCATTGTCTAGGTCACAAACCTGAAGACATACGTCAGGTAATGCCATTATTTAGACATTCATTATGTTTGCTCATTATCTCATAACTGAGTGACATAGAATGAATCAGAAGATTGCCTTTATTATTAATCAAATTCTTTACAAAATATGCCATCAAAATCATCACATGATTGGCTCTCTAGGTATACATACAAATAGACTCCCAATTTCACTTAGAGCCAATCACCTACGAATCTTATTCTCAGTGATCTAAACATGCCCATCATGTTTTTGTTACGCAAGTGCTAATCCAGCGGGTTAGCAACATTTTGTCTTTTGTCGGTATATTGCATTTTTCATATCTCTTTCTTGTAGTACATTTTATATAAGATAGAATTTCTACATTATGTTATCTGATATTCCTTACATAACCAATATCTACATTGTTGTCATAGTATTTCTACTTTTTCATCAATGGTCGAGACATCTCATAAGTTCATCTATATGAACTTATAGATCCATATAATACTCACTCCTATGTTCAAAACACCAAGACATATGAATTCTATTGTAGAATTAAAATTATGGTTTGTAGTTTGGAACCATTTCCAACTTATAACTCTTATTTTAAGATTAAACACAATTTCATATTGCGATCATTATATGTCATTTAGGAAGCTTGCATCGATGTAACCCTTTACACCCAACTCTTCCTTATGACCAAAGGAATCAACTAATCCTTGATTCTTCTCAAAGTAATAATGGATGTTCTTTATGGCATTCCAATGACCCTCATTGGAATCTGACTAAAATCATCTTGTCATGTATAATACACATAATGGGATGAGTGCATTATATTGCATACATGATAGGTCCAAATGCGAATGCATATGTCATCTCTTTCATTCTTCACAAGAATTGGAACACTGGGTTCTTAAGAGATTAATCTCATTTACATGGATAGATTCTCTCTCACTGAATGCTTCATGCTAAACCCTTTCAATATCTTACTAATATATGTGCTAATACGTAGGTCTAGAAACTTTCCAAAACTATCTCTATAGATCTGAATTCCTACCACATAGGATGTTTCACCTAATCCTTCATAATGAAGGTGATTTCCATACCAAGTTTTCAATAGTTTGAGTATCGAGATGTTACTCCCCATAAATATGTTTAATATTCATATATACTCCCACTAAATATTTGTAATCACAAATTTCATCTTTTATCTCGACTCAAGTTAAACTCTTTGACTTTCTTAGCAAATAAAAGATTCCAGCTCTGAGATTCTTGTTTCAACCTCTAGATTGAATATTGTAGCTTATAAACTTTATTTGCATTAATGGAGTTATAAAACCTTCAAGATGTGTCATGTACACATCCTCTCAATTATTCCTATTAAGGAATGCAGTTTTAATCTCCATATGCCAAATGACATAGTCATAACAAGATGCAATAGTAAGCATGTCAATTGGTGAAGGGATTTCATTATGTTCAACACTTTGAATTGGTTTGTAACCTTTGCAACCAATTTTTCCTTTTATGTCATCCATGTTGGTCTTCCTTATGAAAATCCAACTGCACCTTATGGGTTTTAGCACTTTAGGTAGTACTATTAATGTCATACCTTGTTGGTATTCATGGATTCCATTTTAGATATAATGGCCTCAACCTATTTATCAGACTCTGGTCTCTCAGTACTTCTTAGTTGATTGTTGGCTCATCAAGTTGAGGCTAGAGGATATGCAGGGGGAATCTGGGTATGTTGTAATGTGACCCAGTTCAAGGTAAAGGTAATATGCATCCATAACAAGTTCTTATCTTGCAGAGTAAATAACAAACATATATATCCTTCATCTATGCGATCCCTTAGATTAGTACAAGACAACTTCTCTTGAAATACCTAATTCAAATGGGAAACAAGTTCAAATCCCCTTGGATTGAACTTGGGGATTTAAATACTACTCTCTATCTAGTAAAAAAGTGGTAGTGGTCACTATAACATGCTAAAGTGATTATGTTCCATAATACCTTGATGGAGGCAAACTTATATGATATAGGATTCTTAGGTATGAATTTCACTTATCGTCATGGATTATTGTTGGAACAATTAGATAAGTGTACACTCTTTGACTCAGACCACTGTCCTATGCTAGTGAGGTTTCCATCCACTTGAACCTTCCATACAAGGTTCATTATGAGCGTCGTGGTAGGGTAGCAAAGATTTTTCTGTGATGATCAGCAATACCACGAATAAAAATCTAAATTTCAATGAAGCTCTATAAGATGCACAAAATTGTATTATTGATTGGGACAAGAAACATAGAAAGTAGAAACAAAAACACAAGGGTCGTCTTATCAACAACATAAACAGACTACATATCGAATTGGTTGCTCAATACAATAAAATATTGGATGCCCTTGGTTTGGACCTATAGGTTGATATGGATAGGATTCTGAAGGCCGATAAGATGGATTTAAAATGTCAAAGCCACATTAATTGGCTCAAGGATGGTGATAATAACTCTAATTTCTACCAAAGTTATGTTTACCAAATATGACGGAGAAACATGATAATCACCTTCAAGAACCCAAATGGGAAATAGATCACTGATGAAGGGAACTGATGGATATGGTGGTAAAGCATTTCCAACACGTTCTCACAACACCAACATGTAGTCCCACTCCTAACCTGAGTAACACACATCTGCAAAGATTGGTGTTTGCCAGACATATACTAAGATCTATAATGTTGCCATGTCATTGGACCCAATGAAGGAGGCTAGACCAGATGGCGTTAACGACACTATCACACATGATAATTGGGTAACTGTGGATCTGAGTATCATTAGAAATGTCAACAAAGAACTAAGGACTAGTATCTTGTCGGCTACCCTCTACAACTCGACAATGGTTCTCATACCCAAGGTTCCTCTACTTGAAAAATGTGAAACCTATGACCTATATCCCTAAATAATGTTGATCTTAAGATCACATCTAAGCTGGTTGTGGAGAGACTCAAGCCGTTTGGCCCCGAATGGGTGTCTAAAGCTCAAAGTATCCTTGTGCCAGGGTGTTGAATAACAGACAATGTAGCCCTAGTACATGATCTTATCAACGCTATGAAGTGCAAAAAAGGTGATAAAACTATGCCACAAAGATTGATCTCACAAAGGCATTTAATTAGATGTCCTAAGAGTTCATCATAGACAACATTCATCACACAGGTTTTCCATAGCACAAAGTAGACTACATCACGACCTCAATCTCAAGAGCTGAAACTTTGATTTTATGGAAGAAAGGAATACCAAATCATATAATGCTAGAAAAGGTATCGCACAAGGTGACCCTTTGTCACCTTATCTTTTTGTTATGTTCTTGGTGAAATTGAGCCAGTTGATTCAACAAAGAGTCACCCAAGGTGCCTAGAATCCTGCAAAGATGGGTTATAATGGTCCTAGGATTTAACATGTATGCTTCATGTATGACCTCATCCTCTTCACCCATGCGAGTGATAAATAGATGAAAACAATTAAAGAATGTTTTTAATCATTTGAACTAGCCTCAGGTAATTCAATATCACTTACTAGAATAAGAATTTTCTTCTATATGAGCATGGATAGGGCACTAAAGAGGAGAAGTAATAGGCTAAGAGATTACCAAATCACCAATGATCTGGGGTGATACCTTGGTGTTCCTATAGTCCATATCGTGTAAATAGACATACTTACAGTGAGGTGCTAGATAAGATCACTAGAAGAGTGATGACCTTGTTTTCTAGGAGTCTTTCATTAGCCAAAAGGATTCTCTTAGATAAGGATACCTTATCATCTATGCCAACTTATGTGATGCAGACTTTAGTCTTACCCATACAACTTTGTGATAAAATCAATGGAACTATTATGCATTTTATCTAGTGGGGGAATCTACAAGAACCACCCAGTGGCATTGGTGGCATGGGACAAACTAATCTTACACAAGAGCAAAGGCGGGTTGGGATTGAAGATGATGCGTGAGTGGAACAAAGACCTACTATTTAATCATGCATGAGACCTTAGTAATAGTTGGGACTATCTATGGTACTCTGGTATGTGGGAATTTTATGAGAAAGGACAACCATGGAAGAGTCACCATCTTTATGGTATTGGGAAGGCTGTGCTAATAGACAATTAATGGACAAAGAATATGCATTTGGGAGGATAGGTGGTGGAGAAAAGACCAAATTATGAAAGATCATGTATTAAAGAAATTTACGAGTGAGCTATCGTATCTCAAGGTTAGTTTCCTAGTTAACCTCCATGGCATGAAGGATGTAGGATTTCTCAAGGAGTGGTTCCCCTCGTAGATAGTGTAGGACATTGAGAATCCCAAGTCCCATCGGTTACCAATAGTGAGGACATTAGGGTCTGGGAACATACAAAGAATGATCTATACAGTACTAAACCTTCCTATAATAGGTTATTAGAAGGAAAGGGAATCTCGGTAGAAGGAAGGTGGATGGAGGTATGGAGGAAAAAGACCTCGACTCCAATCAAAGTATTCTCCTAGATCCTCATGCACGAGGCCCTCTTAACAAATATACAAAGAGTTCAAAGAAACATGGAAACCTGCAACAAATATACCAGGTCTATGTCGAAGGGCGAGACTACAGTCCACACTGCTTGATATTTTCAATTTGCCAAAGAAGTTTGAGAGGAGATCCTTTGTGGTGGGAACATGACCACTTTTTTCAACATTACTGACTTTAAGGACTAGATTCAAGAGTAGCGGAAGTATGATGATGAGGCTACAACCATTCCTCACAACATGTTGGCATATATGGGCGTGTAGAAATAAGTGAACATTTGCAAATGAGGGGTCCCACACCCTGAAGAAAGTTAGATTTATTTGAAAAAGAAGTGTGTGTGCAGCTAGAGGACTACATGAAGAACACCTCACCACCAAAAAAACCCAACATGCATCAGTGGGAGTGGACAAGACCTCAGGAATTAAAGTTCAATTCTGATGTTGTTGTGAAGCTGAAACATGCTTGTTGTGTTGTGGTCATAAGAGTTGACTATGGTAGATGGGTGGGGGAGCAACACAACATTTACAATCATTTTGTGTGATTGAGGCTAAACTTAATGGAATTTTCCTTGCTATGGAGATTGTAGAACTCAGTAACATTGTATCAACTAGTTTCAATTTGACTACCAGGTGGTAGTGAGGATGATAAAGGAATCCATGCATGAAAACCCTAGATGATACAACTAGACACTCTAGATAGGCAACATATAAAATAACTTGGGAAATACAAAGGACATGCCCCCCTCTTGATATCCAAGATCTCCTATCTAGGGATTTATCTAATGGTAGTAGTACTACCATATCTTTTTGCAAGTTTAATTAGTGAATGTAGATGTTGTTTGAATTTTCTCTCTAGGGGAGGATGAAGTGAATAAGATAGCTTCCCAAATTACCGAAAAAAGAATTCTAAATGCAACTAGATTAAAAATTGAATGAAAAAATGGATGATATGCATTCATCAATCACCAAATAAGGTTAATATATACCCAAACACACCTCATCACACGATCATTGACCATGAATGAACATATAACGAATATATCATTGAGTAACTTGATTGAAAGCACTAAGTATGGATTCTTATGACCCTACCCATGCTTTGAATAAATAAGTATGGCTTCTTATGACCCTACCCATGCTTTGAATCAATAAACCCTAATGGGGAGGTTAATATGGATTTATGATGCCTACCCTTAGATGTTGGAAATGTTTTCAATATGTCTTTGATGAAAAGTGACAGTTTAGACCTAGCACTAAGTTGTATTCAACTAACCCTGACATGTGCATGCATGATGCCATATATGGTACAGAAGTTTTACATTATTTAGGATGTGTTGCATTTATAATTTATAATTGAGCATGATGTCTCATGAGTGAGTTTTCTTTAATAAGAAAATATCTTATAACTAGCCTAGAGTTCATATATGTTTGGCTCGGTTTATATACAAACATACCTTTTTGGTCACGTTGAGATTGCAAATTATTGTTAGTTATTAATCTCACATTTTATGAGTTCATTTTAAAAAAAAAAATCCTTTTGGGTTTCCTAACTCTCTCTTGTGATAAGATTATTCCTTAGTTTGTATAACTTGGAAAAACAATTGTTATATATATATATCAATTTTATCACATGTTACTAGACTTCTTCCACTTAATGTTAAACCTCAAAGATCTGATTTATTTCACTTAGAGGGAGATAAAACCAAGGGGGAGCTTATTAGATTTATTTTCTCCACCCTCATGTTTTAGTTCAATTCATGTTCTAGTTTAAGAAAGGAAATTTGGATAGAAGTGAAAACCTTTAGTGCATCATCTACTAGAGATCAAACTACATTTCTAAAACTATATATGCAATCACTTACATTTATGTCATATAATGTGATATGATTTTAACACTATGCATTACTTGAGGACATGGCATGATCCCTAAAATTCAACCTAAAAATCCATTTGATCATATTTTCTTTGATTTAGCAAACAATTGTCATTATCAATAAGGGGGAGATTCTTGGTCCATGGGCTGTATAAACCTATTTGATGAATGAAATATTTCCTATCAACATTTTTTCTAACTATTTTGAGGGTCATATGATTTAGAACAATTGAAGTGGACATAGAGCATGTACATAGAACACATTTACTTGTATTTTATTCCAAAACATTACAAGGTGTTGAAAAAGTCAATTTACTTATATGTCACAAAATGATTCATGTTGATGATCTCGATATTTTTTTTAACTTTTTTGATCCATAATAAGTTACAAATACTACTATATTTTATTGCATAAGTGTTTAGAGCTGAAATTATATTTTTGACACCTATATAGATGAGTATAATTCTCAACCAAATGTATAGTTCTAACTGGATGGGCTTGGTCAAACTCTAAGTTTGTCTGAGAACATCTCATTGAACTCTTGTTTGATAAAGGGTAGTCAAAATGACATTATTTAAGTTTTCTAGACGTTATGTTGTGTTGATACAATACACTTTGGTCAATGTACAATTCACTTGAAGATCTTCCTGGATGAGATATAGTTTTTTTGAGAGTAACTCAGAATATCTTGTTTCTTAATTCTATTTTTATGACTCCATTGAAAAATAATGCTTATAGAAGCTCAAATTTTCTTTCCTAGGATAACCCTATTACATTCCTATATAGGTTTGATATTTGATCATTTTTACACACACTTAAGTAATACAACACTTTGAGAAAAGATCATGTGATATTGCTCCATATAGATCAAAATTTCTCCTCAAGAAGAGAATCTCAATTTTCTAAAATATTTACTATCATTTTAATTATCTTATCATCTAATCATTTGTTCTTTAAATTACATTTACATTCTTTCAATCTCTTCTTTAGTGAAGAGTTTTTCTAGAGGTGCTTTAAGGTGAGTGAAGTGACAACTAGTTTACAAGCAAGCAAGTGGTCCTCCTTTGGCCTAGAAAAGTGGATAAATATGGCAACCTTACTTTGTGCACAAACAAAAGAAGGTATTTAGGTGGTTCTCCTTTGTCCTAGTAAGGATAACAAGAGGTTGTGACCCTTCTTTGGCCATGAGCAAAAGAAGGTGTTGAGGTGGTTTTCTGGTGTTCCAACAAGGAAACAAAGGTAATATCCCATGATTAAGATCTAAAGATGATAAGGAATGGTATAATGTTTATTTTTTAGTTGATGATTATATAATTCTATAATGAATTCCTTCTCAAGTATCAATAAAGATTGTTTGCACAAACCTAATGGCTAACAAGTCAACTAGGCAATGACTACGAAACCTTTGTGGTTTTTGAACCACATTGAATAAACCTATAAAGTCTAATCCTTCCTCCTCCTCATTTACTTATTTTTTATCATAAAATAGTTGTTAATATTTTTTATTATTGAGAATTTTAAATTATTTTTACATTTTATTTACCACAATGTAGACTATAATTGTCAACACATTCCTTTGATCCACATTTTAAATTTGCATGTAATCAATATAATGTTGGGACCCATTAAGTTTTATACAAAAATTAGTATACCTATGGTTAAATATAACTATACCAACATTATTAAAGGTGAAAGTATTGGAACATTGGGGCAATAGATAAGACAATGAAAACAAAAAATGTAATTTTTGATTCCCAAATAAAAAGATCATGACAATAATGATGTATCTAGGAAAGGGTGTGCAAGAGATATACCAAGTTCTGGAGAAAGTCCATCGACTTATCCATATAGCAACTTGCTTCTTTTTCAAGAAAAACTTGATTAGTCATCAAAAGCAGCCTCCTAGTGCAACTCCCGAGATGATTGTCGATGACATCCTCCTAGTCGGTGACAACAGCCTCAATGCCTCTATATAGTCTACACGGATCATAAAGAACTCCACATAGCTATACTTGACCCAACATGAAGGAGTTTTCCCTTCGAACATCAACCTTCCAGGGTTGTTTTTCTCTTTCGTGTTGCCTCTGCATTACTATCCCTCCATTTTATGGGTAGAACTTTCTTAGACTCTCTAGTTACCACAACTAGAGAGGACAAAATGTGTTAGAGAGAATTATTGTGTCTCTAAAAGACTTGACTACCCCTCTATTTATATGAGGGCCAGGGTCAGGGTTTCTAGATCATCTGGGAGTCTAATAGAGAAATTTTCATAATTTATTGGAAGTTGTGAACCATGCAATGATCTGTTCATGCATAAACCGATCAACTCACATGTGAATCAATCAGTTCAACACTTGAACTGGTCAGTTCACCTGCCTTCCTATTTTCAATCAAACTAGCTTTCAATGTTCAACTAATGCACACCGTGACATTATCATCAATCCTTGATCCAATTGTATGGATCATTGAATTGGGTGGTTCACAAGTTGAACCATTCATTTTAGACCTTGAACTGATAAGTTCACTAACTGAACTGATCAATTCATTCCCTCATTCAGGCAATGTTCAACCAACGTAGCGAAACTGACCTGACACTTGAATCGATCGGTTCAACACTTGAACCAGTCGGTTCACAGTTATGTCAGTCAATTCTTATTTAAATTGAATACATAAACACTTTAATAATCAAGTTAAACCATATTCATGAGTAAACTCCTATTCCAGGTGCATCCTATGCATGTGACCCTATAAGTCCCAGATTACGTTGGGATTAAATGTCCATGACCAATTTATGACATCACAAACATTGAGCGCTATCTAACAAAACATCATTGCTACCCAAGTAATTGAAAGTTGGAGAGCACATCAACCTACACTAGTACATAACTGGTCTTTAGTGTCGGTTTTTAAGTGACACCTATGTGGGCGCCGCTAAAAGCCCAACCGTTACGCGTCGATTCTCAAACTGACGCCACAACCCTTCATGTGCCACAAAAACGCGCCAGCAGGGGGTATAGGCATAGATTATTAGCTTATCAACCGACACCATATACCTTCGCGCCACAGAAAGAGTGCCATCTGGGGCACTATCGACATCGGTTTAGTAGCGATAACCGACATCATCTCACCCGCTGCCACGACCGTGCTGGCCGGCACGGTCGTTGTGTTTGGCCCGCTGCCACGACCGTGCTGGCCAGCACGGTCGTGGTGTCTGGCCTCATTAGGGAAATCGACGTCGGTTACTAGTAGGGCAACCGACACTGTAACCATTTGTCGTCGGTTTTATACAAATAACCAATGCTTATTTTATGTTTTTTTTCTGTCAGTCTGCAGACCTGCTGTGGCTGGTCGTAGGATGAGAAACCTATAGTTCAGTTATGAACTGTAGGTTTTACGACATCCATTGATATCAGACAACAACAGGCCACAAACCTACTAAATTAACATCATAAATGTTCACACATTTAGCAACCTGCAGTTCCATTCGATTTTCACACATGTAGAAACATTCATGTAGCAATATGTAGTTCCATTCATTTTCACATTCACACATGTAGAAACATTCATATAGCAACCATCAATTTCATTCATTTTCACTCAGACACATGTAGAAACATTCATACATGTAGAAACATTCACACATATTATAATTCAGAAATTCATTTACAAAATATCATTCTTTAGTCATTATTCACTATCAACATCCCAATTATATGTTAAAACCCCCACTACTTGTATGGATGTTGCCCATTCTTCTCTTACTTCATTTAATTCTCCCGTCATATAGGGAGCATGTACATCTGGTAAGGCCTTTCCTGTAGTGTGGTCAGTTTTAAACACCTACAAAGAGAATGATGTATATATATAATTAATGAGCTATAAATAAGAGTGATATATTTCATATTATCTAATGAGACTATATATAATACCTCAGGAATGGTATCGATGTCCACTGTGGCATATTTGATAATCATGTGCATAAATCGCATCACATAGTATGCACATGCCCATCCGTTGTCTTATGTAGCACACTATAAATTGAAACATACAAAATATTTAAAAATACAACTAATTAAGCACTGTTCACATAAATAATATATACATTGCAGTCGGGAACTTACTTCCACGTTTGTCCAAATTATTTGCTGGTTCTTTTTCCTGGGGACCTTTCCTCCAGCTTTTTTGAACTCATCTAAACCCCTACATGTTAATGTAACACAATACATTGCATAATTTAATAGTAATGTAATAACATATGTTAATGGATATGAAAATGAAATATTTCTCACTGGAATAATGCCATTTTCATTTTGTGTCCATATCTTGAATTCAATTTAGTCCCCTTAGGATCTAGATAATAGACAGTGAATGTCTCGGGGACAATATATAGTAACTCCCAATGCATACCACTAGAGGTAAAAAAGTTAAAAATTAATAACTCAAAATCCACAATGAAAATGTAATTTTCTTAAGTCCAAATTATAAGCAAAGTAAACTTACTCCACATTGAATGGAGCTATTATCAACGTATTCTTATTTTGAGCAAAACTTCTAAAAGCATCACAGTAGTATTGTTGAACTGACGGAGGGTCTTTAGCTACTAGACTAATCAAAGATGGAATAAAAAATCCTACATGTTCGAATGAAAAATCTGCACATATCTTGTCTAAGTAGCTATAAAACATGTATTACATTAGCATTAATAAATAAGAAACCAGATCACCAGATACTACACAAGGTATATGGATGTATAAAGAAGATCTCACCTTATCCATAGCTCTATCACAGATGTATTCAACCAATCATATCGAAACAACTCCAAAATATCTTGTATAAATAGGTTGCTTTTGTATGATTGACCTGCAACATCCGCATCTATAGAAACAGTTATAGGGCAATTTATATCATGTTCGCCTAACAATATTGCCATACCCCTACAATCAGGACCTAACATGATAGGTAGGTCCTATGGAACCCAACTTGGTAATGTAGGAGGTGGAGGTCTAGATGATGTGGGTGTCTTCTTTTTAACCTGTATATATATAATTTCAGATCAACTGACATCATATACACACACTAACAATTTAACGTAATGTAAATTTACCATAAAATTTCAGTATAGAGGACAACCGCTTTTGACCACAATATCACTCCGCCTTCTGCCTCAGCAAGTGTTTCACAATCTAGGTGGGTATATGACAATGGAAGATCCATCCATTTGGGGAATATACGTAGCGGGCTCACACGAACCCAACCAGCTGGTAATGGAGACCCATGAAACATTTCCCCTAGTAGGAATGGGTAAGACGACGCCTCTACAATGACACATTCTTTACTTTTTAGACGACATGGCTTCAACCCCTACAAATTTTTGTGTAAAGAATGTTATATACATATATACATATCATCTTGAAAACATATCATCTTGAAAAGACTAGTTATTATGTCATAAAAATACTTACATTGGATGTGCTAGGTGGTGGGTCTACATGATTACTCCCAACCTCTGCAGTAGGAGTAGAGCGGGACGTCATAGGTATTGTCTGCTGAGTGGCAGTCTGAGATGCCTGCCACTTGCTCAGTGCTTCTTCGAGTTTCCTATCAACTAGCTTATCTACCTATACAAGGATAAAAGAAACGTTAGCTTCTGATTATTGAATTCTCTTTTACAGTAACATTATAAAGAAAGAATAGGTTACCTCTTCTTGTGAAAGTCTCGCTTTTGGGACATGTTTGCGCTGGGATGGCCCAAAGAACACTTTGATGCCCACACCAGTGCCTGCAGCCGTAACACGTCCAGGATGTTCTGAGTTACCCAGAGCAACTGTCAATTCATCCCTTGTGCCCTGAGGGATGAACTTTCCTTGTTTCCTCAGCTCGTGCAGTTCTCACTAATCACCAAAACAAAAATTTGTAATTAAGTAAACACCACAAATAATCAATATTTGAACGATTGCTGTAAGAGTTGTATTTTACCATTTTGCATCCGCCTCAGCAGTTGCGGGCTTCCTTATTTCTCCCTTCTTATTTTGCCTCCCAGCTATCCAGACATCATGGCGAGGCAGAGGTGTGCTACCTATAGTAGAGGACTCCTGAGTAGCAACAGACTGAGCATTAGCCTCAGACTGTAGTCTTTGGCGAATGCCTGCATACCCCTTTGGGCCCATTGTGTGGTCATGCACATTCAGTGCACGCCTTGCTTTTTGCGCCTCACTGAGGGCCTAGTTAGTATGCACATTAATGATTTGGTTCGTAACACTAAATGTTAATCTTGAATAGGTGAATACAATGTATATTAATTAATTTGAGGGTGACGCCTAATACCTTGAATTCATTAGTTCGTCTTGAAGAAACAAATGCGTCCCATTCTTCTTGGTCCAGGAAGTTCCATTGTTCTGTGGCTGTCTTCTTGATCTTTTCACCTTCTTTTATGTATTCTTGTGTGAGATTTGTCCTATAGTTGCTTAAGACTCTCCCACAACATTGCATCACACATTTACGATGCAACTTTTCATCCAATTCAAATATACTCTGCAAAATAGAATTGCTATTAACTAGTATCCAAAAAATTTGTAATCTAACAAATAGAATTGAAAATTAATAATAACTCACGCATAAATCCTTCCATATTATGTATTTCTTCTCCTTAGGAACTTTATGCCAAGAATCTATCTTACAACCACAATGGCTACAAGTAACATACCCAAGATATGAAACAAATGAATTGCGATTCACTCCAAGTGCATTTCCTGCATTATCAAAATCCACAACAAGTTTGGGTCCATTGCCCCTTTGCACTATTAACTTCTTCATCATAGTGATGCCCCTTCTCTTGTCAACTTTTTGGTGCTGCTGATCAAGTGCCTCAAGTGCTTCAGAGGGTACAATTGCATCATCAACCTAAAATTTGACAAAATAAACACACTTACAGGATATAACTAGAAATGGACATATAGATATAAATATATGATATATATTTTTAAAACTTACATTGTGAGGCGGCACATTGATGTCCTTACCCTCACGGTAATCATCAACACGGTCATCAGGAGAATGCTCAACCATCTGAAAGTTCACATTCACATTGTAAAGTTCACATTGTAAAGTAATTCATATTGTAAAGCTCACATTGTAAAGTTCACATTCACATTGTAAAGTAATTCACATTGTAAAATTCACATTGTAAAGTTCACATTCACATGCAATATTGTAATTAACATTGTAAAGTTCACATTCAGAAAAATAAAACATATAAAAATATATAAACATGCCTCTTATATTGTGATTTTTTTATCAATTAACAATCCTTCATTGTGATCTCCGCGTACATACAAGTCATCATTAGCTTCAATATTTGCTGGTGTTGGCAACCCAACCGAGAATGGACTGGAGTCATCATACTTATCATAGTACTCGTCTTCATCTATAGGATCTTCAATGAACTGTCTTTTACCATGAAGAACAACTGACCATTCATCATTTGCAGGATCATCGATATAAAATACTTGTTTCGTCTGTGATGCCAATACGAATGGTTCACCCTTCTCGCCAATCTTTTTAAAGTTCACTAAAGTGAAACCCAATTCATCCACTATAACTCCTTTGGTGTTATCAACCCAATTACATTTGAAGAGTAGAATTCTGAAATCTATGTAGTCAAACTCCCATATGTCTTTAATGACACCGTAATATGACATTTTAGCTTCACGTGGACTCTTATCATTTGCACTTGCAAAAAATATAGTCGACGCTTGAAGGGTGACCCCACTATTTTGGATGACACACTTATCATCTTGGCGCTTTGTGTAATATGTGAATCCATTAATTTCATACCCTTCATAAGACATAACAGTCAATTTCAGTTTAAAGGTGAGGCATTTGATAGTTTCAGTAATATCATTTGGTGTTTGAGATAGTTGATGTAAGACTTTGTCTTCGAACCACTTAATAAATGTCTTATTATGCTCTCTAGCAAGCCACATTGTATTGGTTCGATGATATTGTCTCTTGATGAAATTGGTATGTTCCTCAATATAAACACTCACTTCATCCATGTTGTGTAAAATATACAAGTGACCTTGTTCCAACTGCTCATGGCTGATTACTTTCACCCATGATCCCAAAATTCCTTTGCCAAATTGCTCCTCAATATTCTTGTCATTACCAGGAGTTTCATTATCACTGAGAAAGTCATTGCAGAAATCCATAACCTCTCTCGCCACATAACCCTCAATAATACTCCCTTCAGGCCGATAATGGTTTCGAACATCACTTTTAAAAACACTCATGTATCGTTCAAAGGGATACATCCAATGCAAGAAAATTGGTCCTAACATTTTCACTTCCCTAGTCAAGTGGACAACAAGATGTACCATGATATCAAAGAATGACGGAGGAAAATACATCTCAAGCTGACATAGGGTAACAACCACTTCTCTTTGCAAATTATTGAGAGTATCAGGGTTAATAACTTTGCTGTACAGACTGTTGAAAAAGAAACAAAGTCTGGTGATTGCAAACCTTACATGCTTCAGCAATATAGATCGAATTGCCATAGGAAATATTTGTTGCATTAGAGTGTGACAATCATGAGATTTAAGACCTATCAACTTCAAATCTTTCATTGATACCAATCTATAGATGTTGGATGAGTAACCCTGTGGCACCTTAACATTTACCAAACATTCACAAAAAGCTTTCTTCTCCTTTCTAGACAATGTGTAACAAGCGGGAGGTAAGTATGTTCTTCGATTTCCCATTTCACGTAATTTTGTTAATGCTGACCTTATTCCCATTTCACATAGGTCCAGTCTGGATTTTAGCCCATATTTAGTCTTACCTGGTATATTCAACAAAGTACCAATGATGCTATCACATACATTTTTCTCAACGTGCATGACATCGATACAATGCCTGACTGTCAAAGAACTCCAATAAGGAAGATCCCAAAATATTGACTTCTTCTTGAATAAAGATTTGTCACTCTGTGTGGCCATAGTACATTGTGATCTCTTACCAAATTCATTTACAAAATCTTTTACTCTTTCATAAACAACCTCCCATGGTATAGGTTTAGGTGCACTCCGTTCCTCATTCAATCCATTGAATGCTTTGTGCTTCCTACGATACAGATGAAATTTTGTAAGAAACCTTCAATGACCGAGATATACAGTCTTACCGCCATGTTTTAGTCTTGTTGAATCAGTGTTCTCTTCACATATAGGACACACGTTAGCTCCTTTGACACTATATCCAGACAAATTCCCATCTGCTGGAAAGTCATTTATAGTGCAAAACAACATAGCATGCAAACGAAATGTCTCTCTTCGTGAAACATCATAGGTCATCCCACCTTCACCCCAGAGTTTCTTTAAGTCATCAATTAGAGGTTCAAGATAAAGTTTGATATCATTTCTAGGTTGTTTAGGGCCCGATATCAACAACGACAACATTACGTACTTATTTTTCATAAACAGCCAGGGAGGAAGATTGTATATAACAAGCATGACTGGCCAAGTGCTATGTTGGCTGCTCAATGTCCCGTACATATTCATCCCATATGTACAAAGCCCAAGTCTTAGATTCCCGACTTCTTCACCAAATTCAGGGTACAATAGATCAATCTTCTTCCACTGTGAGGAATCAAACACATGTCGTAGGATTCCATCATTATTTTTCTTAACATCTGCATGCCACCTCAAATTCTTCGCATCTATCGGATTGGAAAACAAGCGTTGAAACCGTGATATTAGAGTTAGATACCACATTACCTTGGAAGGAGAACCAGTTTTGGACTCCCCCGATGTCGTCAATTTATACTGTGACGCACCACATTTTGGACAATCTTTCAAATCCACATAGTCCTTTTGAAATAATACACAATCATTCGGGCATGCGTGTATCTTCTTGGCATCCATTCCCATTGGGCACAACAATTTCTTTACATGGTATGTTGAGATTGGTAGCTCATTTCCTTTAGGAAGCATTTCTTTCAACAAAGACAACAATGACGTGAAGTTTTTGTCGCTCCATCTATTGTTAGCTTTCAGCTTATACAATCTCAACACAACGCTATACTTTGTAAACTTAGTACAACCTGTGTATAACGATATCTCATCATCATGCACAATGTTTCTAAAAATGGGAGGTGGATCGGTGTGCTCTACCCCACAACTATCCATCATCGCATCAACGATGTCTACTGGTTCATTCACATCTACATCATCAGAGGCAATTTCTTCTTCCACACAAGCACTGCTATCGACATCCACTGGTTTCGAGTTTGAAATCTCTCCATGCTAGTGCCATTCTGTATAGCCTTGTATAATCCCGTTTCACATGACATGACTTTTGATTTCGTCACCAGTGCTGACTTTCAAGTTGTTACCACAATGCCTACATGGACAGTAGAACCTATCTTCCGGTTGTTTCCTATGTTCCTCGGCAAATCTAATAAACTGGTCAAGACCAGATATAAACTCTGGGGTGCATTGATTGCAAATGGACATCCATGATCTATCTATTATATGATCAAAGAGAAAACAAGTATATATTACAACAACATTAGGGTCTAGGGTTAACAAATTAGAGATTTTGCATGGTTAAAACTTTAGGCCAACAAATACATGTGTTTTCATTCTTATATATAATAAATCTGTACCACCTATCTCATTCTTAAACACCTAATCTCACTAGTAAGTGTATAATGTGTATTGGGTTTTCAAGAAAATTTCGGCAGTATTTCCCTACTGTTCCTTAAGTACATATGTACTTAGAGAACAAACGGGGAAATGCTACCGAAATTTTCTTGAAAACCCAATACACATTATACACTTACATCCTAAGTGAGATTAGGTGTTCAAGAATAGTCCCAAACCGGGGACTATCCAAGATTTACTCCTAATGAGTAAATCTTGGATGAGTTTCTAGGCTAAAGAGTACATATCCACTACATGTATTTGCTCACTTACATTGCATCACTCATAATTAGAGCATTATTAAATAATAAATCAAGAATTCAATAGTTTCAAACATGAAATAATTCACAATTAGAACAATAAGATTCACTTTGTACAAACATACATGGCATAATTCAGGCACAATAGCAGGTGTTCATTGACCCGATTCAACATTATAAGAATAATTTTAGAAGAGTAATAATATTTCCTAATTGAGAGTATATGAATTGTCCAACAATTGGAACAAGAGCAAGGTATTGTAAAAATTGCCTCATTATGGGAAAAATTAGTCATAATAATGCCCAATCATGTTTAAATAAAAAAATATCACCTGGGTCTGAGCAAAAATTAATATCTCAAAGATTAATATCACATACACATGAGATTATGCTAGAGTTAATATTATGTCTTCTGCAACCATTTAATCTAAAAAACCACTCCTTTTAAAAAATCAGACACAAATACACAAAAATGTAGATGCATGTTCATCATCAAGATAATCATTACACATAAATGTAGCTATCCGATTATAATTGAGCAATATAGCACAAAATCAGCCAACACGGCCGTGCTATGCAGCACGGCCATGCCACCAATACGACCGTGCTGCCCAGCACGACCGTGCCAACTTGTGATTTCACACGATTGCAGAGGAGGGTACCTACTTGAGGGTGGAGGAAGAAGAGGAGGAAGAAGAGAAGAGCAGGTACCTCCGGCGACGTCGGCGGGGAGAGCAGCAGCAGCGAGCGGCGGCGATGCGAGCAGAGCAGGCCGCCAAAGCAGCAGAGAAGGCCGGCGGTGCGGGGAGAGAGGGCCGCCGGAGCAGTGAGCTGGGGGCAGAGGGCAAGCAGCGCCAGAGGTGGGCAGAGGACCAGTAATTGAGCAGAGCAACGTGCGGCCAGAGCAAGCGGAGAAATCGTCAGACCAAACCCTGGTATCGGGAGAATGAATGAAACAAATAAAGGGGAAGAGTCGGGCTTGCGCATGTGCTGTTAAGTTAACATTAGGTGTCAGTTCTTAAATAAAACTGACACCTAAAAGTAAAGGTGTCAGTTCTTAAATAAACCGACGTCCAATTGGACATTCCTTTACCCTAATTTTTTTGGCGGGGACATCGCGCGCACCCTTATAACGTCAGTTATGCTACGACAACTGACACCCATATTGGAACTTTTGATGCAAATTTTATCTTCATTCAGTGTCGATTATTAGGTAAACCACCGAAGTTATAAGGGATACTTTGGCGTAATTTTTTTTTGCTCAAAAAAATTGGATTTCGCGGGCTACTTTAGGCGTCGGTTTCTTTTCTTCAACTGACACTGAATGAAAAGCGATACCCATGTCTGGCTGGTCTTCAAATATAGATATCAGATGAACTTATTAACTGACGTTTAATGGTACCAGCGTCGGTGTTAATAAAAAACTGACACCGATAAAAGCGACGTTGAATGCTATTTCTATAGTAGTGCTACAATATGTGATTAGTGTTACTGTACTGATATAGTTCCTTTATCTCTAATATTCGAGTTGAACTCGAGGCATGGAATCGTCATCCTCTTCAACATTCAATCCATGTTCCTTGAACAAGATCAAACTATATGATATGCATATAGATCACATATCACATATTGAGTCACATGAGTATGTCATACATTTCTCACTATCACTCATAAAGTGGCCTGAATATCAATCTCCTATAGGAGGGACAAATCCCATATACATCACTCACATTCAATCCCCATGTGTCACAACATACCAGAGCATCACCTTTATGGAAACCCTTATTCAAGGTCACGTTGGATGATGTCAAAATGCAATGAATGAAATCTAATGAGTGTAGTGACTTCAGGTCTAAGAACCACAATCACCACTATCACTATGGGAGTTGATTCTGACTACCACTCCATGGTCTCAAGGTGGGTCTATCAGGTACACTATTCTCTAACATGTACCTATGTGTTTGACTTGATATCCCATTTAATGATTAATGAGACTCTGTCATTTGTCAACACACACTCTAGTCTTATGTATTACTATTCTCTATATTATTTGCATAGTAATACCTGACTAGGGACATAATAAGAATGTGTGTACTCTTATCATACATATGATCTCATTGTCTAGGTTCTAAACCCGAGGACATATGACATCGAGTATCACCATTCTTTAGATATCTACTATCTCTGTGTCATCATCTCATGATTGATACAAACATAATACACAAAACTACCTTTTATCATTATAATATAAGGTATCTAATGCCCCATTACAATCATCATAATATTGGCTCTCAGGGGCATACATACCAATAGACTCCTACTTACACTTAGAGCCAATCACCCATGAATCTTATTCCAAGTGATCTTAAGATGTCCATCATGTTTCTACTGCACAAGTGCTTATGTAGCCGACTAACATCATATAACTCTAGTTGGTATATTGCAAGTTTTCACATCTCCTTGTTGTACGAGTTCTCGTATGAGATGGAAGTGCCGTAGTGCTCTATATGAGTTTTTTTGCAAATCTAGTAGTTCCACTGTTGTCACAATACTTTTACTTGTATCATCAATGGTTGGAACCTCCCACAAGTTCATCAAGATGAACTTATTAACCCATACACTATCCTCTAATGTTCACAAAATAGCATACTCGACTTCAATTGTAGAATTAACAACTATCTCTTCCTCAGAACTTTTCCAACTTATAATTCTTTCTAAGGTCAAACAAAAATTTAGATTGCAATCATTAATTTTATTTTTCATTTTGGAAGCTTGCATCAGTATAACCCTTTACACCAACTCTTCCTTATTACTATCACTAAGGAACTAATCTATTGAATGGTTGTCAAGTACTTAAGGAAGTTCTTCATGGCAATCTAGTCACCTTTACTAGGATCTAATACATATCCTCTTGTCATGTGTAATATATACAAGACAAAGGGATGAGTACACTGGATACATGATAGATCTAATTGCAAATGCAAATGGAATCTTACTCATGTTTTCCCATTCTTCACAAGAACTGGGACACTAGGCTCTTGAGAGAGTAATTTACATGGACCAAGGACAAATTTTCTCTCATTGAGTCCTATATGTTGAACCATTTCAATATCTTGCCAATGTATGTGCTCTTACTTAGGTTAGGAAGCCTTCAAGATCTATCTCTATAGATCTTGATTCTTAAGATATATGATTCTTTACCTAAACCCTTAATAAAGAAGGTATTTCCTTTCCATGTATAACATTTGCAGTATAAGGATGTTATTCCTCATCAATATGTGGAAGATAAATATTCTCCCACTCAACTTTTGTAATCAAAAATTTCATCTTCATTTTTACTAAAGTCAAACTCTTTAATGATCTTGTTAAATCGAATATTGCAACTCTAAGATGCTTGCTTCAATCCATAGATTGACCTGCGTAGCTTATAGACTTTATTTGCAACAACTAGATTTAAAAAACCTTTAGGCTGTGTCATGCACACATCCTCATTATTACTCCCATTAAGGAATATAGTTTTAACATCCATATGCTAATCTCATAGTCTTATTAAGTTCATTGGCAAGCATGATCCTAATGGAATTAACCATGGCAACTGGTGAAATATTTCATCATATTTCACACTTTGAACTTGTTTGAAACCCTTTGCAATCCATATGCCCTTATAGGTTTATACATTACCATCCATGTCAGTCTTCTTCTTGGAGGCCCAATTTCACCCTATGGGTTTTACCCTTTCAGGTAGATCCACCAAGGTCATACCTTGTTGGTGTACATGGAGTCCATCTTGGATGCAATTGCTTCAGACATTTCTCATACTCTGGTCCCTCAATAGCTTCTAGGTATGTTGTTAGCTCATCATATATGACCAACTCACCGCCTTCTTGAGCCATAAGATATCCTAATATTTCAAGATCAAGGTGTGTCCTACTAGATCTTCAAGGTTTATGTTATGTAAGGAACTTGATATTCCTCAACAACTTGTGATTCTCATGGTTCCCATTGTACCTCTTCAAGGTTCAACATTTTCTTGCTGGTCTCAACTTTTTGAGTTCTACATTTCTCCCACTGATCCCTTTGGAATTAAATTCCCTTTTGGAATATAGCCGTCCTAGCAGCAAACACTTGTTGCCGGATTGGAATAGAAGTATTGTTCAACAAAACAACATTTATGTGATTTGTGGACAAAGCTTTTCAAGAAACCATTTTCTTATATAAGCTTTCATTCCTAATCCTTATAAGAGACATATTGCAACAACTCATATTCCATATCTTATATGGTGTCTTTTGAACCATTAACGGTACATAGTTTTAGTGTAAAGCATGTGCCATAGAGGAAATTGGAAGATCAACTAGATCTATTAATGACCACACTATGACTAATAGGGTGTGATTCCTTCTTTTTGATACACTATCATGATACACTATCATTGTGTTTCAGGTGGTGTTCATCATGATACACTATCATGGTTTCCCAGAATGTCCTCAATATCTTGCTTTAAATATTTTCCACATCGATCATATCAATGTGTTTTCATACTTTTACCAAGCTAGTTATGTACTTCATTCATGATCTCCTTGAACACTTCAAGAAATTTTGACTTGTATTTCATTAAATACAATCTTCCATATCTACTAAGATCATTAGTAAATAAAATGATGTATTATTAACCACCTCTAGAATTTATTCTAAATGGTCTGTACACATCAATATGTATGAGTACTTATAGAATACTCACTCTCCCACTACATCTAGTGAAAAGTGCTTTTTTCATATTTCTCAAGAAATAAGACTTGCATGTATCTATTGGTTCATTAACCAAAAGAATATAGACAACCATCATTATTGATTCTAGAAATGCATTTCTCATTTATGTTCTCTAGATGACAATGATATAGGTATTTATTGTTTGAGTCATTGAGTCATTCAATTATACATATTTTTCTTCATAACTATCAAGTATAGAATTGAAGGCATTGGGCATTGCCATACAAGATCTTATCTTTTAAAATGAAACATCAAATTATTCGTAATATTCTTGTCAAAACAATATACATGGTGTTTTCATTTATGGTAAGTACATAATAACAATTCACTAATTCTATTACATGCCCATTAGGCTGAATGACATATTCCAACTGTAGTGGAAATAACTCTTTCTCTACAGATTTCTAGCTTCTTCTCAGGTCCTGAAGTGGAGATCACTATCTCCTTCTTCTTGATATCCTCTATATAAAGAGGACAGTTCATTTTCCAGTATCCAGACTAGTGTCAATTGTCGTACTTCCTTTGTTTCATTTAGGGAAAGAACAAAGTCCTTTTCCACTTACCATTTTCCGTACACTAAATCTTAGGCTCATAACTCTTCTTGACATTGCCTTTGTCCCTGGAATCCTTTCTTCTGATCATTATCACAAGTTTGTCCTTCTCATTCATGCTTCGACATTTATCAACATGCCGAGTAATTTTGACAATAGTTTAGATAAGTTACTCAAGCAGTAACACTCAATAAACTGGCTATTTTTTTCAGGCAATGATTGTAGAATCATATTTGTGGGTAAGTCTTATCTCAAAGGGAATTCCTCTCTCACTAGATGTTCTACATGCCCAATCATATTGAGCACATGGGGCTCTACTAGATCTCCTTTTGTCATCTTATACTAAAAAAATACCTTTCTTTCTTTGCATGATTCTTAAGATGTATTATCATCTCGAGAATGTCCATGTTTTCATGTTGTTCATGCAACTCATAGTTCATACAGATCAACACAAGGTCTTTAATGTATAAGGCATCATTGGCATGCTTCCAAATAGCATCCACCTCAGTGCTAGGCACATCAGGAGCATGTTCCTCTGGCATTCGTTCATGTAGGAGATTGAGCTTATGCTCATCATTAAGAACCCTTCTCAAATTCCAGAACCAGTCATGGAAGTTTGTCTCATTTAGTTTGTCCTTCTGGAGATTTGATCGCAACAATGATATGTTTGCATTTGTTTCTACAAAAGAAATTTGCAATTTTGTCAAAATAATTTTGATTAATTTGATTTGATAAGTTTGATGATATTAATTAGGCCTTTAATTAATTAACACTCCCACTATTTTTTTCAAATTGATATCCCTCACTATCAATTCAGAATATTGCAACATACAACTTTCTAGTGAGCCAAAATTCAAAACAATTAAGTCAATACCCAGCCAACGCTGGAGCTTATAACCAATTATTAAGGTAGGCAACATTTACCAATTGCATCTCATGCAACTCTTGGATAGTTGGTGTGCACAAATGCTTGTCACAGTCCATCTATAAGCTTCTAGGAACTTATTCTTATTAAGGTCACCTAGTTAGGCCTTACCCAAAAGCCAACATGATAGAACATGCACCCTATTAGGGAAGACCCACATATCTACCATCATACTTCCACGAGATAGATGATGCACCACACTTGGTTGATTAGTCTTTTCATGTGTGTCTATTATGAAAAACATATTAGTCTTAATATTTATTGAGGGATTTTATATATAAATACATATGCATTTCCAATCACCACATACTTATAGTATGTATCATATACATGCTATATCCATAAAAAACATGCAATCAGAAATATAAGAGTGATGGTTATGACCATACTAATGAAATTTTTTAGAGCCACAAAGAATTGCTACCACCTAAGGTCTACATCATATGTAGCAACCTCTACTGTGCAACTGATTGTAGCCAAGTCCATTGTATGAACCCTTCATTCGATTGGTTGGCCTTCAAGTCATTCAGTTGACTCCTCCTATCTATTGTCCTCCTCGGTCCTCCAGTCAAATGACTTACTCAAACATAACATCTTCACTTCCCAAATCATATGTTAAAACTATCCTATTCCATATTACATTGTAAAAGGGAAAACCTCAAGTTATATTTGAGGGGAATATAAGAAGAATAACATTAATTTACACTTAGAAAGGAGTGGAGAGGCTCGGTATGCAAACTGAGTAACAACAATAAATAAACCAAACAACCACACACACAATCCAAAGGGGTTTTAGTCATAACCACACATACATCCACTAGCAAAACATTTTTAGGGAGACATGTATAGATTGCATATATATCATATCATATATATATTGGGATTGTATGTGGTATTTAATTGGATATGCACATTAATAATTTTAATATTCAAATCACATGAAATAATATAAATATGATCATATCAATTCAAATATAGATACACCATAAATTAACTTGACTCTAATACTACTGTTGGGAAATTGGGGCAACATATAAGGTAGTGGAAAAAAAAATTTAATGCCTGATTCCTGAATCTGTAACATCCCTGACCTGGGTTATGTTTTAACCCTAGGTGTTTTGATTAAGAAAGATGATTATATTCTTAATTTCATCTTGTGAAAAGTAATTAGGGCTCATGAGGAACATATGTTTCAATTTTGGTCCTGTTTGGACAATGTTGAAGCAATGATTGCTTGTTTTGGACTAAAGTGCAAATTACCCAAGTTGAGGGGTCAACATGCAAAATTTTGCATGATAAGATGTTCCTATTATGTTGAGACATCATAAGAATGTATATGATGTAGTAGTATGGTTTCCACAAGTTTGGACACCAAGATTAAGCTTGTAAAGCAATCCTTGTGCATTAAAACCTAGTTTTGGTGTAATGTGCAATTTACCCAAAATCTAGGGTTCAATATGCAAATTACCACTTCAATAAGGTCCCTAATGTTTCTTGGCATCATGTAGAGCAAATAAAATGAGAGGGGCGCCTCATTTGAATTAAGTTGGAGGAGAGAGAATCTTGATATTAAAATAATCAAGATTTAATCCTAATTGAAACCCTAACTCGATTTAGGGCAAAAATGAATGTATTAATTAAAGGGCCTTCAAACAAAATTAAAATGGTTGGATTCTGATGTATGTGTGAACGTCCTTGAGCTTATAAAGGACTGAAAATATCTTAAGGAGGTGAAATTCCACTCACCTTATTATAAAGAAAAGAATTCCCACTCAAAAAGATATAATGATATTATAATGGATTAAGGTGCTTATTTTCTTTTCCCTTAATCCATGGATAATGGAAGGGAGTTCGGTGGCTTTGAGTTTCCTTTGTATGCAATCAAACCAAGGAGGAAGAGGTGGTACCATTTTTGGAATTAATTGATTTTAAATAAAACATTTTCTCTTTCACCAATTTCCTTATAAAAGAGCATTTTCTAACCCACCTAAGGACTTTTTCGGTTTTCCTTTCTTCCCCTTGCTTGAAAAACTGACCAAGAAGGCTAAGGACAGCAGGGAGCACGTCCCCAACATGTTGGTAAGCCTTTGATCTTCGTTCTTCATGATTTCATGGTGAAAATCATAAAACAATGTGTAATTCCTTCGTTTCTTCACTCCATCTTCAACCCTAGCCGATCCTTTCACTCCAAAAGCTTGAGCAACGACCTTGGGAGGTTGCTAGAGATTAAACCACCATTTGATCCGTGAATCTTGGAGCTTGGGATCAGATTTGAAGGTGGATTTTATAACTTGAACCCTTTTACATTGTTATTCAACCATTAATCTTGTAATTTCAATGATTCCTTCATTATCTTGATTAATTGCTGGTTGAAATTGATTAATTCATGAAATCAGAAGTTGTTAGAACTTCAGGGACGAAGCTTGATGATGATGACATCATCATAAGCACACACCTCCCCAAATATCTTGGGCAAACGGTTTGGAAGTTGGGACCAAACGGTTTCACCAAACCGTTTGGTGACCAAACAGTTTTTGGTGACCAAACGGTTTCAAAACCATTTGAGGGAGTTCACCACGGGTTTACCGTTTAATATTCCTGTTCCTAATTATGTTGGTTGATAACTCACCAAATTTGATGGATTAGTTCCAAAGGAATCGTGAGTTGAAGGCTAATCAATTAGGTAAACCTAATTGGATTAAGTGCTGATTTTCAATCTGATTAACTTGACCGTTTTGGGCAAACAGTTTCAAAACTGTTTGAGTGAGTTGACCAAGGGTTGACCGTTTGCGATTACTGTTCCTAATTATGTTGGTTAATGACTCACCAAATTTGAGGGGTTAATTCCCAAGGAATCATGAGTTGAAGTCTAATCAATTAGGCAAACCCTAATTGAAATTAGTGCTGAAATTCCAATGAGTTAATTTGATGTTTTGGGTTGATTAGCCCAAATGGCTTCAAAACTGTTTGTAGATCACCCAAACGGTCTCAAAACCGTTTGGGGGTCACCCAAGACCGTTTGGAGGTCTAGGGTCAAGTATGGATATGTGTTTGAATATCCAAAGATGTGGTATGAACCCTAATCGGCTAAGTGCTGATTTTGCAAGTGATTGAGTTGATGTTTTGGGTTGATTGGCCCAAACGGTTTCAAAACCGTTTGGGGATAACCCAAGACCGTTTGGAGGTCTGGGGTTAAGTATGGTTGCCTATTTTAAGGCCCAAAGCTACCAAGTTACAAAGCAATCAATTGCTGATTTGTTGATCAACTCAATAGACCAAACCTTGGTGAAATTTCACTAGAATCCAAGGCTTGGATGAGCCAAACGGTCTCAAGACCGTTTGGAGGTCACCAAAGACCGTTTGGAGGTCCAGGGGTGAGTATGGTTAAGCAATTGATGATCCAATGTTACTAAGTTAAAGTGTAATCAATTGCTGATTTGGTGATCAATCCAATGATCCAAACCTTAAATGGTTGAATTGGATCTTTATGATATGATGGGCAATCGGTCTCAAGACCGTTTGGTGGTCATCCAAACGACCTCAAGACCGTTTGGGGTCAGGTCATGTTCAATTTGGATGATGGTTCAGGGGTTTCAAAGTAACTAATCCTGCATTGATTAGTGTTGATGGTTCATCGATTCCAAACCCTAATTCAATCGAATCAAACCCTAATTGAAGACCAATTGAGGGTCAATTGAGGGTCAAATCAGTTGAAGGTTGACCTATTTAACTCAATTAAAGTATGAGCATAGGTCCAATTGATGATTGGTTCCATGAATTCAATGATTGAAGGAATCAACATTGGAAACCCTAATTCAATTGGATACCTTATGTAATGAAGGTTCAATGTGATTGAATCTCTTGAGAATTAAGATGATGAATGTTCTATTGATCCAATGATGATTATTAATGATAATCAATGAAGGTACAAAGGTTGAAACCCTAACAGTACCTAAGTGATTTCTGCCAATTAAGGGGTAAATCCCTAATTGCTTATAGGATCAATAACTTGATACACTATGTTAATCATAATTGTATGAACTTGATTGAAGGGTTGATGTGACCTAATCAAGTTGAAAGGATAAAAGAATAAAATTCATACATGAATATGATTCATGTGATGATCTTCTGTAGCACGACCGTGTAAGGTAGCACGGCCGTGGTGGATTCACTTTGCACGACCGTGCAAGGTAGCACGGTCGTAGTGACTTCCTTTGCACGACCGTTCCTGGTTGCATGGCCGTGGTGCTCTTTGCTTGACATAGAGATGATTTGAAAGTGACCTATCATGGTCATTTTGTTGATTCCCAACTTAAGGATGGGAGAGAAACTCATACCTTGTGTTGATGATCATTTAATGGTAAATGATGAGAATAAATAAGTATGATTGAATACTTATGGTATAAATGTTGGCTCCTAGATGTGTGGAGCAATGAATTGGAGTTTGATCATTGATAATATGATCTTGAAAACCGAAATGGTTAATAGTGGAAAACCCTAACTCTAATGAAGGGTAATGATATGTGATGGAAACCTTAATCCTGGTAAAGGAATAAGGGTGATACCTTAAATTAATGATACATTTGTTTCTGCATGGTGTTGATAGATAATTGATGTACTGCTATCATATGTGCTAACCATGCAGGTATCATGATATGATGGGCATATCCAGGTATGAGCTATGATGTGTTATTAATTTGAATTTGTTTATTGGGCGTTGTGTGCCATAATATACCTTGTTGCCTGGTAAGTGGTAGCAAGAGAGTTAATGGGCCTCAAGTGCTATGATGGATGCTTGTGTAGCAAGTATCATACTTATCTTGGTCAAATGACCTAAAGGTGTTAGTTACCTGAGAAAGTGGTAACAATGCTCAGGTGATGAGCTAAGGGTTTGAATACCCAGGATCACATGGTAATGGTATTGAAATTGTGAAGGGATGAGAATTCCCAGTGTTGAAATGAGGGACTGAGCTCCCAATGTCTTATAAAGACTGAGAAGTGATTAATGGAAATAGTACATGTTTTCTTTATAGCATTTGTCTTATTAAGTTATGTTTGGAAACTTGGCTGATGCTAAAAGAATATGACAATGCACTTAATTAATCAAGTAATACCATATAATGTAGTTGCCCTGACCGCAGATCCATCAGCGTCAGAATTAGCTGAATGGTGAAACGAGTTTACTCAGAACACATATTTTTGAATATGTGGTGGTAATTGGGCAATTATATCCTTATGCCCCATAGGCATGGCTATGGGCTATGTCCTATGAATGGGATTGGTTACAGACCATACCCCAATAAAAGCATGGCTATGGGCCATGATTCCACAAATAATACTAGGCATTGGCTACAGGCCATATCCTGAAGAGAGTATATGCTACGGGCTATAACTCTAATAGCGATGTTGCCAGTATACCCTAGAAAGCTATCTAGCAGAGACACAAGATGTCTTGCATGTTATCTCGTACTGACCGAGAAAGTTGAGGTCATGGGAATCCGGCTCTTCCATTGGCCTATGTGTGGTACCGATGCTTTACGTAACCGTGGTCGGTTGGAGTATGAGCGGTATACCTCATCTCCTCAGGGCATAAGTATGATTGTAAAACGTAATCAGTCTTGTAGCATATTTGCTTAGGATTGAATTGCGAGAATCTTTGGTTGATGATACATGGACTATTATATCATAGTTGGATAAATGATATACATGTTCTTCATATTCCTTATTAAATGAATGACTTGCTGCTTAATCAAGTTATAATTGAAATGATTGCATAGAGAATACTGCTCTGCATATCTTATTCAATGATTTACCTACTGTTGAGTAAATATAATTCTACTGCTCAGTGTTATTCTATTATCAACAATAACAATGTTTCTAGCGGAGAGTTATATCTCTTGCTGGGGAAATTTTTATAATTGTCTCACCCCCGTGGGATTAAATTTTTAGGTAATCACCGAAGAAGAGGAAGAAACCTTTCAGTGGGTGAGCAATAGCAGCAACAGTCATAGGGACAACGATGATCCAACAGGTGGAGACATTGGCTGTCTGGTTTTGTGTAGATAGTCCTATGTGTCGTCTCTGTACTCTCGGGTCCTAGGAGATAGTGTTTTGATTCTTCGATCTGAGATTTTGTGTAATGAGGCATGATATGTATATATATGAACCAGGATGTAATGTTTTACTTTGGTTCTAAATGAAAGAGTTTTCCTGAGAATGGATCTTTTGATAAATGGTTTTAATTTTTAGTGATTTTCAGTAATTCCACTGCTAACGATCGCTTCTGCATGTTTTATTATTGTTAATGACACTTGTTATCTCAATTGATGGCGGGTGTCGTCACAGTTTAGTGGTATTATAGCTCTAGGTTCATTGAGTCTACAGAGACATAGGATTAAGGTAGTTGAGTCTGTTCTAAGTGTCTTCCAGTTTATCTGATAGTGTCTTCTGCTCATATAGGAGAAGAAGAACTAAGGATGTCTGGATCACACGAAGAACACCCTACTGAGAGCAGTGTTGCTGTACCAGTAAAAGGTGCAAGAGACCAGGATAGGGAGGAACCTATACCTAATCAACCCCAGTTCAACCCAGCTGATATGGGGAACCCATCCTTTCAGACTATGTTCGGGCAGTTTATTGCAGCTATGACCCACATGACGGATAGAATGCCAGTACCTGCACCCAGGGCACCACCCCATGATGAAAGACATGGTGCCGACAAGACCTTTGAAAGGCTGAAGAGGGTAGGAGCATTAGAGTATACTGGTACAGCTGATCCAGCAGATGCTAACCTATGGTTGGTTGAATTAGAGCAAGCCTTTAGAATCCTCATGATACCTGATGATGAGAGGGTTAGGCATGCTGTATATCTCCTCAAAGGGAGTGCTGGCCACTGGTGGACCATTGAGGAGGGAAAAAGACCTGGAGTTGTGATTGGATGGGATGAATTCAGGCATGAATTTGTTACTAGATACTTCCCTAAGACATTTCTAGATGAGAAGATATCCCAGTTTGAGAGAATTAAATAAGGACCTATGAACATTACCGAGTATGAGGCTAGGTTCATGGAGTTGTTGCGGTTTTGTCCGCACATGGCATCCAATGATGAGGAAAGAATTCGGCGGTTCGAGAAGGGGTTGAACGCTGAATTAACCGCTCCAGTGTCTGCTCTGGAGAACCGGGAGAGGTTTGCAACTTTTGTGGAATCTGTAAGATGCATAGAGAGGTCTGTAGTTGAGAAGCGACAGACTAAGGGTAAGAAGGAATACCCACAGTTTCAAGGGAAGAGTACTGGGAGTTTCAAGAAACCAAGGCATTCTGTGCCTACACCACCAAAGGAAGCTCACAGTTCAGCTTCTATGTCAGTAACTGGACCCCCTAGACCACACTAAGAGAATAGAACTTGTCATCAATGTGGACTAGTAGGTCATCTGGCAAGGGATTGCCCAATGGGGAATGCTGTGGTGAATCAACCCCCAAGACAAAGTCAATAAGGTTATCATAGAAAGTAGTTTTCTAGTGGTACCCGAGGGCGTGGACAAGCATCCCAGGCAGGATCTTCTGCGTCCAATAATAGAGCACATGGCCAACAATAGGAAACAACTAGGCTCTATGCTATGAACCAGCCTGAAGCAGTAGTCAACCCTCGGGTTGTGACAGGTCAGATGGAATTACTTTAATTCTGATATGTCTTTATCCTGCTTTGTATTTGTGTTAATAGATCCAGGAGTTGAGGAGGAAGTATCCTACTCTTTTCTCTTAATGTTTTGTTGATGATTTCGAGGACGAAAACCTTATAAGGGGGGATGATTTGTAACATCCCTGACCTGGGTTATGTTTTAACCCTAGGTGTTTTGATTAAGAAATATGATTATATGCTTAATTTCATATTGTGAAGAGTAATTAGGGCTCATGAGGAACTTATGTTTCAATTTTGGTCCTGTTTGGACAATGTTGAAGCAATGATTGCTTATTTTGGACTAAAGTGCAAATTACCCAAGTTGAGGGGTCAACTTGCAAAATGTTGCATGATAAGATGTTCCTATGATGTTGAGACATCATAAGAATTTATATGATGTAGTAGTATGGTTTCCACAAGTTTGGACACCAAGATTAAGCTTGTAAAGCAATCCTTGTGCATTAAAACCTAGTTTTGGTGTAATGTGCAATTTACCCAAAATCTAGGGTTCAATATGCAAATTGCCACTTCAATAAGGTCCCTAATGTTTCTTGGAATCATGTAGAGCATATAAAATGAGAGTGGCTCCTCATTTGAATTAAGTTGGAGGAGAGAGAATCTTGATATTAAAATAATCAAGATTTAATCCTAATTGAAACCCTAACTCGATTTAGGGCAAAAATGAATGTATTAATTAAAGGGCCTTCAAACAAAATTAAAATGGTTGGATTCAGATGTATTTGTGAATTCCCTTGAGCTTAGTAAGGACCGAAAATATCTTAAGGAGGTGAAATTCCACTCACCTTATTATAAAGAAAAGAATTCCCACTCAAAAAGATATAATGATATTATAATGGATTAAGGTGCTTATTTTCTTTTCCCTTAATCCATGGATAATGGAAGGGAGTTCGGTGTCTTTGAGTTTCCTTTGTATGCAAGCAAACCAAGGAGGAAGAGGTGGTACCATTTTTGGAATTAATTGATTTTAAATAAAACATTTTCTCTTTCATCCATTTCCTTATAAAAGAGCCTTTTCTAACCCACCTAAGGACTTTTTCGGATTTCCTTTCTTCCCCTTGCTTTCAAAACCGACCAAGAAGGCTAAGGGCAGCAGGGATAACGTCCCCAACCTGTTGGTAAGCCTTTGATCTTCGTTCTTCATGATTTCATGGTGAAAATCCTAAAACAATGTGTAATTCCTTCATTTCTTCACTCCATCTTCAACCCTAGCCGATCCTTTCACTCCAAAAGCTTGAGAAACGACCTTGGGAGGTTGCTAGAGCTTAAAACACCATTGTATCCGTGAATATTGGAGCTTGGGATCAGATTTGAAGGTGGGTTTTATAACTTGAACCCTTTTACATTGTTATTCAACCATTAATCTTGTAATTTCAATGATTCCTTCATTATCTTGATTAATTGCTGGTTGAAATTGATTAATTCATGAAATCAGAAGTTGTTAGAACTTCAGGGACGAAGCTTGATGATGATGACATCATCATAAGCACACAACTCCCAAATATCTTGGGCAAACGGTTTGGAAGTTGGGACCAAACGGTTTCACCAAACCGTTTGGTGACCAAATGGTTTGCAAACCATTTAGGAGAAAACGGTTTCAAAACCGTTTGAGGGAGTTGACCAAGGGTTTACCGTTCGAGATTCCTGTTCATAATTATGTTGGTTGATAACTCACCAAATTTTATGGATTAGTTCCAAAGGAATCGTGAGTTGAAGGCTAATCAATTAGGTAAACCTAATTGGATTAAGTGCTGATTTTCAATCTGATTAACTTGACCTTTTTGGGAAAACGGTTTCAACACCGTTTTAGTGAGTTGACCAAGGGTTGAACGTTTGATATTACTGTTACTAATTATGTTGGTTAATGACTCACCAAATTTTAGGGGTTAATTCCCAAGGAGTCATGAGCTGAAGGCTAATCAATTAGGCAAACCCTAATTGAAATTAGTGCTGAAATTCCAATGAGTTAATTTGATGTTTTGGGTTGATTATCCCAAACGGTTTCAAAACCGTTTGGGGATCACCCAAACGGTCTCAAAACTGTTTGGGGGTCACCCAAGACCGTTTGGAGGTCTAGGGTCAAGTATGTATATGTGTTTGAAGATCCAAAGATGTGGTATGAACCCTAATCGGCTAAGTGCTGATTTTGCAAGTGATTGAGTTGATGTTTTGGGTTGATTGTCCCAAACAGTTTCAAAACCGTTTGGGGATCACCCAAGACCGTTTGGAGGTCTGAGGTTAAGTATGTTTGCCTATTTGAAGGCCCAAATTTACCAAGTTACAAAGCAATCAATTGCTGATTTGTTGATCAACTCAATAGACCAAACCTTGGTGAAATTTCACTAGAATCCAAGGCTTGGATGAGCCAAACGGTCTCAAGACTGTTTGGAGCTCATCCAAACGGTCTCAAGACCGTTTGGAGGTCACCAAAGACCATTTGGAGGTCCAGGGGTGAGTATGGTTAAGCAATTGATGATCCAATGTTACTAAGTTAAAGTGTAATCAATTGATGATTTGGTGATCAATCCAATGATCCAAACCTTAATTGGTTGGCTTGGATTTTGATGATATGATGGGCAATCGGTCTCAAGACCATTTGGTGGTCATCCAAACGACCTAAAGACCGTTTGGGGTCAGATCATGTTCAATTTGGATGATGGTTCATGGGTTTCAAAGTAACTAATCCTGCATTGATTAGTGTTGATGGTTCATCGATTCCAAACCCTAATTCAATCGAATCAAACCCTAATTGAAGACCAATTGAGGGTCAATTGAGGGTCAAATCAGTTGAAGGTTGACCTATTTAACTCAATTAAAGTATGAGGATAGGTACAATTGATGATTGGTTCCATGAATTCAATGATTGAAGGAATCAACATTGGAAACCCTAATTCAATTGGATACCTTATGTAATGAAGGTTCAATGTGATTGAATCTCTTGAGAATTAAGATGATGAATGTTCTATTGATCCAATGATGATTAGTAATGATAATCAATGAAGGTAAAAATGTTGAAACCCTAATAGTACCTAAGTGATTAGTGCCAATTAAGGGGAAAATCCCTAATTACTTATAGGATCAATAACTTGATACACTATGTTACTCATTAATGTATGAACTTGATTGAAGGGTTGATGTGACCTAATCAAGTTGAAAGGATAAAAGAATAACATTCATACATGAATATGATTCATGTGATGATCTTTTGTAGCACGACCGTGTAAGGTAGCACGACCGTGGTGGATTCACTTTGCATGACCGTGCAAGGTAGCACGGCCGTGGTGACTTCCTTTGCACGGCCGTTCCTGGTTGCACGACCGTGGTGCTCTATGCTTGACATAGATGTGGTGACCGAATCGATAAATCATGATGTAAACTCAGATGAAGTGATTAACTAGCAGCGGAATTATCAAAATCACTAAAAATTTAAACTTTTTGGAAAGAGATCTTTAAACCATAAAACTCTTTTATAAGAAAACAAGATGAACTGTTTACAACATGGTTTGACATTACATCTCTGTGAATTCACATCTCGAGTGATTACATACATCCATTGCCCTTTTACCTATATAGGCAAGATACAAAAATCTCGAGGCATTAAGCCAAAAACCTCAGATCTACTGACTCCTAGGACCTGAGAGTACAGAGACGACACATATGACCTACTATCTACAAGACTTGACAGTCAGTATCTCCACTGAGATTCACTGCTGCCCCTGGTGTTGCTGCTGCTGTTGTTGCTCATCTCTAGATGGATTCCTTCATCCTCGGTGTCTACCTTAAAATTTGAATCCCACGGGGGTGAGACAATTGAATAATTGTCCCAGCGAGAGTTATAACTCTCCTCCAGAAGCTTTGTTATTGCGATAAGGAATAACAATAAGCAGTATAATTATTAACATTTAACAGCAGGTTTAATGTCAAGTAGAGAAACATTTCAATTATAACTTAATTGGATATCAAAGCATATCTCATTAAAGAATATGAAAAATATGTATACTAGTTATTTAACTAGAACATTATAAACAATGTAACATCAATCATTGTTTCTCGTAGTTCAACCTAAGCAGTTATGCTACACAGCTGATTATGTTTTCCAAACATTATTATGCCCTGCGGAGATGAGGTATACCGCTCATACTCCAACCGACCATTACGAAATCACGTCGGTATCATACATAGGTCATCAAAAGAGCCAGATTCTTATGACCTCATCTTCCTCAGTCAATGTGAGGATTTTCATACAGGACATCTTGTGTCTCTGCTATGATAGCTATCCAGGGTATTCTGGAAACTTCACTATTAGAGTCACAGTGGCGTTCTGTACTCTCTTCGTCATCGAGGGATCTCTTATTTATCTCTCATCGATGCGGCATTGGTGATTCCCTCAGGAGATTAGTGAAACATCATCCCGACATAAAGATATAATGAAAGATTGATGGATTAAAGGTACATATTTCATCAATTCCTACATTAGGACGTAAGGATATTCACGTCCATAATCCCCCATATACTCAAAAGTATATGTTCCAGGAGTTCCCTTAGGAAAACCTGTTTCACCATCATTTGGTCTCTGACAATGATGGATCTATGGTCAGGGCCCTACATGATATGATCATACTTGATTATTTAAGTACATTTCATCATTCTTTTAGCATCAAGCATGTTTTCAAACATAAACAATTAAAACATCTGCTATAGAAGAAGAATACTAAATGTATCAAGTATATTTCACATCAGTTATCATTTCTTAACCATCTCATCATTATGGTTCAAGAACAGGGGTGTTCAAACCCTTAAATAATCATAAGTCATCTAATAGCATGACCTTAATTGTAACAATGTAAATATTACTCAACGCTCTTACAGCCCATCATTCTCATATGTTACCTCTTAAACCAGGCAACATAGTATATCATTATTCATAAAGCTTATAACATGCTTTCAATGAGTAAAACATCATAACTCTTACATGGCTATGATTACCTCTTGCTAACAACCTGCATGACTAATATAATTGAAGACATGCATATATAACAATATCAGTACAATACCGATTCTTTTCAATTTATTCATAGAACACCACGACCGTGCAAAGGGAAACTACCATGGCCGTGCTCCATAACATGGTTGTGCTATCAACATCATACCATGACCCTATTTCATCACCATGGTTAATTTCTAGGGTTAGCATTTATTCAACTCAATTAGGGTTATTAAACCCCTTTGACTTATAAGGCATAAGGATTCCTCATATTATAATTCATTCAAAGGGTTTCATACTTAAAAGCATAACCCAAACTTAGGGTTAAAGTACCCTACCTTTCATTAATTAGGGTTTCCTGCTCACATTATCAGTTCAACCCTAATATAATACTCCACTACCCTTGGGAGCATTCAAAGATATTATAAGTGTTTGATTTCAGTTATTGTAATCATGTATCATTAATGCTCATCACTTCTAAGTATTATCCCATTCCTCATATGATGCATATATCATATATTAGAATTATCCAATTATCTGTAATGATATAGGTTTAAACATTGTTGATATAGGATAAATTATCATCAACTATTCTAGGTATCTTCATATTCAGGATGTTATCTACATCATGCTTTAGTATACATCATTTCTGAGAGTTTGATGCCCATTATTATTGTAAGGTGTAAGATCTATTACTCATTCATAGGGATGTTTGGATCTAGGCATCTTACCTCTTAAATCCTTATTTATTGAAATTACCACATTTATCATTCACAGGGTTCACTAACCCTATTCTATATGTTTATGACATAATCATCTTATTTAATTGATTTAGCTATACCTCACCTTATTGTACTATCTAGTAAACCATCTCAAGGTTTTCATGATTAATAAGCCATAAGTTAAGCTTGCTATTCATCTTAATAAGGGTTTCCCATAACATCACCTCCAATTAGGGTTTCTATTCATATCACATCTCCCCTAGATTTGGTTTATGATTAATATCCCACCATTAGGGACTACTATTTCACATCATGTTATTCCCCTAGAATTAGGGTTTACTATTCATATTACATGATTTACCCTAAATTAGGATTTACTATTCACATCATAGTGAATTGAGGTCTTACCATCATTATTTATGAAGATTACTTCCATTAACACCTTCAAATTAAGTTAAGATTCTTAATCTCCATAATTAGGGTTTTCCATGGTCTCCTTATGAAGGATCATACCCTAATGGTGTGTATTGATACATTTTAAAGGTATCTTATTTGATTGTCATTGATATTAGGAGTTTTCTCTCTCCTCATACTAATAGATGATGTTTATATCACTCTTGATTAAGTTAAGTCAACTCAACTTTGACTGATATAAGTCAAGTCATCGCCATTAAGGTCATTAGGGTTTACCTGATTGAGGGTACTAGTCACACTAACCCACTAAGGGTACTTTTGTAATCTTCACCATTGACCCTAACATACATTAGTTCACTAATTACTTAACCCCTTAATGACTTTAGGTGTCTTTAGGGTTTAGGTTAAACAATCATTAAACCATCTAAGTCTTTAAAGCATTAAGCATTCTTGACCATAAAAGATCCCAAACGGTTTTGCACTTTCAACCTCCAAACGGTTTTGAAACCGCATGAATCCAAACCTCCTCAAAACCGCATGGACCAAAGATGGTCTCAACTACACCAATCGATTTAGGGTTCTCAATATGGATCCCTTCAATCATTGAATTCATGGAACCAATCATCAATTGGACCTATCCTCATACTTCAATTGATTTAAATAAGTCAACCTTAAACTGATTTGACCCTCAATTGACCCTCAATTAGTCCTCAATTAGGGTTTGAATTAATTGAATTAGGGTTTGGAATCGATGATCCTTCAACACTAATCAATGCAAGATTAGTTACTTTGAAACCATTGAACCATCATCCAAATTGAACATGACCTGACCCCAAACGGTCTTGAGGTCATTTGTATGACCTCCAAACGGTCTTGAGACCATTTGCCCATAAAATCATCAAAATCCAAGTCAACCAATTAGGGTTTGGGTCATTGGATTGATCACCAAAACAACAATTGATTACACTTTAACTTAGTATCATTAGATCATCAATTGCTTAACCATACTCACCCCTAGACCTCCAAACGGTCTTGGGTGGCCTCCAAACGGTCTTGAGACCGTTTGGCTCATCCAACCCTTGGATTCTAGTGAAAAATCATTAGGGTTTGAGCTATTGAGTTGATCATCGAATCAACACTTGATTGCATTTCAATTTGGTATCTTTAGACCTTTAAATACTCAACCATACTTGACCCCAGACCTCCAAACGGTCTTGGGTGACCACCAAACGGTCGTGAGACCGTTTGGGTACTCCCCAAACAGTTTTGAAACCGTTTGGGTTAATTAACCCAAAACATCAAATCAACTCATTGGAATTTCAGCACTAATTCCAATTAGGGTTTGCCTAATTGATTAACCTTCAATTCATGATTTCTTGGGAATTAACCCCTCAAATTTGGTGAGTCATTAACCAAAATAATTAGGATCAGGAATCTCAAATGGTAAACCCTTGGTCAACGGTCTCAAACGGTTTTGAAACCGTTTGCCCAAAAAGGTCAAGTTGATCAGATTGGAAATCAGCACTTAATCCAATTAGGTTTACCTAATTGATTATCCTTCAACTCATGATTACTTGGGAGTTAACCTATCAAATTTGGTGATTTATTAACCAACATAATTAGGATCAGGAATATCAAACGGTCAACCTTTTTCAACGCGCTCAAACGGTTTTGAAACCATTTTCCCAAAAAGGTCAAGTTAATCAGGTTGGAAATCAGCACTTAATCCAATTAGGTTTACCTAATTGATTAGCCTTCAACTCATGATTCCTTGAGAGTTAACCTATCAAATTTGGTGAGTTATTAACCAACATAATTATGAACAGGAATATAAAACGGTTAACCCTTGGTCAACGCTCTCAAACGGTTTTGAAACCGTTTTCCCAAAAAGGTCAAGTTAATCAGGTTGGAAATCAGCACTTAATCCAATTAGGTTTACCTAATTGATTAGCCTTCAACTCATGATTCCTTGGGAGTTTACCTATAAAATTTGGGGAGTTATGAACCAAAATAATTATGAACAGGAATCTCAAACGGTCAACCCTTGGTCAACTCAACCAAATGGTCTTGGAGACCGTTTGCTCCAACCGACCTTGCAAAACCGTTTGCCCTTCAAACGGTTTTGAAACCGTTTGCCCCAAACGGTTTTGCAAACCGTTTGGCCAAAGGGTGCAAGACCGTTTGCTAAAGTAGCATTGGTATTAACGCCCCCTTCTTCTACCTCCAGATCAAGGCCTGTTCTCCACGGTTTTTCTTGCAAGAGTGCAAAGAAGGATGGAGGGAAGAAGAACAAGCAACGTTTGCAAGAAAGAAAGATGCATAACAAAGTTTAAGGGTTTAGAGTTATAAAACCCACCTTAGAACCAGATCTAGAGCTCCACGCTTCGAAGCTTTAATGGTGACTTGAGCTCCATAGGTCGTCCAAGGTTTCTTCTTCAAGAATTGGTTAGAAAGGATGGCTAGAAAGAAGAACTAAGTAAGAAAAACTAGCAAACCAACCTTGTATCATGATTTCCTCCATGAATCCGAGCTAGATAGTGGTTAAAGCTTACCCAACTCTACTTGGCCGTTCTCCTCTGCTCCTGAGCTCCTTCCTTAGTCGGTCCAAGCAAGAGATAAGTGAAGAGAGAAAGGGAAACGATCCCTTGGTTGTAAAAGAAAGGTGTATATATACTTTGGGCATGTTTTCAAGATAAGGACAATCTTTTCTTCTATTTCTCATATGGGTCCTTCTCTCCTTATTTGCCACACCACTCCTTTCTATACTTAAGCAAAACTCCTTTCTTAACCAAAGTCTAGTGAAAAGGAAGCCAAACATCCTACTAAGTTGCACACATATAAAAGGCTCATTATGCTTACAACTTGGTTATTTAGTTACAAGGGTTATCCTTCTTATTTGATTATTCAAATGAAGTGCCCTCTTCATTAATTTTACTCTAATTTATGCCAAGAGTCATAAAAGATACTCATAAGGTATATTTTACATGTTGCACCCCATGTTTTGGGTAAATTGCACTTTACACCAAAACTAGGGTTTAAAGCACAAGGATTGCTCCACAAGCTGCATTTTGGTGCCCAAGCTTGGAGAATCCATAATACTTCATCAAATTCATTCTTATGATGTCTTATCATCAAAGGAACATCTAAACATGTGAAATTTACAAGTTAACCCCTCTAATTGTGTAATTTGCACATAAGTCCACTTTTAACAAAACAATATTTCAATATTGTTTTAAAAAGGACAGAAAGGGGAATATATGTTCCTCAGAAGCTTTAATTACATTATCAACAGATAAACACAAGCATTTAAACACATGATTAAGCAAAACACCTGGGGTTAGTCCATAACCCAGGTCAGGGATGTTATAATAGAGATGATTTGAAAGTGACCTATCATGGTCATTTTGTTGATTCCCAACTTAAGGATGAGAGAGAAACTCATACCTTGTGTCGATGATCATTTAATGGTAAATGATGAGAATAAATAAGTATGATTGAATACTTATGGTATAAATGTTGGCTCCTAGATGTGTGGAGCAATGAATTAGAGTTTGATCATTGATAATATGATCTTGAAAACCTAAATGGTTAATAGTGGAAAACCCTAACTCTAATGAAGGGTAATGATATGTGATGGAAACCTTAATCCTGGTAAAGGAATAAGGGTGATACCTTAAATTAATGATACATTTGTTTCTGCATGGTGTTGATAGATAATTGATGTACTGCTATCATATGTGCTAACCATGCAGGTATCATGATATGATGGGCATAGCCAGGTATGAGCTATGATGTGTTATTAATTTGAATTTTTTTATTGGGCCTTGTGTGCCATAATATACCTTGTTGCCTGGTAAGTGGTAGCAAAAGAGTTAATGGGCCTCAAGTGCTATGATGGATGCTTGTGTAGCAAGTATCATACTTATCTTGGTCAAATGACCTAAAGGTGTTAGTTACCTGAGAAAGTGGTAACAATGCTCAGGTGATGAGCTAAGGGTTTGAATACCCAGGATCACATGGTTATGGTATTGAAATTGTGAAGGGATGAGAATTCCCAGTGTTGAAATGAGGGACTGAGCTCCCAATGTCTTATAAAGACTGAGAAGTGATTAATGGAAATAGTACATGTTTTCTTTATAGCATTTGTCTTATTAAGTTATGTTTGGAAACTTGGCTGATGCTAAAAGAATATGACAATGTACTTAATTAATCAAGTAATACCATATAATGTAGTTACCCTGACCACAGATCCATCAACATCAGAATTAGCTGAATGGTGAAACGAGTTTACTTGGAACACATATTTTTGAATATGTGGGGGTAATTGGGCAATTATATCCTTATGCCCCATAGGCATGGCTACGGGATATGTCCTATGAATGGGATTGGTTACGGACCATACCCCAATAAGAGCATGGCTATGGGCCATGACTCCAAAAATAATACCAGGCATTGGCTGCGTGCCATATCCTGAAGAGAGTATATGCTACGGGCTATAACTCTAATAGCGATGTTGCCAGTATACCTTGGAAAGCTATCTAGCAGAGACAGAAGATGTCCTGCATGTTATCTCGTACTGATCGAGAAAGTTGAGGTCATGGTAATCCGACTCTTCCATTGGCCTATGTGTGGTACCGATGCTTTACGTAACCGTGGTCGATTGGAGTATAAGCGGTATACCTCATCTCCTCAGGGCATAAGTATGATTGTAAAACGTAATCAGTCGTGTAGCATATTTGCTTAGGATTGAATTGCGAGAATCAATGGTTGATGATACATGGACTATTATATCATAGTTGGATAAATGATATACATGTTGTTCATATTCCTTGTTAAATGAATGACTTGCTGCTTAATAAAGTTATAATTGAAATGATTGCATAGAGAATACTGCTCTGCATATCTTATTCAGTGATTTACCTGCTGTTGAGTAAATATAATTCTACTGCTCAGTGTTATTCTATTATCAACAATAACAATGTTTCTGGCAGAGATTTATATCTCTCGCTGGGGCAATTTTTATAATTGTCTCACCCCCGTGGGATTAAATTTTTAGGTAATCGCCGAAGAAGAGGAAGAAACCTTTTAGTGGGTGAGCAACAGCAGCAGCAGTCATAGGGACAACGGTGATCCAACAGGTGGAGATATTGGTTGTCTGGTTTTGTGTAGATAGTCATATGTGTCATCTTTGTACTCTCAGGTCCTAGGAGATAGTGTTTTGATTCTTTGATCTGAGATTTTGTGTAATGAGGCATGATATGTATATATTTGAACTAGGATGTAATGTTTTACTTTGGTTCTAAATGAAAGAGTTTTCCTGAGAATGGATCTTTTGATAAATGGTTTTAATTTTTAGTGATTTTCAGTAATTCTGCTGCTAACGATCACTTCCGCATGTTTTATTATTATTAATGACACTTGTTATCTCAATTGATGGCGGGTGTCGTCACAGAATCAGTAGACAACATCAACAAAAATGTATCTAGGAAAAGGGTATGAGAGAGATATACCTGGTCTTAGAGCAAGTCCAATGACTTATCTTTACAACAATGTGCTTCTTATTCGAGCAACACTAGAGCAGTCGTCAACAACAACCTCCTGGTACAACGCCACAGACGCCAGTTGACATCATCCTCCTAGCGAGTGGCAATGGCCTCCGTGCTTCTACATAGTCCATGCCAACCATAAAGAACTCCACGTTGCACTAACAGATATAACGAGAAGGAATTTTCCCTTCAAACATCAACATGCTAAGGTTGATTCACTCTCCCATGTTTTCTCTCCCTTGCCGTCCCTCCCTTTTATGGGTAGGACTTACTCGAGCTCTCTAGTTACCACAACTAGAGAGGATAAAACTTGTCAGAGAGTATTGTTGTGCCTCTGAAAGCCTTGATTACCCCTCTATTTATAGGAGGGCTAGGGTTAGGGTTTCCAAATCAATAAGGAGTCAAAGAGATAGATTTTCATGAATTTTATAGAAATTGTGAACCATGAAATGACCAGTTCATACCTGAACTGATCGATTCACATTTGAAATGACCAGTCCACTTGAACCACTCAGTTCACTTGCTTTCCCACTTTCAATCACATTGGCTTTCAATATTCAACTAATGCACAACATGACGTCAACAACATTCCTTGATCCAATCATATTGATCATTGAACTGGGCGGTTCACAAGTTGAACCAATCATTTCAGACCTTGAACCTATCAATTCACTAACTGAACTGGTCGATTCATGCCTCAATTCAGGAAATGTCCAGGAAATATAGTTTAAATTGACCTGACACTTGAATCAATTGGTTCAACACTTGAACATGTCAATTCATAGTCCAATGAGTTAATTATTGTTTAAATTGAATACCTAACACTTTAATAATCAAGTTAAACCATATTCATGAGTAAACTCCTATTCCATGTGCATCCTATGTGTGTGACCCTATAGGTCCCAAATTGTATTGGCAGTGAATGTCCATAACCAATTTCTGACATCACAAACAATGAACGGTATCAAGCAACACATGATTGCTATCCAAGTAATTGGAAAGTTTGAGAACAACTTCATCCTATAGTCCATGATCAGTGTTACTATGATCATATAGTTCCTTTGTCTCTCATACCTGGATTACACGCAAGCCATGGAATCATCATCCTATTCAACATTCAATCCATGTTCCTTGAACTAGAGCAAAGTATATGAGATGTATGTGAGCTCACATATTGCATATTGAGTCACATGAGTATGGCCATACATTCATTAGTCTTGCTTATCAAGGGACAAATCTCATCTACATCACTCACATTCAATTCCCATGTGGCATAATGTACCCGAGAATCACCTTAATGGCATCCTTTTTCAAGATCATGTTGGATGATGTCAAAATACATTAAACAACATGTGACGAGTGTAGTGACTTCAGGTCTAAGAAACACAATCACCAAAATCACTATGAGTGATGATTCTGACTTCCATGGTCTCCATGTATCACTCTTAAGGTGGGTCTGTCTAGTACACTATTGTCTAACATGTACCTATGTGTTTGACTTGAATTCCATATCATTACTACTGAGACTCTGTCATTAGTCAACACACAAACTAGTTTTACGTGTTACTATTGTCTATTTTTCTTCCACAATAATATCTGACTAGGGACATACCAAGAATGTGTGTACTCTTATCATACATATGATCTCATTGTCCAGGCCATAAACTTGAAGACATATGTCATAAAGTATCACCATTCTTTAAACAACTACTATGTTTGCATCATCATCTCATGATTGAGACAAAAAAATACATTGAATTACATTTTATCATGATAAAATCAGGTATCTAATTCCCCATTAAAATCATTGTATGATTGTCTCTCTCGACATACATACCAACAGAAAGACAACAACCAATGATATTTATATGTTTGTACAAGTGCATACATACATAGACAAAACTGCACATGATATTCATTACACTTATAGGATTACCTCATACCATATAGTAGAATGACTCCATATGAATACATACATACATACATACATACATGCACAATGGGTTTAATCCGATTCTGGATGACTCAAGGGGAAATCACTAGCTCGACTCTTAAAAGAATGGAAATCATGCTTGTTGACTTCGTTTGGGGGAGTTCTTTTCACCCTGCTAGCTGGACTAGATTGGCTTTCCCTTTTCACGAAGGTGGTCTAGGCCTACCTATTCTTCAAGAACTTGCTAATATGTATACATTACAAAGGATTGACAACCTGGTAAAGGGTGAATCGACGTGGGCGATTTGGATGATTAAAAGATATGGTGGCATGCCTGACAGTAAACCAAGCAACGGATGGGGTTTCTCGACAATGTGGAGATGCATGACTGATATGTGGGACAAATTTATTCTGTCATAAAATAAGGAAGCTACATGGGAGCGATGTAGACAGAAGCGAGAGACTGATGACATTGCTAAAGTGATTTGGGGACAGCATCATCATCCTAGATGGAGCCACTCAGCCTTCAAAGCTCATATGAATTATATGGTCACCTCAGACAGAATTTGCAACTGGATCCCAGGAGAAATGAAAGCCTGCTACTTATGTGAAGAAGGTATCGATTCTGTACCACATCTCTTTGGTGAATGCAAAGTTTGGAAGTACATCTGGGCTAGATTTGGGATTAAACTAAATCTACCTAGAGAGCTGAATTTTAGACAAGCTATCTCACTGATCAGTAATTTGAAACAAGGTGACACTGCCCTAGCTCGATGGAGCATCACTGGAAGTATCCATTATATATGGCATGTCAGGAACCATAGGAAACATGGAGGCAAGGGGAGTGACTCGCTCGTCTTGTTTGCAAAAATTGAACATGAGATGAGGGTCCTATTTAATGTCTTCAAGACTAAAATAGGAACTGTGTCAAAAACTAGCATTAGAAATTTGGAACTATTGTAACTTCAGATACCCTTTGTAACTCACATGTATGAGTGTGGTTTGTATCTTTGTGCCCATTTGGGCTCGGAAATATATTTACCATAGTTTTGATACATACATACATACATACATACATATATGCCGATAAGGAGTGGCTCAAGTGGTCAAGCATGGTGTCCCCTAACAAAGGGACCCGAGTTCAAATCCTAGGTGCTGCCTTGATTTACCACCCTCTTGGGTGTTCGCCCTCTACCACATGCATGGGAGAGGGGGGAGAAATATTTCTCTCTTAATCCCATATATATATATCCACATGTCTATCTAACTATCAAATTATATGTAATCTTGATATATTAATCTTAATATGTACATTAACTTTGATTATGTCACCTTACAATCATCCTAGGGACCTATTATCATTTCACATCACATTACTAATGTATCATCTTATCATTTGATGTTGCACATTAATAGAATCAACATATAAAATTCAAAATTAAAAAGGTAACCAGACCCCTCACTAGTCAACTACGATTTGAATTTGTTAGAATAAAGAATAGTCAAGTTACATTTGTATAAATTTAATTCTCAATAATCCACTAATAAATGAAGATCATATAAGTCTGGGTAGTCACCCTATCATAAGTACATAACACTAATTAGCTATTGATATATAATTATTTAAACAATAAAAAATTGTCTAAGGAGATAAGGTTTGAGAATATTACTAAGTAACACACTATAATTTTAGATTCCAACTCTCGTTCACACATTCATTGAGCTAGTAAGCTTTAATTTTGTGTACAATCTAGACAATAATAAGTTACAAAAACTAATTATTAACTTTTATTTGATCCCCGTGGGTCTTGACTAAGATGTATCCACCCCCTTGTCTATATGCCAAGATGCATGCTTCCACTCTAATGCACATATAATGCATGATCAATTAATATAATACAATACAACACCTTGTCACCCATAATAGTATGTATCACAAGAAGTATATCGTTGAGTCAAATCCAAGGGAATCAATGGGACATTTGATTCTTTATCAATTAATTAAATAAGCAATCATGTATAAGAAAATAATTAATTTAGTTTTTGTTTTGTATTACGAAAAGTAAAACCTAAATTACAAGACAAGTGAAAATACAGAAATAAAGAGATGTTGAAACACAAATGCTATATTTAAGCACTTAAAAATGTAAAAGAATTCCAATTCATATTAAACATTTGATTACATGGATATATTCTTGACCCATTCCACTAAATATTCAATATGGGAATCAACTAGAAAGAACTAACAGAATGCTTGTAAGCATTATTAGAATCTCTCAACTAAAATGAAATCATATCCAAATGAATGACGAGTCACACATATATGTTCCTAACTAAATGTACACTAGAATTATGAAAGTTAAGTCTTAGCATACTCTCACATTATCATGTGAAGAATGGATAGATATTCTAATACACAATCTAAGAAGATACATATCTCTCAAAGTGTAAAATATTTAAAATAGTTATAGGAGTCAATTCTAAAAAAATCACAAACCATGAATTTGAAGAAGAAACATCCTTTTAAAGAGATGAATAATTTAAAATAAGTTATTAGTTAAACCTGTCAAGTGAAGAAGTACAACTATTTGTCCTCTAAAATTGAAAAAGAAGTACATATTAAGGGTAGAATGGCTTGTTATACCTAAAAATTATATGAAATATGATAAACATTAAGATGAAGGAGTTTTGAAGAAGAGAAAGAAATTGGAGGGGGGGGTTCAATTGTCAGGTTTTCACTCTATGGAAAGAGTTCCCCTTACACTTGGTTTCTTCTTCCTCCTATTTCTCTTCGTATGTATAGGCCTACTTAGAATTCTTCTTCCATTACTTTAGAATATAGGGAGTGATAAGTCTACTCCCTAGAACCAAAAGTTTAAGGAGAAATGGTTTGGGTGGAACTGTGTGATTCCATTATAGTTCAAATGTCTAATACAATTTTTTTTTTCTAAGAACTCTATCATGCATCACATATAGGAACAGACGAGACATGGACAATCCTTGTTCTCAAAGAATGACCATTTATTTGGGCATAATTGCATCTGACACAATGTCTTTGCAATGGAATTGGTCCTTAATCATTTTGATACCGTCTTTGCATGGAATTGCTCCTTAATGTATGCATTGTATATTTAATATGAACTCTATAAGAAATAAAAACAACTCATTCCAAAATTTCTATAATTGTGATATTTGTGCTATATATATATGATAAAAACAACATGATAGGTTCGCCAATGATAGAGTGGGAATATGGTATCTCTCATCCTCTAGTTACATCAAAATTGTTTTATTTATATCCTCATCACTTAGAAGTGCACCATATCACACTCAACCATCCAAATCATTGAGGTAACTACTCCTCTCTTATGCTCTGGATTCATCATAAGAAACTAATTGAATGACCTAAATGAAAATATAAATTCTTTTTCTTCATGGAGGTCTTCATGAGTCCCTTCAGTGTTCTGCTCCTCTTTGGAGATTCTCACATCGAGGTAATGGTCTCTTTAACATTGATTCTAACACCAAGAATTGATAAGGGGGCATTGCGATCTATGAGAACACTGTTGTGCAATGAGAAGAATCAACATGACATCACAAATTTATAATGCCACTCTCTTTCTCTTGCAGTGGTCATAATATCTTCTTTGACCTGTCACCACTTGTTGAATATAAGAAGTTGGGAAATGGATCTTGTTGCATATTGAACAATTGAAGGAATATGAGGGCATTATGGATTTCTAGGGATTGTGAATTCCTCATATGTAGAAAGTATTGTGATATAAAACACCCATTCCAATCCTAGATTCATACTGAATGTAAGCCCACTCATTACCTAGTAACAATTTAAATGATTTTAAAGTTTTCATGTATCTCTTATGCTATTTTGTGTACCTATTCATATGCTTTGCACGTGTAATTTGTATACACATTTGTCATGGAAATTAAATACATTACTAAGAAAATGGCCCAATAAACTATTCAATGGTCTAATATTATATTTTTATATACTTTGAGTGCCTTTTACTTAGATATATGTATGGCTATTTGATGTATAAATTGATTTATTAAAAATTAAAATTACTTAAGTAAAAAATATTTCATTTGTTTTAAAACTGATTTAATGTATAAATTGATTTATATTTCTAGGGCCTTCTTTCCTTCCATGTGTGAGGAGTTAAATGATGTGACCTAAGTTGATAAAGATCATACATCAATGATTTTCAATGTTTCCCCTATCAGTAAGCTCAAATGCATTTTCTTAAGACTCATGATCAAGATAAACTAGTGGGGACCAAAAATAAAACTATCACCTAATGTTCATACGCTAATGGATTTGGGTACATTGGATACTAAGATGGAAATGTCTGAACAAGAACATATTATGAATTTAGTTCAAGACTTCATATATGGAATCCCATCACTTAAATCACTAAAAATCTAACAATATCTATCATGCACTATCTATTTATGAAAATGATCTGCATGTCCTATATTCTTTTAGAAGGCACTAATATGAAAAATGATTATCGTTTACTGCAACAATTTGAAACTGTCTCTTTTACTTTTATCAATTTTCACAAATACAAATTATTATCTAGGAATATTAACCATCTTTCAAATATTCTATAAATTAGAAAAATACGTATCGGATAATCTAGTTAAGTGCTTCCAAAGAGTCCAATATATGGAATGAGGATAACTAGTTTTATTTTGTTTATTTTCAGCATTCAACCCATGTATCCTAAAATTGTGACAAAACAAATTAAGTATTAGTATAAGTTAAAATTATATCCTCACTATTACAGTATCAAATGAACATACACAAAACTTCAACAAAAGCCTCTCAAGGTACAATATTAAGTTTACTTGAATCACCATTTAATCACCTTGGACAAGGGGCCCAAATCATATCCCATAATCTCTAATTTTTCCCACAACTTGGTGACCAGAAAATTTCTTACTGGCCATTTTTTAATGTTTATAGTTAACCAATTGCTTCAAATTCATTCTACACCTTAATAGGAACAAACTAGGGTTTTTGTGACTACTCATATTGTTCAATTGTTTCTCAAATAAAAACTAGTTGTTTCCATTTGATCTCATCAATATTTTAAAAAAGTGAAAAGTTCACCAACTTTTCATTCAATTAAAAGCAATCAAAATAGAGACAAGATACTATAGAGGAAGCTTGCATTATAGTCAGATAAGGGGAGGGACCTGGAAGAGGTAGATGGTTAGTTATCAAAAGGGGATAACGGTCAAATCTCAATGGGTAATGGAAAGGGACAATGTGTGGTGGTGACGACGGTGGTAAATAGAGGAGGTGAAGTTAGGGAAATATAAGAGATGACTTGTTATGAGGGAGAAGAAAAAGAGATAAATACTGGTAGGGACAAATGAGGCTCATTATTCTATAAATAACAAGAGTAACAATCTTAATATGCACCATTAGTTGTTTCAAATAGGAAAATAATATTGGGAGTCATCTGTTGGAAATACAATACATACCCCACTCATCATACAGGAATGGATGTGAGTTAGATTAGGTGATGGATGGGATTTGGTGGGATGAAACAAAGGCAAGGATATTGCTATCCCATTCCATGTTTGGGTTAACTAAAAAATGGATAAAGATCCTGTGCAGATTGAATGCAAATGTTCTTTCTTTGGCCGGAGTAACATGGGATATGTAGCCTGGAGATTGTCAGAATGTAACAAAAGGAAATAGCATGTAGTATCACCTTGTTACGAAGCATCTGATCAGATGTTGCATTAAAAAAGTCACACGAATAAGCGTAGAAATATTTACCTTTTTTCTTCACGTCCTGCAACAGATCATGGTGAAGATTAATTAAAAGGCACAAGCTTTCTTTCACGCAACTTTAACCTGCGATTTGAAGAATTTTAAGCCATAGCTTCTTCATAGTTGAAATGATTGTAGGTAATACTTGGAGTGCGCAGCCTTGCAGAGACTGCTGTTGCGGTATATAGATGACAAAGACGCTAGGCGCTTTCGGAGAAGACGTTGGGCGCTACGAGAGAGGAAGTCAGGCGTAGATAAAAAGAAATTGGTGAAAATACGGAACATGGCTGAAAGTTTCGTAGACACCGAGTGTGATGGAGAACTTTGATTGCAGCGGATTAAATAAAACAAGCTATGAGTGCAAAATCGTTTATCCCACACATAGTGAAATTCTAACCCATCAAATTCCTATCCTTATGCGAATCTTTTCCAACTAAACATAGGAATGAAACTAACATGTGGATGGATCTATTTCCAATCCCACGTCTAATGACACGATCCAAACATGGCCTGAAAGACAAGCGCAGAGCAACATATAATGCTTGGGCATATGGGACATGATTAGAGTTGTTGTACCAAGAGAGAGAAATAATGGTGTGAGGGAGGAGGACGGGCTGAGAGAAAAATAAAAAAAAAGATTAAAAGAGGAGGGAGGGTGTGAAAGATAAGTAAAGTAGGATTAAATGAGGACGGAAGTAGTGGAGAGAGAAAAAATATAGGAGGGAGGAGAGAAGTATTAGGGAGAGAGAAAGGAAAAAATAAGAGGGAGGATGGAGGAAAAGAATGAAAAAAGAAAGATATATTAATAAGAGACGGAACACGAAATTAGTGAGAACACACACAAATACACAGAAAGAGAGCAGGGACGTATTAGCAAGAAATAAAAATAAGAGGAAGGGGAAGAAAATAAGATGGAAGTATTGGAAAGAGAGAGAAAGAAACAAATAGAAGAGATGGAGGAGGGAGAATTGGAAAGAGAAAGGAAAAGGAGGGGATGAGTTGAGAAGTAGTGTGAAGAGAAAGGAAAATGAGAATGATAGTAGTAGGAAGAGGGAGAAAATGGAGAAAGGAAGAGAAAAGGAACGTATATATGAAAGAGTAAATGAAGGAAGGATGTTAAATAGAAGAGGGCAGTAGGATGAGACACATTACAAAGGTAATATTAGAGGTTGAGACAACTCATTAATATATGATATGATACACATAATTTTTTTGCTCCACAAGATGAAACTCCTTCTATTATAAAAATGGTAAGAAACTGTACAATGTAAGGAACATGGAGAAAAAAGAAGAACAATGTCGTTTACTATATAAGCATTCTACAGTTCAATTGAACAAGACTCCAAACATCCTCTTCCTTAGATAGACACTCATGAAGTATCTTCTATTCCTCTCCAACCAAATATGGTGAAGAATCGTGATACAAACTAGGTGCTCTTTTTTTGTTCCTGAGTAGCCAATCACCTGACTAAAATAGAATAGTTCTCATTAAGCCTTCCATTCTGGCTCTCAGTCAAATCTAATCCAAATATGTGCACCCAAATTATATATGCATGGTGTCCTCGTAATCAGCTACAAAGAGAAAGCATCTAGAAGTAATCGAGATGCCAAATCTTTTGAGAATGTCATGAATATAAATTCTATTAGAAAACATTTTCCACTTAGTAATTCTAAAGTTCATCAAAACATTAAACTTCCACAACGAACAAGCCCAATTCACCTACTTAGAGAAATATCTAATGACATTCCAACAATGCCTAATCTTAATAACATTCTGACTATTTAAAAGAATGCAAGTATCATTACTCTTTAAAGTCTTTATGGCTTCTTTAATAAGGAATCCTCCATTTACCAAAGTCAATATATCTTCTTAGATTAACTTTCAAACCACAACGAATCTTTATAATGTTCTTACTATCAAGGCATTGATAAATGAACTTATTACCAGGGATATATGGATCCCTCTAGATTTTAACGTTCTTCCCTGTGCCAAAAATGAAAGAGATGTGAGGTATAATAAGAATTCTACATGAAAGGATTTTTCTCCACATTAGGACACCTTAGGATTACTACTAATAGCCTAGAAAGAATCACCATATATATATTTTTAAATAACTCATTTAACCCATAATGTATCTTTCTTAGAAGCTATATTCTAGGTATTCAAGAACAAACCTGCCTTGTTCAAATCACATACCCTTTGTATACCCAAACCTCCTTCTCTTTTTAGTTTGCAAACATTCTTCCATTAAATAAATTTGATGTTCTAATCAATGCTCACACCTCCCCAAAAAAATATTACATATGCTCTCCACTTCTTTCGTAACACTACAAGGGAGTGGGAAAGTAGTTGACCAACGCATGAAGGGCATTGAGGATAGAAACATGATACACATCATAGCATACATATATCACAAATTCAACTTTTTAAATAACAATATATTCTATCACACTATTTAACACAACATGTATTCATTTGGAACACAAGATTTATAGTTGAATGTACACATTTTATTTGAACAAGACACAAATGTACAAAAAAATAGAAGGGATCATAGAGGTAGTGTGAAGAGAGATATAGAACAATGAGAGATAGAGAGGAGGGAGGTAGGGATGAGAGAGAGAGTAGAGGAGGGAGGTAGTGTTGAGAGATAGATGGATGAGAGAGATAGATAATAGATAGAAAAAGATAAGGAGGGATGCATTGATAAGAGAGAGAAATCACTAGAGATAAGGTTGAGAAAACTAATTAATGTATAACACAAAGCTCATAATAACATACCTGAAACAAAATGTTGATAATATAGTTTAAACAAATAATATTATGTTAATATAAAAAAATATAAAAGTAATCTAGGATCAAAATACACAAACAATAGACATTAGTATGAAAATTAATATGAATGGGCGATTACACTATTTTGTGAGTACATAGCCAAAAGACACTCTAGGAACACATTTCAAAATATAAAATTACACATCATATATATTCAAAAACACATTAGCATATGTGAAAAATAAAAGGAAACCAATAACACAATGTTATTTTTTTATCTTATTATAGTATGAACAAAAATACATTGAATACAATGTTGCGTTTTGTTTTGTTTTGTTTTGTCCATCATGTGTTATTGTTAGTATTGATACGTTAGCTTGTATTTTGTTTTGTCCATCCCATTATTCCCCTCCTCTCTATCCAATTGTATCCTTTTTTCCATCAATGGATAGTACAATTGACAAACTGTAATGGTCCTCAATGAAGCGCCCCAATTTTGAGTCAGGAAAACAAGTACTTCTTGTTTACATGTTTTACAATTTATTCAATTGTACAAAGTTGATAATCTTAGTCACTTCTAACAATTATATAACTTTAGTATCAAACATTTATACTAGTAGTACTTATATATGTACTTTATTTGTAGTTATTACATAATACACCTTCAAATATACATGAATTTTATAAAAAAGTCAGTCTACGATCCGGACCGGACCGGACCGAAGATCGAACTCATCAAAATTTCCGGACCGCGGACCGGACCAAACTCAAAATGGACCGGACTGAATTGAGCAGTCTGGTCTGGTTTTGTGGTCTGGACCATTATTTTCTCACCCCTAGTTGCTTGTTCACATTGTGGCATGTAGGGCTGGAAAAACCTGACCCGACCCGCTCGACCCGACCCGACCCGACCCGACTAAAGCGGGTTCGGGTCTTGATTTTTTCGACCCGATCCGAAATGACCCGAACCCGAAAAACCCGAAATTATTTGCGGGCCGGGTCCGGGTTTGCAATTCTCGACCCGCAAAACCCGCTCGACCCGAAATTATATCTTTGTATGTATATATATTTTTCCATATTCTAGCCATATAAATTTTTAACACATACAAATATAAATTTGTGATAGTTTATATAAGTCTTTTCTTGCAAAACAATAATTAATTAGCAAATTCTGCAGCAATTTCGGGTTTAGCGGGTTTGAATTTTCGGGTTTTTCGGGTTTCTATTTTCGGGTTTGTATTTTCGGGTTTTTCGGGATTGCATATTATATAATATTTTCGGATCCATCGGGTTCATCGGGTCAGACCCGCAAATATGAATTTCGGGTTCGGGTCAAGCAGGTATGACCCGTAATTATTTTCGGGTCGGGTTCGGGTCGAGTATATTTGATCTGACCCGAATTGACCCGAAATAGGACCCGCTCAACCCGAACCCGATTGCCAGCCCTAGTGGCATGGCTAAACATATTTCAGTATGGATGTTGTGTAGTTATTTACTCATGAGGTTTAATAACTTCTTTTTATACATATATTTCGAAAGAGGTACCCGATTTTGTGGAAAAACTTATTATAGGACCAGTTCTATAATAACATGGTAGGATCTAAAAGGAATTCGTTATACAATAAAGAATATGTTTCTCTCTCCTTATTTTTATTAGGGGGTGGGATTTTGAAGAGGAGAGAGGGAGAGATGATGCAATGTGATTGGTGGTCCTATAAAAAAAACTATTGGATCAGTCCTAATAAGTTTTTTGCGGTTTTGCTGTTCTGGACATATCGTTGCTTTAAATGACTCATGAATTACTGCCACAGAGACGCGCACGACCAGGGGTGAGAATAGGAGTATAGGACTGAGAAAGTCGGAGATAGCTGTTAGCTGGGGTTTTGCTGAGCAGTTTTGGCTAGTCATGATTAATCACCTTATACGTCAACAGGTATCACCAGCTTTAAGTCGAGTCTCGGCTTTAAATCGAATCGAATTGACACGTGGCGTTGTTTTCTGATAAATAGCAGCATGCTCCGTGTGTAAAACCAGGAGAAGCAATTAACATCCCCCACCCACCCCGCTCGCTGCGTTTGCGTATGTATCCCCATCGTTTTAAACCCCAGTTCAACTGGTTTTGTCTCTACGCTCGCCTTTTCTGTCTCAACAAACAAAAACCTTGACGACTCAACAAGAAGTTGTTACAGGTGCACGACGGTATATATTGGTACAGCTTTAGCTAAAGGTTTATGCGGTAGCCTACAGCCTCAACTGTCATTACTTCTTGCGACAATCTCCTGACTAGCATTCTCCTACTCCTGTCCCCTGACTATCATTCCAAGTACAATGTCTTTCCCTATCACGTCCACCGGCATGGCTACCTCTAGATACCTGCTCGCTTCTTTCTTCATCTTCTTCCTGTTCCCCAGCTTCCTCCAGCAGTCCAGCTTCTCTGCTGCTCAGCGGGGAGTCACCTGGCTCAATGGCCATGCAACGTTCTATGGAGGAAGCGACGCTTCGGGCACAATGGGTAAGCAAAGCCACGCACCCCACTCTATCTAACTACCTCATATAAGAATCACCGCGATCGAGTTTTATCCCGTTTCAAGTCACTCTCTGTTTCTCGATGCAGGTGGCGCATGCGGCTACGGCAACCTGGTCGCCCAGGGCTACGGCCTGCTTACAGCAGCCCTAAGCACGGCCCTCTTCTCCAACGGCGCGTCCTGCGGCGCCTGCTTCGAGATGCGCTGCAACAGCGACCCGCAGTGGTGCCTTCCCGGTACGATCACCGTCACCGCCACCAACTTCTGCCCACCGAACTTCGCCCAGCCCAGCACCGCCGGCGGGTGGTGCAACCCGCCCCTCCCGCACTTCGACCTCGCCGAGCCGGCCTTCCTCCGCATCGCGCAGTACCGCGCAGGGATCGTCCCTGTCGCGTACCGCCGCGTGCCCTGCGCCAGGACAGGCGGGGTGCGGTTCACCATCAACGGTCAGGCCTATTTCACGCTGGTCCTCGTCACCAACGTCGGAGGGGCCGGGGACGTCAGGGCCGTGTCAGTCAGGGCGGGTGGCGGTGGGTGGATCGCCATGTCAAGAAACTGGGGGCAGAACTGGCAGAGCAACCTTGACATAGCCAGGCAGGCCCTGTCGTTCATGGTCACCACCAGCGACGGTAGGACCACTACCAGCTACAACGTCGCACCGGCCGGATGGCAATTCGGGCAGACATTCCAAGGAACGCAGTTTACTTGAATACTTCCTAGTTACTAGAATTGTATGTCATTTCGTTTGTATCTTATGAATAGAAAGTAAAAGATGATACTAATAATATAGAGCGGAAAAACAATAAGACTGCCTAGTAAGGCTTATTTGTCATAGTTAAAATACAAGTTGAAAAGTATGCTGTTATGTATCTATCAATTATGGTGCTGTTTTGATATTGCTGGAAACCTCCTAGAAAAATTATGGTGCTATGGTGCATTTTCATGTATCGATCAATTATAGTTACAATGATGCCTTGAAGGAAAGTAAAGCACAAATTTGTTTACCTTTCTTGTTTGAGCGATAGAATTTCCAAACTCGTATGCTCATTACAACATTTATCTTATCTCATAATTAAGTCAATATATGTCCCATTTTGGTTATAAATATAGAATTTAGGATCTATTTAAAAATATTAGAAATCAAAAGTTTATGGATTCATTGTTTTAACTGAGATATAGGTCCAATTTTTATAGAAAATAAAAACTCTCATTTTGCATACAATTCAAATTTTAGACCCTTCTGGAATTGGTTTTTTGAAATTCACATTCCTAAATCTAGATTTCAATTGTAACACTGAAACAAGTTGCACATGTTAGTCAATAGTTGCCACTTGAGCCTACTTGTTACACACTATACATTTCTACACTGTGAGGGAAAACTCCAAGCCTATGTTGAGACGGGATTCAAGGCATACCAAAACCTTATACGTGTGTGTCTTTTGCTAATAAATGCAGTGATATGATCAAGCCTGATATGTGAAAATACAAATGTGAAATAAGCCTTAAGTTAGAGTTCTAGTCCCTTTCTTTTTCCGAACTTGAACTAGTAGAATCCTTTCTTAGAAGAATTTTTGTGCTAGTCTGGATCAACTTTATCCATTTTGAAATTGATGTGACATAAGATTCTAAGCGCCTCTTAGAATTCACGACTAGTCAATTTAGATTTTATTGTATCCGTCCCAAAAAAAGTTGTTATTATGTGGCAATTAATTACAGTGATAGGGTGAATTTCTATGTATATGTCAATTATGGCTACAATGATACCTTGAAGGAAATTAAAACACAAGTTTATATGTGTGTTTTTTTCAGAGACTATCAATATTAAAGTTTCCAAACTTGTATACTCACTGAAACATCCATATTGTATGAATTTAAAGACAATATATGCCAAAGTTTTGTTAGAATAAATACAACATATGATTTAAGTTGTAATTATCCGAAACCAAACATTTATGGACTCAATATTTTAGCATATATAGTGACTAGTTGTATATAAAATATAATAAAGTACTGCTCTGTTCCTAGCTCAAAATATTAAGCCATTTCAAATTCACTTTCTTAATCTACATTCTTAAAACTAAAACCCAATTGACACCTCATATGAACAAGTTATACATTCAACAATGGTCGAGCTATACCTTTTATAAAAGTTAGGATGCGTACTAATCTCCAATGGTGACATCTATGCATTAACGTTGAGAAAAATTGCAAACAAAATCTACATAGTGGAGGAAAATCACCTATCTCTATCTGGAATGGGATTGAATCCATAACCAAAATATATATGTGTATATGTTTTGCTAATAAATGCAATGATGTGAAGCTACTTGACATGTGGAAATGCAAATGTGAAACTACACTGAAACTGTGGCATCCAACTTACAAAAACAATATTTACTTAAGCGGAAGCGAATCATTTGTAGCGGATTACTGAAAATCACTAAAAATTAAAACTTTTTGCAAAGAGATCCAACAAAGGAAAACTCTTTCATCAAGGACCAAAGTATAACATTACATCCTGATTTAAAAGTACATAACTTGTATCATCTCTTCTTGAGGATTACAACGTCAGCTGCCCTAGTAATAATATATACAGACATCATAAGAAACCTCGAGGCATCAAGCTAAAATCTCAGACCGATTCATTAAAAACACTAACAATAAACTCCGAGGACCTGAGAGTACAGAGACAACACATAGGACTACTAACTATAACTTTACAGACAGTGTCTCCACCTGAGACATTACTGATGTCCCTGATGCTGCTGTTGATCCTTCTTTGCTATAGGGTTTCTGACTCTTCGTCTGCGTCCACCTAAAAAAATTGGATCCCACGGGGGTGAAACAATTGTAAATTGCCCCAGCGGGAGATATAACTCTTCACCAAATCATTGTTATAGCAGTTTATTATAATAAAACTGAGCAGGAGATCTTATATATTAACATCAGTATTAATCATTGAATGAACAAAGTAACGTAATCTCCTTTTCTAAGGAGAGCATTGCATTTATTCATGATAGAATCATAATTCATCCTTCTTCTTGCAATGAGTATAAAGAGATATGAATAACATCTATCAACTAGAGACGCATAAAAGAAATGTAACTTCAGCCAATGAATTTCCGTATTCAGTCCTTAAGCAAACATGCTATACGGCTGATTACCTTTTACAATCACACTTACGCCCTGAGGAGATGAGGTATACCGCTCATACTACAACCGACCATTGCAAAGTCGAAATCGGTACCATGCAAGGTCAATGGTAGAGCCGACTACCAAGACCTCCCTTGTCTCGGTCAGTACGAGATCAAATGTAGGACATCTTGTGTCTCTGCTAAATAGCTTTCCAGGGTATACTGACAACTTCACTATTAGAGTTACAGTGGCGTGCTGTACTCTCTTCGCGATCGTGAGATTTCTTGTTTATCTCCATCGATCCGACATTAAAATTATTGGGAGATGTGTACTGCATCTGTCCCAATCATCGGGAGATTCATGATACATCATCCCGGTATAAGTAATGAAGGATTGAGAGGTTTAATGTTTACCATTCCTCAATTCCCTCATTAGGACGTCAGGATACATTCGCCCATTGCCCCCACATATTCAAAATATGCATTCTGGGTTTTGCCGCGGAGCACCCGTTTCACCATCCGGCAAGTTCTGACACTGATGGCTATATGACCAGGGCTCTACATGATATGATTTCACTTGATTAATTAAATACATTAGCATATTATTTTAGCACCAGTCAAGTTCTCAAACAGGAATTGTTACGACAATTGCTGCAAAGAAACATGCAATATCTTATAGATAACTACACCAAAACTTATAATGCATTGGAATCTTAATCCCTTATCTCCTTACTTGAAAGTTCACATCTCATAGCAACATCATTATTTTACTTATCAAGTTGGGTATTCATACCCTCAATTCATCACTATCACTGCTACCACTTGTTAGGTAACTATTACCTTCAGGTCCTTAGACCGAGGTATGCATAATACTTGTTACACACGTATATCCCATGGCTCTCAAAGCCTATTAAATGTTTTGCCACCCTTCGCTAGGAAACAACTTACTCATGGAACTCATAAGGTTCATGCACATTTTGTTACTTTTACTAAGCAACAACAACATTAGGCACATAAGGCCATACAACATGTTTATTATGTGAAAGTCATTGCTCATATCTAGCTATGTTCATCATCTCATGATGTCTACATGATTAATAGACATGATAACGGTCATGTAAGTCATTTGTCACATCATATGAAACATTAGTAACACCACCATCCTTGATCAGGATTAGGGTTTGTTGGCTAATTTGACATTAGCATAATCCCTTTTGTTTTGATAATGACAAACATTTCATTCTTGTGGTTTTAACGTGCTATTTGAGTATTTCAGGAACAAGCATATAAGGTGGTGGATAACAAAGACTTGGAAGAAACAATTTGATAAAATTGCTTTATTTTCATGATTGTAATCAAATGTAAATGCTTGTACAAGTATATAATGTACAAGCAATTAGATATCATGTAAATCAAGCGTTTAGATCTTCCCTATCCACTCACAACACTTAGATAGGCCATTCCCCAAGATAGTATCACAATTGCACATTGATACACACACTTAGTAAATGAATACATTGAGTCAGTAATATTCTCGGTCGACAAATCGTCGATCGAGAAAATATCGGTCGACAAATCTTCGACCGAGAAACTCTCGGTCGACAAAATCTTCGATCGAGAATAGACCCTACTAGCCGTTAGACCCAGCAGACAAAGTGGTTGGGAGTTGGAAATGAACGTTGTAAACACATGCTCCAGGAGGTCCCTCGGTCGACAAATCTTCGACCGAGAAGGACTCTCGGTCGACAAATTGTCGATCGAGAAAAGTTTTGTCTGCACTTTTCAGGGTCAATTAACTAGCCGTTGCAAATGCAATTAGTGGACACATAACGGCTAGTTGAGCACTAAGAACCCCCTAGAAAGTGTCTAGAATGTCCTTGAGCACTTGTAGGTCATTCCTATAAATAGGACATGCCTTAGGACACCTAAACTCACCTAAGCTACACATGTGCTACACTTGAGATTGAATACTCATTGGCAATATGTTTTGAGCAATAGAGCAATTCCTACATTGGCTATTCATTCCCATTGCTCCAACTTCATGTCCTATAGGCTAGTATCTCCTATCCACAACACTTACACTTCTACATACATTGGTTAGGAGATCAAAACGCTTGATATAGGAAATCAAGCCTTGAGCTACAAGTGGTATTGTAATTTCTGTTTTCTTTCTTGTTCCTTTGTATCTTTTGTATTCTCCTTGCTACTCCTAGGGTTGGAGGCTGCGGATTGGAGAAGGTTCTTCTCGGAGGAGAAGGTGGACTTCAAGCTACTTCAAGAAGGCTATCGCAACGGGAAGCTACTTCAAGAAGGTTATTGCAACGGGAAGCTACTTCAGGAGGAAGGCTGCTTCAAGGTTGGTGCAATTGCTTCTAGGTGAAGGCTGCTTCAAGGTTGGTGCGATTACTTCGAGGTGAAGGCTGCTTGAAGGGTTTAGGGAGAGAATTGTAATTTTATGTAAAGTCCTTGCGAGGTAATAAAATTAAATTCTTTCCAAATCCCAGTTGGGTAAGCAACCGGGTAGTGGACTGACTGCCTTAGTATTTGCTAAGGTAGGAACCACTCTAAATCCTTGTCCCCTTGTCCAATATTTTTGTGATTGGTTGTTTGAGTTAAATAATTGTTTAAAATTGTTTAAAACTCTATTCACCCCCCCTCTAGTAGTTTTTCAGGGTTATCTATCAATTAGGGCTTTTCATTCCCTTTACCCAAAATTGGGGTTAGGGTTTCCCATCATGCTTTAATTAAGGTTTCATGCTCACATTATTAGTTCAACCCTAATGTATTGCTCCACACCTTTGGGAGTATTTAAAGATATCATAAGTCTTTGCTTATGATCAATATTCTCACCATATATCAATAATGATTATCAATTCAAGGTATGAGTTCATTTCTCATCCTTGTCATGGTATGATTGCATCACACTCATTGATTTGGCTTAGTCCCATTCTCAAGGTTTATTAATCAACATTTATCAAAGTACATTGAGTTCATTACATCTTTATTGTAACAATTATATATATTACACACTCCAGGTGTTTCTTATCCAAGGATATTGGATTAGAGGTTCATCAAGGAATGTCTACCCTAAAATGCTGAATGTGATATCTATCATGTCATAATGTATCACTTTCTTCTCATTTACATCTTACTTAAATAGATCAACTAACCTTGTATTAAGGTATTTCCCTCTTATTAATTTATCCTCAAACTTGTCACTTTCTTCATATGGTGTATATATATTACTCATTGGAATTATCCAACTATCTTTAATGATATGGACTTATCCAATGGTTAGGCATTGTTGATATAGAATAAATCATTATCAACCACTTTAGGTATCTCAACCATAGGATGTTGTTCACTCCATTGTATAATATTGCATACATCACTCCTAAGAGTTTCATATCCTTATCTTTGTAAGATGTATAAGATTGTTACACATACATGAAATTAGATATATAATGATCTAGGTATCATCTTGTCCTTTAGATCCTTATTCATTAGGGTATCGACACTATCATTCATGTATTTCATCAACTTTACCCTTCATAGTTATAACATCCTCATCTTACTTGATTATAAATACCACTTCCTACTTTAGTATATTGGCCATTATACCATCACTATGGTTTCACATATCATTATATGGCAACATCCTAGATTTAAGTCTCACTTCATATCATTCTTTAGGGTTTCCATAATGCTACTCTTAATTAGGGTTTCACATGACATTGCCCTAGATTAAGGTTTCTCATAACATTAATCTTAATTAATGATTCTCATAACATCACTCTCAATTAGGATTTCTCATGGATTCACCGTCAATTAGGGTTTCACATGGAATCACCCTCAATTAGGGTTTCTCCTGGATTCACCCTCAGTTAGGGTTTATATTCAACAATCCACAATTAGGGTTTACTACCTACTCCAAGTAGGAGTGATCGTCAAAGTACCCTGAATTAGGATTTCTCATGTCATTACCATGAATTAAGATCCTACCATCATCATATATTAGGGTTTCACCTATCATTTCCCTCATTTAGGGTTATGGTTCATCAACCTTCATAATTAGGGTTTCATGATCTCACTATCATGTATCATACCCCAATTAGACATACTTCCATAATGATAGTCCACTACATGATTATTATTCACGTAGGAAGTCTTCTCTTTCATCTTCTATAAGATGATATAAGCGTCAACCTTCATAAGGCTAAGTCAACTCAATCTTGAAGAAGAATTGACATCATGAGTTATGTCATTATCACCTTGATTATTAAGGCTTAACTATTTGAAGGGCATTGATCACCCTACCTCATTAAAGGTACCATTATTATAAACACCATTGGTTTACATCATGTAATTGTTCACTTAAACAATTAAACTTCAACCACTTTAAGTGTTCATACAATTTGATTAATTACCTTCCAAATGATCTTGGTTACTTAGACCTCAAACGTTCTTGACCATTCAGACCTCAAACGGTCTTGGTTGAGTACTCAAAACTGTTTAGTAAAGTTGAGGTTGAAACTGTTTGCTAAAGGTAGATTTTGAAACCGCATGAACTCAACCGGTTTGGGATCGTTTGGTCCCAAATGGACTTGAGACCGTTTGGAACCAAATGGTATTGAGACCGTTTGGTCCAAACCTCCTCAAAACCGCATGGACCAATTATGGTCTCAACCACTCAAATTGAATTAGGGTTCTCAATGTTGATTCCTTCAATCATTGTATTCATGTAACCAATCTTCAATTGGTACTATCACCATGAGTTAATTAGGTCACCCTTCAACTAGTTTGACCCTCAATTGACCCTCAATTGATCATCAATTAGGGTTTGAATCAATCGAATTAGGGTTTGGAATCGATGGTCCTTCAATGTTAATCAATGTGAGTCTAGTTGCTTTAAAACTTTTAAACCATCATCCAAATTGAACATGTCCTGACCCCAAACGGTCTTGAGGTCATTTGGATGACCTCCAAACGGTCTTGAGACCGTTTTCCCATATAATCACTCAAATCCAAGTCATCCAATTAGGGTTTGGATCATTGGATTGATCACCAAACCAACATTTGAATGCACTTGAACTTAGTACCTTTAGATATTCGAACTCCTAACCATACTTGTCCCTAGACCTCCAAACGGTCTTGAGTGAGAACCAAACGGTCTTGAGACCGTTTGGGTGACTTCCAAACGGTCTTGAGACCATTTTCCCATCACATCATCATTAACCATGTCATTTTATTCAGCCCTATTTTAGGGCTTAATCTTGTGTCTTTTTGCTCTTCAATCACATCTATACATGTTAGATTGCATGTCATTCCCCCTAATATGCTTATTTGTATAAAATGCACTTATGGACATTATTTGCATGTTTTTCAGGCATTTGGAACACGCTTGATGGGAGAGAGAGAGAGAGAAGGGGCGATCCTAGGGTTCCTCTGCACTTGGAGAGGCCCAAAGTGAAGTTCGATGCTCCCTTGACCTACCCCTAGTTGCCAAAGATCAATTGAAGCAAAGAAGTCCAAGAAAAGCCAAAGATCCAAGTTAAAGTGCTGATCTAGGACCCAGCACGACCGTGGTACCACAGAACGGCCGTGCTAGGTTACTTAGAAATCAATAGGTTCAACATCCAAGTGAAGCAGAGAGCACCACAGCCGTGCAGAGCAGCACGACCGTGCAATGGGTAGACACCACGGCCGTGCTCCGCAAAACGGTCGTGGAACAACAGAGCAAAATTGTGGGCTCTAATCTCCAAAACCACGATATAAACTTAACGGAAGCGATTCGATTAACAGCGGAATATGAAAATCACATGAAATTAAAACTTTTCGAAAACGAGATCTTAAAAACCTGAAACTCCTTTTATAAAAGTAAGATGAACTGTTTACATCTCTGATAAATCACTTCTCGAGTGATTATATATGTCATGATACAAAATATCAAGATTCCAAAATTCTCAGATCAACAAACTCCTAGGACCTGAGTGTACAGAGATGACATAAGACTATTCTGACTACAAGACTAGACCGCAGAGTGTTTCCACCTGGAGTCACGGCTACTCCTAAAATTGCTGCTGTTGCTGTTGTCCACCTGCAGATTGGTTCCTTCGACCTCGACGTCCACCTAAAGGTAGAAATCTATGAGTGAGACAATTTTAAATAATTGTCCCAGTGAGAGTTATAACTCTCCGCCAGAAACTTTGTTAAAAGCAATTAAAGGAAATATCATGAGCAAATAATTTAGGTTACTCACAGCAGGTTTACTAACAAATGCTCATCTTTATTTAAGGAATATGAAGAACATGTATACTAATACTTGAACAGGATAAGCAATATAATATCAATCAATGTTCTTCGTAGTTCAACCTAAGCAGTTATGCTACGCGGTTGATTATGTTTTACAAACATCATTATGCCCTGCGGAGATGAGGTATACCGCTCATGCTCCAACCGATCACTAGTAAGTCGCATCGGTATCATACTAGGTCATCGAAAGAGCCGGATTCTCATGACCTTCAACTACCTCAGTCAGAATGAGGGTAAACATGCAGGACATCTAGTGTCTCTACTACTATAGCTTACCAGGGTATTCTCATACTTCTCTATTAGAGTCACAGTGGCATTATGTACTCTCTTCGCCATCGAAAGATTTCTTGTTTATCTCTAATCGATGCGGTATAGAAGTTTTCCTTGGGAGATTAGTGTTACATCACCCCGGCATAAACACATAGTGAAGGATTGATAGACTAAGATACATCTACATCAATTCCTATACTGGGATGTAAGGTTTTACACATCCATATACCCCACATACTCAAAAGTATGTGCTCCAGGAGTTCCCTTAGGAAAACCTGTTTCACCATCATATAACTTCTAACTATGATGGATCTATGATCAGGGCTTTACATGGTATGATTATACTTGATTACTTAGGTACAATTTAGTATTCATTTATCATCATACAAGTTATCAAACATTAATCATTAACATAGCAGCTATGAAGGAAGAATACTAAATGTAACAAGCCTAACTCTCATCAATTATCATTTCTCAATACTCTCATCACAAGTCATCTCTTAAAGCATGACCTTGATGGTATTCATGGCTCTCACAGCCTATCAATCTCATAAGATGCTATTAACAAGGCATCATGATATATGTCACTATTCATAAAGCTAACAACATGCTTTTAATGAATATAGTATCATCATCCATACCTGGATATGATTATCCTTATATAGGAACCTGCATGATTAAATCAACTGTTAACAATAAATAACTCATTTAAAGAAGTTGTATCTCCCTACTCATACAAGAGCTAGGTTTCCCTGATTTTCATCAATTAGGGTTTACTATTCATAATACATGTCATCACCCTAGAATTAGGGTTTACTATTCACCTATTGGTGAATTGATCTCTTAACATCACTATGTATGAGAAACATCATCATTAAAGTCCTCAGATAAGATTAAGATTCATCAATTATCATATTTAGGGTTTCCATGATCTCATCTGGAGGATCATACTCTAATCATGCACATTCATGTATATTGAAGGTATTTTACTTGAGTTTCCATCATAATTGGTACTTTCTCTCTCCTCTTACTAGTAGATGGTGATTACACCACTCTAGATTTGGTTAGATTAAGTCCTCTTTGATTAACATAGACCAAATCACCACTATTGAGTGATTAGGATTTGGTTAGGACAAAGTATCACTCAATTGAACCTTTCAAGGGCATTTTGGCAATTTACCCATTGACCATCATCATGGGTCAATTAATTAATCATTTGGTCCCTTAACATCTTAGGTTACCATTAGGGTTTAGATTAGATCATCATTGAACCTTTTACACTTTCAAGTGATTAAGTATAATCAACCTTGAAGGTCTCCAATTGGTTTAGGGTTTAACCTTCGATCTTCAACCCATTTGATTCTTAAATGACCTTGAACTCGTTTAACCTAAAACGACCTTGGACCCATTTGAGCCTTAAATGAGTGTGGACCTTCTTGAGCTTAAACGGTTGTGGACCCATTTGAATCCAAACGGGTGTGGACCCATTTGAGTCTAAACGGGTGTGAACCCGTTTGAGTTCAAACGAGTGTGAACCCGTTTGAGGTCAAACGAGTGTGGAATCGTTTGGGATTAAATGAGTGTGGACTCATTTGGACTCAAACGAGTGTGGACTCGTTTGGAATCAAATGAGTGTGGACTCGATTGGACTCAAACGAGTGTGGACCAACTTGGGTTCAAACCGCATGATCATAAAGGTGACACATAGGTTATATTTGAATAGGGTTTCTTATGTTGAAGCCTTTAATTGATCAAGGCCATGTTAACCACTTATAATTTGAGTCAATTAGGATGAGCCTCAATCAATTGGACTCCAATGTGACCCTCAATTGAAAGCCAATTAGGGTTAAGTCTAACTCAATTAGGGTTTCCAGTCGGCTAATCATCAATGTTCAACAACATAATTCAAATCAGAGTTGAACCTATCAATTGACCTCCAATTGGGCCCAAACTTGGCTCAAACGGTCTTGAGGTCGTTTGGATGATCTCCAAACGGTCTTGAGACCGTTTGCCCAAAGTTTGACCAAAATTTAAGTTGATTTGATAAGGGTTGAGTCCTAATTAAATTACAAATCAGCACTTTTCATCAATCTATCAATATCTTGTAATTGGAACCTCAAACCATCACATTTCTTTAACCCTAGACCTTCAAACGGTCTTGGGGTGTCACTAAACGAGTGTGAGGGCGTTTGGATGAACCCCCAAATGGGTTTGAACTCGTTTGGGCCCTTCAACCCAACACTCACCACAATCTATATGAAAAACAGCAAATTTAACCCGATTAGGGTTAGGGTGTTGAAATGCCTTCAAATCTTAATTGGTTAGGAATTAGATCATGATTCTTGGTAGAAATGAAATTCAATATATTATGAACAGGAATCCCAAACGGTAAACGCTTGGTCAACTCGTTCAAATGGGTTGGAACCCGTTTGCCCAAAGATTCAAGTTAATCAGTTTAGAAAAACAGCACTTAATTCAATTCAATTGCCTAATTGATTGGCCTTCAACCTACGATTCCTTTGGATTTAACCCCTCACATTTGGTGGGTCATTAACCTACATAATTGTGAACAGAAATCCCAAACGATCAACGCTTGGTCAACTCCTTCAAACGAGTTGGAACCCGTTTTCCCAAAGATTCAAGTTAATCAGTTTAGAAAAACAGCACTTAATTCAATTCAATTGCCTAATTGATTGGCCTTAAACCTACGATTCCTTTGGAGTTAACCCCTCAAATTTGGTGGGTCATTAACCTACATAATTGTGAACAGAAATCCCAAACGGTCAATGCTTGGTCAACTCCTTCAAATGGGTTGGAACCCGTTTGGCCAAACCGACCTATTGAACCCGTTTGGATTGAAACGAGTGTGAGATCGTTTGACCTATTGGTCCAAGATCGTTTAGTAAAGTTGGATAAGGACCAACATAGGTATTAACGCCCTTTGTCTTCAACCTTGAAACCAAGGTCTGTTCTTCACAAAAAAGCTTGCAAGGGTGCAAAGAAGGATGGGGAAGAAGAAGAACTAACTATTTTTGCACGAATAAAAGTATGCATAACAAGGTAAAAGGTTTAGAATATAAAACCCGCCTTAAGGTCGTTCCTTGAGCTCCAAGCTTCCAAGCTTCAAGTCTTTAATGGTGTTTTGATCTCTACAGGTCGGCCAAGGGTTTTTCTCAAAGGAAAGGTTGGGAAAAGATGGCTAGAACAAGAAAGCTAAGTAAGAAAACTAGCAAACCAACCTTGTAACATGATATCCTCCATGAATTTGAGCAAGGAAATAAGAAAGGAAGTGAAGGAAACGTTCCTTTACAAACAAAGGAAGGGTGTATATATATCTTGGGGTCATTTCCAACATAAGGACAACTAGTTTCTCCTTTTCACAACTTAGTCCTTCCTTTCTTTTAGGCACGCCCCTCCTCTTCTTCTAAGGTAAAACTCCTTCTAAAACTAAGAACTAAAGGCAAGGAAGGTCAACTTATCACTAAGGTACATATGTACATAAGGGTCTCCTTACTTACATCTTGATGATTTAATTACAAAGGTGTTCCTCATTACATGATTATTTAAAGGAAGTGCCCCCTTCATCATTATTAGTTCAAATGATGTCAAAAGTCATAAAAGATGTTCAAGATGGTGTATTTTATAAGTTGCACCCCACATTTGGGTAAATTGCACTTTAATCCAAATTAGGGTTTTTAAGCACAAGGATCATTCCACAAGCTGTATCTTGATGCCCAAGCTTGGGAAATCCATCTTACCTCATCATATTTACTCATATGATGTCTCATCATCAGAGGAACATCTTAACTTGTGAAATTTGTATGTTAACCCCTTAACTGGGTAATTTGCACAAGGTCCATGTATTACAAAACAATATTACAACATTATTCAAAAGGGACAGAAAAAGGAATATATGTTCCTTAGGAACTTAATTACATGCCAAAAGATAATCACAAGGATTTTATTACACATTTAGGCAAAACACCTAGGGTTAGTTCATAACCCAGGTCAGGGATGTTACAAATTATCCACCCCTTACAAGGGTTTCATCCCCGAAATCGATAAAACGTATTAAGAGAAAAGAGCAGGGTATTTCCTTCTCATCTCATCCTCTAGTTCACAAGTGGCTTCTTCAACACCACGGTGGTTCCAGAGGACTTTCACAAGACTTATATCTTTCTTCTTTAGCTTTTTAATTCTATTATCAAGGATCGACACTGGTCCTTCCTCATAAGATATATCATCATTCAATTCTACCTCCATAGGTTGTAGAACTGACTCAGTATCAGGGTGACATTTCCTTAGCATAGAAATGTGAAACACAGGGTGTAACCTTTGTATCTTTGGTGGAAGCTCTAGTTTATAGGCCACTTTTCCAATTCGTTCAATGATTGGATAAGGCCCCATAAATCTAGGAGCTAACTTCCCTTTCCTTCCAAAACGAAGGACTCCTTTCCAAGGCGAGACTTTGAGATACACTCTGTCTCCAACCTGGAACTCTAAAGGTCTACGACGCTTGTCAGCATAAGATTTCTACCTATCCTGTGCAGTCTTAATATGTTGTTGTATTACCTTAATCTTTTCTGTAGTTTGCTGCACAAGATCAGGTCCTAACAACTGATGCTCACCAGTCTCATACCAACACAAGGGTGATCTACAACGTCTGCCATACAAGGCTTCATAAGGTGCCATATCAATACTATGCTGATAGCTATTGTTATAGGCAAACTCTATCAAGCTTAGGTGTAGATCCCAACTTCTGGTAAACTGGAGAACACATGCTCTCAACAGGTCTTCCAAGGTCTGTATGGTTCTTTCCGACTGTCCATCAGTCTGTGGATGAAAGGCTGTACTAAACCTTAACTGGGTGCCTAGTGCCTTATGAAGCTGCTCCCAAAAACGAATTGTGAACTGAGGGCCTCTGTCAGAAACTATGGTGACAAGAACTCCGTGCAAACACACTATCTCTTGAACATATAACTGGGATAACCTTTCAGCAGAATAGGTTGTTTTGACAGGTAAGAAATGTGCTGTCTTAGTCAACCTATCAACAATTACCCAAATGGAATCATGTCCTTTGTTTGTTCTAGGTAGACCAACAACAAAGTCCATGGTTACATGATCCCACTTCCACTGTGGTATGGGTAAAGGTTGCATTGTTCCTGCATGCTTCTGGTGTTCAGCTTTAACTTGCTGACACACTGGACACCTTAGAACAAGCTCAACTACGTCCTTCTTCATCCCAGGCCACCAATACATATCTTTCAAGTTTCGATACATCTTGGTGCTTCCTGGATGCATAACATACATTGAAGAATGAGCTTCTTCCAGGACTAACTTCCTCAGGTTATCTACATCTGGTACTACCATCCTCCCATGATAGCATACCACTTGATCATCTGATTCATGAAAACCTTCTCACTTCTCATCACCATACTCAGATCTGATCTGCTGAACTGCAACATCAACTTGTTGTGCCTCCTTAATCTGCTCTCTTAGGGTGGGTTTGATATGCATCTCAGCCAACAACCCGACAATCCATGACACCTTCATCTGTACATTGTCTTGCCTTAAGGAGATAAGCATATCTCTCCTAGGGCATAATAAAGAGTTTAATTATGCCATATCAGAGGATGATGTTACTGATTTCCTATCAAGGCATCTGCAACTACATTGGCCTTTCCTGGATGGTAATCTATTGTGCAATCATAATCCTTGATTAACTCCATCCAGCGACGTTGTCTCATGTTAAGCTCATGCTGAGAGAAGATATACTTAAGGTTTCTGTGATCTGTGAAAATCTGGAATGTCTCTCCGTAGAGATAATGTCTCCAGATTTTCAAGGCATGAACCACATCAGCTAACTCTAAATCGTGTGTCAAATAATTCTCTTCATGTTTCTTAAGCTGTCGGGAAGCAAAAGAAATCACTTGTTTATCCTGCATCAACACACACCTGAGTCCATTCTTGGAGCATCACAAAAAATTATGTATCCTTTGCCTTGCTCAGGTAGCACAAGCACATGTGCACTTGTCAACCTCTCCTTCAGCAACTGAAAAGACTGTTGACACTTATCACTCCAGGTAAAAGGAACATCTTTCCGGGTTAACTTGGTTAAGGGTAAAGCTATAGAACTGAAATTCTTAATAAACCTTCGATAATAACCAGCTAATCCCAAGAAACTTCGAATCTCCATTGGTGTCTTTGGTTGTTCCCATTGTATAACAGATTCTACCTTTGTAGGGTCAACACGAATACCCGAGGCAGATATCACATGTCCAAGAAAAGATACTTCCGGCAACCAGAACTCACACTTGCTAAACTTAGCATATAGCTTATGGTTTCTTAGCAGAGTTAGAGCCTGTCGGAGATGCTGTTCATGCTGCTGAGCATCCTTACTATAAATTAGAATGTCATCTATGAAGACGACAACACACTGATCAAGGAAAGGTCGAAAAACTCTATTCATGAGTTCCATGAATGCAGCCGGTGCATTAGTTAGTCCAAACGACATAACTGTGAACTCATAGTGACCATATCGTGTCCTAAAGGCAGACTTGGATATGTCACTGTCCTTAATGCAGAGTTGATGATATCCAGATCTCAAATCTACCTTTGAGAAGACTGTTGCACCATGCAACTGGTCAAAAAGATCATCAATCCTCGGCAAAGGGTACTTATTCTTTATTGTTATTTTATTTAATTGTTTGTAATCAATGCACAACCGCATTGACCCGTCTTTCTTTTTAACAAACAAAACTGGAGCAGCCCAAGGTGAAGTGCTTGGTCTGATAAAACCTTTCTCAAGCAACTCTTGAAGTTGTTTCTTGAGTTCTGCCATCTCAGCAGGCGCCATCCTATACGGGGTTTGGGCTATAGGTTGTGTATCTGGGATCAAATTGATTTCAAAATCAATTTCCCGAGGCGGTGGCACACCTGGAAGTTCTTTAGGAAATACATCTTCAAATTCCCTGACTACAGGAACTTCAGCAGGGTTAGGACTCTCCACGGTAGTATCTACCACATGGGCCAAGAATGCATAACATCCTTGTCTCATCAACTTATCAGCAACCATTGCTGACACAAGATAGGTGGGTAGAATCTTTCTCTCTCCTTGAAAGATCCATGTGTTGCTTTCATCAGCAAACACAGCCTTCTTGGATTCACAATCCAAGACAACCCTATACTTTTCCAAGGTATCCATCCCAAGAATTATATCAAATCCTTGCATATCAAGTGGTATAAGATCCACTTGAATGCGATGATCAGAAAAGAAGAGGATGCAGGGAGAGCATACCTCTTGCAAAACAGAAGATCCTCTCAACGGAGTTCCAAGCAACAAGCTATCTGCCCTAAGTCTAACTGTTATATTGCAGTTACGAATCACTCTTCGAGTGACAAAGGAGTGCGTAGCACCCGGGTCAATTAAAACAGATACCACACAGGATTTAGACATATCAGAATATAAGAGTTCCATCTGACCTGCCACAACCTGTGGATTGACCACTGCTTCTGGTGGGTTCATAGCATAGAACCTCGCTGTCGCCTGAGGTTGAGTTGGTGCTGACGATCCAGCCTGAGACGCTTGCCCACATCCTCTAACTACTCCTTGAGACTGCCTTCTCTGTGATCCTTGTTGATTCTGCCTCTGAGGCTGTGTCACACTGAAAGGCCTAGACCTGTAGTCCTTCATCAAGTGTCCCACCTTCCCACAGTTGTAGCATCTTCTTTCCAGTTGTTGTGGTCTGGGTGGTCCTGTGACTGACATTGACGCTAAACTGCGAGTCTCTTGTAGTGGTAAACCTTGTCCTCTACCTCTACATGGGGACCAGTGAGTCTGAAAACTCGATCTGGGTGGTGGAGGTGTAGGTGCAGAGAATCTAGGCTTCTTAAAGTCTCTAGATGAAGATCCCTGGAACTGCGGATATCTCTTTTGGGTTTGTCTTTTCTCGACTATGGATCTTTCTATCCTTCAAACTGATTCAACAAAGGTAGAGAATCTCTCCCGGTTTTCTAGTCCAGACACGGGAGTAGTCATGTCGGCATTCAAACCCTTCTCAAACCTCCTAATCCTTTCTTCATCTGTGGTAGCCATATGCGGATAGAATCTCAACAACTCCATGAACTTAGCCTCATACTCACTAATGTTCATCATACCCTGTCTCAATCTCTCAAACTGAGAGATCTTCTCATCCAGGAAGGTCTTTGGAAAATATCTACGGACAAATTCCCGACGAAAGTCTTCCCACGATATCTCTATTCCAGGCCTCTTCTGCTCTTCCATGGTCCACCAGTGACCAGCACTACCTTTGAGAAGATAGACAACATGTACAACCTTCTCACCTTCGGGGATGTTGAGGATTCTAAAAGCTTTCTCCAACTTGGTTAACCATAGATCGACATATGCAAGATCAGCTGTACCAAAGTATTTGGTTGCCCCTACACGACGAAGTCGCTCGAACGTCTTACCGATACCTTGTCCTTCAGGCTAGGCAGGTGCCCTAGGTGCAGGCATGGGCATCCTGTCAGTGATATGTGTCATGGTAGTCATAAACTGCCCAAACAAAGTTTGAATAGCTGGGTTTCCCATGTTAGCTGGGTCAAACCGAGGTGGCTCCACGGGTGGCTCAGGTGCAGGTTGCTCTATTGCTAGGTTCCTTGCACCTTCTCAAGGCGCAATAACACTACTTTCGGCCTCGTACTCCTCCTTTGGTCCATACATCCTTAATTATCTTCTTCTCCTGAGGAGCAGAAGACTCTATTAGATAAGAAAGAAGTACTAAGGATAGACTTGACATTCTAAGTCCTATGTCTCTGTAGACTCAGCGAACCTAGAGCTCTGATACCACTAATTGTGGGATCTGATCTCCAAAACCACGATATAAACTTAGCGGAAGCGATTCGATTAACAGCGGAATACGAAAATCATGTGAAATTAAAACTTTTCGAAAATGAGATCTTCAAAACCTGAAACTCCTTTTATAAAAGTAAGATGAACTGTTTACATCTCTGATAAATCACTTGTTGAGTGATTATATACGTCATGATACAAAATCTCAAGATTCCAAAATTCTCAGATCAACAAACTCCTAGGACCTGAGTGCACAGAGACGACATAAGACTATTATGACTACAAGACTAGACCGCACAGTGTTTCCACCTGGAGTCACGGCTGCTCCTGAAATTGCTGCTGTTGCTGTTGTCCACCTGCAGATTGGTTCCTTCGACCTCGACGTCCACCTAAAGGTAGAAATCTACGAGGTGAGACAATTTTAAATAATTGTCCCAGCGAGAGTTATAACTCTCCGCCAGAAACTTTGTTAAAAGCAATTAAAGGAAATATCATGAGCAAATAATTTAGGTTACTCACAGCAGGTTTACTAACAAATGCTCATCTTTATTTAAGGAATATGAAGAACATGTATACTAATACTTGAACAGGATAAGCAATATAATATCAATCAATGTTCTTCGTAGTTCAACCTAAGCAGTTATGCTATGCGGTTGATTATGTTGTACAAACATCATTATGCCCTGCGGAGATGAGGTATACCGCTCATGCTCCAACCGATCACTAGTAAGTCGCATCGGTATCATACTAGGTCATCGAAAGAGCCGGATTCTCATGACCTTCAACTACCTCAGTCAGAATGAGGGTAAACATGCAGGACATCTAGTGTCTCTACTACTATATCTTACCAGGGTATTCTGGTACTTCGCTATTAGAGTCACAGTGGCATTCTGTACTCTCTTTGCCATCGAAAGATTTCTTGTTTATCTCTAATCGATGCGGTATAGAAGTTTTCCTCGGGAGATTAGTGTTACATCACCCCGACATAAACACATAGTGAAGGATTGATAGACTAAGATACATCTACATCAATTCCTACACTAGGATGTAAGGTTTTACACATCCATATACCCCACATACTTAAAAGTATGTGCTCCAGGAGTTCCCTTAGGAAAACCTATTTCACCATCATATAACTTCTGACTATGATGGATCTATGATCAGGGCTTTACATGGTATGATTATACTTGATTAGTTAGGTACAATTTAGTATTCATTTATCATCATACAAGTTCTCAAACATTAATCATTAACATAGCATCTATGAAGGAAGAATACTAAATGTAACAAGCCTAACTCTCATCAATTATCATTTCTCAATACTCTCATCACAAGTAATCTCTTAAAGCATGACCTTGATGGTATTCATGGCTCTCACAGCCTATCAATCTCATAAGATGCTATTAACAAGGCATCATGATATATGTCACTATTCATAAAGCTAACAACATGCTTTTAATGAATATAGTATCATCATCCATACCTGGATATGATCATCCTCATATAGGAACCTGCATGATTAAATCAACTGATAACAATAAATAACTCATTTAAAGAAGTTGTATCTCCCTACTCATACAAGAGCTAGGTTTCCCTGATTTTCATCAATTAGGGTTTACTATTCATAATACATGTCATCACCCTAGAATTAAGGTTTACTATTCACATATTGGTGAATTGATCTCTTAACATCACTATGTATGAGAAACATCATCATTAAAGTCCTCAGATTAGATTAAGATTCATCAATTATCATATTTAGGGTTTCCATGATCTCATCTGGAGGATCATACTCTAATCATGCACATTCATGTATATTGAAGGTATTTTACTTGAGTTTCCATCATAATTGGTACTTTCTCTCTCCTCTTACTAGTAGATGGTGATTACACCACTCTATATTTGGTTAGATTAAGTCCTCTTTGATTAACATAGACCAAATCACCACTATTGAGTGATTAGGATTTGGTTAGGACAAAGTATCACTCAATTGAACCTTTCAAGGGCATTTTGGTAATTTACCCATTGACCATCATCATGGGTCAATTCATTAATCATTTGGTCCCTTAACATCTTAGGTTACCATTAGGGTTTAGATTAGAACATCATTGAACCTTTTACACTTTCAAGTGATTAAGTATAATCAACCTTGAAGGTCTCCAATTGGTTTAGGGTTTAACCTTAGATCTTCAACCCATTTGATTCTTAAATGACCTTGAACTTGTTTAACCTCAAACGACCTTGGACCCATTTGAGCCTTAAACGAGTGTGGACCTTCTTGAGCTTAAACGGTTGTGGACCCATTTGAATCCAAATGAGTGTGGACCCATTTGAGTCTAAACAGGTGTGAACCCGTTTGAGTTCAAACGAGTGTGAACCCGTTTGTGGTCAAACGAGTGTGGACTCGTTTGGGCTTAAACGAGTGTGGACTCGTTTGGACTCAAACGAGTGTGGACTCATTTGGACTCAAACGAGTGTGGACTCGTTTGGACTCAAACGAGTGTGGACCAACTTGGGTTCAAACCGCATGATCATAAAGGTGACACATAGGTTATATTTGAATAGGGTTTCTTATGTTGAAGCCTTTAATTGATCAAGGCCATGTTAACAACTTATAATTTGAGTCAATTAGGATGAGCCTCAATCAATTGGACTCCAATGTGACCCTCAATTGAAAGCCAATTAGGGTTAAGTCTAACTCAATTAGGGTTTCCAATCGGCTAATCATCAATGTTCAACAACATAATTCAAATCAGAGTTGAACCTATCAATTGACCTCCAATTGGGCCCAAACTTGGCTCAAACGGTCTTGAGGTCGTTTGGACGATCTCCAAATGGTCTTGAGACCGTTTGCCCAAAGTTTGACCAAAAATTAAGTTGATTTGATAAGGGTTGAGTCCTAATTAAATTACAAATCAGCACTTTTCATCAATCTATCAATATCTTGTAATTGGACCCTCAAACCATCACATTTATTTAACCCTAGACCTTCAAACGGTCTTGGGGTGTCACTAAACGAGTGTGAGGTCGTTTGGATGAACCCCAAACGGGTTTGAACTCGTTTGGGCCCTTCAACCCAACACTCACCACAATCTATATGAAAAACAGCAAATTTAACCCGATTAGGGTTAGGGTGTTGAAGTGCCTTCAACTCTTAATTGGTTAGGAATTAGATCATGATTCTTGGTATAAATGAAATTCAATATATTATGAACAGGAATCCCAAACGGTCAACGCTTGGTCAACTCCTTCAAATGGGTTGGAACCCGTTTGCCCAAAGATTCAAGTTAATCAGTTTAGAAAAACAGCACTTAATTCAATTCAATTGCCTAATTGATTGGCCTTCAACCTACGATTCCTTTGGAGTTAACCCCTCAAATTTGGTGGGTCATTAACCTATATAATTGTGAACAGAAATCCCAAACGGTAAATGCTTGGTCAACTCCTTCAAACGGGTTGGAACCCGTTTGCCCAAAGATTCAAGTTAATCAGTTTAGAAAAACAGCACTTAATTCAATTCAATTGCCTAATTGATTGGCCTTAAACCTACGATTCCTTTGAAGTTAACCCCTCAAATTTGGTGGGTCATTAACCTACATAATTTTGAACAGAAATACCAAACAGTAAATGCTTGGTCAACTCCTTCAAATGGGTTGGAACCCGTTTGTCCAAACCGACCTATTGAACCCGTTTGGATTGAAACGAGTGTGAGATCGTTTGACCTATTGGTCCAAGATCGTTTAGTAAAGTTGGATAAGGAACAACATAGGTATTAACGCCCTTTGTCTTCAAACTTGAAACCAAGGTCTGTTCTTCATGAAAAAGCTTGCAAGGGTGCAAAGAAGGATGGGGAAGAAGAAGAACTAACTATTTTTGCACGAATAAAAGTATGCATAACAAGGTAAAAGGTTTAGAATTATAAAACCCGCCTTAAGGTCGTTCCTTGAGCTCCAAGCTTCCAAGATTCAAGTATTTAATGGTGTCTTGAGATCCACAGGTCGGCCAAGGGTTTTTCTCCAAGGAAAGGTTGGGAAAAGATGGCTAGAACGAGAAAGCCAAGTAAGAAAACTAGCAAACCAACCTTGTAACATGATATCCTCCATGAATTTGAGCAAGATGATGATCAAAGATTACCTAGAACTACTTGGCCGTTCTACTCTTCTCCATAGCTCTGTCCTAAGTCGGTCTAAGCAAGGAAATAAGAAAGGAAGTGAAGGAAACGTTCCTTTACAAACAAAGGAAGGGTGTATATATATCTTGGGGTCATTTCCAACATAAGGACAACTAGTTTCTCCTTTTCACAACTTAGTCCTTCCTTTCTTTTAGGCACGTCCCTCCTCTTATTCTTAGGTAAAACTCCTTCTAAAACTAAGAACTAAAGGCAAGGAAGGTCAACTTATCACTAAGGTACATATGTACATAAGGGTCTCCTTACATCTTGATGATTTAATTACAAAGGTGTTCCTCATTACATGATTATTTAAAGGAAGTGCCCCCTTCATCATTATTAGTTTAAATGATGTCAAAAGTCATAAAAGATGTTCAAGATGGTGTATTTTATAAGTTGCACCCCACATTTGGGTAAATTGCACTTTAATCCAAATTAGAGTTTTTAAGCACAAGGATCATTCCACAAGCTGTATCTTGATGCCCAAGCTTGGGAAATCCATCTTACCTCATCATATTTACTCATATGATGTCTCATCATCAGAGGAACATCTTAACTTGTGAAATTTGTAAGTTAACCCCTTAACTGGGTAATTTGCACAAGGTCCATGTATTACAAAACAGTATTACAACATTATTCAAAAGGGACAGAAAAAGGAATATATGTTCCTTAGGAACTTAATTACATGCCAAAAGATAATCACAAGGATTTTATTACACATTTAGGCAAAACACCTAGGGTTAGTTCATAACCCAGGTCATGGATGTTACAAATTATCCACCCCTTACAAGGATTTCATCCCCGAAATCGATAAAACGTATTAAGAGAAAAGAGCAGGGTATTTCCTTCTCATCTCGTCCTCTAGTTCCCAAGTGGATTCTTCAAAACCACGGTGGTTCCAGAGGACTTTCACAAGACTTATATCTTTCTTCTTTAGCTTTTTAATTCTGTTATCAAGGATCGACACTGGTCCTTCCTCATAAGATATATCATCATTCAATTCTACCTCCATAGGTTGTAGAATTGACTCAGTATCAGGGTGACATTTCCTTAGCATAGAAATGTGAAACACAGGGTGTAACCTTTGTATCTCTGGTGGCAGCTCTAGTTTATAGGCCACTTTTCCAATTCGTTCAATGATTGGATAAGGCCCCATAAATCTAGGAGCTAACTTCCCTTTCCTTCCAAAATGAAGGACTGCTTTCCAAGGCGAGACTTTGAGATACACTCTGTCTCCAACCTGGAACTCTAAAGGTCTACGACGCTTGTCAGCATAAGATTTCTGCCTATCCAGTGCAATCTTAATCTGTTGTTGTATTACCTTAATCTTTTCTGTAGTTTGCTGCACAAGATCAGGTCCTAACAACTGATGCTCACCAGTCTCATACCAACACAAGGGTGATCTACAACGTCTGCCATACAAGGCTTCATAAGGTGCCATATCAATACTATGCTGATAGCTATTGTTATAGGCAAACTCTATCAAGCTTAGGTGTAGATCCCAACTTCCGGTAAACTGGAGAACACATGCTCTCAACAGGTCTTCCAAGGTCTGTATGGTTCTTTCTGACTGTCCATCAGTCTGTGGATGAAAGGCTGTACTAAACCTTAACTGGGTGCCTAGTGCCTTATGAAGCTGCTCCCAAAAATGACTTGTGAACTGAGGGCCTCTGTCAGAAACTATGGTGACAGGAACTCCGTGCAAATGCACTATCTCTTGAACATATAACTGGGATAACCTTTCAGCAGAATAGGTTGTTTTGACACGTAAGAAATGTGCTGTCTTAGTCAACCTATCAACAATTACCCAAATGGAATCATGTCCTTTGTTTGTTCTAGGTAGACCAACAACAAAGTCCATGGTTACATGATCCCACTTCCACTGTGGTATGGGTAAAGGTTGCATTGTTCCTGCAGGCTTCTGGTGTTCATCTTTAACTTGCTGACACACTGGACACCTTAGAACAAGCTCAGCTACGTCCTTCTTCATCCCAGGCCACCAATACATATCTTTCATTTTTCGATACATCTTGGTGCTTCCTGGATGCATAGCATACATTGAAGAATGAGCTTCTTCCAGGACTAACTTCCTCAGGTTATCTACATCTGGTACTACCATCCTCCCATGATAGCATACCACTTGATCATCTGATTCATGAAAACCTTCTTGCTTCTCATCACCATACTCAGATCTGATCTGCTGAACTGCAACATCAACTTGCTGTGCCTCCTTAATCTTCTCTCTTAGGGTGGGTTTGATATGCATCTCAGCCAACAACCCGACAATCCATGACACCTTCATATGTACATTGTCTTGCCTTAAGGAGATAATCATATCTCTCCTAGGGCATACTAAAGAGTTTAATTGTGCCCTATCAGAGGATGATGTTACTGATTTCCTACTCAAGGCATCTGCAACTACATTGGCCTTTCCTGGATGGTAATCTATTGTGCAATCATAATCCTTGATTAACTCCATCCAGCGACGTTGTCTCATGTTAAGCTCATGCTGAGAGAAGATATACTTAAGGTTTCTGTGATCTGTGAAAATCTGGAATGTCTCTCCATAGAGATAATGTCTCCAGATTTTCAAGGCATGAACCACAGCAGCTAACTCTAAATCGTGTGTCAGATAATTCTCTTCATGTTTCTTAAGCTGTCGGGAAGCAAAAGAAATCACTTGTTTATCCTGCATCAACACACACCTGAGTCCATTCTTGGAGCATCACAGAAAATTATGTATCCTTTGCCTTGCTCAGGTAGCACAAGCACAGGTGCACTTGTAAACCTCTCCTTCAGCAACTGAAAAGACTGTTGACACCCAGACCAAAACCAGAGTTAAAAGTGTTACCCGAGGGCCTGAAGTACGAATTCTTAGATGAAGAGCACAGAAACCCCGTCATCGTGAACGCCGATCTTTTGAGCAGCCAACTAGACCGAATCCTTGAAGAGCTAAGACTCCATATGGGGGCTATAGGATACTTAGTGGATGATATCAGAGGCCTTAGGCCCGCCTTGTGCATGCATCACATCAACCTAGAGGAATCTGCCAAGCCCCTGGCCCAACCCCAGAGGAAGCTGAACCAGATGCTCAAGGAGGTCGTCAAGAAAGAGGTAATAAAGCTTAGGGATGCGGGGATCATTTACCCAATCAACGACAACAATTGGGTAAGTCCAATCCACGTAGTACCCAAAAAGGGCGGGATGACGGTGGTCAGGGGTGAGAAGGGTGACGAGGTGGCGGTAAGGACCGTCACCGGTTGGAGGATGTGCATTGATTACCGAAAGCTTAATCAGGCTACAAAGAAGGATCATTTTCCGCTACCTTTTATTGACCAAGTTCTTGAAAGGTTAGCGCATCACGATTTCTTTTGTTTTCTTGATGGCTTTTCAGGTTTTTACCAGGTACCCATCTTACCCGACGATCAAGAGAAAACAACGTTCACCTGCCTTTACGACACTTATGCCTTCCGAAGGATGCCCTTCGGACTCTGCAACACCCCCGCCACCTTTCAATGATGCATGATATCAATGTTCTCAGATTTTCTGGAGGACATCGTAGAAGTTTTCATGGACGATTTCTCTATCTATGGAAAAGACTTCGATAGTTGCCTGAGGAATCTGTCATTGGTCCTTCAAAGGTGCGAGGAGAAAAGCCTAGTTCTGAACTGGGAGAAGTGCCATTTCATGGTACGAGAGGGCATCGTCCTCGGGCATAAAATCTCGAAGCGTGGGATCGAGGTGGATGCAAGCAAGGTTGAGGCAATATCCAAGCTTCCTCCACCAAGATCCGTGACGGGGGTGCGAAGCTTCCTCGGACACGCGGGATATTACTAAAGATTCATAAAGGACTTCTCAAAGATCTCCAAATCACTGTCCAATCTTCTGGTAAAAGATGCTGAATTTGTTTTCTCTAATGATTGTCTAAGTGCTTTTCAGGCCTTAAAAGACGCTTTAACCTCACCACCAATCCTTCAAGCACCTGAATGGGGTTTACCTTTCGAGCTAATGTGCGACGCTAGCGACTACGCGGTTGGGGCAGTCCTGGGGCAAAAGAAAGATAGTTTGAAGCGCTTCTGCGCAAGTATGGAGTGAAGCACAAGATCGCTACACCCTACCATCCCCAGACATCAGGACAGGTAGAGGTTTCCAACAGACAAATCAAGCAGATCTTGGAGAAAACTGTCAGCCGAACAAGGAAAGATTGGTCCATGAAACTAGACGATGCACTATGGGCATACCACACCGCTTACAAAACACCTATTGGAACCACCCCTACCGTCTGATCTATGGAAAATCCTGCCACTTGCCGTTGGAATTGGAACATAAGGCCCTTTGGGCCATCAAGTTCCTAAATATGGACCTCGACAAAGCTGGAGAAAAGAGGTTTTTGCAGCTTCAAGAGCTCGAAGAGCTGAGAATGAACGCCTACGAAAATGCAAAAATCTACAAACAGAGGATCAAGCTGTGGCATGATGCCCATCTCAGGAGAAAAGATGTAAGTGAAGGAGATAAGGTCTTGTTATTCAAGTCCTCTATTCATCTTTTCCATGGGAAGTTGCAAATAAGGTGGTCGGGACCGTTCACAGTGTCAAAAGATATATCCATCAGGGATGATGGAGCTCTACGACAAAGATGATCCGAGTAAGGCCTTTAAGGTAAACGGGCACAGGGTGAAAAGGTTCTACGAAGACGAGGCGTTTATCAAGAGGACAGAGACCAGTCTGCAAGACATGGGTACAATTGAGGGATGAACATGATGATCCTACACCGCTTGAGCTGGCGACGCAAACCCCAACGCTACTTGGGAGGCAGCCCGAGTTCTTCTTTCTTTCTTTCTTAGAATAGGTTGCATTTTTCTTATAAACAGCAAAAACAAACTTTATGAATTGTAATAAGGCCCGAGTCAGAGCATGCGCCGAGCGTGCCGACTCTTCTGTTTTACGGGTCATCGCTTAATTTTCCGAAGCTTTGACGAGCATTTCTGTCTGAGGGTGATGGGTTCTGCCCTGACCTATGATGTTTTGCCCGTAAAATGCTTTTTCCCGCTTTGCTTTAAGTTTTAGGCCGTGTCGGGCAGCCACTCAACTGGCGCACAGACTCACTCGTATCGGCCAGAGTTTCTTGGGCACCGCGAGTGCCGCGACGGTTAGCATCCTCGAGTGACATCCGTTTCATGCGAGGAGTAAATGCCCTTCACTTTGGCCGATGGAACCGTCGTCTCGGGGATGACATGTTTTAACCGGTCGACGTGTGCACCCTGATCTGACCGATTTGCCCCCAGCTGAACTCGGTATAAATACGAAGGGGGGGGCATCGTGTCGGGGTACCTCACTTGTTCACTTTTCAGCCACCTGGAACACATGCAGTGACCCATCTTTTGCTCGTGTGTCGGCCATCTCGCCTTCACTCTAGTATCGGGCGATGTCTCCTATGAGCAAGGGTATAGCCTGACACACCTCTTACCCGACACATTTTCTATTACCCGACACGAGTCTTGTATCGTGTGCTTGGTATCGGTCGACTTGTTATTTTCTTATTGCCTGACATGCTTATCGCCCGACATAGATATAGACTGACACGTCTATCGACCGATAACCTTATCGCCCAACACAGGTTTCTTTAGCGCACGCTGCTGATCAGGTTTATGTGCCTTACAGGATTGTATCGCCCGAAGCAGTAAGCGCTACATATGACCTTGTCGCCCGATACACCAGTGTCGGGTGGCGAGTCGTATCATGCAGCATTCCTCGTATCGCCCAATTTTGCATCGACTCGAGTTTCTTTTAGTGGACGATACCTGGATTTCTGAAATAAGTCTTGTTTTTCTTTTATCGAGCGACACGTTCTCTTTCAAGGCGTCCTGTCGGGCAGTTGCCCTGCGCGACAGACATATCGCCTGATCCCATCTCGCCCAAGCTTTAATAAAGTTTTTCTCTTTATCTTTATCTGCCTAACGTATAAATAAATTTTGATTTTAAACAGCAGATATGGCTCATACGGAGCAAACCACCAGCCGCGCCAACAACGGCGCGGAGATCAGCAACGACTGTCGGGCAGAAACGGCAACAACAATGAAAGGGGAGATTTTTCTTGATTTGGTAGCTCCAAGAGAGAGTCACCTAGTTATCAACCTGTCCCTGTGGTGGTTTATGACCATCTCCAAGGGCAGCAAGAGTGCAGCAACCAAGGCCTCCGAACAAGTTCAAGGCGCCCCGGTTCCGTCCTCTTAAGGGAGAGGGGCCACCCTGACTACAAACTCCAGGGAACTGAATGAGGGACTGATGATCAGTCCTTTCGTGCATGTTCACAATGGAGATGTGGAGAAAAGGTGGGCCAGAAGTGAATTTTGAGGGTTACGCTCAAGCTCAACCGCTACATCGCCGAGCGAACCCACTATACAACCTCCCAATGGCATGCTACAACTTCGGAGGAGCATATTGCAGTACATCAGCAAGCTAACCCTCACTGGCTAAACTTTACCCCACTTTTGCTTTCTTTTCTACTCTGGGACAGAGTATGGAGTAAGTTTGGGGGGGGGTACCCATATGCCAGTGAGGGAGTTATAAATTTTTCTTTAACTCTTCAAGCTTTCTATGCTGATGTGCTCTTATAGCTTCCTGTATATTTGATCTACGCATGTATGCCATATATAAAAATTAAAAAAAACTGCCCTTTACAAATTTCTGTCCCTATGCATATGTACAAAGTTGCTGTAATAATAATGAAAATCCATTGTTACTTTTTGCAAAGTTTATTTTCTTTGTGCTAAATGTGATGCAAGTCCTGTTATATCTTTTTGATAATGCTGCTCCAAACGAACAAAAGAGTATACTTTGCCATGTCAAAAATTTCAAAAATATAATAATCTCACAAATAGCTAAGAGACGAGTATGGAGAAGGAAAAAGCTGCCCAAACAGCAAGAAATCTCTTTGTTTCCCTTACCCAACAAAAATCCCAAAAAGAGAAAGAAGCTTTATGAGTGAGAATAAAAGCATGAGAGTTGTGCCTTATAAAAAGAAAAAAAATTATATATACACACTCGTTTTTCCAACTTTTACCCGTCTTTAGGCATGGTAGATCCGGGGCAGTGGTACGTAGGATGTGAAATCACTGCTCTAAAGCCAACTGGCTTGGACTGCAGGGACCACTTGCCCGCTAACGGACCCTTACCTGGATGGACTGATGGAAAACGAGAGAAAACCCAAAAAAGCCTTAGCCTACCCCTACACAACTTTCTGCCCCAAAAATAAAGCTGTTTGGTGCGTAAGCTAACTTCGGAATCATACAACAAAGTCTCGCTGAAGCGGTAGAGAAAAATTTTATTGAAATAATAAGGCTAGGAAACGCGTAGTCTTTTGTTTGAGTGAAGCAACATTATCTCTAAAGGCATTACTACACTTGTTTTTTTACCTCTTGGCCTGAAAGTTATCTGAGCAAAAAGAAGCATCACAAAAATATAGTTTAAATATTGATTGTGGACAATCAAAACACTAAGTTTGGGGGAGTTGATAACATCATTTTTTGTGATGTTTTTGCCCTTTATTTTGTTATCAAAACTGCCCTTTTTTTGCTATTTTCCTCTATTTTATTAGCATTTTGGCAATAATTGGCCAAGCAAATGCTCTTACTCCAATTTTTCCTATCTTTTACAGAGTTTTCCTCATTTTTGTGCAATAAGGCCGATTCCGGCCCATGAATAAGTCTGGACCCGTCTCGGCCTCCCTGACGCCCGATACAACCTCTGCCCAACACGGGCTGGGCGACACAAAGATGCTCGACGGGGAGATGCCGCGCGACAGGAACGTGCCGGCCGACACACCTTCTACCTGACAGGGAGCCAAAGCCGCCTCGACGACCCAGCTCGTCGGGCGACACAACCACCCACCGGCATGCGTGCCGCCTGCCACGCGACCAATAGCCAGCACCTTGCGCTGAGAAATGCTTGTATCAGCCGTCCATCTCCATCGAACGGCGTACAAGGGAGCTACGTGGCACTTCGAGCACCATGTCTTCCCACCAACCAGCTGACTATAAATAGCAGCTATAGGGAGCCGAAAAGACAGCTCGCACAGTTCGAAAACCGCTGGTCAGTGGGGAGTCGGACCGTCGGACAACGGACAGTTAGACAGTTGGGAGCTTGAGCGAGGGAACTCCGAGAGCAAACATATCGTGCCCCAGTGTTTGTCTCGGGCGACACTAGGTGAGCTTCTCCTCATCCCGAGAGGGAGAGGACAGTTCACTTAGGACCGTCCCGAGCGACACTGCGGGCCGATATCGGCCGACATAGCTGCCCGACATGAGTGCCCGTCACCAATAATGCTTAGCTCTTAGCCCGACATGATATCAACCCGATACGCTTAGTTTATCGAGCGTGCCACCCGAGAGGGTGTGCCGCCCGATATGAGCGTATCGGCCGGAGCCTTTGACCGATACAGTCGCCAGTCGGTGCGTGCCGCCCGAGAGGGTGTGTTGCCCAACACCTCTGTATCAGGCTAGGCCTCTAACTGATATCGGGAAGGAGAGCTACAACACCCTGTCGCCCTTCTACATCAAGGAGGCGACACCTATCTTTTAATTATGTTATTTAATTGTTTGTTTATGCAATGTATTAAGACCTTAATTGTTTATGGAAATGGAAAGATTTAATTACTTGTTGCTCTATGCTTGGCATACAATGTTTGATGACTGCTCTGTTTAATATCTGAACCCTAGCTTGCATGATTTGGATCGCGTTTTGATTAGCTACCGAACCATTTTCCCGTCACAACAACTTCGAGAGTTGTGTTGTGGCTCTAGCGTTTGGTCCGATTCTGGAGTACGAGAGTGCCTGGAACGGATCTGTTTTCTGTAACATTCCACTCTAACTGAAGCCCAGCAACCTCGAGAGGGGTGTTGATGTAGAGGTTAGAGGTACCTGCTCTGAGAGGAGGGGTGCTGGGTGTTACCGCTGCCGCTTGTTTTACTATAGTCTTATCCCTCGTACCTTGCCTGAGCTCTAGTCTTTCTCTTTCTGCTTCTGTTGCATGAAAACCCCTAAAAACTGCTAAATGATTAAAACCTTAAATCTCTCTCGTAGCTCCATTTGGAGATAGTTTTCTTGTTTATTTCGTGACATCTTACCGTTCCCTTTCGGGAATTTATATCTCTTTATACCCACCGGAGTGTAGCGTGTCGATTTACGGTTCTCAACACTACCCCCTTGTCCCTGTGTTTGACCCCGTATGACTACTTCGACCCCGTGAGCAAAGTTGCGGGGGCCTAGAAGGATTCGGGTTTATAAATGTAAAAGCTCGACTACCTCAAATCTTCCTCCAATTTTGGATGCGCGATTTAGGCCGGTCAATGATACGTACTATATATTGTGGTGATTGGATATGTATATGTATATAAAACCAAATCCCTCATTAAATATTAAGTTTTAGATGCCTTCCAAATGCGACACATGTGAAAAGCTTGATCGACTAAGTATGGACACGCCGTAGCGTGGTGCACCGTCTATCTCGTGGAAGCGTGAAGGATGGATATGTGGGTCTGCCCTAGCATGGTGCATATTCATCATGTTTGCTTTGGGTCAGACTTAACAAGGTGACCTAGATAAGATCTAGCACCTTGAGGCATGGAGATGATCATGGCAAGGAGTTGCAGATGACATCTTATCAAGAGTTGCATATGATGCAATTGGCAAGAGTTACCTACCTGAGAGATCTAAGTTTTGGGTGACAACCCTAGCTGGTCCATGACTTAGAGGATTTCAGGATCTTGCCCACTAGAAGGTTGTACACTGCAATCTTCCAAATTGATGGCGAGGGCTATTAATTTGAACTAAAATAGTGGGAACGATAAGGCCTAATTATATCGTCAACTTTTAAAATCAATCAAATAAGTCAAAAATGAGTTTTTGGACTAAAATTGCATATTTCCTTTTGTATTACAAATGACAACAAACAACAATCACTTTTCTTTGTGATCGGTCCTAGAAAAGAACAGGCTAAATGGGACAAACTTCCATGACTGGTATAGGACATTGAGAATTGTTCTCACTCAAGAGCGAAAGCTCTATGTCCTGGATACTCCAATTCTAGAGGAACCTGCTCCTAATGCACCAAAGGCAGAAAGGGATGCTTACAAGAAGCATTCTGATGATGCCATTGATGCAAAGTGCTTGATGTTGTACTCTATGAACCACGAGTTGCAGAGACAACATGAGAACATGGGTGTCATTGAGATGATTCAGCATCTCAGGAACATGTATGAAGATCAAGAATGGCAAGAGAGATACGATGTCTCAAGGGCACTGTTCAAGTGTGTCATGACAGAAGGAGATCCAGTTGGTCCTCATACACTCAAGATAATTGGGTATGTGGAGAACCTGACAAGATTGGGATTTCCACTGAGCCAAGAGTTGGCTACTGACGTGATAGTGTAATCGTTGCCAGAATCATACAGTCAGTTTGTGATAAACTACAACATGAACAACTTTGATAGGCCACTATCAGAGTTGTTGGGCATGTTGAGGACAGCTGAGACACAGATGAAGAAGGACAATCCTAAGTCTGTGATGGTGATCACGAGCAAGAAAGGCAAGTCCAAGTGCAAGGGCAAGGGCAAAGCTAAGAAATGTTCTGATGCTAGCCAAGAGCCCAAGTCATCTTCAGCTCTCAAGGCCAAGGGAGGTGTGACCAAGAAAGGCAATTTCCACCATTGTCAAAAGCCAGGACATTGGAAAAGGAATTGTCCTCTCTATCTGGAAGAACAAAACAAGAAGGAGGCGACAGGCGTCTCTACTTAAAGGTGTCATGAAAGTAAACTTGTAACACTTTTGAGGTATATGATACCAAGATGTAAAGTGTAAAGCACTCAATAAATGGGGCAAGTGTTGCCACCATAGATAGGAGTACTTTAGTTTATTTTCAGCCTAAAAGGCATGTAATACAGTTATGAACTGCTATTTCATATTTGCCAATAGATAGAAACACTTTATTTTTGCATATTGTATGACAATGATGGCAATTAATAAAGAGATGTTTCAATATGATCTTTGTGGCAATGCCTTGTTTATCTTGTGGTATTTGATATGCATAAGATAAAATGATACCTAAAAGTTATAGATAACTTAAACAATCAAATTAGTATCAATCATGAGAAATTCATTTCTAGTGTCCATGTGATGGATAAATCTAGAATCTTTTGGTTAGAGAACCAATAAGAGACATGAATATCTTGGACATGATTAATCAATCTTCACTAAAGGTAGTGGGAGAATGATTATCCTATTAGGTATGATACATGTGATGTATTTACATACCTACTGAAACAAATGCTAATACTTCAAATGGTGTTTAGAGAAATACCAATATGAATATCTTGAAGTGTTCAAGATTATCATAGATGAAGTGCAAATTTGGTAAAGTGTTAATTCTTGATGAGATCAATGAATGAAATACTTGGACCAAATGTTTGAGATCCTTATGAGTGATTATGATAGTGTATCATAGTGAACTCATGATTAAGGTATGGTGATGTCTAAATCAAGAAGGAATAATACTCTAAGGAGTTAGAGAATGATTATCAAATAACTGAGTTCTTCTTAATAAAAGAATACCCCTCACTAATAAATGAAATTAAGAATCACAAGGGTTGTGAATTATTATATCCTTACACCTCAATTATCTATGTGATGAGTTGTTCATGTGATGAGTCAACTATCTAGATGAATATGAGGAACCAAATTTTGAGTTATGGTTTATGACCATTTCATCCTAAATGACATCCATGTGAACCATACGGTATGACCTTGATGGTAGCACCCATTGGATGAAATCCATAAGTGCAAATGAATCTTAAGTGTTAAGACACATGGATAACATTTTGAGATTGATGATGCTTGTTGATTGCAACTTAATGACTAAGCATTTGACATATGGATACTAAAACCACATTCCTATGAGGAATAAAATAAGGATGTGTACGTGACACAACCTATAAGGTTTATGAATCCACTAATGCAAATGAAGTCTATAAGTTACAATGGACTAATCAATGTGATTGATTGAGTACAAGCAACTCAAAATTTGATCTTTACTTTGATGATATAGTCAAAGGGTTTGACTGATATGTCAAAGATAAAGAAGGGATCTGTAATTTAGTGGGAGCGTGTTCACATTCCACATGTTGATGTGAAATGGAAATGTTCTAGAATGGAAATCCAAAAGTGGAAATTATCTTTAAGGAAGATAGAGATGTTTCCTATGTGATAGGAATAGAGATCTATAGAGATAATTCTCAAGAACCTCATGACCTGAAAAGAGAAAGCATACATTGGAAATCTGTACTGAAGGGTTCAGTATGCACAAATTCAATGGAAGAAAACTTGTCCATGTTACATGGAGTTAGTATCCCAAGGCCAAGTGTCCAATTCTTATGAAGAATGGGAACACTAAGAATAGATGTGGATCTATCATGTATGTAATCATCCCATTATCTTGTATGGCAAGAACAAAATGCATTCATCATCTTGTATGTAGGACATGGAAATATGTTGTGCTCATCCTGATAACTCGTATGTAAGACATGATGAGTGGATGTCTGTCTACTTCCAGTAAGGGTTACTGGAACACCATGAGAACTTGATAAGTACTTGAGAAGTACTAGTTCTATGGAGATAAGGAAGAGTTCAATGTAAAGAGTTACATTGATGCGAACTTCCGAATGGACAGAAAATTAATCACAATATATATATATATATATATATATATATATATATATATATATATATATATATATATATATATGATATATAAAAGTGAAAGTTTTTTGATAATTGGAAGTGTTCCAATAAAACCATTTAAAAGGAAATGCCCAGTATCTATGCGTTGGAGAACAACAGTGGATACTATATGGATCTGGAAGTTCATGAGATGAACTTATAGATATTCCGCTCATTGATGACAAGTATGGAATCCTTGATCATGCAATGTGGCTAAAGGTTAGCAATGAATACTAGATCACATATTACGACAACTCCATCTCATACGTGTGACATACAACGAAGAGATGTGAGACATGCAATTTATACTGACTTTGGCAAGGTGTTGCCATAACTTACTATGTTCGTACTAGAGCAGAGTGACATGTGGGACATGTTTGAAGAACACTATGAATATGATTCAAAGGAGATTGGCTCGCAGTGCAAGTGGGTGTCTGTTGGTATGTATGCCCTGAGAGCCAATCATGGGATGATAGGTGGGATATATTAAGATTGATTTGATAAACATCAAAGGCAAGCTTCCAATTCTTTCTGGTTCAGTCATATGAGATAGTGATAGAACAAATTGAATGTCTAGAGAATGACAATACTCAATGACGTATACTTTCAGGTTAAGGACCTGAACGATGAGATCATACAGATGCTAAGAGTTTGTACATTCTCATTATGTCCCTAGTCGGATGTCATTGTGGAAGGTAGATAGACATCAATGACACACAAGACTAGATTGTGGTGTTGGTGATGACAAAATCTCATTAGTCATGATATAGAGATATCAAACCAAACACATAGTTACTTGTTAGAGAACAAGTGTACCGGACAGACCCACCGTGAGTTTGACACATGGAACCATGACATGGTAGTCACAGTTAGTACTCACAGTGATGGTGGTGAGTGTGATTCTTTGACCTGAAATCACTACACTCAGCACATGTCATTGGGCACACTTTGATATCATCAAACGCAGTCCTGAAACATGGGTTGTTATAAAGGTGATGATTGGGTGACTTTGACACATGGGGCTTTTGAGGGGTGAGTGATAGATATGGGATTTGTGCCTCCTGAGGGAGTTTGATATCCATGGCCACTTGATGAGTAGGATTGAGAAAGGTGTGCACGCATGTGTGAATCAGTATGTGATATTGATGTCATACATATCTCTTCCAATCTAACCTGAGATCAAGAAAGTGAATGAACGTTGACAAGATGACTGTTCCATTCCTCGAGTTCATTTGGGATATCAGTGACAAAGGAATTACACATTCATTGTAACACCATTCACAGATTGTAGGATTGAAAGTTGTTCTCTAACTTTCTATTTCACTTGGGTAGCACTGATGTGTGACTAGGCACCGCTCTTTGCTTGTGAAGTCATAAGTGTTATGAACTTTCACTGCCAATGTGAAATGGACCTGCAGGGTCACACACATAGGATTTAACCTGGAAGAGGATTTTTGTCCAAAAATAATGTTTAGATTGATTACTAAAGGAGTTTAGTAGTTCAATTAAACACTCAATTAATTGATTGGTCAATGCCATAATGTTCAAGGTGTTGGACACATTGATTGGAGTATCAGATTGTTTGAAACTGCAATTGACTAATTCTGCACAATCTGCACTCCCAACCGATCGACTCTTGTGATGAATGGATTGTCTCAGCTTGGTGAACCGATCGGCTCAGCATGGTGAACCGATCGGCTCAGCATGGTGAACCGATCGACTCAGATGATGAGTCGATCGGCTGATGGACAAGGTGAAACAATCGCTTCAAGTGTTGAAACGATAGGTTCAACTGGTCCAACCGAGCAAGTTGGGAAAGTAGGATTGGTGAGAAATTTCTTTTCATTTCCCTTGCCCAATTTGATTGGAACAAGGATTGGTATTTGGTACCAATTAGAAACAAAAGAAGAAAAGTCAATCGGGAACTGATCAGGACCACGAACCGACCGGTTCAGAAGTGAACCGACCGTTTCATGGGTCCCAACCGATCGTTTGATGTGTCAACCGACCGGCTCAGGTCCCCAAACGACTATTTCTGAAATGAAACGATCGGTTCAGGTTGCGCAGTTAGTTGTTTTTATGGAAAATATCGAACCCTTCTACTCCTGTTTCAGTCTCACATTGCCCGGGATAGAGAACCCTGTCCCATGACCCTCCTATATATAGGGGCATTGGGGGCTTCTCAATGTACAACTCAATGCAACCAGTTGATCTATAAAGTTGTCGTTCTCTCTGGTTTTGATAGCCGAGAGAGCCCGAGCAAGTGCTACCCGATAAGGGAGGCACAACAAGGGAAAGACATCTACAGAAAGCGACTGGTGGCAGGAGAGTGTGTTTCAGTGACTAGTACGCTGACAAGAGGGTGCGACTCCTTCCAATTCCTTGTGAGACAAGGAGATTGGAGTTCCAGGTGGTTCGTGTGGACTACTTCAGAGGCGGGAGATTTCTGCCACTCGGAGGACAACTATCAATCCCGACAGTCCCAGTGAGACCAGGAGTTGTCACTCTCGGTGCAACCAGGAGCTGTACAGACACCGTCTAAGACCAGAGGTGAAGACCGCGCAAGCCGCAAGGTATTGTCGCCGAGCAAGCCTCGGGACAAGGTATGATTCCACAAACCATCCTTTCCTATTATATAGACGTTGACGCGTTTCCTTGTTCTGGGTTTGGGGAGGATTTTTTTTGTTTCCACTGCCTTCTCTGCCTCCCTAAAACCCAACAATAACCCCCCATATCTAAGCCTTCCATCCACTTCCCACCACCATTCTACACCTTTCCATCCAAGAAGAAGGAGGAGGATGATCCTGCAGCTGCTGGAGAGGAAGATCGCTTCATCTACATCGATATCCATGGCTTCTTCTACCTCTTTCTTCTCTCTTTTTGTATTTTGCTTTGTTATGAGTAGCTAGGCCCCTTGGGTGGGCTGTTTGGGGGAAAATATGTTACTTTGATACCATGTTGGGGGGAAAATGGCATGTAAATGTTGTAATTCCATTTGTTAATGATTATATTTTATTTCTATCTCTTTCTCCATGGATTGCTTGTTGGGTTGTCTGTGAAATCACCTAGGAATTTAGGCAAATTGCTTGTATGTGTGAATTTTGGGATTTGCCCCTAGGTCCAATTCTTAGATCCCTAGGTTGCCTCCCATCTTCCTACATCCTAATCAATCTCCCTAAACCTAAGTGAGAGATCTAAGTAGCTAGATTAGATAATTCTAGTGTAATTAGCATGGAGCCTTCTCAAGGCTAGAATGTGGGGGAATTGGGGTCCAAAACCCTAATTTCACCTCCCCATTACTACCCTCGACCCCTAATTGCCGTAGGAATGCCTAATCTAGAAACCTAGACTTGATTAGACTCTAATTGAATTGAACCTAATCCCTAAACCAATTGAGCCTCGTAAGGGTAGTAGGGGGTGTTAGGGACTAGTTCCCCTATACACAACCTAGCATATCCATGGCCAGTTAGTAGCTTAGGTTAATTCATTAGACTCTAACTTGTTGTTTGGTTTGGATAATCTAAATGGATTCATAATGTTCACATGTCACCCCCAACTTAAGTGATAAGTTCATACCCCTAAACAACCCACACATCTCTTTACTGCTTAAAACCCTAGTTCTGTGCTTGCTTAGCTTAGTTAGTTATTTTCTTGCTTAGTTAGCTTCTTGCCTTGCTCTTGCCTTGTTTATGCTAGTTTAGTTCTTTAATTACTCTTTCGCTTTTCTCTTGCTTGCCTTAGCATAATTTGTCTTTTCATACCTAGCTTAGTCCTTTCTTTCCTACTCAGTCTTAATCTAGTCTAGGGTTAACGTAGATTTCATTCCTGCCTTTAACTGATTTCTTGTTCATCCTTAGTTAACAATCAAATCAAACTTTAAAACCTTAACCCTAGTCTCCACAGTAGGAACCTAGCCAAACTAACCTAGATCTAGCGCCACCTCTTTTCCCTATGGATCGACCCTTTACTTGCCACCTTCCTATACTACGACACGACCCCGTGTGCTTGCGGGTGTAGTTTTTTAGTAGACGTAGGTAGCTAGTTTAGGTTTATAAATTTCAAAAGCAAGATCCCATCCCTAGCAACTACAAATCGCCAATTGCTAGTAGGGTTGATCAAATGCCAGGGGAGAAATTCTCTATTCCTCCAGGTCTTCTTGGGCTCCTGCCCATCTTCTACGGCTCAGAGAGTGATAACCCCTACAATCACTTGGACTCCTTTCTTGAAGTATGCTCCACCTTCAGGACGTCAACGGCTGGTGATGATACAATTCGGTTGACCTTGTTCTCTTTCTCCCTCAAAGATAGAGCTAAAGACTGGTATGACTCAAGAAAGGACATCATGAGTTGGGAAATAATGAAGAATGCTTTCTTGAGACAATTCTACTCTATAGCAAGGTTGACACAAATGCGGCGTTCCATGACAAGTTTTAGCCAAATGGGCAATGAGTAGTTTCATAATGCATGGGAGAGATTCAAGAAGCTGTTGAGAGAGTGTACTCACCATGAGATCCCTTTGTGACATCTAGTTCAATCATTCTACTCTAGTTTGTATCTAAAGGACCACGACACAGTGGACTCTTCTTGTGGAGGAGTTTTCATGCCTAGGCCACCTGAGGAGATATGGCCTTTGTTTGAGTAGTTGGCTGAAGGATCAAGAATTTGAGCTTCTAGCATGATGAATGAAAGGGGGTATGCCTTTGGTGAGACACCATCTACTCATGATGACTGTGGGCTCTGATCTCCAAAACACAAGATAAACATAGAGGAAGCGATTCGTTTAACAGCGGAATACGAAAATCATGAGAAATTAAAACTTTTCGAAAACGAGATCTTAAAAACCTGAAACTCCTTTTATAAAAGTAAGATGAACTGTTTACATCTATGATAAATCACCTCTCGAGTGATTATATACGTCATGATACAAAATCTCAAGATTCCAAAATTCTCAGATCAACAAACTCCTAGGACCTGAGTGTACAGAGACGACATAAGACTATTCTGACTACAAGACTAGACATCACAGTGTTTCCACCTGAAGTCACTCCTGCTCCTAACTTTGTTGCTGTTGCTGCTGTCCACCTGCAGATCGGTTCCTTTGACCTCGACGCCCACCTAAAGGTAGAAATCTACGGGGTGAGACAATTTTAAATAATTGTCCCAGCGAGAGTTATAACTCTCCGCCAGAAACTTTGTTAAAAGCAATCAAAGGAAATATCATGAGCAGTAATTTAGGTTACTCACAGCAGGCTTGATAACAAATGCTCATCTTTATTTAAGGAATATGAAGAACACATATACTAATGCTTGAACAGGATATATATAAAAAAAAACAAGTAATGTGATATCAATCAATGTTCCTCGTAGTTCAACCTAAGCAGTTATGCTATGCGGTTGATTATGATTTACAAATATCATTATGCCCTGCGGAGATGAGGTATACCGCTCATGCTCCAACCGATCACTAGTAAGTCGCATCGGTATCATACTAGGTCATTGAAAGAGCCGGATTTTCATGACCTTCAACTACCTCAGTCAGAATGAGGATAAACATGCAGGACATCTAGTGTCTCTGCTACTATAGCTTACCAGGGTATTCTGGTACTTCGTTATTAGAGTCATAGTGGCATTCTGTACTCTCTTCGCTACCGAAAGATTTCTTGTTTATCTCTCATCGATGCGGTATAAAAGATTTCCTCAGGAGATTAGTGTTACATCACCCCGGCATAAAACATAGTGAAGGATTAATAGATTAAGATACATCTACATGAATTCCTACACTAGGATGTAAGGAAATTCACATCCATATTACCCCACATATTCAAACATATGTGCTCCAGGAATCCCCCTAGGAAAACCTGTTTCACCATCATTTAACTCCTGACAATGATGGATCTATGATAAGGGCTCTACATGATATGATTATACTTGATTAGTTAGGTACATTTCAGTATTCTTTTATCATAATACATGTTTTCAAACATTAATCATTAGCATAGCAGCTATGAAGGAAGAATACTAAATGTAACAAGCCTACCTCTCATCAATTATCATTTCTCAATATTCTCATCACAAGTCATCTCTTAAAGCATGACCTTGATGGTATTCATGGCTCTCACAGCCTATCAATCTCATAAGATGCTATTAACAAGGCATCAAGATATATCATTATTCATAAAGCTAACAACATGCTTTCAATGAATATAGTATCATCATCCATACCTGGATATGATCATTCTCATAAAGGAACCTGCATGGTTAAATCAACTGATAACAGTAAATAACTCATTTAAAGAAGTTGTATCTCCCTACTCATACAAGATCTAGGTTTCCCTGGTTTTCATCAATTAGGGTTTACTATTCACATTACATGCCATCACCCTAGAATTAGGGTTTACTATTCACCTCATGGTGAAAAGATCTCATAACATCCTCATGTATGAGAAACATCATAATAAAAGACCTCAGATAAGATTAAGATTCATCAATTATCATAATTAGGGTTTCCATGATCTCACATAAGTGGATCATACCCTAATCATGCACATTCATGTATATTGAAGGTATTTTACTTGAGTTTCCACCATAAATGGTACTTTCTCTCTCCTCTCACTAGTAGATGGTGACTACACCACTTATATTAGGTTAGGTTAAGTCCCCTTTTATCTACATAAACCAAATCACCACTAACAAGTGATTTGGGTTTGATTAGAACAAGGTATAACTCAATTAAACCTCTCAGGGGCATTTTGGTAAATTACCCATTGATCATCCTCATGGGTCGATTCATTAATCACTTAGTCCCTTACTATCTTAAGTTACCATTATGGTTTAGATTAGATCATCATTGAACCATTTACACCTTTAAGTGATTAAGTATAATCAACCTTGAAAATCTTCAATTGGTTTAGGGTTTGATCTTCAATCTTCAACCCATTGGGTTCTTAAATGGCCTTGAACTCGTTAAACCTCAAACGACCTAGAAGCCATTTGGGACTTAAACGAATGTGGACCCACCCTTAATCTTAAATGGGTGTGAACCCACTTGAGATCAAACGAGTGTGAACCCACTTGAGATCAAACGAGTGTGAAATCGTTTGAGTTCAAATGAGTGTGAACCCGTTTGAGATGAAATATGTGTCAACCCAATTGAGATGAAACGGGTGTCAACCCAATTGAGATGAAACGGGTGTCAACCCAATTGAGATGAAATGGGTGTCAACCCAATTGAGATGAAACGGGTGTCAACCCAATTGAGATGAAACGGGTGTCAACCCAATTGAGATAAATGGGTGTCAACCCAATTGAGATGAAACTGGTGTCAACCCAATTGAGATGAAACAGGTGTGAACCCAATTGAGATGAAACGGGTGTGAACCCATTTGAGATGAAACGAGTGTGAACCCATTTGGACTCAAACGAGTGTGAGGTCGTTTGGATGAACCCCCAAACATGTTGGAACCCGTTTGGGTCCTTCAACCCAAAACTCAACAAGATCTTTATTGAAATCAGCAACTTTCACCCGATTAAGGTTAGGTTATTGAAGTGTCTTCAACTCTTAATTGGTTAGGAATTAGATTACAATTCTTTGTAGGAATGAAATTCAATACATTATGAACAGGTATCCCAAACGGTCAATGCCTGGTCAACTCACTCAAATGGGTTGGAACCCGTTTGCCCAAAAGTTCAAGTTATTTAGTTTGGAAAAATCAGTACTTAATTCAATTCTATTGCCTAATTGATTGGCCTTCAACCTACGATTCCTTTGGAGTTAACTCCTCAAATTTGGTGGGTCATTAACCTACATAATTGTGAACAGAAAACCCAAACGATCCACGCTTGGTCAACCCTATGAAACGGTCTTGGGGTCATTTTGATCCAAACGATCTTGCATGATCGTTTGAGATCAAACGGGTTGAACCCGTTTGACCTTAAACGAGTTGCACCCGTTTGGACCAAAAGGGTTCAAGGTCGTTTCATAAAGTGACATAGGAATTCACGCCCATCATCCCCAACCTCTGTTCAGGTTGGTTCCTCCACCGTTTTGCTTGCAAAAGAGCAAGGAAGAAGGGAGGTAGAAGAAGAACTAATCATAGAAAATAAGAACAAAGATATGCATAACAAAGCCAAGGGTTAGAGTTATAAAACCCGCCTTAAGGTCATTCCTTGAGATCCAAGCTTCCAAGCTTCAGGTCTTTAATGGCGTCTTGAGATCCACAGGTCGGCCAAGGTCAATTCTTCAAGAAAAAGATGGGGATGGTCGGCTAGAACAAGGAACCTAAGTAAGAAAACTAGCAATTCAACCTTGTAATACGATTTCCTCCATGAATCCAAGCTAGAAGGTGGTGTTCTCTTACCTAGAGCAGGTTGGTCGTCCCCTTGAGCTCCAGAGCTTTTCCTTGGTCGGTTGAGAAAGATGAGAAGTGAGGAAGTGAAGGGAATACGTTTGCTTGGTTTGGAAAGAAAGGTACTTATATAGATTAGGCTGATTTTCACCATAAGGACCTCTAAAACTTTGAAATTCTGATCCAAGTCCTTTCTTATTTAAGGGATCGTCCAGTCTCATCTAAACTTATGCAAAGCTCATGAAATCTCAAGATCTAGGGGTAATTAAAGCCAACTTTTAACTAGGGTACATACATGAAAGGTTTCCTTACTCAAACTTAGTGAATTTTATTGTACAAAGGTCATTTTTCTTATCATGTCCTAAATGCAGACTTGGATATGTCACTGTCCTTAATGCGGAGTTGATGATATCCAGATCTCAAATCTATCTTTGAGAAGACTGTTGCACCACACAACTGGTCAAAAAGATCATCAATCCTCGGCAAAGGGTACTTGTTCTTTATTGTTACTTTATTGAGTTGTCTGTAGTCAATGCACAACCGCATTGACCCATCTTTCTTTTTAACAAACAAAACCGGAGCACCCCACGGTGAAGTGCTCAGTCGGATAAAACCTTTTTCAAGCAACTCTTGAAGTTGTTTCTTGAGTTCTGCCATCTCAGCAGGCGCCATCCTATACGGTGTCTGGGCTATAGGTTTTGTATCTGGGATCAAATTGATTTCAAAATCAATTTCCTGAGGCGGTGGTATACCTGGAAGTTCTTCAGGAAACACGTCCTTGAATTCCCTGACTATAGGAACTTCAGCAGGGTTGGGACCTTCTTTGGTAACATCTACTACATGTGCCAGGAATGCATAACATCCTTGCCTCATCAGCTTGTAAGCAACCATAGCTGATACAAGATAGGTGGGTAGAATCTTTCTCTCTCCTTGAAAGATCCATGTGTTGCTCTCATCAGAAAACACAACTTGCTTGGATTCACAACCCAAGACAACTCTATACCTTTCCAAGGTATCCATCCCCAGGATTATATCAAATCCTTGCATATCAAGTGGTATAAGATCCACTTGAATGCGATGATCAGAAAAGAAGAGGATGCAGGGAGAGCATACCTCTTGCAAAACAGCAGATCCTCTCAACGGAGTTCCAAGCAACAAGCTATCTGCCCTATGTCTAACTGTTATATTGCAGTTACGAATCACTCTTCGAGTGACAAAGGAGTGCGTAGCACCCAGGTCAATCAAAATAGATACCACATAGGATTTAGACATATCAGAATATAAAAGTTCCATCTGACCTGCCACAACCCGTGGATTGACCACTGCTTCTGGTGGGTTCATAGCATAGAACCTCGCTGTCGCCTGAGGTTGAGTTGGTGCTGACGATCCAGCCTGAGACGCTTGCCCACGTCCTCTAACTGCTCCTTGAGACTGCCTTATCTGTGATCCTTGTTGATTCTGCCTCTGAGGCTGTGTCACACTGATAGGCCTAGACCTGCAGTCCTTCATCAAGTGTCCCACCTTCCCACAGTTGTAGCAACTTCTTTCCAGTTGTTGTGGTCTGGGTGGTCCTGTGACTGACATTGACGCTGAACTGCGAGTCTCTTGTAGTGGTAAACTTCATCCTCTACCTCTACTTGGGGACCACTGAGTCTGAGAACTCGATCTGGGTGGTGGAGGTGTAGGTGCAGAGAATTTAGGCTTCTTAAAGTCTCTAGATGAAGATCCCTGGAACTGTGAATATCTCTTTTGGGTTTGTCTTTTCTCGACTACGGATCTCTCTATCCTTCAGACTGACTCAACAAAGGTAGAGAATCTCTCCTGGTTTTCTAGTGCAGACACGGGAGTAGTCATGTCGGCATTCAAACCCTTCTCAAACCTCCTAATCCTTTCTTCATCTGTGATAGCCATATGCGGACAGAATCACAACAACTCCATGAACTTAGCCTCATACTCGCTAATGTTCATCATACCCTGTCTCAGTCTCTCAAACTGAGAGATCTTCTCGTCCAGGAAGGTCTTCGGGAATATCTATGAACAAATTCCCGGCGAAACTCTTCCCACGAGATCTCTATTCCAGGCCTCTTTTGCTCTTCCATGGTCCACCAGTGACCAACACTTCCATTGAGAAGATAGACAGCATGTCTAACCTTCTGAGCTTCTGGGATGTTGAGGATTCTAAAAGCTTTCTCCAACTCAGTTAACCATAGATCGACATCTACAGGATCAGCTGTTCCAAAGTATTCGGTTTCTCTGACACGACGAAGTCGCTCGAACTTCTTACCGATACCTTGTCCTTTAGGCTGGGCAGGTGCCCTAGGTGCAGGCATGGGCATCCTGTCGGTGATGTGTGTCATAGCAGTCATAAACTGCCTGAACATAGTTTGAATAGCTGGGTTTCCCATGTCAGCTGGGTCAAACTGAGGTGGCTCCACGGGTGGCTCAGGTGCAGGTTGCTCTATTTCTAGGTTCCTTGCACCTTCTCGAGGCGCAGCAACACTACTTTCAGCCTCGTACTCCTCATGTGGTCCAGACATCCTTAATTATCTTCTTCTCCTGAGGAGCAGAAGACTCTATTAGATAAGAAAGAAGTACTAAGGATAGAATTGACACTCTAAGTCCTATGTCTCTGTAGACTCAGCGAACCTAGAGCTGTGATACCACTAATTGTGGGCTCTGATCTCCAAAATATAAGATAAACATAGCGGAAGCGATTTGTTTAACAGCGGAATACGAAAATCATGAGAAATTAAAACTTTTCGAAAATGAGATCTTAAAAACCTGAAACTCCTTTTATAAAAGTAAGATGAACTGTTTACATCTCTGATAAATCACCTCTCGAGTGATTATATACATCATGATACAAAATCTCAAGATTCCAAAATTCTCAGATCAAAAAACTCCTAGGACCTGAGTGTACAGAGACGACATAAGACTATTCTGACTACAAGACTAGACAACACAATGTTTCCACCTGAAGTCACTGCTGCTCCTGACTTTGCTACTGTTGCTGCTGTCCACCTGCAGATCGGTTCCTTTGACCTCGACGCCCACCTAAAGGTAGAAATCTACGGGGTGAGACAATTTTAAATAATTGTCCCAGTGAGAGTTAACTCTCCGCCAGAAACTTTGTTAAAAGCAATCAAAGGAAATATCATGAGCAGTAATTTAGGTTACTCACAGCAGGCTTGATAACAAATACTCATCTTTATTTAAGGAATATGAAGAACACATATACTAATGCTTGAACAGGATATATATATAAAAAAACAAGTAATGTGATATCAATCAATGTTCCTCGTAGTTCAACCTAAGCAGTTATGCTACGCGGTTGATTATGTTTTACAAATATCATTATGCCCTGCGGAGATGAGGTATACCGCTCATGCTCCAACCGATCACTAGTAAGTCGCATCGGTATCATACTAGGTCATTGAAAGAGCCGGATTTTCATGACCTTCAACTACCTCAGTCAGAATGAGGATAAACATGCAGGACATCTAGTGTCTCTGCTACTATAGCTTACAAGGGTATTCTGGTACTTCGCTATTAGAGTCACAGTGGCATTATGTACTCTCTTCACTACCGAAAGATTTCTTGTTTATCTCTCATCGATGCAGTATAAAATATTTCCTCGGGAGATTAGTGTTACATCACCCCGGCATAAAACATAGTGAAGGATTGATACATTAAGATACATCAACATCAATTCCTACACTAGGATGTAAAGAAATTCACATCCATATTACCCCACATATTCAAACATATGTGCTCCAGGAATCCCCCTAGGAAAACCTGTTTCACCATCATTTAACTCCTGACAATGATGGATCTATGATTAGGGCTCTACATGATATGATTATACTTGATTAGTTAGGTACATTTCAATTTTCTTTTATCATCATACATGTTTTCAAACATTAATCATTAGCATAGCAGCTATGAAGGAAGAATACTAAATGTAACAAGCCTAACTCTCATCAATTATCATTTCTCAATATTCTCATCACAAGTCATCTCTTAAAGCATGACCTTGATGGTATTCATGGCTCTCACAGCCTATCAATCTCATAAGATGCTATTAACAAGGCATCAGGATATATCAATATTCATAAAGCTAACAACATGCCTTCAATGAATATAGTATCATCATCCATACCTGGATATGATCATTCTCATAAAGGAACCTGCATGGTTAAATCAACTGATAACAGTAAATAACTCATTTAAAGAAGTTGTATCTCCCTACTCATACAAGATCTAGGTTTCCCTGGTTTTCATCAATTAGGGTTTACTATTCACATTACATGTCATCACCCTAGAATTAGGGTTTACTATTCACCTCATGGTGAAAAGATCTCATAACATCCTCATGTATGAGAAACATCATCATAAAAGACCTCATATAAGATTAAGATTCATCAATTATCATAATTAGGGTTTCCCTGATCTCACATAAGTGGATCATACCCTAATCATGCACATTCATGTATATTGAAGGTATTTTACTTGAGTTTCCACCATAAATGGTACTTTCTCTCTCCTCTCACTAGTAGATGGTGACTACACCACTTAGATTAGGTTAGGTTAAGTCCCCTTTGATCTACATAAACCAAATCACCACTAACAAGTGATTCGAGTTTGATTAGAACAAGGTATAACTCAATTAAACCTCTCAGGGGCATTTTGGTAAATTACCCATTGATCATCCTCATGGGTCGATTCATTAATCACTTAGTCCCTTACTATCTTAAGTTACCATTATGGTTTATATTAGATCATCATTGAACCATTTACGCCTTTAAGTGATTAAGTATAATCAACCTTGAAAATCTTCAATTGGTTTAGGGTTTGATCTTCAATCTTCAACCCATTGGATTCTTAAATGGCCTTGAACACGTTCAACCTCAAACGACCTAGAACCCATTTGGGCCTTAAACGAATGTGGACCCCCCTTAATCTTAAACAGGTGTGAACCCACTTGAGATCAAACGAGTGTGAACCCACTTGAGATCAAACGAGTGTGAACCCGTTTGAGATGAAACGGGTGTCAACCCAATTGAGATGAAACGGGTGTCAACCCAATTGAGATGAAACGGGTGTCAACCCAATTGAGGTGAAACGGGTGTCAACCCAATTGAGATGAAACGGGTGTCAACCCAATTGAGATGAAACGGGTGTCAACCCAATTGAGATGAAACGGGTGTGAACCCAATTGAGATGAAATGGGTGTGAACCCATTTGGACTCAAATGAGTGTGAGGTGGTTTGGATGAACTCCCAAACAGGTTGGAACCCGTTTGGGTCCTTCAACCCAAAACTCAACAAGATCTTTATTGAAATAAGCAACTTTCACCCGATTAGGGTTAGGTTATTGAAGTGTCTTCAAATCTTAATTGGTTAGGAATTAGATTACAATTCTTTGTAGGAATGAAATTCAATACATTATGAACAGGTATCCCAAACGGTCAATGCCTGGTCAACTCACTCAAACGGGTTGGAACCCGTTTGCCCAAAAGTTCAAGTTATTTAGTTTGGAAAAATCAGTACTTAATTCAATTCTATTGACTAATTGATTGGCCTTCAACCTACGATTCCTTTGGAGTTAACCCCTCAAATTTGGTGGGTCATTAACCTACATAATTGTGAATAGAAAACCCAAACGGTCCATGCTTGGTCAACCCTATGAAACGGTCTTGGGGTCATTTTTATCCAAACGATCTTGCATGATCGTTTGAGATCAAACGGGTTGAACCCGTTTGACCTTAAACGAGTTGCACCCGTTTGGACCAAAAGGGTTCAAGGTCGTTTGATAAAGTGACATAGGAATTCACGCCCATCATCCCCAACCTCTGTTCAGGTCGGTTCCTCCACCGTTTTGCTTGCAAAAGAGCAAGGAAGAAGGGAGGTAGAAGAAGAACTAATCATAGAAAATAAGAACAAAGATATGCATAACAAAGCCAAGGGTTAGAGTTATAAAACCCGCCTTAAGGTCGTTCCTTGAGCTCCAAGCTTCCAAGCTTCAGGTCTTTAATGGCGTCTTGAGCTCCACAGGTCGGCCAAGGTCAATTCTTCAAGAAAAAGATGGGGATGGTCGGCTAGAACAAGGAACCTAAGTAAGAAAACTAGCAATTCAACCTTGTAATACGATTTCCTCCATGAATCCAAGCTAGAAGGTGGTGTTCTCTTACCTAGAGCAGGTTGGTCATCCCCTTGAGCTCCAGAGCTTTGCCTTGGTCAGTTGAGAAAGATGAGAAGTGAGGAAGTGAAGGGAATACTTTTGATTGGTTTGGAAAGAAAGGTGCTTATATAGATTAGGCTGGTTTTCACCATAAGGACCTCTAAAACTTTGAAATTCTCATCCAAGTCATTTATTATTTAAGGGATCGTCCAGTATCATCTAAACTTATGAAAAGCTCATGAAATCTCAAGATCTAGGGGTAATTAAAGCCAACTTTTAACTAGGGTACATACATGAAAGGTTTCCTTACTCAAACTTAGTGAATTTTATTGTACAAAGGTCATTTTTCTTATCTGATTATTCATTGATGTGTCCCTTTCACCATTTCTACTCTAAATGATGACAAGAGTCATAAAAGATGTTCTAGATGGTGTATTTTACAAGTTGCACCCCTCAAATTGGGTAAACTGCATTTTACTCCAAATTAGGGTTTTTAAGCATAAGGATTATTCCACAAGCTGCATCTAAATGCCCAAGCTTGGGAAATCCATCATGTCTCATCATATTCACTCATATGATGTCTCATTATCAAAAGAACATCTTAACATGTGCAATTGCAAGTTAACCCCTTAACTGGGTAATTTGCACATAAGCCCCTGCATTACCAAAATAATACTACAACTTTGTTTAAAAAGGACAAAATTGAAAGTATATGTTCCTGAGGAACTTAATTACATGTCAAAAGATAATCACCAGGGTTTAATTACATATTTAGGCAAAACACCTAGGGTTAGTTTATAACCCAGTCCAGGGATGTTACAATGACTCAAACCCTCAAGTGATGAAGATTCTTGGTGACATGGTGAACTTCATGAAGATTCAGGTGACAAATGCTCCTTGTCACCCGATCAATTCTATTGAGTTCTATGGGGAAGAAAAGAAGACACCTCACTCCTATAGCTATCAGGAACCACAAAGTCCTACATACAACTCAAGGTTTGAGGAAGAGGTTCTCTCCAGATTGAAAGTATTTGATGATGTTCAAAGGGATGTTGCAAGGTTAGAAGAAAGAATAGAGCAACTATCTTCTATAATCGCTCTCCAAGAGGAAAAATTGTCTTCAAGACCCATCGTGAGCCACCATGAAGCAAGTGGACCCATGCCCTCTTCACAAGTTTTCTACAGTCCACCCCCATGCAAGTGCATCCCATTCAATCCTTCTAAGGCTATCCCCAGCCTTACACTCCTCCACCACCTTCACCACCTCAATTTTCCCAAAACTTCACTTTCCAACCCCAATTCTCTCCTCCTCCTCAATTCTCTTCTCCACCTCAATTTCAACCCCAAGTTCCACCTCCACCTCATCCACAGACACAACATGCCCCCCCTCCCCATCATGAGCAAGGTAGTGCTGTGACAGTTCTAAGGAGTGGGAAAACTCTTGAGCAGCCTGCAAGTCAAAAAAAGGTTGATAAAGCAAAGCAAAGGCAACAAGTGGTGATACTGTGATTGATATTGCTGAAGATGATGTTGTGATACCGCATGTTGAGTTTGTGATTCCATGTGATCCACCACATATCCCTTTTGTAGGTCCTACCATCCCTAGTGTTCCGCCTCATGTTCATGTAAGTGTGGCAAAAACTAGTGATCCTCCATTTGTAGAAGCACTAGATGAGCCACCCGAATTGAAAAGGAGGCAAAAGCATAATGTTGATATTCTTGAGGTGTTTCACCAAGTAAAGGTGAACATTCCACTATTAGATGCTATCAAGCAAATCCCATCATATGCCAAGTTGCTCAAGAACCTATACACTATGAAAAGAAGGTCAACGGGGAGGATTCCGAAGAAGGTGAGATTGAATGAACAAGTGAGCTCCATCATACAACACTCACTGCCCGTGAAGAGAAAGGACCCATGAGCCCCACTCATACCTAGTTACATAGGGGGACATCACATAGACATGTGCTTACTTGATTTGGGATCTAGTGTGAATTTGATGCCATATTATGTCTATGTTGAGTTGGGCTTAGGCAAGTTGAAGCCGGTACATTGCACTCTCCAGTTGGCAGATAGATCCATAAAAGTGCCCATGGGTAGAGTGGATGATGTCTTGGTGACGATAGATAAAGAAAAAGACACAATGTTCCTGGTGGATTTCATTGTACTTGATATCGAGCCGGAGGATAGGAAGATTACCATCATCTTAGGGAGGCCATTCTTATCTACATCTGATGTCGACATTCATGTGCGCAGTGGCACCATGACAGTCTCATTCATGGACATGAAGATCAACATCAACATGTACAAGACCCCAACCCGGCGAGTCTGAGATAGGGATATTGGACATGGTCACTTCACAAGTCCAAATGGGCATTTGAGAGAAGGAAATTAAGGTGAAGAAATTAATGATGATTATTGTGATCAAAGGGATGAGGAAAATAGATTGAGTGCAAAGGAAGGATGCATGTTTTGCAAGAATGGACACATGAGAATGCCAAATGGATGAATGAATGAAGAGTCACCAAGAAGCCTAGCTGAAGGCAAGAAACTCAGCGCTTGTGGGAGACAACCCACCTAGGTGTGGGAAATTTTGACCCAATCTATGTTTTTGATACTTTTGCTTTGTTTTTACATTTTTCCAAGAAAGCACACACACACACTCGTATTTGATAGTTTTTGTATAGTTTTGATATGTGCATGTGAGAACAGAGTGAAATGAAGAAGAATAAATGAAATTTTGACAACACATCAATAGAATATCAACTTGAGATCTATTTTTGATGTTTGAATAAGATTCAAATCTCCTACTGCTGTTACAATGCCCAACACGGCTGTGGTACACCAACACGGCCGTGGTGGTGCACTCACATTCAACAAGGAAATAATCAGAAAATTGAGAAAATCGACTAAGTTTCGAACCAAGGCAGCACGGCCGTGGTACATGAAGACACCACGGCCGTTCCGCTCAGCACGGCCATGCCGCATCCCGATTCCAGCAACTTAAACTCAAATTTTACAAAATTTCTACTCACTCGCTCATTTTTCCGAAGAACAAAACGACCGTGCTCCGTGCCCTAGCACCCGTGTAGCACTCTGCCCGCCTTCTCCAGCCCTCGAATCCTCACCAAATCACTCCCAAACCATTCCCAATCATTCCCCTACCATTTCCACTACCTTAATATCCTGATCCCACCCATTTCCATCCACAAACGCACCACTTTCTCTCCATTCCGCTCCAACAGCCCCGTTCTTCGGAGAAACCTGAAATTTTCTAATTCCACTTCAATTTTCGAGCAAGAATGAAGAAGTTTGCAAAGAAGGTAGCAGAGAAGACTAGGGGTGTCATCACCTACCAAAGGAAGCCAAGGAACAACCACCCCCAGTTGACAGAGGCGGAATTGGATGCCACTGTGGAGCCTATTACTGAAGAAGCCTCTGTACAGCCACATCGGGGGGCACCATCTTCGTCGCAGCCACCACTGTCTGCCTCCTGACACTCCGTCTCATCTGAGATACCTTCCGCCTCAGCTGTGCGGCCATCAGTTTCAGTCGCACGATCGTCCATCTCCTCCACAGCTCCGCCACAGCCCGAGCCGCGACCACGAACACGTCGACGGCTCATGCTAGCTGATGAAGATAATACTGATATGCCTGAAATTGAGGAGCAACCAAGCCCGCCACAACACCCATTTTCACAGCCAGATGTTACTATAGGTAGGGCAAAGGATCCCAAGCACCCTAGGTGCCTGACACACAGAGTGCTAGCTACTCGATACACATGCCAAGCATCAATGGAGGCAATGGGGTTCTATGCCTATTTTCAAGAATTGATGGAAAATTGGGGCTATTTGAGATATTGACGCTGCAGCAGGAATCATACATTGAGTTAACGCAACAGTTCTTCGCCACGCTAGAGAAAGCAAAAAATGATGGCAAGAATGCAATTATGGTAACGATTTGGGATAAGAGGTGGAAAATAACCCCAGAGATGCTAAATCAGATTTTTGCCCCAAGTGGAGAGATGGCGGCCCTCCTAGATGGAGGAAGGACAGAAAATGAATCTAGTTCCACGTATCCAGCCATGTGGAAGTGCTTCACCGGCCAAAGTACATTTGTAGTAGGGAAATCAAAGACAAGTGGTATTCATAGCCCATTTCTCCGCTATGTTCGGAAGGTGTTGGCAAACACCATCTTTGGTAGGTATGAAAATCAAGACAGCTGCACCAACAAAGATCTTTTTATGCTTGGTTGGATGATGAAAGAGAGACATGTGAACCTGGGGGAATTATTGATTGATCACATGAGGACAATCCCGTCCAAGAGAACAAATCCATTTGTAATGGGAGGGATTGTAACATCTATTGCCACTGCCTTGGGGCATGACATGATAGGATATATAAAGGCAGAGGGTGGCAAGTTGGTTGATTTGCACTACCTGGCTCGCTCATCCATGATTACAGTTACGGATCAGAAGATCATTTACCAAATCAACCCACCTTACCCAGGAGTCACATTGGAGCTGCCTTACCATACTCCACCCCTCATGGCACAATATGGACCAACGCCAAATTTTTTAGAAAAGTTGAGGAGGTACGAGGAGGAGAACCCCAAAGGAGAGGTAATCCCTGAGGTGAGGTTTGTAGGGGGTCTAGGAGAGCCTTCACATGTGGCAGAGCAGAGGCGGATGGCAGAGGAGAGAGTGGCAAGATGGGTGAGGTGAAGAAAAGAAAGAATAGGAGTGTCAGAGCCACAACAACCTTCAGTGAATGTATATGACATGGGTACCATTCATGCACAACTGGAGAACATTCAGGCGATGCAGGAGAGGATTTTACAAGCACAAGAGGGCATTCAGAGGACTCAAGATGCCATGTGGTTGGACCACCAATAGATGCATTATCAGGTCAACCACCTTTATCAGTTCCAAAATGCACAGGCCCAGAGGAACCCGCAGTGGGTTGAAGATTGGTGGGGTTCTTTGTCAGCATTCCAAGACAACTATCTGCCTCCACAATCCGACTACTGGGGAGCCTACTACAGGCAGGGAGGAGCACCTCCACCACCTTCACAGTGATCATCTACCCTATCACCCTAGACTTTAGTGTCATGCTGAGGACAACATGGTTCAAAAGTTTGGGGTGGTAGGGCGGTATGCCCTCATTCTTCTTTCACTCATTTTTGCATCTCATCTGCTATTTTACTTTTTGTTTGTTGTTTTTCATTTCTTTTACTTGTCCTGCTATCTAGTCTAGAATTTTACTGCTTTGCACACCTGCATTCCATGTAGTTTACATCATTGTCATTTTTTGCGTAATTTTCAAAAATTTTGCTCTTTTTGCCATGCATTGCATATCATGTAGATTTTTGGTAATTTCTGCATGTTTTAGCTAGGATTTGCTTGTTTTCTATTTTAAGTTCAATAATATAGGCTTAGATGTGATTGAAGGAAACCTGGCACCATTTTGGCCAATTTTACCCAAATTTGGAATTTCTTATCTAAAAATTGTGTTTTGACCCAATCTCTACTGTTTTGAATTAAAATGTTGACCTTTGACAAATGCAAGTGAATCAAAATTGTTTGTTGCTAAGTGGTATCAATGTTTGACTTTTTACATCTGCATCACCTCTCATAGGATTGTGTTTGAATTGGTGGAATTGTGAAATTGAGCAAGCTTTGAACGCTTAGTGTTTGTGGAATTACTTGTTTGATATATCAATTTCATTTTGTTCATTCATGTGGTGTGATATCTTGGATGAAGTGTTGGATTAATACTCATGCATGATGTCTTATATGGAAAATCATACCAATGACCCCTCTTTGACCCGACTATTCTTCCACCATCTTCATACCCCTCCGCCTCATTAAAAGATGCCCTAGTGCACATAATCAGCCTTGGCCACCTCCAAAAGTTTGGGGTGGCCATATCTTTATCTCCCCGCTTCACTCTATCTACCATATGCCCTATCTACACCAAGGGCAAGAAAAAGAAAAGAAAAGAAAAGAAAAAGAAAAGCAAAATAAAATAAAAGGATGCTCCTGTTTAATAGCATTCAAATAAAGAAAAGATGAGTGTGTAAAAACACCAAAAATCTTACCACATCCCTTTCTTCCACTTTCATACCCATCGAGCTAGGAAACTTCAAACTTCCTTTTGCCCTTTTCCGCAGCCACGTGGGTCTTTTGGTATGATTTGAGATATAATATTGAATGCATGAATGTGAAACAACACTCCTAGTCATTCTTGATTAATGCCACCATGAAACGGTTTACCCTGAACTTAATGGAAGAAATATGGACAACTTGTGTATTCTATGCACTATATTTGAAGTTCATATGCTTTGTGATCTTTTCATGATTGGATTGTGAAAGAAGGAGAGGAGAGAGGTGAAATGCATGTACTTAGTCATATTTGATCCCATTCAACAACAATCGCCTTTTATATTGCATTTGTCATTTCTTTTTGTAAAAGTTTGTAGAGAGATTGAGTTGGAGCATACTTGAGGACAAGTATGTTTCAAGTTTGGGGTGGTGATTCAGCCCTATTTTAGGGCCTAATCTTGTGTCTTTTTTCTCTTCAATCACATCTATACCTGTTAGATTGCATGTCATTCCCCCTAATATGCTTATTTGTATAACATGCACTTATGGACATTATTTGCATGTTTTTCATGCATTTGGACCACGCTTGATGGAAGAGAGAGAGAAGGGGTGATCCTAGGGTTCCTCTACACTTGGAGAGGCCCAAAGTGAAGTCTGATGCTCCCTCGACCTACCCCTAGTGGCCAAAGATCAATTGAAGCAAAGAAGTCCAAGAAAAGCCAAAGATCGAAGTTAAAGTGCTGATCCAGGACCCAACACGACCGTGGTACCACAGAACGGCCGTGCCAGGTTACTTAGAAATCAACAGGTTCAACATCCAAGTGAAGAAGAGAGCACCATGGCCGTGCAAGGGGTAGACACCACGACTGTGCTCCGCAAAACGACTGTGGCACAGTAGAGAAAAACGGCCATGCAACAGCACCACGACGACCACCACCAAGCCCACCATGGCCGTGCCAGACACCACAACCGTGGCACACCACCTCCACCACGGCTGTGGTGACACACCACGGCTGTGGCCATTCAGACCAAAACCCTGTAACTTTGCCATTTTAATTCCCACGACCGTGGCTTACCCTGCCCACCACGGCCGTGCTACTCACAGAATCCACCTAGTTTTCCACTATTTTCCCCATTTTACCCCTAACTTAACCCTAGACCACCTAGATCCCTATATAAGCCCTAGTGGTGGCTAGGGGTCGAAGGTTGGCTGCTTAGAATCCCATTTTCGCTCCCTTGTCACCTCCACTCCATTCCACTTCACCTCCACCTCAAATCCACTCCATTTCACCATTTCCACCACATAACCCCCAATATATAAGCCTTCCATCCACTTCCCACCACCATTCTACACCTTTCCATCCAAGAAAAAGGAGGAGGACGATCCTATAAATGCTGGAGAGGAAGATCGCTTCATCTACACCGAGCACCATGGCTTCTTCTACCTCTTTCTTCTCTCTTTTTGTATTTTGCTTTGTTATGAGTAGCTAGGCCCCTTGGGTGGGCTGTTTGGGGGAAAATATGTTACTTTGATACCATGTTGGGGAAAATGGCATGTCAACATTGTAATTCCATTTGTTAATGATTATATTCTATTTCTATCTCTTTCTCCATGGATTGCTTGTTGGTTTGTGTGTGAAATGACCTAGGAATTTAAGCAAATTGCTTGTATGTGTGAATTTTGGGATTTGCCCCTAGTTCCAATTCTTGGATCCCTAGGTTGCCTCCCATCTTCCTACATCCTAATCAATCTCCCTAAACCTAAGTGAGAGATCTAAGTAGCTAGATTAGATAATTCTAGTGCAATTAGCATGGAGCCTTCTCAATGCTAGAATGTGGGGGAATTGGGGTCCAAAACCCTAATTTCAACTCCCCATTACTACCCTCGGCCCCTAATTGCCCTAGGAATGCCTAATCTAGAAACCTAGACTTGATTAGACTCTAATTGAATTGAACCTAATCCCTAACCCAATTGAGCCTCGTAAGGGTAGTAGGGGGTGTTAGGGACTAGTTCCCCTATACACAACCTAGCATATCCATGGCCAGTTAGTAGCTTAGGTTAATTCATTAGACTCTAACTTGTTGTTTGGTTTGGATAATCTAAATGGAATCATAATGTTCACATGTCACCCCCCAACTTAAGTCATCAATTCATACCCCTAAACAACCCACACATCTCTTTACTGCTGAAAACCCTAGTTCTGTGCTTGCTTAGCTTAGTTAGTTCTTTTCTTGCTTAGTTAGCTTCTTGCCTTGCTCTTGCCTTGTTTATGCTAGTTTAGTTCTTTAATTTCTCTTTTGATTTTCTCTTGCTTGCCTTAGCATAATTTGTCTTTTCATACCTAGCTTAGTCCTTTCTTTTCTGCTTAGTCTTAATCTAGTCTAGGGTTAACATAGATTTCATTCCTACCTTTAACTGCTTTCTTGTTCATCCTTAGTTAACAATCAAATCAACCTTTAAACCCTTAACCCAAGTCTCTGCTGTAGGAACCTAGCCAAACTAAACTAGCTCTAGCACCCCCTCTTTACCCTATGGATCCACCCTTTACTTGCCACCTTCCGATACTACGACACGACCCCATGCGCTTGCGGATGTAGTGTTTTAGTAGATGTAGGTAGCTAGTTTAGGTTTATAAATTTCAAAATCAAGATCCCATCCCGTGTGTTCTGACCTCGTGGGGCGCATCTAGTCGGGTCAAATCGGCTAGTGTGTTGCACCACTAGCGGGGACGCACCATCATTCAATTAGGGTTTGGGTCCTAGGATTGGTCACCAAATCAACAATTGATTATACTTCAACTTAATATCTTTGGACCTTCAATTGCTCAACCATACCTAACCCTAGACCTCCAAATGGTCTTGGGTGATCACCAAACGGTCTTGAGACTGTTTGGGTGATCCCCAAACAGTCTTGAAACTGTTTGGGTCAATCAACCCAAAGCATTAACTTATTCAATTGAAAAATCAACACTTAGCCTATTAGGGTTTATACCATATGTTTGAATCTTCAAACACTTAACCATACTCAACCCTAGACCTCCAAATGGTCTTGGGTGACCCCCAAACGGTTTGGGTGATCCCCAAACGGTTTTGAAACTGTTTGGGTCAATCAACCCAAGTTTCAAACTCAATCAATTATGAAATCAGCACTCAACCCGATTAGCGTTTTGGTGATTGGTGGACCTTCAACTCATGAACCAATTAGAACTAATAAATTATATTTAGTGGAAAATTAACCAACATTATTAGAAACAAATCCCCAAATGGTCAACCCTGGTCAACACCTCCAAAAGGTCTGAAACCGTTTGCCTTCATGCGGTTTGGTGAAACCATTTCATTCCAAACGGTTTGAAACTGTTTGTTCCCAAATAGTTTGTGAAACTATTTGGACATTTGATTGAAACTGTTTGGTATAGATATTTGGGAAGGTGTGTTCTTATGATGATGTCATCATCATCAAGCTCTAAACCCATGAAACCTACTGTGATTTCCATGGAGATTGCATCAATCAACCAAATCAATAATTGTAAACAGGAAAATGATCATTATTTGATGGGGAATTGAATGAAATAACAAAATCAAGGGTTCAAGTTATAAAAACCGCCTCCAATTGAGCTCTAAAGCTCCAAGCTCACAGAAACAATGGTGGATGAAGCTTTTGCAACTCCCCTTAGGCTCGTCCTCCAGCTTTTGGTTGAAAAGATTAGCTAGGGTTGAAGGGGAGATCGAAATAAGAAGAAATCCATAATTTATTTTCGATTTCCACCATGGAATAAAGGTGAAATGGATCAAGAACCTTACCAACAGGTTGGGGGTCGTCCTCCTGGTCCTCCCTAGCTCCATTGGTCGGTTGCACAAACATTGTCCAACAAGCTCTATCTTGGTGTCCAAGCCTGTGGAAACCATACCACTACATCATATTCATTCTTATGATGTCTCAACATCAAAGGAACATATTATTATGTAACATTTTCAAGTTAGCCCCTTAACTTGGGTAATTTGCACATTAGTCCAAAATAAGCAAACATTACTTCAACATTGTTCAAATAGGACCAAAATTGAAACATAAGTTCCTCATGAGCCCTAATTACTTTTCACAAGATAAGATTAAGCATACAATCATCTTTCTTAAACAAAACACCTAGGGTTAAAGCATAACCCAGGTCAGGGATGTTACAAATTATCCACCCCTTATAAGGATTTCGTTTCCAAAATCCTAGATAAAGGAAGACAGATGTTATTCATACATCATATCATCATATATTCACATAACATTTCTTTTCAAAGTTATTTTACACAAGTTAACATAGAATGATTCACATGAGACACATACTCCCATGCTCCTTAGTTGATTCAACATTTCTCTTTCAAGATTACCATTATGTTCTGTCATCCTCTTGGGACTATAAGTCCTTTCATACCTTGATTGTGTCATCTCACCTGATAACACCATACTAGCTTTCCTAATTACTTGCACTAACTATCTCATTAGTTTTACATTATCTTATCATAAGGAAAGGTTACTTATCAATCAAGAACTTATCTTAAAGATATCTTCAACTGCTATGTTTATGCTAAACATAAACCCCAAACATGTGATGTTCATATTATTTGCATGATTAATCTGATTTCATGGTTGACCATTCTAGATAGTCAACATAAATCATTTGATATTTCTTTAGATACCAGGATTTCTTACCTTGATACCGATCACATGAGTTGAAAACACATCTCATCTTCACCTTGGAACCAAAGTCCAAGATAAACTGATATTTTTTTTCTAAGTATTCATCACTTAAACATTTTTATTTTATGCACATCAAGTGTCCTAAGACCCACTTGATTGCCATGTCCCTGAAAAGGAAGAAAACAAGGAATCATATTCCTCTTATTATTATTTCAGGTATTTTCAACTATTCATGAAACATTTACTCTTTATCTCATCCTAGGTTCCTTGCCCTAGCATAGGAATCTTATCAGGATGATTACATGACATTATTCCTTTCTTTATTATTATCTAACATGTTTATGATCATCTTAGGGTCTCATCACATTTTCCATTTCCACATTATGGAAAGGATCTTTATAATACTTACAACTTTATTGGATACGATTCATCTCCCTTATTATCATTCTTATCTTATGAGGATTATACTTTTATCATATAAACATGCTCATCTGAGGTTATCTCAGATTTCTCTTTCTTATGCCTAGGACATGACACATTTATTTATTCCATATTTATTATTTCATGATACTCATTAGATCATCTCAGAATGACTACTTGATCAGGGCAATAAAAAAGATAACAATCTAAGAGTTTCCATACTTACTTTATCATCAATAGCTGTATACCTGGCCAGGGTATATAAATACTGAGATAAGGTAGTATGCACTTGTATACTGTCATATTCCTTCCTTTTCATATTATCACAAGTATAAAACTTGACATTACTGGATTTCATCCAAGCATCTCTTCAATACCTCATCTTTTTCATAGAGGTAAGAGCAACATGAAACATCTATAATGTTTATTATGTAAAATATGAGTCCTCATAGGACTAATCAAGGAAAGTTCAATCAATTAATTTCTCGATTAACTCAAGAAACCATAAAAGACACATAAGAATGACATTATTTTGTATATCCTATCATGATTCGTGGATAGTTCACTGCCTCAGGCTAATTCTGTCTCAGGGGTTGATTTATCACAACATTCTTGGCTGGACAATTTCTTGCCAGATGTCCTACATGTCTACATTGGTAGCAAATTCTGGGTGCCAGGTGTGGTCTAGAGGGTTCTTTACCCTTTCTGGATAGCCATTTCCTTGGTGTACTAGGCCCTGGTTGTACTGATGGTACCAAAAACTTCCTCCTTTTAGAACGACTAGACCGCTGTTCCTGGATTTGGATAGGCCTTTTCTCGATTCTTCCTTTATATTCCTTTTCTAGACAATTAGGTCTAATATGTCCAGGCTTCCTACACCTATGGTAGATCCTGGTTTCGGATTGTATCCTATTCCTTCCATCATTATTCATTGCTCCAACAGGCTAATGTTGAGCAGAAAACCTATTAGAGTTCAAAATTTCATCATTGGGGGCTGGTGGTCAAGGTTGCATTGCTAATGCACGATCTACTATGTATATCATAGTTGTACTAAATTGCTCAAGAAGAGCAGGGAAAGTTGGGCTCTCTATCATGCCTCGGTAAAACTGGGGATGTGCAGGTGTATGTTCTTCTCTGCTCTGATTCTCTGCATCCTCTCTTGGACCAACATTGCTGCTTTCTACAGCAAACTCCTCATGAGACCCAGTCATCTTCAAGTTCTTCTTCTCCTATATGAGCAGAAGACACTATCAAATACACTGGAAGACACTAAAACAGACTCTACTACCTTAGTCCTATGTCTCTGTAGACTCAGCGAACCTAGAGCTCTGATACCACTAAATTGTGGCACTCAACTTACAAAAACAATATTTACTTAAGTGGAAGCGAATCATTTGCAGCTGATTACTAAAAATCACTAAAAATTAAATATTTTTTCAAAGAGATACAACAAAGGAAAACTCTTTCATCAAGGACCAAAGTATAACAGTACATCCTGATTCAGAAGTACATAACTTGTATCATCTTTTCTCGAGGATTACAACGTCAGCTGCCCTAGTAACAATATATATAGACATCATAAGAAACCTCGAGGCATCAAGCCAAAATCTCAGATCGATTCATTAAAAACACTAACTATAAATTCCGAGGACCTGAGAGTACAGAGACGACACATAGGACTACTAACTATAACTTGACAGATAGTGTCTCCACCTGAGACATTACTATTGTCCCTGATGCTGCTGTTGATCCTTCTTTGCTAAAGGGTTTCTGACTCTTTGTCTGCGTCCACCTAAAACATTGGATCCCACGGGGGTGAGACAATTGTAAATTTCCCCAACGGGAGATATAACTCTCCGCCAAATCATTGTTATAGCAGTTTATTATAATAAAACTGAATAGGAGATCTTATATATTAATAGCAGTATTAATCATTGAATGAACAAAGTAACATAATCTCCTTTTCTAAGGAGAGCATTGCATTTATTCATGATAGAATCATAATTCATCCTTCTTCTTGCAATGAGTATAAAGAGATATGAACAACAACTATCAACTAGAGATGCATAAAAGAAATGTAACTTTAGCCAATGAATTTTCATATTCAGTCCTTAAGCAAACATGCTATACGGCTAATTACCTTTTACAATCACACTTACGCCCTGAGGAGATGAGGTATACCGTTCATACTCCAACCGACCATTGCGAAGTCGAAATCGGTGCCATACAAGGTCAATGGTCAAGCCGGCTACCAAGACCTCCCTTGTCTCGGTCAGTACGGGATCAAATGCAGGACATCTTATGTCTCTACTAAATAGCTTTCCAGGGTATACTGGAAACTTTGCTATTAAAGTTATAGTGGCGTGTTGTACTCTCTTCGCGATCATGAGATTTCTTGTTTATCTCCATCGATCCGACATTAAAATTATTGGGAGTTGTGTACTGCATCTGTCCCAATCATCAGGAGATTCACGATACATGATCCCGGTATAAGTAATGAAGGATTGAGAGGTTTAATGTTTACCATTCCTCAATTCCCTCATTAGGACGTCAGGATACATTCGCCCATTGCCCCCACATATTCAAAATATGCATTCCGGGTTTTTCCGCGGAGCACCCGTTTCACCATCCATCAAGTTCTGACACTGATGGCTATATGGCCAGGGCTCTACATGATATGATTTCACTTGATTAATTAAATACATTAGCATATTCTTTTAGCACCAGTCAAGTTCTCAAACATGAATTATTATGACAATTGCTACAAAGAAACATGCATGCTCTTATCTATAACTACACTAAAACTTATAATGCATTGGAATCTTAATCCCTTATCTCCTTACTTGAAAGTTCACATCTCATAGCAACATCATTATTTTACTTATCAAGCTGGGTATTCATACCCTCAATTCATCACTATCACTGCTACCACTTGTTAGGTAACTATTACCTTCAGGTCCTTAGACCGAGGTATGCATAATACTTGTTACACAAGTATCTCACATGGCTCTCAAAGCACATTAAATGTTTTTCCACCCTTCACTAGGCAACAACTTACTCATGGAACTCATAAGGTTCATGCACATTTTTTTAATTTTACTAAGCAACAACAACATTCGGCACATAAGGCCATACAAAATGTTTATTATGTGAAAGTCATAGCTCATATCTAGCTATGTTCATCATCTCATGATGTCTACATGATTAATAGACATGATAACAGTCATGTAAGTCATTTGTCACATCATATGAAACATTAGTAACACCACCATCCTTTATCAGGATTAAGGTTATCTATCAATTAGGGCTTTTCATTCCCTTTACCCAAAATGAGGGTTAGGGTTTCCCATCATGGTTTAATTAGGGTTTCATGCTCACATTATTAGTTCAACCCTAATGTATTGCTCCACACCTCTGGGAGTATTTAAAGATATCATAAGTATTTGCTTATGATCAATATTCTCATCATATATCATTAATGATTATCAATTCAAGGTATGAGTTCATTTCTCATCCTTGTCATGGTATGATTGCATCACACTCACTGATTTCGCTTAGTCCCATTCTCAAGGTTTATTAATCAACATTTATCAAAGTACATTGAGTTCATTACATCTTTATTGTAACAATTATATATAACACCACCATCCTTTTTCAGGGTTAGGGTTATCTATCAATTAGGGCTTTTCATTCCCTTTACCCAAAATTGGGGTTAGGGTTTCCCATCATGCTTTAATTAGGGTTTCATGCTCACATTATTAGTTCAACCCTAATGTATTGCTCCACACCTCTGGGAGTATTTAAAGATATCATAAGTATTTGCTTATGATCAATATTCTCATCATATATCATTAATGATTATCAATTCAAGGTATGCGTTCATTTCTCATCCTTGCCATGGTATGATTGCATCACACTCATTGATTTGGCTTAGTCCCATTCTCAAGGTTTATTAATCAACATTTATCAAAGTACATTGAGTTCATTACATCTCTATTGTAACAATTATATATATTACACACTCCATGTGTTTCTTATCCAAGGATATTGGATTAGAGGTTCATCAAGGAATGTCTACCCTGAAATGCTGAATGTGATATCTATCATGTCATAATGTATCACTTTCTTATCATTTACTTCTTACTTAAATAGATCAACTAACCTTTTATTAAGGTATTTCCCTCTTATTACTTTATCCTCAAACTTGTCACTTTCTTCATATGGTGTATATATATTACTCATTAGAATTGTCCAACTATGTTTAATGATATGGACTTATCCAATGGTTAGGCATTGTTGATATAGAATAAATCATTATCAACCACTTTAGGTATCTCAACCATAGGATGTTGTTCACTCCATTGTATAATATTGCATACATCACTCCTAAGAGTTTCATATCCTTATCTTTGTAAGATGTATAGGATTGTTACACATACATGAAATTAGATATATAATGATCTAGGTATCATCTTGTCCTTTAGATCCTTATTCATTAGGGTATCAACACTATCATTCATGTAGTTCATCAACTTTACCCTTCATAGTTATAACATCCTCATCTTACTTGATTATAAATACCACTTCGTACTTTAGTATATTGGCCATTATACCATCACTATGGTTGCACATATCATTATATTGCAACATCCTAGATTTAAGTCTCACTTCATATCATTCTTCAGGGTTTCCATAATGCTACTCTTAATTAGGGTTTCACATGACATTGCCCTAGATTAAGGTTTCTCATAACATTAATCTTAATTAAGGATTCTCATAACATCACTCTCAATTAGGATTTCTCATGGATTCACCCTCAATTAGGGTTTCACATGGAATCACCCTCAATTAGGGTTTCTCCTGGATTCACCCTCAGTTAGGGTTTATATTCAACAATCCACGATTAGGGTTTACTATCCACTCCAAGTAGGAGTGATCATCAAAGTACCCTGAATTAGGGTTTCTCATGTCATTACCATGAATTAAGATCCTACCATCATCATATATTAGGGTTTCACCTATCAATGCCCTCATTTAGGGTTATGGTTCATTAACCTTCATAATTTGGGTTTCATGATCTCACTATCATGGATCATACCCCAATTAGACATACTTCCATAATTATAGTCCCCTACATGATTATTATTCACGTAGGAAGTCTTCTATTTCATCTTCTATAAGATGATATAAGCTTCAACCTTCATAAGGCTAAGTCAACTCAATCTTGAAGAAGAATTGACATCATGGGTTATGTCATTATCACCTTGATTATTAAGGCTTAACTATTTAAAGGGTATTGATCACCCTACCTCATTAAAGGTACCATTATTATAAACACCATTGGTTTACATCATGTAATTATTCACTTAAACAATTAACCTTCAACTACTTTAAGTGTTCATACAATTTGATTAATTACCTTCCAAATGATCTTGGTTACTTAGACCTCAAACAGTCTTGACCATTCAGACCTCAAACGGTCTTGGTTGAGTACTCAAAACCGTTTAGTAAAGTTGAGGTTGAAACCGTTTGCTAAAGGTAGATTTTGAAACCGCATGAACTCAACCGGTTTGGGATTGTTTGGTCCCAAACGGTCTTGAGACCGTTTGGTCCAAACCTCCTCAAAACCGCATGGACCAATTATGGTCTCAACCACTCAAATTGAATTAGGGTTCTCAATGTTGATTCCTTCAATCATTGTATTCATGTAACCAATCTTCAATTGGTCCTATCACCATACTTCAATTGAGTTAATTAGGTCACCCTTCAACTGATTTGACCCTCAATTGACCCTCAATTGATCATCAATTAGGGTTTGAATCAATCGAATTAGGGTTTGGAATCGATGGTCCTTGAATGTTAATCAATGCGAGTCTAGTTGCTTTAAAAATATTAAACCATCATCCAAATTGAACATGTCCTGACCCCAAACGGTCTTGAGGTCATTTGGATTACCTCCAAATGGTCTTGAGACCGTTTTCCCATCTCATCACTCAAATCCAAGTCATCCAATTAGGGTTTGGATCATTGGATTGATCACCAAACCAGCATTTGAATGCACTTCAACTTAGTACCTTTAGATCTTCGAACACCTAACCATACTTGTCCCTAGACCTCTAAACGGTCTTGAGTGACCACCAAACAGTCTTGAGACCATTTTCCCATCACATCATCATTAACCATGTCATTCAATTAGGGTTTGGGTCCAAGGATTGGTCACCAAATCAGTAATTATTATACTTCAACTTAATATCACCTTCAATTGATCAATCATACCTAATCCTAGACCTCCAAATGGTCTTGGATGATCACCAAATGGTATTGAGACCGTTTGGGTGATCCCCAAACGGTCTTGAAACCATTTGGGTCAATCAACCCAAAGCATCAACTTATTCAATTGCAAAATCAGCACTTAGCCGATTAGGGTTTATACCATATGTTTGAATCTTCAAACACTTAGCCATACTCAACCCTAGACCTCCAAACGGTCTTGGGTGACCCCCAAACAGTTTTGAAACCGTTTGGGTCAATCAAACCAAGTTTCAAACTCAATCAATTATGAAATCAGCACCCAACCCGATTAGGGTTTTGGTGATTGGTGGACCTTCAACTCATGAACCAATTAGAACTAATCAATTATATTTAGTGGAACATTAAAAAACATTATTAGCAACAAATCACCAAACTTTCAACCCTGTTCAACACCTCCAAACGGTCTGAAACCGTTTGCCTTCATGCGGTTTGGTGAAACTGTTTTATTCCAAACGGTTTGAAACTGTTTGCTCACAAACAGTTTGTGAAACCGTTTGGACATTTGATTGAAACCGTTTGGTCTAGATATTTGGGGAGGTGTGTGCTTATGATGATTTCATCATCATCAATCTCTAAACCCATGAAACCTGCTGTGATTTCCATGGAGATTGCATCAATCAACCAAATCAATAATTGTAAATAGGAAAATGATCATTATTTGATGGGGAATTGAATGCAATAACAAAATCAAGGGTTTAAGTTATAAAACTCGCCTCCAATTGAGCTCCAAAGCTCCAAGCTCACGGAAACAATGGTGGATGAAGCTTTTGCAACTCCCCTTAGGCTTGTCCTCAATCTTTTGGTTGAAACGATTAGCTAGGGTTGAAGAGGAGATCGAAATAAGAAGAAATCCATAATTTATTTTCGATTTCCACCATGGAATCAAGGTGAAATGGATCAAGAACCTTACAAACAGGTTGGGGGTCATTATCCTAGTCCTCCCTAGCTCCCTTGGTCGGTTTGCAAGAAAAGAGAAGAAGTGGGGTCGAAAACGTCTTTGTTTGGGCTAGGTAAGGGTCTTTTTATAAGATATTCAATGAGAGAGAAAATGTTTTATAAAAGTATTTTAATTCCAAAATTATTTCCACCTTCTCCCGCTTGGTTTCTTGTATACAAAGGCATCTCTATCCCCACCGAGCTCCCTTCCATTATCCAAGAATAAAGGGAAAAGAAATTAAGCACCTTAACCCTTATAATATTAATATCCATTTATGAGTGGAAATTCTTTTTCTTATAACAATGGTGAGTGGAGTCCTCACCTCCTTAGGATATGTCGTGACTTTGTAAGGCTTAAGGATGTCCAAACACATCTTAATCCAACCTTATTAATTTTGGTTGAAGGTCCTTCAAATTATTTTATTTATTTTTGCATTAAATTGAATTAGGGTTCCAACTAGGCTTAAATCTTGATTATTTTAATATCAAGATTCTCTCTCCTCCAACTTAATTCAAATGAGGTGCCTCTCTCATTTTATTTGCTCTAAATGATGTCACGAAACATTAGGGACCTTATTGTAGTGGTAATTGCATATTGAACCCCTAGTGTTTGGGTAAATTGCGCTTTACACCAAAACTAGGTTTTAATGCACAAACATTGTCCAACAAGCTCTATCTTAGTGTCCAAGCTTGTGGAAACCATACCACTGCATCATATTCATTCTTATGCTGTATCAACATCATAGGAACATATTATTATGTAACATTTGCAAGTTAGCCCCTTAACTTGGGTAATATGCACATTAGTCCAAAATAAGCAAACATTACTTCAACATCGTTCAAACATGACCAAAATTGAAACATAAGTTCCTCATGAGCCCTAATTACTTTTCACAAAATAAGATTAAGAATATAATCATCTTTATTAATCAAAACACCTAGGGTTAAAGCATAACCCAGGTCAGGGATGTTACAGAAACTAGACTAACAATTCATCAGTTCAATTTTAATTTGCTTTTCAAGTTAAACTGTGGCTAATAAAGTTTCTCTCTCGAGAGGATTTCTTTTGTTCATTTTGGGTTGTATATTCCTGTCTCAAATTTTGATAATTTTTCAATGTGGGTGGACAATCCATACCTATCATACAACCACAAAGAGAACCTTTAGTTGCTACTATAAACCTTCTCTCTGGGTGCTCTTGCTGGGTATCTGACCCACAACCTATTTCTTGCAAACTAAGGATTACTAATTGAACCAAAAGATATTCCTAAAACCATAAGAGAATTGAAATTCTACTAAATACGTTATAGATATCATTTAGTAGCTTCTAATTGAGCCTTCCTATTAGAAACTATACATTTTAGTAAAATAAGAATAGATACTAATTATCAAATGTGACATGCACACAATGGAGAAAAACTATGAGCCTATTTCTAGGATTGGATTCAAGATTGGTAAAATCTTTATACATGTCTTTTTTTTTTCTTCTAATAAATGTAGTGATGTTGTTGGTATATGTGCCCATAGAGCCAATCATATGATGATTGTAATGGGACATTATATATTTGATTTGCTAATTATGAAGGTAACTCCATATACTATATTTGTCTCAATTATGAAATGATGACATTGACATAGTAGATGTCTAAAGAATGATGATCTCGATGACATATATCTTCAGGCTGAGGTCTTTTTTTTTTTGGAGAAGGTAAGGTATTTCTATTATCACCAAAAAAGCTGTATAGATGGTAAGCCCCATCATATACTATACAAGTGGGTTACAGTATAGGCTGAGGACTTGAACAATGCAATCATATATATGATAAGAGTACATACATTCTTGTTATGTCCCTAGTGGGATATTATTGTGAAAGAAAAATAGACAACCGTAATGCATAAGACCAGAATGTGCGTTGACTAATGATAGAGTCTCATTAGTCATGATATGTGATATCAAGTCAAATAGAGGTACATCTTAGAGAACAATGTATCAGATAGACCCACCTTGAGAGTGATACAAGGAGACCATGGAGTGGTAGTCAGAATCAACTCTCATAGGATAGTGGTGATTGTGGTTCTTAGACCTAAAGTAAATACACTCATCACATGTCATTCAATGTATTTTGACATTATCTAACATGACCTTGAATAAATGTTCCCATAAAGGTGATGATCGGGTGTATTGTGACACATGAAGATTGAGTGTGAGTGATGGATATGAGATTTGTCCCTCCTATTGGAGATTGATATCCAGACCACTTTATAAGTGATACTGAGAAATGTATGGCCATACTTGTGTGTGACTCAATTTGTGATATGTGAGCTCACATGCATCTCATATAGTCTGCTCTAGTTTAAGAAACATGGTTTGAATGTTGATAAGATGATGGTTCCATGCCTCTAGTTCAATCTGGATGTCAGAGACAAAGGAACTATACGTTCATGGTAACAATAATCACATATTATAGGTTGAAGTTATTCTTCAATTTTCCAATTACTTAGGTAGCAATGATGTGTTGCTCGACACCACTCATTGATTGTGATGTCATACATTGGTTATGGACATTCAATGTCAACACAAGTTGAGATTTATAGGGTCACACACATAGGATGCACATGAGAAAAGAGTTTACTCATGCATATAGTTTAACTTGATTACTAAAGGCTTTAGGTATTAATCTAAACAAAAATGGCTGAAAATCAACTGACAGGACTGTGAACTGACCGATTCAAGTGTTGAACCAATTGATTCAAGTTTTAAGTTAATTTGAACAACATTTGATGAACTAGAAAATGAATCGACCGGTTCAGAAGTGAATTGGCCAATTTAGATTTTGAAATGATTGGTTCAGAGTCACCCGGTTCAATGATCAATGCGATTAGATCAATGATTGATGCTGACATCATGTTGTGCATCAATATCACAATAAACCCAATGTGTTTGCAAATGGGAAATAATGTGAGTTGGGTGATTCAAGCATTGAATCCATCATTTCAAATGCCATCCGATTGGTTCAACTATGAACTAACTATTTCATGGTTTGCAACTTCCAAATAATTCATGAAATGTTGTCTTCGAATCCAAGATGATCTGGAAACCCTGACCCTATCCATCCTATAAATAGGGGGCAAGTAAAGGCTTTCACAAGACACAATAATAAGCTCTGAAAATTGTTGTCCTCTCATAGTTGTGGTAATAGGAGAGCCTGAGCAAGTTTTACCCATAAAAGAGAGAGACAAAAAGGGATAAAAAATCGATGCTAGCATGTTGATGTTTGAAGGGAAAACTTCTCTCTGTTGGCTCTAGTAGCACAACATGGAGTTCTTAGTGGTCCACACAGACTTTGTAGAGGTGTACAGGCTGGTTCCGCCATGGTAGGAGGAAAACAACCACCTCCATCTATGGTGTTGCACCAGGATGCCATCATCACCAGTTGTCTGTGTGTCATGTCAAGAGTGCACATCACAATACAAGAGTTGTCGTTGCACTTCCTCTAGGACCAGGTATATCTCTATCTACCTTCTTTCCTAGATACATCATTCTTAACATGATCATCTAGCAAGGAATACATACAATTTTTTTTGCTGCCTTCTCTACTATCCTTGTTCCCCAACAATGGTGTCAGAGTCACATTAATTTACGATGTATCTGGATTTAAATCAATATGATTGGATTTATTTTATTTCATACAATGTAAATATTAAAACGACTAATGTGCACATTTGATTAAATACCATATAAAATCCCATATATATGTATATGTGTACATATATGCGTGTGTATATATATACACATATATATGTATATATATATGTATATATATATTTATATATATGCAATGCATCTCCCTAAAAGAATTTTGATGGTGGATGTGTGCGTGGCTATGGCCAAAAACACTGTGGATGTGTGTGCATGGTTGTTTGGTTTTCTTTACTATTGTTATATTAGTTGCAAACTGAGCCTCTCCCCTCATTACTAAATGTAAATTAATACTCTTCTTCCTAAAATTCCCTAGAATATAACTCGAGGTTTTACCTCTAACAGTGTAATATGGAGTAGGATAGTTTTAATTTCTATTTTTGAAAGAGAAGGTGTTTTGCATGATTTAATAGGTCAACTAGAGGACCGAGGAGGCCAACATGTAGGAATAGCCAACTGATTGACTAGAGGCCCAATTGATTGACTATAGGAGTCCAACCAACCGCTTGAGACATGAAGCCAATCAAACAACCTGAAGGCCAAGCAATCGAATGAAGGGTTTAGACAACAGATCGGGACAAAATAAGTTTATAGTATAGGTTGCTACATGTGATGTGGACCTTAGGTGGTAGCAATTCTTTATAGATCTAAAGAATTGTGTTAGTATGGTTGTGACCATCACTCATATATTTTTGATAGTATGTTTTTTTAATTTGTGGATATAGCATGTGGTGATTGGATATGTATATGCATTTATATATAAAATCCCTCAATCAATATTTAGTCTTAGATGCTTTTCATAAGCAATAAACTTGAAAATCTTGATCGACCAAGCATAGATTATGTAAAAGCATGATGCATCATCTATCTCGTGGAAGTGTGATGGTAGATATGTGGGTTTTCCAAAGAAAGATATATATATTTTATCATAATGGCTTTTGGGTCAGGGTTAACTAGGTTGCCTTAATGATCTTAAGTTTCTACAATCATGCAAATAGATTGTAATGAGGAATTATGCACACCACCTATCCAAGAATTGCATGAGATTCAATTGAAAAATGTTTTCTACCTTGATAATTGGTTATATACACTGGCGTTGTCTGTGTAATAATATAATTATTTTGGATCTTGGCTCACTATAAGGTTGTATGCTACAATATTCTGAATTGGTAGTGGGGTCTATCATTTTTAACAAAATAGTGGGAGCGATAATTAACTAAAAGACTTTTTAATATAGTCAAACTTATCAAATCAAACCAAAGGTGTTTTGGCAAAAGTTATAGATTTTCTTTTGTAGAATCTAATGGCAAACACAAAAATATTTTCTTAACAATCGGTCCTTGAGAAGGACAAGTTAAATGGGAATAACTTCTATGACTGGTTCAAGACAAAGATAATTGTTCTCACTCAAGAGTGCAAGCTCTATGTCCTAGAGACACCAAAGCTAGATGAACCCGCTCCCACCATGCCTAAGGCTGATAGAGATTCTTACAAGAAGCACTTTGAAGATGTTGTGGATTTCGAATGCTAGATTGCTATGCTCCATGAACTATGATTTGTAAAGACATGATGAGAACATGTATGTTATTGAGATGGTAACACATCTTAAGAACATGTACTAAGATCAGACAAGAAAAGAGAGATATGATGTCTCTAAGGCTTTTCTCAAATTCAACATGGTAGAAGGAGATCCAGTAGGTCCCCATGTACTCATGTTGATTGGGTATGTGGAGAACCTTGCTAGATTGGAATTTCCCATGGGTTAAGAGTTGGCCACATATGTTATTCTACAGTCACTATCAGAATCATACACTTAGTTTGTCGTGAACTACAACATGAACAATTTTGAAAAGATGCAATCAGAATTAGTTGGCATGTTGAGGACCGATGAAGTGCATGTGAAGAAGGACAAATCCAAATCCGTGATGATGATCAACAGTGGGAAGTCCAAGGGCAAAGGAAAATCTAAGAAGAGTTCTAAAGCTAGCCAAAAAACAAAGTCTTGTATATTGAAAGCTAAGGGATGAGTGAATATGGAAGGAAACTACCACCAATTTCACAAACCTGTACAATGGAAAAGGAATTATCCTCTTTATATTGAGGAACTCAAGAAGAAGAAGGAGATAGAGATCTCCACTTCAAGACCCAGGAAGAAGTAAGCTAGAACTGTGCATAGAAAGAGTTGCTTCTAGGATAGTTGGAGTCTATCATTCATGGGCATGTAATAAAGTTAGTGAATTGCTATTATGTGCTTGCCATTGATGAAAATATCATGTATCTTGTATGGATAAGAATATTATGAATAAATTGATGTTTCAAGATAATATCTTATATGAAAATTTCCTATGGCTCATGTCTATAATTGATAGCTCTTAAGAAAAATATATGTATCACATATACTAAATGACTCGATGACTCAAATAATGAATGCATATAGCATTGTCATCTAAAGAACATAAATGAGAAAATACATTTCTAGAATCCATAATTATAGTTTTCTAGACTCTTTTAGTTTTTGAAGCAATAGAGACATGAGAGTCTTATTTGTTGGGCAATATGACAAAGGCACCATTCACTAAATGTAGTGGGATGGTGAGTATTTCATTAGGACCTGTACATACCGATGTATATAGTCCTTTTACAACAAATGCTAGAGGCAGTTACCAATATCTTATTATATTTACTAATGATCTTAGTAGATATGGTAGTTTGTATTTAATGAAAGACATGTCTAAATCTCATGAAGTGTTCAAGGAGTTCATGAATGAAGTACATAACCAACTTGGTATAAAGTATTAAAACATATTGATATGATTGATATGGAAAATACTTTGAACCAAGAGTTTGAGAACTATCTGGGATACTATGGTAATGTTTCATGATGAACTCCACCTGAAACATAATGATGTATCATAAATAAGGTATCACACACTGCTAGTCATGGTGCTATCATCAATAAATCTATCTGATCTTCCAATTTCTTTTTTGGCACATGCGTTACACTAAAACAATGTACTATCTAAAATGCTTCAGGAGACACCATATGAGATATGGTATGGGAAGTGTCTTGATAATGTCTTTTATAAAGATTAGGAATGGAAGTTTATTTACAAAAATAGTTTCTTGAAAAGATTTGTCCACAAATCACATAAATGCTATTTTTTTGAATACTGCTTTTATACTCCAATCCAATAACAAAAGTGTTTGTTGCTAGGATGGTTGAATTCCTAAAGAGGAATTTAATTCTAAAGAATTAGTGGGAGAAAATTAGAACTCAAAAAGTTTGAGACCAACAAGAAAACATTAAACCTAAAGAGTTACAATAGGAAGGAGTTGAATAACAAATTATTGTGGAATCTAAAGTTCCTTATGTAACATAAAGCCTCATAGATCTAGTAGAACATGCCTTGAGTTTGAAAGATTAGGATTTCTTATAACTCAAGAAGGAGGTGGGTTTTTCATAAATGATGATCCAACAATCTATCTAGAAGCTATTGAGGGACTAGAGTCTGAGAAATGGCTTGAGGACTATAGGATCCGAGATGGACTCCATGTACACCAAGAAGGTATGACCTAGGTGGATCCACCTGAAGGGATAAAACCCATAAGGTACAATTGGGTCTTCAAGAAGAAGACCGACATGGATGGAAGTATACAAACCTATACGGACATATTGGTGGTAAAGGGTTTCAAAAAAGTTCAAGATGTTGAACATGAAGAAATCTTTTACCAGTTGCCATGGTTAAATACATCAAGATTATGCTTGCCATTGCAGCTTAGCATGACTATGTGATTTGAAAAATGGAATGTGAGAACTGTATTCCTTAACAGTAATATTGTAGAGGATGTGAATGTGACACAACCTAAAGATTTTATAAATCCAGTTATTGCAAATAAAGTCTATAAGCTGCAAAGGTGAATTTACAGATTGAAGTAAGCATCTCAAAGTTGGAGTCTTTGATTTGATAAAATAGTCAAAGAGTTTGACTTCAGTTGAAATGAAGATGAAATCTATGATTATAAAAGTTGAGTGGGAGCATATTTATATTCTACATAATTATGGGTAATAACATCCTTATCTTAAAAATATTAAAACATGGCAAGGAAGTACCTTCTCTATGAAGTGTTCAGGTGAATAATCCTATATCTTAGGAATTGAGATATATAGAGATAAATTTGGAAAGCTTCTTGACCTAAGTAAGAGCACATACATTGGCAAGATGTTAAAGGGCTTCAACATACAATACTGAATGTGGGAAGATTTGTCCATATTCCATGGAATCAGTCTCTCAAGAGCCTAGTGTCCAAATTGTTGTGAAGAATGGGAAAAGTATTAGTAAAATGTCATATGCTTTTGCAATTGTATCTATCATGTATTCAATGTTGCGTACTCATCCTATTATCTCATATATTTTAGGCACGACATGAGGGATATGTACTCATACTATTATCTTGTATGTATTGGACATGACAAGTAGATATCATTCATATTCCAACATAAGTCATTGGACTGCCATAAATGACATCCTTGAAGTACTTGAGAATCACTAAGGACCAGTTCCTTATTTATGGTAATAAGGAAGTGTTGGGTGTAAAGGATAACACCAATGAAAGCTTCCATAATGACAAATAAAATTAATAATTACAATCTAAATTTGTGTTTAACCTTAAAATAGAACTATAAGCTAGAAAATTTATGAGCAAGAGATAGTTTTTTTAATTCCACAATAAAATCTAAATACCTTTCTATTTTGAAAAAAATTGGAGGATACTATATGGATCAATAAGTTCATGTAGATGAACTTGTGGGAGTTTCCAACCATTGATGACACAAGTAGAAATATTTTGACAATAATGGAGCTACTGGGTAGGCAATGAATCTCAGATAATAAATCTATGACAGTTCCATCTCATTCGAGAAGTCGTACATCGAGGAGATGTGAAAACTAGCAAAATATCAACTTGAAGAAAGCATTGCTAACCCACTATACAAGCACCAACGCAGTAGAAACATGATGGACATGTTAAGATCACTTGGAATAAGATTTGTAAGTGACTGGCTCTAAGTGCAAGTTGAATATGTTAGTATGAGTGCCCATAGAGCCAATCATATGATAATTGTAATGAGGCATCATATACTTGATTTGCTAATTATGAAGGTAATTCCGTCTACTGTGTTTGTCTCAATCATGATATGCTAACATAGACATAGTAGATGTCTAAAAAATAATGTTACTCAATGACATATGTCTTCAGGTTGAGGACTTAAGCAATGAGATCATATGTATGATAAGAGTACATACATTCCTGTTATGTCCATAGTTAGATATTACTTCAAAAGCAAAATCTACAATAGTAATACATAGGAATATTGAATGAATACAGAGTCTCATTAGTTATGATATGTGATCTCAAGTCAAACACATAGGTACATATTAGAGAACATTGTATCAGACAGTCCCACCTTGAGAGTGATACATGGTGACCATGGAATGGTAGTCAGAATCAACTATCATAGTGATAGTGGTGATTGTGTTTCTTAGACCTAAATTCACTACACTCATCGCATGTCGTTTGATGTATTTTGACATCATCCAATGTGACCTTGAATAAGGGTTGCCATAAAGGTTATTCTTGGGTGCATCGTGACACATGGGGATTGAATGTGAGTGATGTAAAGACCAAGTCTCTACTATTAAACATGATAAACAAATACATCAAATGTATGGCAGCTGAAGAAATAAAACTTGACTTTATTCAAAATGTATAAAGAGTACATTATAAAAATTTCCCAAATGGGAGTACAACTTTATACAAGCATAGGATCTAGATAGAGGAAGACTCTAACTAATACAACTTGTCTCCACAAACAACATAAAAAAAGTTTATGCAACTAGTCCAAGCTATCTAGATGTGCAATATCTCCTTAGCCTTAGGCAGGTTCACCAAGCTTCCATGCACACTCTGATCCTAGCCTGGATGGTTGGGGTCATCCAACAAGAGAAAGATAAAAATGTATGTGTTATTCAATAGAAATAGGACAATTAAATAATCTAAAGCATTGCAATATAAAAGATTCTCTACACTAAGAGATTTCAAAAGGAATGAGGCAATTATATGAATAAGAGAGAAGACTGCCATAATCAATCACCAAAATAATAATCACATAGAATGGATATATTAAGACACAAAGTCATCTCAATGTAGGGTGAGGCACGTACCGGACCTCACCAAGTGGCAGGGGGACTAAAACCCCAATGCCTATATAAAGTGGCAGGGGGACTAAAACCCCAGTTCCTAATATAGAGTGGCAGGGGGACTAAAACCCCAGTGCCCGACAGGAGGACTAAAACCTCAATGCCCTATGGGTGGTTTGTACTCATGTACACTACATTGTCATTTGGCCTAAAATACATCATTCTTAATAGTTCACTTGGTAGTAGTGAAAAATATTAAAGTAACATTTGCATCATAGCATTTGGGAATAAACCCCATGAAATAAAGGACCCAACATAAGCAACAATAATATACAATATTTCCAAGTAAATGAGACAACAAATGTAGTAGCAAGATTCATATGATTCAAATGAATGAGCCACAATGGCATTAGTAGCATAAAATAAGTAAAGATCAAAATAAAGGCATTTAGGAGGATATCAAGGCTAGCACATAATGAAAGTAGGGTTGGATAAGACCCAACTGAAGGATTAGGATTGTTTGCACATAGGTTTCACAATCATACATTCCACATATATAATAGGAATCACATACACTAATAGGTTTTCACATACCAAAATAGGATCCACATACCTAATTTAGATTCTTAATAATCATCTCTACAAAAGCTTGTTATCCAAATCCATTTTCCCTAGGTATAAATGTTTCACATGAATTAATATATATTAAGGCATAAAGCATAGGAAAAACCCTAATTTTGGAACTTATTTTCAAAACCACAATTTAAGGTTCAAAACCTAGTACAATCGATTAATCACATTCCCCTGATTAAGAAAACATCTTTTATTTCCCAATTTGGGGTTTAAATAGATTAATTACACATTTTAGATCATTTAAAGTGATTAGCATGATATTTAAGATAAAATTCGAGAAAGCATTTAGAAACAAGACTCAAAAACTAGAAATTTGGATTCTACTCGAAAAATCCTTTCCAACGACTATTTATTCGCATTTTTCTGACTATGAATCAATTTACTATGAATTAAGTAAAATCAACCAATCAGAATAAAAGAAAACCATAGCGTGACAATAATTTAAATGAAAATGTAAATTGATGTAAATAGTAGGTGAAATGACAAAACTGCCCATGGTTGGTTAATCAAATCAATTGAAACTGTGAGAGCAATATGGTCATTTGCACCTCGCAAAAACCTTCGGCGAGAAAACAAAATAGAACCTGAAATTACTCTACTACCCCTGCAGTGTTAATCACCGAATCAAAGGTACAGGGATACAAGGGTCATTCCTTGACCTGTGTTCTTCATTCACTAGACATGGCGAGAGCAACACCTCAGTTCTCTCTCTCGACCTTGCCTTGTGCGTGGATTTCGGCTGCTGCTTGAGGAATGGATGCGCTCGACACTCTCCTCGCACCGAGACGAGACCAGTGACCCTGGTTAAAGGCGGTGATGCAAACAGGAGCTCGCACGACGCTCCATCCGTGGCCGGAAATAGGGAATGGTCTCGTGGTCTTCAAGAAACGATGCCAGGTCGTATGGAACCAAACTCAAGTCTTGACAATGCTCATGGCGGAAATGCAGAGCTACAGGACTAAGACCCGGGGTTGGCGGAGAACCGAGGACCCCAAATCGTGGTGGCGGCAGTGACGTATTACATGCTCCTATAGGACTCGACGTCCTGGGCTATCACGAGTCAAAGGAAGAGCATGGGAGCGAAGGAGGGAGGCTAGGGAAGCTTTCCCGATCGTTAATTGACTCGAAGGTGTAGAGAGGTGGCAGTGCTTCCATGAGGTTTGTTGGAGAAGGGAACAAGAAGGTCGGGGTGCTCTAGGCTGCTATGGGGCTAATTGGAGGAGGAGAAGTGATGCGCGGTAACGGATGCTGCTCTAGGGGTCTTATATAGGCAGGGCGAGGCCTCTAGGACCTTCTGTGAAAAATGTGGCAGAGAAAGAGGTTTAGGCCCGATTGGGCATTTTGCCAAAACAACAAGGTAGATGATGAGATATGGCTCATTCGAGCCGGCCGCGTGAGGTGGAGCTAACAGTGAAGGAATCACGTTAAATGGTGAAGGAGAGAGGAAGTAAGGAGTCGAGGAGCCTGGCTGTTGGGTTTGTCCTAACGGCTGGAAGAGGAAGACGATGGCTCGTCTGTCCGATTGACCCTTAATTAGATCTGAGTCCTCGGATCGGGTCGGGGGCACGTGACAGTGGAAAATAATTGAACAATAGTGTGACAAATGGCATTAATTAAATCGATATAATTACCATGGTTACACTATATTAAAAGCTTATAAAATGGATTTGAAGGGTCAAATGAAGTCCAAAAGACACCAAATTTTAACCACATGTAAAACTTAATGTGTAGAATCATGCTATGCAATTATATTCTCGTTTTACTCATTATTTGGCCCTTAATAAATATATTTTTCATTAACGTGTATATTAATATATTAAAATGAATGAATTATATGAAAGGCTTCTTTTAATGGAGTATATGAGTGAAATTCGAGATATAAGATACATATCAATATTAGGGGTCATATCTCATCATAATATCCTCTCATTAATGCATTAAGGTCCTTATAGAGGAGAGAGAAAGAAAAAGGTTAATTACTCTCATATATTAACTCAAATACACATTATTACTAATATATTTATCCAAAAAGATCCAAATTAACATTATCTACTTATATTCTCTCATAAAACTCCATTTTGCATTATTAGTCCGTAATTATTACATTAAGTGGGTTATTTGTGCAAACACCCCTTTATTATCATAAATGGGGGTAAAAATGGAATTTCACCATCATTAATGCTCAAAATGCACATAGAGTCAAAAAATGATTCAAAAGGATGGGAAATTTATGAAAAATGTCCAAATGGACTAAAAGGCCAAGAAAAGCTCAAAAGTGGGTAAATTGCAGGGAAGACCCTAGATTTCAGTATGTTACAACACTCCACCCCTTAAAGAGGATTTCGTCCCCAAAAGCACAACAAGAGGGAAGAGAGGGAGAGTGTGTAACATCCCAATCTTAAACAACTAGATAGGTACTAAAAGCTCTACACATATGCCAAGACCTACTAAGGTTTCCACAAAACGTATAAACTTTTATCCAACACAACATAATCAACGTTTTTGTCGTATTAGCATAATCTCCATCATGAAGAGGCATCATATTTATTATACCATCACTTGTGCCCCATTTTATTCAAAACAATTACATGTCAACATTATATCATATGTATTTACCTCATCAAGGGTTTTAAGCACAATTAGGATTTACTAAGACATTCAACATTTATAGGTGCATTAGATTACAAGCCTTAATAACTTAATATCATTTTCCATTAACCTCTTAAAACTATCATGTAGAATTATCACAAATTATTTGTAAAAAAAGTTAATACTATCCAACAAGTTATTAAGCCTATACTAATTCCAAATAATGTCACATAAATGGCTTATACCTAAGTTACATATTGTTGCAACATCTTTCATACTCATATCCATGACATCATTAATCATTTTCATCCATTACACTTCATATTATAAATTATACATATTTTAATTCACATTAGGCATTTATGAATATTTATGTGAATCCAATTATTCATTATCATGTTTGAGTCATTATATTAATTTTAGTGAATAGGATGTAACACATTAAATGTTAATGAATTAATTCATATATCAAGTTATGATGAGGTGTTCATTAGAGAACAAGGTGATATACCTTACCTATATTGATAACTTTGTGACTATAATCTATTTATATGTATCAAGGTGTATTATGTGATGATGAAACCTAATGTCACTAATGTATCATGAAAGGCATTAAGGATATATATATATGTATATGTTGTCAAAGCTAGATGATTACATATTAGGGTTTAGGTCAACATGATCATTACATGTTAAAGCATCCTTAGGTTGCATTATCCATAAACATTTTACCATTAGGGCGACATAGTCAACATTATGTATATTCACAATTAGTAATGAGTAACTCATTATTATGTGCATCAATAATATGTGAAGGTTCAAGCATATGAACTATCTCTATATGACTTACTACATATTCATGTGTGTATAAACAAACAAGTTGAATTACAAGTATAATGTGTTAGGTAAATTCTTGTTCACATAAGTTATTACGTACGTAAGTCCACATAGATAGGGTTTCTAACTCTAAAGGTATTTGATTTTTCTTTTAATAGGGATTCCATCCCCCTAAAAAGGGATTTCATCCTCGAAATCAGATTTGCAAAACCAAATAGGGTACTAACACCATTACCCTCACTCCACCCCTTAAAAGGGTCAACTAAGTCAAACTAAGCTAAGGGTAAAAGGGTACATAAAATTCAACACTAACAGGATTTACTAACCAAGCTTCAGGGTGTAACATAGGGTACACTAAACCCAAAACATAGGAGTATAAGGTATTTAAGGATGATTTTTGTGTAAGAGATCAAATCATCACTTATGGTTTTCCTAAGGTACTCAATAATTAGGAAACATTCTCAAAGACAGACTATTTCGAGCTGTCTGTATCAGATCAGGCCAGGCCAGGTCATATGAGCATGGGAGTCCCCATAAACCAAGCTAGTGGCACAGATGAAAATTTTGCCAGCCCCCAGCCTCTGACCCTTTCAAGACACCATCAGTTCAACTTATTTCTCTAGTAGCTTCTCAATAAATAATTCTCCCAAAGTTGACAAATTTTATTTCTAATGTGAAATTATTATAATCCCAAATCAAACTTTCATCATAGGTCAACTCTAAGGTGAAAAACTTACTAAAGGAAACTACATATGGTAACGGTTCTATCTAGGAGACAATTTGAATTAGTCAAGAATCAGACTACCTTGATGCTCTGATACCATGCTGTAAAGACCAAGTCTCTACTAAAAACCATGGCAAACAAAAACACCAAATGTGTGGCAGCGGAAGAAATAAAACTTGAATTTATTCAAAATGTATAAAGAGTACATTATAAAAATTTCCCAAATGGGAGTACAACTTTATAGAAGCATAGGATCTAGGTAGAGGAAGACTCAAAATAATACAAATTGTCTCCACAAACAACATAACAAAAGTTTATGCAAGTAGTCCAAGCTGTCTATATGTGCAAGATCTTCTTAGCCTTAGGCATGTTCACCAAGCTTCCATGCACACTCTGATCCTAGCCTGTATGGTTGGGGTCATCCAGCAAGAGAAAGATAAAAATGTATGTGTTATTCAAGAGAAATAGGACAATTAAATAATCTAAAGCATTGCAATATAAAATATTCTCTACACTAAGAGATTTTAAAAGGAATGAGGCAATTATATGAATAAGAGAGAAGACTGCCATAATCAATCACCACAATAATAATCACATAGCATGAATATATTAAGACACAAAGTCATCTCAATGTAGGGTGAGGCACCTACCGGACCTCACCAAGTGGTAGGGGGACTAAAACCCCAATGCCTAATATAGAGTGGCAGGGGGACTAAAACTCTAGTTCCCGACAGGAGGACTAAAACCTCAGTTCCCTATGGGTGGTTTGTACTCATGTACACTACATTGTCATTTGGCCTAAAATACATTATGCTTAATAGTTCACTTGGAAGTAGTGAAAAATATAAAAGTAACATTTGCATAATAGCATTTGGGAATAAAACCCATAAAATAAAGGAGCCAACATAAGAAACAACAATATACAATATTTCCAAGTAAATGAGACAACAAATGTAGTAGTAAGATTCACATAATTCAAATGAATGAGCCACAATGGCATTAGTAGCATAAAATAAGTAAAGATCCAAATAAAGGCATTTAGGAGGATATCAAGGCTAGCACATAATGAAAGTAGGGTTGGATAATACCCAACTGAAGGATTAGGATTGTTTGCACATAGATTTCACAATCATACATTCCACATATATAATAGGAATCACATACACCAATAGGTTTTCACATACCAAAATAGGATCCACATACCTGATTTAGATTCTGAATCATCATTTCTCACCAAAAGCTTGTTATCCAAATCCATTTTCCCTAGGTATAAATGTTTCACATGAATTAATATATATTAAGGCATAAAGCATTGAAAAAACCCTAATTTTGGAACTTATTTTCAAAACCACGATTTAAGGTTCAAAACCTAGTCCAATCGATTAATCACATTCCCCTGATTAAGAAAACATCTTTTATTTCCCAATTTGGAGTTAAAATAGATTAATTACGCATTTTGGATCATTTAAGGTGATTAGCATGATATTTAAAATAAAATTCGAGAAAGCATTTAGAAACAAGACTCAAAAAACTAGAAATTCGGATTCTACTCAAAAAATTCTTTCCAATGACTATTTATTCGCATTTTTTTGACCATGAATCGATTTACTATGAATTAAGTAAAATCAACCAATCAGAATGCAAGAACACCATAATGTGACAGTAATTTAAATGAAAATGTAAATCAATGTAAATAGTAGGTGAAATGACAAAACTACCCATGGTTGGTTAATTGTATCGATTGAAACTGTGAGAGCAATATGGTCATTTGCACCTCGCAAAAACCTTCGGTGAGAAAAACAAAATAGAACCTGAAATTACTGTACTGCCCCTGCAGTGTTAATCACTGAATCAAAGGCACAAGGATACAAGGGTCATTCCCTGACCTGTGTTCTTCATTCACTAGCCATGGCTAGAGCAGCACATCAGGTCTCTCTCTCGACCTTGCCTTATGCGTGGATTTCGACTGCTGCTTGAGGAACATATGTGCTCGACACTCTCCTCGCATCGAGACGAGACCAGTGACCCTGGTCAAAGGTAGTGATGCAAACAGGAGCTCGCACGATGCTCCATCCGTGGCCAGAAATAGGGGATGGTCTCGTGGTCTTCAAGAACCGACACCCGGTCGTATAGAACCAAACTCAAGTCTTGACAATGATCGCGGCGGAAATGCGGTGCTACAGGACCAAGACCCGGGGTTGGAGGAGAACCGAGGACCCCAAATCGTGGTGGTGGTGGTGAGGTGTTACATGCTCCTATATATAGGACTCGACGTCCTGGGCTATCGCGTGTCAAAGGAAGAGCATGGGAGCGAAGAAGTGAGGCTAGGGAAGCTTTCCAGATCGTTAATGGACTCAAAGGTGTAGAGAGGTGGCAGTACTTCCACGAGGTTTGTCGGAGAAGGGGGCAAGAAGGTCAGGGTGCTCTAGGCTGCTATGGGGCTAATTGGAGGAGGAGAAGTGATGTGCGGGGACCAATGATGCTCTAGGGGTCTTATATAGGCGGGGCGAGGCCTCTAGGACCTTCTGTGAAAAATGTGGTGGAGAAAGAGGTTTAGGCATGATTGGGCATTTTGCCAAAACAACAAGGTAGATGATGAGCTAGGGCTCATTTGAACCGGTGGCGTGAGGTGGAGCTAATGGTGAAGGAATCACGTTAAACGTTGAAGGAGAGAGGAAGTAAGGAGTCGAGGAGCCTGGCTGTTGGGTCTGTCCTAACGGTTGGAGGAGGAAGACGATGGCTCGTCTGTCCCAAAGACCCTTAATTAGATCTGAGTCGTCGGATCGGGTTGGGGGCGTGTGACAGTGGAAAATAACTGAACAATAGTGTGACAAATGACATTAATGAAATCGATATAATTACCATGGTTACACTATATTAAAATCTTATAAAATGGATTTGAAGGGTCAAATGAAGTCCAAAATACACCAAATTTTAACCAAATGCACAAATTAATGTGTAGAATCATGCTGTGCAATTATATTCTCATTTTAATCATTATTGGCCCTTGATAAATATATTGCTCATTAAAGTGTATATTAATATATCAAAATGAATGAATTATATGAAAGGCTTCTTTTAATGGATTATATGAATGAAATTTGAGATATAAGATACATATCAATATTAGGGGTCATATCTCATCATAATATTCTCTCATTAATGCATTAAGGTCCATATGGAGGAGAGAGAAAGAAAAAAGGTTAATTACTCTCATATATTAACTCAAATACACATTATTACTAATATATTTATCCAAAAAGCTCCAAATTAACATTATCTACTTATATTCTCTCATAAAACTCCATTTTGCATTATTAGTCCGTAATTATTACATTAAGTGGGTTATTTGTGCAAACACCCCTTTATTATCATAAATGGGGGTAAAAATGGAATTTCACCATCATTAATGCTCAAATTGCACATAGAGTCCAAAAATGATTCAAAAGGATGGGAAATTTATGAAAAAGGTCCAAATGGACTAGAAGGCCAAGAAAAGCTCAAAAGTGGGTAAATTGTAGGGAAGACCCTAGATTTCAGTATATTACAAGTGATGTAGAGGAGATTTGTCCCTCCTATAGGAGATTGATATCCATGCCACTTGATAAGCAAGATTGGGAAATGTGTGGCCATACTCGTGTGACTCAATATGTGATATGTGAGCTTACATGTATCTCATAGAGTCTTCTCTAGTTCAAGGAACATGGATTGAACATTGAGAGGATGTCGATTCCATACCTTGAGCTCAATCTAGATATCTAAGACAAAGGAACTATACGATCATGATAACACTGATCACAGACTGTAGGTTGAAGTCGTTCTCCAAATTTTTGATTATTTGGATTGCAATGATGTGTTGTTAGATATTGGTCACTGTTTGTGATGTAATAAATTGGTTATGAACATTCACTGCCAATGTAACTTGGCACCTATAGGGTCATACAAATAGGATGTACCTGGAAAAGGAGTTTACTCATGAATATGGTTTAACTTGATTATTAAAGTTTTTAGGTAGTCAATTTAAACAAAAATGGTTGGAAATAGATTGACAGGACTGTGAACCGACCGGTTCAAGTGTTGAACTGATCGATTCAAGGTCAGGTCAATTTGAACACATTGGAAGAATTGTAAAATGAATTGACCGATTTTGAAGTGAACCAACTGGTTTAGATTCTAAAATGATCAAATTAGATTGTGAACTGCCCAGTTCAATGATCAATAAGATTGAATCAAAAATTGATGCTGACGTCATGCTATACATTAATAGTCACAATAAGGTCAATGTGTTTGCGAATAGGAAATAATGTGAATTAATTGATTGAAGCATTGAACCAATCGTTTCACATGTGAATCAATTGGTTCAACTATGAACTAACCATTTCATTGTTCAAAGCTTCCAAAAAATTTATGAAATGTTGTCTCTTTGACTTCCATATGATTTAAAAACACTGACCGTGGCCACCCTATAAATAGGTGGACAGTCAAGGCTTTCAGAAGATACAACAATAAGCTCTGACTATTATTGTCCTCTCACAGTTTTGGTAACATGAGAGGCCAAGCAAGTCTTACCCATAAAAGGGAGAGACAGCAAGGGAGAGACAACAAGGAAGAGCATGTCAACGGTAGCATGTTGACTTTTGAAGAGACAACTACTTCCCATTGGCTTTAGTAGTGCAATGTGGATTTCCTAATGGTCTACGTGGTCTATGTAGAGGCATGGATGCATTTGCCACCATGCTAGGAGAACAACAGCCACCGATGTCTGTCATTTTGCACCAGAAGGCTATCGTCACTAGTTGTCCATGTGCATCTTGTGAAGAGTGCACATCATTGTGCAAGAGTTGTTGCTGGACTTTCTCCGAGATCATATATATATATATATCTTCCTACCTTCTTTCCTAGAGACATTGTTGTTGATGTGATCTTTTGGCCAGGAATTGGGACAATTTTTTAATTTTGATGCCTTCTCTACCGTCCCTATTCCCAAATAGATATGGCAATGACTAAATTTTGAAAATGCAAATGTAAAAGGCACTTAAACTAGACTAACAATTCATTATTTCAATTCTATTCCCATTTGTTTCTATTCAACCCAAGTCAACATAATCTTTCTTTGAGAATATCCAATTTTGATAAGATTTGTCTATTCTAAAATTGATGTGACATACGATTCTAAGAAGAACCTTATTAAGTTTTCAAACAACAATTTGTCTATACTAGGCAATGCAACTCCAAATGTGATGGACTAGATTCTGGCTTAATTTTGAGGATGAAATTTCTTTCAAGATGTATATGATGTGATGGACTAGATTTTTGGAAATGAAATTTCTTTTAAGGTGTGTATGATGTTGTGGAGTGATCTTTTGATATTTTTGGTTATGCTATTTAATAACTGAATCATGTATTGAAGATTAGAATAATCAAAATTGACTCCACATGTGTATATGGTGATGTTGTCATATTACTTGAGTTTACATATTCTAATCACAAAATGACAGTCTTAAAGTGAGTTTTAATCATATGATTGCACTCCAATTAGTTTGACAAAAGTTGGAAGTATTTTATGTTAGTGTTATGATTAATGCCTCTAAGTATGTGCCGTCATGGGTTAAGTAATTGATTGATCAGATAGTTGATTCTTGGCACCAAAATTCCATGGGATGTACTTTGAGTTATGATATAGCTATGGATGAAGTTTCATAATGTTAGGATTTTTACTAGAAGAAGACATAACCATTCGAATATTAAGGAATTATGTTTATATTGAGGTAAGTTGGAACATTGCTTTAGACTAAGTTTTTGATATAACTCAGTGTTGCACACCTTATGCAAGTTGCAACCACACATTGGTTTTGTGGCCCAACTTTGACCCTTGGATGAAGGATGGAATGGACATGGTTTCATCTCACGTCTGATAAGATTGGAGACTATGAGAAATAGTGGTTGCCAGACTTTCCCCGCCACCACTCCTAGTAGAGATCGTGGGATGTACCTGGGTGGCTAGTACCTCCATGATGAGATATTTTTGTGGACTCCCTATTCAACTGATACAGAGTAAAGAGGAGGTAGTCTCCCATCTAGTTGGCATTACTTTTTCATTGAACAAAACACAAGAAGATGGCAAGTAGCCTTGCAACCAAGGATGGTAGGACTATGAGGAGGAGCACCCAAGAATAGAGGTTGACCATACATAGATCGTGGAGTCAGAATATGTGCAGAAGGAGATTTGGATTTGTAGAACATTCTCATCGAGCTATTGTCCTTTACCTGAGACATACCTCATGTGGACATCATGTTCTGAGGACTCGCTCAATGCACGGAGGCATTAGGCATTGAGAGGAGACACGAAGGACATGGGCCCAACTTTGACCCTTAAATGAAGGATGTAATGGACATGGTTTCATATCACGTCCAGTAAGAATGGAGACTATGAGAAATAGTAGTTCCAAACTTTTCCCGCCACCACTACTAGTAGAGATCGTGAGATGTACCTGGGTGGTTAGTATCTCCACAATGAGATGTTTTTGTGGGATCCCTACTCAACTGATATGGAGTAAAGAGGAGGGAGTCTCCCATCCAGTTAGCGTTGCTTCTTCACTAAAGAACACACAAGAAGATGGCAAGTAGCCTTGCAACCAAGGATGGCATGAATGTGAGGAGGAGCACCCAAGAATTTAGGATGTCCACACGGAGATTGTGGAGTTAGAATATGTGGAGAAGAAGCTTTAGATTCATAGAACATCCTCATCAAGCTGCTAACCTTTGCTCCTAAGACAGACCTCGTTGCGGTGTCACATTCTGAGGACCCTCTCAATGCACAAAGGTGTTAGGCATTGAGAGGAGACACAACAGACACAGGTGCAACATTACATATGTGAGAAGCCTCAGGAGAGGACAAGGAGAATCAAGGCATGAGGCACACCATAGACCTTTCCATGGTGGCAGCCACATCAATGGTGAAAGCAGGTGACGACCGATGAACCAAGCCCGTCAATGGAGAAGCCAGATTGTGTAGATCAGAAGTGAGGGGGGGAGCCACTCTATACATATTGTGTGGCTGAGAGAGATGACTAAGGAGAAATAAGTCTCGCAGACGATCAGTGGTTCTGGAAGTGCTACTCTTACTCACAGGTGAGGGGGTCCATAGACGGCGGCAAGCTCTCCATCCAAGATGAGTAGCCACAGAGAGATGGTGATCACATATAGGAGTTGCAAGGTCGATCATCCTTGATCTCCCACCGCAGACCTTTACTGAGTGGTAGCACCTTGAGCAACCATGGCCAGTGGCTTTGTGCGGGGAAACCGATCCACGCAGTAGGCGACATTGAGTTTGTGTGGAACACGAGAAAGGGAAGAGGGAGAGCCCGAATTGAGTTCATCAACCAATGAACCTTCAGATCGGCTAACTCGAAGTCAGACCAAGTGGGTCACCCATGGCCAGAGGAAGAGGTGCGCCCTTGGCAGCCACGTGGAGACATACAATTGGCCATAATAGGTACAAAAACTTCAATAAATACTAGGTTCTCATATAATTCATAGAAATTAGCGTGTTTATCAGAAAAATACAAACAAGGTACAAAAATGTTTAGAAAAATGTGTAGAACAACATGAGAGAATAATATCAGGATTTTGATGCACTAATCTCAGTGATATCATGTAAGTGGTGAAATGCTTTTTTCATGGTTAATAAATATCAAACAATGCCTTGAAATTATGATAAAATGTAAATAAATCCATATTCATGTGTATAATCCATTTAATGTCAGTGATTATAATGTTGATGCATGAAATCATGTAATTTGATCCATATGTCTATTTAAGGCTAATAACCCTAAATAAAATACAATAAATACATACATGCTCAATAAATGATGGAATTTATGAAACACCCTCATATCTGTAATTGGAAGTTAATATGAAATAGTGAGATCAGTTAGATGCATATAACTCATGCTATATGAAGATGACCCTTAATACATGTTATGAACCCTAATGTAGGTTAATGACGTAACCTAGGGTTAATGTGTGCACAAAATGCTATGGAAGCTAACGTTCAGATGAATAACCCTAATCTGTAATAGAATTGGAAAATAGCATTAGTAAGATAATTCTATGACAAAAATATAAGTAAAAGTGGGAATATCCTAACGACTTAAGCAAAACCTTGAAATGGACATAGTAGGGTTAAGATGACAAGAATCCGATGATAGTATATGATCTTGTCTTGATTAGGGTTTGACTAAGGTTATGGTTGACATGAGGGATATATGATGATTAGGTTATCTTGATCAAGGTACACCATTACCTCCTACTTGGCTTATTATATAATATGCTTGTGTTATATGTGTAGTAAATACTTGGGATATGGTATTGGATAAAATGATTGTTCTTGTATGATATCTTGCTTAATTTTCAGTACTTATATGGTTATGAGCACATGAAACATAAGATATCTGGTCCATTATATGATAGTACTAAATCTCTTTGGCAGAATAGTACATGGGAGCACTAAATCTCTTTGGTAGAATAGTGCATTTATGAAAGTACTAAATCTCTTTGGCAGAATAATATATGTGAACACTAAATCTCTTCAGTATAATAGTGCATGTGGTTGATAAACTGTACATATAATGGAAAATGAGCTAAAAATATGTGTTCTCTTTAGTTAATAAACATCTTTGTTCAAGTATATGCCTTTTTTTATATTTCTTTATAATTACCAAGTATTAGTTTTATCTTATTGCCAAGCTTAGTAATGAGAGGTATATAAAAAAAGTTACATAGGCGTACTCAATACAATATTCTTGAATATTGTGCTAATATGTACAACATGTAATCTTTTGTTTAGGTTGTGGTTTTATGCTCTTGAAGATCCAAGATAGTTTAGAGTTGTTTGGCGAGCTGATGTACATGTGGACCTATTGTCTTAAGATCATGTGGTTTAGTTGTAGTACATGCATATGTAGAAGTAAGATGTTCAATATGTAATATAAAATGTTGTAATAATTCAATATGTAATTATATGTTTAATGGTGAACATGTGTTGTATGGTTTTATTACTATTCATTTGTATGTGCTACTGTTGTTTCCTCCTGACTTCCTATGATTTTCTTCTTCATAGCCTAGTGTGGGGTGTTTAAATTGGGATTATCTCTAAGGTGAGGGATTCAATTGGATGTCACACATTAGATTAAGTTTTCGAAAATCTAGGGACATCATAGGTGGTATCAGAGCATGTACAATGGCAAAGCATGGAATTTTCTCATTATACAACTCAAACTAAAGAAAACGTTGAACTTAAACATCTTTAGGGTTAGATTAGTCATCCTTTAGAGGCTAGATCTGACCTAGCCTCTAGGTTAGCACCTAGATGTTTGAAAACTAGGTCTAGACTAGTGCTTGTTGTATAACAAGTCCTTAGATGTTGTTCTTTCCTTATAGTGCAGCAGTATGGGACATTGCATTATTTGGAAATGACGTACATCACGGGAAGAGAAACCTTTGGCATATGATGCATCTATGTTTTGGGTAGCTACACCAATTTACATCATGTTCTCACCCCTTTTACTAGGTGTCATGATACTGTACTCTCCATTATGTGTGGGACACTCATTTTGTGGATTAGGTTTTTGATTCCAATTGGATTGAACCTCGATAGTTTTCTCTACCTCATGTTTTATCAGAGAAAAACTATATAATATTTTATTATATATGTAAGTATTACAAAAATGTGTCCCCATACATGTACGAGTAGGAGGTGACCATGCAACCTGAGTGAAAGTGAATTATATCAGTCTAGAAGAGAGAGTCATTCTAGATTAGATGTCTAGAGCCTTGTTGGAATATATTATAGATGAAATAAACTTTGATGATATGATGTAAGTCTTATATAGATGATATAAGATGCTTTATGATGATTAATGTCATATTTAATGATTAAGGTTCAGTTTTGTGAACTTGAGATAGGCTTTAATGATGTATGTATGTTTTTGTAAGATAAGATAAGGTAAGCTAAGACATGACATGAGTCACCATGAGCCTCAATCTCTTTGACAAAGGAGGACCTCTAGTGTTGGGACCAGTGATATGGTTAACTCTAGAGAGAGTGAGACCTAGAGGGAGAAGGTCTGAGAACCTAAACTCTAAGATGTGAGAATTATGAGAAATATGTGATATGATATGTCCTAAACTAGAATACTCCTAACTGATTGAGATGAGTTGCTTTATGCATGATTCCTATAGTTTTGTTGAACCCTAGATGTCCCAAGGAGGACCAAACCCTAGAGTAAGAGAGAGGTTGGTTATATAAGAATATGCATGTAAATATGAATATGAGAACCTACCATCTGGGTGAGGGAGAGAGCCCCAAGACCATGAAGGAGGCAATTGTGTTAGTTTCTGTGAAGCCTCATGCTTGGGTTGGTGGCTCCTTGTAGGAATCTAGTGGTTGTGTTTATAACAAAAAAATTTGGGTAAGCATACCTTCTGGGTTGAGAACCTATAAAGAGAATGCCATATCGTGTTTTGGTTTGTGCTTATGTGGCTAGATCTAGTAAAGCCATCAACTAATGCCAATGAGATAGACCTAAGAACCCTAGACCAAAGAGGGAAGATAAAGTTATTTCTTATGTGATACTCACAGAGCTGAGTTTGCTTGGAGAGGCTAAGCATGAGACTACCCTCATGATAAGGGTTAGGACCTCAATTGGGCTAGATAAAGTTTTAATATATGTTTAACAAGTCACTCACATAAGTTTGTTTAGTACAACCATGGTATAACATAGATAAGAATGTGATCTAATCTTGAGATTTGACATATGGACATGACATGAAGGAAATCTAGAAATGGTTTAATAGATATCAATGTATAAATGGTCAACCATATACATTAATAATGACGATACTGTGAAATTGTTGCCTAATCTAGTGATAAAATCACTAATAAAGTTTTTAACATAATATGAAAGTGAAGTGAGATCATTTAATGAGCTGTGTTAGTGTTGGTGCTTAATAAAGATATTGCATATAGTTTGAATACTTAGCGCAATCAAATAATGATGGCACCTTAATTTGATATCTATATGGATAGAGTGGGTTAACTCTAGTTAACTCCCTCCTAAAAGGCATATGTTAATGTCAAACATGTTCTAACAATTAGCTCAATAAAATGTTGTTGACACCTTGATATGTGGGTTAACTTTAGTTAACTCCTTTAGAACATGGTAATATGATGTGAGAACCCTATTGCATGGGTAAAGATAAGGATGGAACCCTAACATATGAGGTATGTCATGACATAACCAGAATTTTTAAGTCGTTGCCTTAATCTTTATGAAGGGGTGATTGACCCAAGATGTTTTAAAACCTCCTAATAGTGATTTGGTTATGTTTATGGAGCTTTGTTTTTGGATATGTTTCATATAGAGTAATGCCCTACATATGGATGAAGACCATTTGGTTTTTCCTTGAAGTAAGAGGACAATTAATTTTGAGGGCGAAGTTTCTTTTAAGATGTATATGATGTGATGTACTAGATTTTTGGCTTAATTTTGAGGACAAAATTTCTTTTAAGGTGTGTAGGATGTTGTGGAGTGAGCTTTTGATTCTTTTAGTTATGCAATTCAATAACCAAATCATTGATTGGAGATTAGAATAATTAAATTTGACTCCACATGTGTATATGATGATGTTATCATATTACTTGAGTTTACATATTCTAATGACAAAATGATAGTCTTAAAGTGAGTTTTAATCATATGATTGCACTCCAATTAGTTTGACCAAAGTTGGAAGTATTTTATGTTAGTGTTATGATTAATGCCTCTAAGTATGTGCCATCTTGGGTTAAGTAATTGGTTCATCAAATAGTTGATTCTTGGCACCAAAATTCCATGGGATGTAATGATATAGCTATGGCTGAAGTTTCATAATGTTAGGATTTTTTCTAGAAGAAGACATAGCTGTTTGAATATTAAGGAATTATGCTTATATTGAGGTAAGTTGGACCAATGCTTTAGACTAAGTTTTTGATATAACTCAGTGTTACACACCTTGTGCAAGTTGCAACCATGGATTGGTTTTGTGACCCAACTTTGACCCTTGGATGAAGGATAGAATGGGCATGGTTTCATCTCACATCTGGTAAGATTGGAGACTATGAGAAATAGTGGTTTCCAGACTTTCCCCGCCATCACTCCTAGTAGAGATCGTGAGATGTACCTGGGTGGTTAGTACCTCCATGATGAGATTTTTTTGTGGACTCCCTATTCAACTGATACAAAGTAAAAAGGAGGGAGTCTCCCATCCAGTTGGTGTTACTTCTTCACTAAACAACACATTAGAAGATAGCAAGTAGCCTTACAACTAAGGATGGTAGGACTGTGAGGAGGAGCACCCAAGAATAGAGGCTGACCATATAGAGATCGTGGAGTTAGAATATGTGGAGAAGGAGATTTGATTAATAGAACATCCTCATCGAGTTGCTGTCCTTTGTGCTTGAGACAGACCTCGCAACGACGTCAAGTTCTGAGGACCCACTCAATGCACAGAGGCATCAGGCAATGATAGGAGACATGACAGACATATGCACAATGTTGTGGATGTGAGAAGCCTCAAGAGAGGACAAGGAGAATCAAGGCATGAGGCACGTCAGAGACCTTCCCATGGCAGTGTCCGCGTCAATGGTGAAAGCAGGTGATGACCCAAGAAACAAATCTATCAATGGAGAAGCCAAATTTTATAGAGCGAAAGAGAGAGGGTGAACCACTCTATGCTTCTCGGGTGACTTGGAAAGATGCTTAAGGAGAAACAAGTCTCGCAGACGATCTGTGATTCTGGAAGTGCTTCTGTTACTCACAGGTGAGGAGGTCCACAAATGACAGCAAGCTCTCCAACCAAGATGAGTAGCCGCTATCAGAAGGTGATTGTGTGAAGGAGATGCAAGGTCGATCGTCCCTGATCTCCCTCTGGAGACCTTTCCTGAGCAACAAAACCTTGAGAAACCGTGGATGGTAGCTTTGTGCGGAGAAACCGAACCATGTAGAAGGCGACATTGAGTTCATATGGAATGCGAGAAAGGGAAGAGGGAGAGCCTGAACCAAGTTCATCAACCAAAGAACCTTCAAACTGGCCGGCTCGAAGTTAGACCAAGCAGGTCACCCCGAGCTAGAGGAGGAAGTGCGCCCTTGGCAGCCACATGGCGGAATATAATTGGCCACCAGAGGTTAAACCTTAGTAAATAGTAGGTTGTCAAATAATTCATATAAATTAGCATGTTTTTTAGAAAAATACAAAAAAGGTACCAAAATGTTCAAAAAAATGTGTAGAACAACATGAAAGTATAAAATCAGGCTTTTATGCACTAATCTTAGTGACATCATGTAAGTGGTAAAATGCTTGTTTCATGGATAATAAATATCAAAGAATGCCTTAAAATTATGATAAAATTTCAGTGAATCCATATTCATGTGTATAATCCATTTAAGGTCAATGATTATAATGTTGATCCACAAAATCATGTAATTTGCTCCATATGGTTATTTGAGGCTAATAACCCTAAATAAAATGCAATAAATATGTACATGCGAAATAAATGATGGAATTTATGAAACACCATCATATCTACAACTGGAAGTTAATATGAATCTGTGAGATCAGTTAGATGCATAGAATTCATGCTATATGAAGATGACCCTTAATACATGTTATGAAGCCCTAATTTATGTTAATGATGTAACCTAGAGTTAATGTGTGCACAAAATGCTATGGAAGCTAATGTTCAGACGATGAACCCTAATCTATAATAGAATTGGAAAATAACATCAGTAAGATAATTCTAAGATAGGAATACAAGTAAAAGTTGGAATATCCTAATGGCCTAAGCAAAACCCTAAAATGGACATAGTAGGGTTAAGATGATGAGAATCTGATGATAGTATGTGATCTTATCTTGATAAGGGTTTGACCAAGGTTATGGTTGACATGAGAGATATATGATGATTAGGTTATCTTGATCAAGGTACGCCATTTAACTCCTACCTGGATTATTATACAATATGCTTGTGTTATATGTGTAGTAAATACTTGGCATATTGTATTGGATGAAATGATTTTTCTTGTATGATATCTTGCTTGATTTTCCGTACTTATATGGTTATGAACACATGAAACATAAGATATCTGGTCCATTATATGATAGTAATAAATCTCATTGGCAGAATAGTACATGTGAGCACTAAATCTCTTTGGCAGAATAATGCATTTATGAAAGTACTAAATCTCTTTGGTAGAATTGTACATGCGAGCACTAAATCTCTTTGGTAGAATAGTGCATGTGGTTGATAAAATCTACATATAATGGAAAATGAGATTAAAATATGTGTACACTTTTGTTAATAAACATATTTGTTCAAGTATATGCCTTTTGTTATATTTCTTTTTAACTACCAAGTATTGTTTTATTTTATTGCCAAGCTTAGTAATGAGAGGTATATAAAAAGACATGTAGGCATACTCAGTACAATATTTTTGAATATTGTGCTGACATGTACCACATGTAATCTTTTGTTTAGGTTGTGGTTTTATGCTCTTGAAGATATAAGATAGTTGAGAGTTGTGTGGAGAGCTGATGTACTGGTGGACCTATTGTCTTAAGATCCTGTGGTTTAGTTGTAGGACATGTATATGTAGAAGTTTACTGTTCAATATGTAATATCAAATGTTGTAATAATTTTGTATGTAAATATATGTTGAATGATGAACATGTGTTGTATGGATTTATTATTGTTCATGTGCATGTGGTACTGTTGTTTCCTTCTAACTTCCTCTAATTTTCTTCTTCTTAGCCTAGTTTGAGGTGTTTAAATTGAGATTCTCACTGAGATGAGGGTTTCAATTGGATGTCACACATTAGATTAAGTTTTAGAAAATCCGTGGACGTCACACTAAATCATGGGACACTCACTTTGTATTTATTATCATAACCCCAAATTTATGCTATTGTTATGTGTTTGTGAAAAATGATGATAAGGTGTAATTGATTTTGCAAAATCCACATTCCTAAATTAGAATCCAATTGAAACCGTATGCAAAAAATTTGTCTGTCTAATTCAATCAATGTTGAGTTTTACCATTTAGAAAAATAAAATGTATACTAATTACCACTAGTGATATCAACCAAATGAAGAAAAGTCATAAGTGATATCTACAAAATCACACATGTATGGGATGTGATTGAATTTACACCCAATATTTATACAAGTCTATCTTTTGATAATAAATGCAATAATGTAATGATGACTGCCACATGGAATGCAATAATGAAACTGCACTAATATTAGACTAACAATTCATTAATTTGGTTTCATCCCCATTTTTAGTTGAACTCTAGATAACAAAATTCTACTCTTAAGATTATACTATTTTCTCATTTGGATTACATTTCCCTATCTCAAATAATTAATAAATTTTCATTGTGAGAAGTAGAGGTTTAGCCCTATCACAAAAATGCAAAATAGTGCCTTTAGTTGTTTTATAAATATTCCTAAATTTTGGTGTCAAACTCACTCCCTATAAACAACAAAATGGTGAGGCTTACCAATTGAACCAACTCATATCCCTAAAAACTAGAACCCAGTTGAAACCCCAACCACACAAGTTATATATCAAATTCAGTAGTTTATACTTAAGCCTTCTTGCCAGGTACTATATCTTTTAGTAAAATAGGAATGTGTAATAATCACCATGTTTGATATGTAAATAGTTAAGAAATTCTATGAGCCTAAGGTAGGAAAAAACTTTATCTGAGTCTATGTTTTGCTAATAAATGCATTGATATAATGACACTTGACTTGTGGAAATGAAAGTGTGAAACAACATAAAAACTAGAATAATAGCTCATTAGCTTCATTCTAGTTCCCTTTTTGGATCAAACCCAGGGTAACAAAATCTCACTCTTAGGTGAATATTAGTATCCACTCTATATTAGCTTGCTCTTCTTATATCGACGTGACATAAGACTCAAAGTGGAATCACACCATGTTTCCTAATAGCCTTTCATCTAGATCTAGAAAAGGCCACTCCTAATCCTAGGACCGGTCAGTCCATATTTTATTAACTCTACCCTAACATAGCAATGCTCAAGATATAAAAACCCTTTTGAATAACAAATACTTATATTTCAAATGATAATAACAAGTTTGAGTGGAATTAAAGTTTGGTTGTTCTTAATATAATACAATGAGATAGATATGAAGAAGTAAGAATTACCCAGTAAACACTAGAATATATAACTGAAATAGTACGATATTCACCTTGATTCTTTAACCATGAACCAACATTATAAATCCAAGGTTCCAATAATTTTACAACCTCAAGAAAAAAAACAAAATCATTAAATATAACGTGACTTATCTATATTTTTTCTATAAATTTTCTTAATTTATGAATACTTCCTCCATCTTGGAAGGAATATTTCTTGGTTCCTCTTTTCCTATCACAATCATATACTAAGATTTTCATCTTCATTAGAAACAAGTGTGTTGATTAATGGGCAAAACAAAAGTTGTGACTAGATATAATATTATTCCAATATTATAAAGGATACACTTCTACCTTCCATATCTATATCCTATGAAATACCAACAAGTAATTGTTGTTATGCTACTAAAAAGAAACATATTAGTCACAATTTAAGAACATGTTGAGTAAACAATACAAGTCAACATTATCATTTTATTTGATTTATGTTATTCTCATAGTACATAAACTAAATAGACAACTCACATCAGACGTCAGAGGGAAAGATTCATCATTTTAGAATAAGTACAAGTCACATGAAATCTATTTTACCCAAATGTAGTCATATTAAGAAAATTCAAATTATAAATAAATGATAGAAAAATCATATATTAAGGAAATGCTTATAAATTAATTTTAGGAATACACATATGTCATTTCACAATAGAAAATCTTGGGACCATGAGTCATCCTGATGAGTCATGCAAGTTATATCTATGTTAAATTGAAGATGTTAGATGTTCTGGTAAGGCTTAAGATAATACATAAAACCTTTTTTATAGAAATGTAGTTGTATTATCTATACTAACAACATATGTGTATAAGTTTTGAATTTATTGAGGTTTATGTTCTGAAATCCATCAAGAAGATTTATTCCTAAACAATTATGCTAAATATAGGAACAAATTTCAGCACTTACACCTAATAAACATCTCTACTGCAAACATTATAAATTTGCCAAAATATGCATGTAGATACCAATGTAACACATGAATGGGTATCAAAATTTTGATAAATCAGACTAATGGGTCATTCATTTTATTACCAAATATAAAGGCCAATTGTGAATGCTATCATCAATTTAACTTTTTCTTAGTAACATTTTAACTTCATAGTAAATTAATAATATTAAAAAGATGCCTAGATTTTCTTTCCTCTTTTACTTTTAAAAACCTAATGCTATGATGAAGAAAAAGGGAAGAGAGTTCTATGTTCCACAAAAAATGCCTTTGTTCAAAACATTGCATATTATGATCAAAATCATGGAAGTGAAAATTGTGCACGTTCAAATATGGATGGTGATGCTATGTCTTGACCTTTGTGAATCCATGCTTTGTTGTGCATATTATTTTCCATGAAGTGTAAGATTCATGTTTAATAGCAAGAAAATATACTTGAAAAGGATTAGGATCATGCTAGTTGTAAACATTTAAAAATAAATGGTCTTACAAACATGGCACAACAAATGACACCAAGACAAAACCTAGTGATCCATTGATATTATAAGTTACATTTAAATAACTATACTTTTTATTGATTGTCATGTATGATTGTATTGACAAAATGAGTAAGGAATTAGTTATCCTAATAAAATGATGCATTATGATAAGATCTTTTAGCTTGTTGGCCTATAAAGTGCACATATTTTTGTATCCAACTGTCAACTCAAAACTAGTATAGTAGATGTTTTCTTTTTCATTCATGAAAATAGTATATAGGTCGATGGTTGTGAGACATTATACAAAAAACATTAAGATCTAAGGCACATTATTAAATTATAATCATTTCTCAAAGGCTATTAAATGAATCTAATGCACACTAAGATTTTTGTTTTGTTGTATCTCTCCCTTGTATGGAGGAAAAGAGAGACATGACTCAGGTAGGATACACTTCAACGCATTGATGGCATCTTAGGCTCCTATTGGTTTGGTGTAATTCATAAGTTCTATGGAACTCATTTTCTGAGAATTCTAGTTCAGTTTCTAGAACTTAAGTTCCATTCACTTCCATGTGATTGGTTTGCTTTAATCATAAATATAGAAATCATTAAAATTTTTGTTAATTTTTACTATGTAATATAAATAAGAGTATCAAAGATATAAAAAGTATCATAACCACAAAAAATCATAATATTTTTAAATCATAATAACCTCAACAAGTAGATATCGTGAAGATGTTCCTCATTTAAAAATATTTTATTATAGTACATTTATAATCTTAATACAAATATTATGATTAAAATCACATTAAAATATTTTTATTTCACTATGTGCGTACATATTGTAATAATATTTGCATTTCATGTGTTTGTAAATATAAGTTTTGGTTCATCATTGTTTAATTAGAATATTAATTTCTACATTATTTTGTAGAGAGTTTTTACTATATTATTTGTACATGGTTATAGTTAATTATCATTTTCACATCACATTGTTTAACATGAACAATAAAAATATGTTAGATAAATCACATTATTTTCACATAGTGGGGTGCATTTCTTTTTCATGATGTTTGCATTATTTATTTTGTAAATCACACTGATAATAGTGGTTATAGTGTAAAATAATTTATATAGTGCTATTATAATGTATGATATTTCATCGTATTATGTTATGATTTTAGCAATGAACTAAATCCACTCCACTAATATTTCAAGTCATTAATATTTACATGTGTCACTTATGACGAATGAAGAATATGACTATATAAGAAATGTAATTTTGTCCCAGAAATCATTTTCCGCTCTTTTTAAGAGGAACTCTGGAGCTGTGTTATGTATATAAGTTTGTAACTCATCAGAAGTCTCGTAACTCAAGTTCCAACACTTACTTTAAACCAATCACAAAAAATGGCTTAAGGAACTCCAGTTCATAATTTTTTCGGACCAGTTACGACAAACCAATCAGAGCCTTAACTAAATGTAAAAATTGACCCATGGAGTTATTGATCGAGATCATCCTATATGACATGTATAACCCTAATGAATAAAAAGAGTATCAACCGACGACTCACTTGCAACTAGTAGTAATCAAATGTCGTTGTATTGGTGAATTATCAACTAAACACGTATGGAAAATACTTCTTTTAATTCCATTTTTTCACTATATACATATTTACATATGTTATCCACACTTCTTAAATGTCACATCATACCAAATTTGAGGTCATTCTCATATTTGTAAATCATTCACTCATGGAATATAAAACTAACATCATGAAAAATGTCAAGGATCAAATCATAGCCCGTACATTTATTTATTAAATGAATTTGAGTCTACTGCATCACATATTCAAATGATGTTAAATTGGACCAAACATATAGATTTTTGAAAATTTATTGTTGGGAACAAAGAAACATGGTTTCATATAAAAACATAGTCCATATTAGCAGTGCAAATCAAGTTTCTTAAAAGGAATAAAGGATCGTTGTATCAATTAGAATTCTAATATGAACAAAGGTTAGTGACATCACTTAATATTGATTTTTGTATCTTTCAGTATGAGAATTCTATTTGAAAATAACATAAAAAGACCAAAGAGTATGATAGAAATACAAAGCTAAACTTCAGCTAATCCATATAGGCATTCTCATGTACTCTGTAATCATTTCCCCATCGGCAATAAAGTACAATGGACAATAAATGTCTAACATATTTTGAAAAATTCACTGATAGTGAAAAATATGAGAGGAAATGTTGGGTTATGCAAAAGAGAATTGCAAGCACATTAAATACAAAATAACATAGTTGAGTTATACATTTTTCTTATAGAGTTAGTTTTTCAACATACAAGAGAGGAAAGCATTGGGAAACAAGTAGAATGCGAGATTGAGACTCATTTGCATGGTCGCAAAGTTAGAATGAAGTATTATGTTGGGTATGGAAAATTAATAATTCATAAACCTTCAAATAAAAAACCACTGTGATTACATTTTTACTTTTTATCCATCTATGTAAAATGCACTTTTACATTCAACTAAACGTATAAATTGACTCTAAGATTCTAAAGTATTATTCTACTCTTCATGATATACAACACTAGTTATAATTAAATTAGAGCGATAAGTGCATTGGTCAACTTTATTCAATACATAGAAAATATGAGAACAAAGGCACCATAAAAGGCTTTTAAAATTCCTCTTATTGTCTCATATCATTTTCACTCAAATTTGATCATTCCTCTCATAGATTCTTATATCAATAAAGACATAATCAAATAATATACACCATGATATTAGTATGTTTAATTTTTTGATACATGTAAGTGATACATGCCAGTCATCAAATGCCGCATTATTATGTAAAGATCTCAATAGTTAATCTTATTTAACATCATGTTATTATCATACATTAGTAACTGGATCTCACATAGATACCTATAAGTTTGGAGTTTAAAGCCTAAAAAAATAATGAAAATGAATTTCTTTACCTTGGATGAACAACTTAAAAGCATCTAAAGGGGCTGAATTTTTTATATACACCATCCATATAGTATGTATGAAAATTAAAGGTCTAATTTATCCATAGGTTGACAACATATGTGCAAATATGACTTGAATGTACAACGTGATCCATACATTGTGCAATTGTACATAGTTTATAATGAATCCTTGACCTTTTTGAATTTCACATAAATGTCATATATACCAAATTTGGTCTTAGATAGACACATATGTCAATAATTACTATATTAAAAGTGACACATTTGAAAACAATATATAGAAAATGATCAAAGAACAAGTTTTACCATGTCCACAAAATTGGAATGCAATTCATCACATGATATTGGACATATCAACAATTTCGACTTTCAGAAATCTTGAACTTAAGGTTGAAAACATGGGTGTCAAAAGTGTCATCTCTGGTCAGTTGTACATATAGGTCGATGCATAACTACCGAACCTAAAACTAACTAGTATCTATTTATAGAATGGTAAATTTAAAACTAAACTCACTTTCATAATGTATAAACTATAATTGGACTTGGATTTCATAGACTTCTATACATATTCATTATTGTTGATTTTCACCCATGTAAGATTATCTATAATCTATTGTATACTTGGATTTCTAGGGCTTTATAACCCATTCAGGTATAAGTGTAGATTTAAGAAGAAAATATCCATCATTTATGTTGAATTGGCACATGTAGGAATGAGGTTCAAATCTCTCAATATGTTAGGATGCCTAAGTTGCATACATTATTGCACTTCCACATGACACCAATCATAATGATAAGTGGCTCATGTTTTCATGACCTTAGGATTCTCAATACTTTTATCACTTCATCCCTATGGGGGCAGAGTATCAGTCATTGTATGGGCTGTGCTTGTGCAACTAGAGGCTCTGGGGAAGTCACAATAGGAGATCAATCATCTTGGGGGTGGTCTGACTACTTAGATGCTTTCAGCAGTTTCCTGCTCTGCATTTGGCTACCTACCATTTACCATTGCATGATAGTTGGTTGCTAATACATTAGAGACTTTGTGGCTGACAAGGTCATAGAACTAAAAAAAAGACTGTCTTTATGAAACTTTGATAATAGGTCTTTCTGATCCAATGTAAAACACACGGCTAGTGGATCAAGTAAAATCTCAACGAGTATTGAGAATTCAAATGACATAATTTCACATTGTTAAGTCATATTTATTCAATATTAAGTTTGAATGTCCATATATGTCAGTTATTGAGTGTCCATTGGAACTATTCAGTACATTAATAAGTCACCAAACCTTATTGTAAGGTTATAGTCATTACTCAAGGATCATATTCATTTTTGCGGAATTCTAGTGGTTATATGATATATGTTCCTATGAATATTTATTTCAATGAGTGAATGTTAATAGATTAATTGAGAGGTCACACAACATTGTTTTGGGCTCAATACTACCCATAAGACAGTTGTAGTTGTTGTACAGTTGTGAATCATGTTTTAGGTAGAGATAAAACATGAAAGTTATATGAATTTTGAATTTAAGGAAATCTTTTTGGAATTTACACAATTAAGATGATATTTATAAAGTCTTTTTTCTTCTAGAACCTTGTATGTTCATCCAAGAACAAATCTTCTCAATAGAGAGGGACATTACTTCTACTAGGTACTACCCCTAGATGGATGTTGTGGATCCATTTTAGTTGCATCTTCGCAATATGGTGGTATACACCTTGCCTCCTACTTCTAAACCTCAAAGAGAAAACATAATCTCATAGAGGTTGATGACAACCAATGGTCTTTGAGATTTAATTGTAGTTTTCATTTGTTGCAACCAAAACACCAAGAGGATTCAATACACCCCTCATTTGGTTTGAAAAGTCACACATGTAGAGGGAACAAAGGACACCTCCTGTCAGAAAACTAAGACAAAAAATATTGAATGGTGGTTTTGAACATAGAACTGATACTGAAGACCTATGATATATAAAACTTTTTCATAATAAGAGAACCTATAGAAGTAGTGTTGGAAGAGACACGAACATTAAAAGCAAACTTTATTAATAGAATTTTTGTGAGGATTTTGACATCAATTTCACAAATGAGCCCAATGTTGTAGACCCCCTAGACATCAATAACATCACTTTTGTTAAAAAAAAATCTAAGATACAAACATCCTTTGCTCCAAAAAACTATTATGGATAAGAATTCTTGAGGCGGAGGTTGTTGTTGAAGAAATGAAAGTGATATCTGGTCTACAACTAAACTTTACTATTTAGTTGTGGTCATTTGTGTCATTTTTTCTTCCTAAATCCAACATAGTGTATAAGTATTACATTTGTTCATGTGTAACAATTGACATAATACATAAAATGTTGATTTCTATCTTTGTTAGAAACTAGTGTTTGTTTTCCTTTTCATTCTTTTGGGCATTGCTTTTTAACTGACGATGTACTCTTTAAATGATTGATGTTGTATTGTTCTCGTGTACTATTGTAAGCAAGAACCATAAATGTTGCAAGATGACATTATCATAGTTGAAACTTCACTCTATTGGAAGGACCCATAGCATCTAGGAACACATATTATTATGTCTAAGATAACAAACTCAACGGTAGAATCTGTGATAGCCATGCCATCAATGGCTATAGAGACATATATATGGAAACTACATCCATGTCATGCTTTTTCTCAGTTTCACCTCCAATCCCAAAACACAATATAGATCTTACATAATAGGTGCATTTGGGTTATTTTTAATGCATCATATCTCATGTCATGTTCACCCTATAGCTTGAAAGTGCTAGAATATTGGATGTATTCCCTTTCTAGGGTATGTGTCTAAATGGAAAGAAATTGTTCTCGAGGATTATTTTTTAAATGGTGATATTTTTGGTGTTAAATTATCAAGACAATATAATTTCTTTTCCAACATAGTAACTCATGGAGGATCATAGACCAAAGAAGAATGAAGTTGAAATGAACTGCAATTACAACACAGTAACCATTAATATTAATATGTTTAGGGGGAGAGGTACACTCCTTATTTTGCATGTAAAGAAATTCACCTTGTTGTTACCTTTACCCTTTCCCTGGTACCATAACTGGATAAACATTTGACCTATGATACAACTAGAAGAAGATTTTACTTACATGAATGAACTATAGTCCAATAAATCACAAAACCAAAATGACATTTAAACAATACATATGTGTGAAGTCTAAAACCATGTGCATAAAAAGTAAACAATATACTACACCATAGGATACATTGTGTCCACGGTATAATAAGGGTGAAAAAATAGATATACTAGTGGAGAAAAGGTGTCGAGGCAATATATACACGACCATGCAACTACAAATTGCATGCATGGACCCATGCACCCATTGATCGCTTGCCCCCAAGCTCATTATTATTGGATTTGTCAACTCTTAGTATATAGTGTAAAATAAGTAGGATGTCAAATATTGTACATAGTTATAAGGCCCACATAGTACAAACTATGGCCAAGTGCAATGCTCAACAAGTTATGCAAGTGTATGATAATCTTGTAAATTAGTCTTAAAAAGGAGATTCTAAACTAATGAGTTGTGTAGAATTAAATGGTAAGTGAAAACATCATACAAATAAAATGTGTGGAGTAGTTAGTTGTTGGGGTTGATGGGGGTAGGGCATCCTAACTCTGCACTTGTCCACAACTTTCCCTTTTAGAAATATTTAGTTAATTATGCAAATGGACCTAAGTGCCTTGGCCCATACTAGTTTTCTGGAGTCCCAAGCATGTTTGATCCCTAATAATTCGTATGTCCCAAGGGTGTAAGAGTCCCCCACCTACAGATAGGATGGATTTTTGTCAAATAAAAGATATGAATGCATTTTTTATTATTTTCAGCATGGTATCAAAGAATGTTTCGAATCTTATACAACAAGTTAGGTAGAGGAATCACTTTCATTCCTTCTTCTTTAAGACAATCACCTTACTCTCCAACCCAGTCAACCACCTTCCTCTCCAAGCGAGTTGTCCCCATTTCCTTATTCTTATATCTTTCCTCATGTGTAGATTGTGGTTAATTCCTGAACATAACCACATGGTCATGTTCTTCTCCTCATGATCAGACATTGATCATTTTTTCTCTCTCTGGAAGATTACCACAATGCTCCATCATGATGGATGAACTAGAAACAAGTGACTCTATGGGGAACAATCTACTACAAGCGCTCTTATTGGTATCGATGTCAATCTTAACGGTACCAACTATCTTCTCTGGCCAATGACCTTTGAGTGTTATATGGGATCTCATAGGAAGAATCATTGATTGGTTGAGAAATACAATTTTAAAATAATGGGATGTTGACAATGGATGTAGCCAATCAAATTTTAAGGGATTGGGATGATAACAATGGTTGGATTTCTTTAGATATGCTTAACAACATCAAAGAATCTCTAGCCAAGTATATTATGGCAAATCGTTCTTCAAACATCATTTAGGAGAAATTCAAGAAGTTATACTCTCACAAACAACATATCCAACTTGTATAACATTCTTGAGGACATCCAAACCTACAAGAAATGAAGTCTGACTCTAACTAACTACTATTTTGATTTAACAAATCTATGGATTGAACATGACATCATTAAACCTCTTACTACATATTACAACAAATGAAAAAGAAGAATCAATCTATTCACCCAGTACAATTTCTTTCAGGTCTTGGATCTAAGTTTAAGTTTGTCAATGAGCAATCGATGATGCAATTGAACATTCCAACTCCTGATAAACTCTATGCCCACATATCTTACATAGATTATTCTATCCCAATGATTGATGCCTTAGCTTTAGCTGCCTCATAGGATGTGGTCACAGTGGCTATACTAACAATGGGAGAGGTTAAGGTCATGGTCACAGGTCTGAGACTAATGCTCCTAGTTGTTTCTTCCATGATCATTTCCATAATGAAAATCATACTTTTGATTTGTGTTGGGTGAAACATGGGTGCCCTACTGAACATCCCAAATGTTTCTTCTATTGATGATTCCTTAGATGTGGTTATCACACATGAATAATACAATCATATGCTATCTCTATCCATAAATCCCTCATCTGATCCATCTTGTTCTCATAAAGCCATAGTTTTACATCCAAGTACTCACATTCGTGCTCTTTCTGTTATTATCCAGTCTAATTTGGTTGCATATTCTAGTTTTTCCTCCATATAATTGGTAATGCTTCCTTATGTGAAACTATAATTCTAGAAAAACCCTTTAATGTTAAAATAGAATATGGATCTCTATCCTCTTTTATTGGTCTTGGAAGTGTTTCTATGACTATCTCTTTGTATCTTGATAGTGTCTTGCATGCTTCAACCTTTTCTCTAAGATTGTTGCCTATTATCCTGATAGCAAAGTATATTCATTGTCATTGTCTTTTCTATGACAACTTCTTTATTTTTTAGGATCTTTAAATGATGAAAAATATTGATGGAGGATTTGAGCAAGATGGTCTCTAGTATCTCTCCACCATTTATCCTACTACCTATACTTCCAACACATCTCTTCAACTTCATCTCCATCATGGACACCCCAACATGACTGTCCGTCATTGCCAAATTTCCCGATTCCCATTCTTCTGACATCCTTGAGTGTGAGACTTGTCATCTTAGAAATCATTACAAGGTAGACTTTACACCATGACAAGAGATATGTTTGACCAATGCCATTGAAATTGTTCAGGCAGATCTTATGGGATCATGTCATGCTGAGAATTATAGGAGTTTTAAGTACTTTTTTGTTCTTGTTGATGCTTTCTTTCATTCCTCATTGTTGTTCTTTCTTTTAGAAAAGATATGATACTCTTATTGATTATCTCTTTAATGGAAAAAAGATATAAATGTCTACCTATGTTAAAGTTCTTTGTAGTCATAGTGGTTTTGTGTTTCTTTAAGTCTGGCACGATGGTTCAAAAAAATTTATGTGTAAAATCATAAAAAAATGGTGTTTTTGAAATGAAATTATGCCATGTGTTCAATGTTTTCCATACTCTAATGTTTCAAATTCGTGTTCCTTCCTCTTGTTGTCCAAATGTAGTTATAATTACTATTTTACTTATCAATAAACCTCTATTCTCCATGGGGATATTTCCTACCAGTTGTTTCCTCATACTATAAAGTGTGTTTTCCTTGGTTACTCAAGGACTCAGAAGGGGTATTGTTGTGTTGATCCTTCTAATAAACTATCATAAGTGTTGGGAAGGTCACCTTTTTTGAAGAAAAGCCCTACTTCTAACTGACATATTGATTACATAGCCCATGCTATATTTATTCCACAAACCATTTTCACCCTTTCCAATATCACATATACCACCACCACCACCACCACCTATGTCTTTTCCTCCAATTGAACCTGAACCTCTATCAACTATCCTTGAAAATGAGCCTCTTATCCAGTATGATTTGTCTGATGGAGATCCAAATTGGGTGTCATCTTTTGATACCAATGTTCTTATTCTCTTTTTAAGGCCACTTGCTCTAAGAAGATTCCTACTAAATATGCTTTGGCTTGTTTTATGACTCTTGATCATTTGTTTCCTTTGGAAAAATCATTCTCTATTTCTGTGGACTCACATGAGTAATCGAAGGATTATCATAAAGTCTTATAGTGTCATTTATCAAAGACTGTCATGGATGAGGAGATGCATGCATTGTCTCGTCAAACATGAAACTTAGTGGAATTACCTCATGGTGAAAATATGGCTAGATGCCAGTGGGTCTATATTCTAAAATACCTATGTTATGCTACATTTGATTTCTATAAGGCCAAGCTTGTAGCTAGGAGATACACTCAAATATATTTTAAGTCATTTATGTTAGTTTCTAGTCTCAATTCTATTTATATTCTTCTATCTATGGTTGTTAATTTTGGTTGGACTATTCATTAGTTGAAGATAAAAAATACCTTATTATATGATGACTTTATACAAGGGGTTTATATGGAGTGACCTTCTGAGTATGTTTCTCAGGGGTAAAGTTCTAAAGTTTGCAAAGTAAAGGATGCTATTTTTGGGCTAAAATAATGTCTAATGGCTTGGTTTGAGAAATTTTATAGAGTTGTTCAGTAGTATGGCTTATCTCGCTCTTCTTCAAATCATTCTATGTTCACTCTGCATTCATCGAAAGGGACTATATTTCTAATAGCTCATGTGGATCATACACTTTTGGGAGTGAATATAATGGTATCCAATAGGTCAAAGATTTCTTTCAATCACAATTTGTCACCAATGATCTTGGTCATATTAGTTATTTTTTGGGTATTGAAGTGACACATAATGACTTTGGTATTTGTTCTCTCTCAAAGAAAGTATGTGCCAGACCTCCTTAAGGAAACTAATTTGATAAGTTGTAAACTAGATGACATCCATATGGATCGACAAGTTTCCCTTGAAGATTTTGATTCCTGAACTAGGTGATGTTATCAAATATAGAGCTATTGTTGGAAAATTCTATATTTAATGGTAATGTCAAGATATATCCTATGTTGTTGGATGTCTAAGTCATTTTATGCACCAACCTCATAAGATACATTGGATAGGAATTTGTTAGGTTTTCTAGTATCTGAAGTCCTTCCCTGGAAAAAGCTTACCCTATAAAATTCATCTGCACCTCATTTTTTGGTGGTATTCGTATGTTGATTATGCTAGTGCTCATGACAATAGACACTCTACTATAGGTTTTTGAACATATGCAGGCGGTCATATTGTCACTTGGAGAAGCAAGAGTAAAAGGTTGTATCGCGCTCTAGTGTTGAACAAACATATAGAGTTATATCTAACATTATATTGGAGGTCTTCTATGTGACGCCTTTACTCCAGGAATTTGACATTTCTATCTCTATTCATGTGCCCATATGTTGTGATTATAAGTATAAAGTTACTACTTTCATTGTCAATAATCCAATCTTCTATGAAAGAACTGAAATAATGCGATTGATTGTCATTCTATTATAGATGTAATTCTTTTGAAAAAAAATCAACTCCTTATAATCCAACAAATGATCATTTGGCAGATATATTCACATAGTCTCTTACTTGGAGACACCTTCAAGTGATATGTTCCAAGTTGAGCTTATATGATATACACACTCCAACATGAGGGGAAGTGTTAGAGATATTGTTTAGTTATTTATGTGAATGGACCTAAGTGTCTTGACCCATACGAGTTTGTTTGAGTCCCAAGTATGCTTGAGACCCAAGAATGCTTGAACCTCAAGCATGCTCATGTTGGATACAATGATTATATGTCGTACGTTTACTTACATGGGTAACAGCTCATATCCCAAGTCTGTAAGAGTCCCGTCACTTATAATGGGGTTTTGTCAAATAGAAGATATAACATATAAATCTGATGCCATCTGCACAAAAAGTTTACAAAATACTGAAGGACGAAACAAATAGATATACCAGTGGAACAAAAGGGAGCAAGGCACGCGCCCATAACTGCAAACTGCACGTGTGTACCAATCGATCGCTTGCCCACACGCTCCTTATAATATAGGCTCTGTCTACTCTTCATATATAGTGCAGTACTGGCAGAATATCAAAGGCAGTATCGTAGGTATGAGGCACACACAATAAGCACTACGGACAAGAGCAATGCTCAACCAATCTTGCAAGTGATCAATAATCAGGCAAATTCGTCTTATAAGTGATGAGGAAGGCCACTGCGCACAGCAGCAAGAGAGCTTGGTACTGCTTTGAGTAAGCCAGGGCAACAGTGGTGGTGCTCTTTAAATATGACTAGACTGCAAGGGCGGAGGAACAGGGGGGCCAGCCGGGGCCATGCGCCCCCCCCCCCCCCCCCCCCCCACAAATCTAAGACCATAATAATATATAGGGTTCTGGGTTCTATTCTACCGCAATTCGCTAATTACTAACAGCTTTATGTAATCTGGTTGCCCGCACTGAAGGAATAGGATTGCACGATACATGCTAGACTGATTTGCATGAGATGCACGGGTTAGTGAGATGAAATTGAACTTATTTAATGATTTACATCCCATATGTCACGCCAATAGATGAATCCCCAGTGCAGGTGCTGTCTCAAAAATGTGTACTCTGTTCTTCCTGCAAAACATTAGATGAGACCATGCGAGTAGGAAAGCTAAGTCATGAGGTGTTATTTCATAGCAGGTGAAACAGATACTTCTTCGTTGTACATAATTTCTTCGTTGTACATAAGGTGTTTGGGTGCGACAGCCTCCGGAATTTTCATGATGATTGATGAGGTAGGTGAGATTGCGTGGTTGCAACCTTCAACCTCGTTGGATTGCCATGGAGGTGCGGGTACGTATGGAAGGAACATTAAAGAAATTTGTATTGAAGAACAATACATAGATGAACGCCTCGTATCTATATTCTTATACTGACAACACCACCATTTTAATTTTCTTTGTCTTTCCCGATGTCAACAATCCAGTTATTAATTTGATGCTATTCTTTTTAGGGAAATCAAGTTAATAGTTTGACACTCTCCTCTTGGAAACAACCATGCAAGTTGAGGAAAGCTATTGATTTTGTGCAACAATAACAAGTTCTTCAATTGGTTGGCGTGACATAATGATTTTGACCATATATGCATGACAAGAAGAACTTAGAGTTTCATTTTTGTCAATTAATACAATTGTTGAACTATAGAAATTGAATTACTTATCAAGTCTGTCCACAAGAATGCTACTGTACCTGGACACTAAAAGATCGAGAATTGTTCTCATCACTTATGTTTTAAGCCTTTCTTCAGAATGGTTTATTTACTATTCAAGTAGAAATCTTTTCTGCCTACCAAAACGTACTAGATATATATTGAATTATGTTTACGTTTGTTGGATGCACATATATATCCTTCAACAAAGTATTGTAATGCATGAAAATTCACTTTGATGTCTAACACGCCACGTATCATAGATTCACTTCTTATTAGTATAAAACTTGGATGTTTTATGCATCCAAAGTCATTTTCATAAACAGAAACTGGCCCCCGCAACCTCCAATTGCGGGCTCCGCCCCTGCTAGACTGCCAGATGTCCGGACCAGTTTTTCTGGTTATAATCGTTCATCAATCATCAATTTAAGCGCCCCGCCACCCCGCACTCCCAACTGCCAACCATGCGCCGCCGTCATTAACCGAGTCAACCGGATATGTGATGGTAATAGGGCTGTTCGGGAAGAATGAATAAGCTGAACCACCCTGATGAGGCCTCCGGACACTCTTGTTCATCCCACAACGGTTTCAGTAGATTTCATAGGGCACTACTGTATATAGCTGGATGTCACTCTCTTGTTCATCCTACAACGGTTTCAGTAGATTTCATAGGGCCGCTGCTGTATGTAGCTGGATGTCAACTCAAAAAGACAGAAGTCATTATCAGGACATGGTAGGGATATTAAACCAGATTAGAAATCAGACCCGTTTGTCTCCTTATGTCCTGACCCACTTGTGGTGGACGAGACAGCTCCTACTTGAGGGAAAGCGTGGGAGAGTGACCGGAAGGAGTGAGGGATAGGAAAAGAGTGGAGAGAGGGGGCCTGGAAGGAGAGAGAAAAAGAGAAAATATTTATTTTGTTCATAACTTTAATTCAACCCTTGACGAAATCAAAATTGTTAGATTTTGTAGAAAAAATATATTTTAAAAAAATAATGTCGACATACTTTTGAGAAATATAATAAGAGATCTAAAATATGAGGGAAGTGGTGTCGTTAATTTTTTTTACTTTTGTAATCAAGTTATTATCTCTGATTTATCTTTTCTTGTATCTCTGATTCAATGTTTTGTTATTGTTGGTCCGATATTGTTTTCTCTCTCCTCATTTCACATATCATAATGAGAGAGAAAAAAAGAAGAGGGAAGTAGTGCCTACTTATTATTTTTTAAATAAATTTGTCATTTCACATATCTATGTTTTCTAGAAAATAAACCGGACGAGAGACAACACAAAATAGACCAGAAATAACAATAAGTTGGACCAGACACAACTAATTTAATAAAATTAATGACACTGCTTCCCTCTTATTCTTTGTATTTTCTTTCTCTTAAAAAATAACAAATTATACAAGAGATAACAACAAACTAGACCAAAGATAATAACAAATTAGACTAGATATAAAAACTAATTTATAAAAAATTAATTGTATTACTTGCTTCTATTCCTAGTGTTTCCTCTCTCTTAAAAAATAACAAACTAGACAAGAGATAATAACAAATTGGATTGAAGATAACAATAATTTCAATAAGAGATAACAACTAAATTAAAAAATCATATTACTTCCTTCCTATGTCTTGTATTCTCTCACTCTTATAAAAACAACAAATTGTACTAGAGATAACAAAAAACTACATCCAAGATAACAAAAAAATTGACCAAATATATCAACCAATTTTAAAAAATTAATTACACAAGTTCCCTCCTATTCATTATATTTTCTCTCCTTTAGAATAAACTTGACCAGAGATAACAACAAATTGGCCTGGAGATAACCAAAAATTAAACCAGAGATAACAAAAAATTGGACTAGAGATAACAACTAAAATTTAAAAAAATTAATGGTACCACTTCCTTCCTATTCATTGTATTTTCTATCTCTTACAAAAATAAAAAACTTTACCAGAAATAACAACAAGTTAGACCAGAGATAACAAAAATGAACCAATGACAATATCTAATTAAAAAAAATTAATTACACTACTTCCCTCCTATTCCCTGTATTTTCTCACTTTTACACAAATAACAAGCTAGACAGAGATACCAATAGATTCTACCGAAGATAACAATGAATTAGAATTGAGATAACAACTAATTAGACTAAAGATAACATATAAAACTAAATAATAATTTCACTACTTCCCTCTTATTTCTTGTATTTTCTCTCTCTTATAAAACAACAGATTGTAATAGAAATAACAACAAACTTGATCAAAGATAACAATAAATTAGACCAGAGATAACAACTAATTTAAAAAAGATTGCTTTACTTTCCTCCTATTCATCACATTTTCTCTCTCTTATGAAAATAACAAATTAGATTAGAGATAATAACAAATTGGACCATAGATAACAAATTAACATAGAAAAATCAATGAAAATACTTCCCTCCTATTCTTTATATTTTTTCTTTCTTACAAAGTAACAAATTAGACTAGAGATAACAACAAACTAGGTCAGAGATACCAACAAATTAGACCAAGGATAACAACTACTTTTAAAAGATTGCTTTACTTCCCTCCTATTCATCATATTTTCTCTCTCTTATAAAAACAACAAATTGTACCCAAAATAAAAACTAAACATAGAAAAATCAATGGCATATTTCCCTCCTATTCTTTATATTTTCTCTCTCTTATAAAGTAACAAATTAGACTAGAGATAACTACAAACTAGATCAGAGATAACAACAAATTGGACCAAAGATAACAACTAATTAGAAAAATAGTTACACCACTTCCCTCTATTCCTTATATTTTCTCTTTCTTATAAAAATAATATATTAGATGAGAGAAAATAACAAATTGGATCATAAATAAATAGGAGTTAGACCAAATATAACAACAAATTGGACCAAAGATAAAAATTAAATTTTAAAAAAGTGTTGAAACTAATTTCCTCCTATTCCTTCTATTTTTTCTCTTTTATAAAAACAAACTAGACTAAAGATAACAACAAAATTTTAAAAAATTAATGACACTACTTTCCACATATTTGCCATATTTTATCTCTCTCTTACAAAACTAGATAGTGGAACAAAGACAAAAAACTAGACTAGAGATTACAACGAACCGGACCAATGATGACAACCCATCTCTTTGTGATGAGTGAAATGGGGAGGAGAGAGAAAAACAAAGTACTAGATTGGAGATAACAATACAATAGACCCAAGATAACAAATCAAAATAAAACAAATAATAACACTACTTCCCTCCTCTCTAATATGCTTTCTCTCTTTGTGAGTGTAAAATTAGTGGAGAAAAAAATCACTGGACAAGATAATAGCACACCAGACAAGAGATAACAACTCGATTAATTTTTTTTATAAAGAGGATATGCTCTTAGCAGATTGGAAGCATAGTCATCCTATCTTAGCTCCTTCTTTGACACTATTTCCATCCTCCCTCCTATTTTAAATTGTATATTAAATAATTTGACATTGGTCTTGTTGGAATTTATTTTTTTGTAAACTATGGAAATGTTTTTATTTCATCAAAATATATGTTACGATTCAAAAATTATTAGCAAATTAGTTTCTCACTCTTACTTTTCACTCTCCTTCCATCCACTCTCTTTCTCCTTCCATCCACACCCCAATATCTCTCTCACATGTTTATCATCCCCTTTAACAGAAAGTCCAGCTACATGCTGGGGCATGAAAGCTACTAACTAAAAAGAATCTATTTTTTGATCCTGTATATGGTCTTTATAGTACATTTCTTACTATATAATGACTAAAAGAAAATTCATTGCAATGATGATATATAACACACACACTTTCACACTCTCAACCTATTTTTTATTCCATTTATAGCTTATTGCAAAATTAGATCCGCACGCTAAAAATACTTTCCCTCTCTCACCACCATAATGGTGTACTTGGATCAATTCCACTAATTTCATGTCTTGGATCACATGTACCCATCTCATTTCACACACTACATCCCTTTGTTATTGTATTTTGCACAATTGTCATATCATCCTATAAACCCATGCATTATCATGCCCCCATAGAAATTTTCAGTTGGAATGATTCTGATCAACACAATACTCCTTGAACCCTAGTGTCCTAACATCCTAGGCTTGGGGCATTAACCCTTACAAAAAATAGACTAGAACCCTTACTTCTTCTCTAGAAACTTGGTTGAATGCTAATGTAGCATTTGCATGGCACTGAAAAGGAATACAAACTAGCCTCCTTCGTTGTGGCATATCTACCCCAACCTAACGGTCCTAACCTACCTCTCACTCTATCCAACACTAGGGAAGATAAATCAAATGGAGTGCCTCTTTAATATACAAGAAAGCATTTGGAGTTAAGGATTAATATATTTTTTCCCTAAAAAGATAATCAGAAGAGTAAATTCATTCATGGAGGTGTAACCCAAGTGCCCAATAATTTCATATCCTTTTTTATTGGAAAAAGCTGAAAAATCATCATCTCAGACAAAAAAGTGGATTGTCTCTCCCATTATCCAAAATCTACAAAAAATATTGATCCATCCTAACCACAATCAACAAAATCAATTAGCTAAGCACATGAAAGAAACTAAGTATGTATTATTTTCTTTCCAAAGTTCTTAACTTCGATATCCAATCCCCTCGATGAGAAATTCACTTGGTTGCAAGTAGCCCCATGGATATAAATTGCAATGACAATATGGTCTGCCTACGACTATATAATACCCTTGTTTACAAACAATAAAATCAATTTTTATTTCACCCTTTAGAGGATTGAAATCCAAATAAAACCTTCCAAACAAGCTATCAAGAACCAAAAACACCCATATATATCATGTCTTAATGGATTAAAACCATCTCTCATCAAATATATTAGAGTTATTAGATATCCTTTTTTCCCATAAAATTATCTCCAATGTTCTTAGATCTAGTATTTGGCAGACTTTACATGAGCTCATATCGTCTGACTGCCCAACCTTCACAAAATATAGGCCTATGAAGGATCATTTTCAAACAACCGATGAGATAATTTTCACATTTAACAAGGGACTAAAAGTTTAATTAATCATCTCAAAACTTGATCTTAAGGAATTCTTAGATTACATTGAATGACTAAAAAACCAAAAAAATTTTGAAAGATCAATTTTATGGACAAATGCTTACATTTATACAAACATCCCTTTTAGTCCAGATCAATGAATTTCACTTACATTTTTTTAAAAATCAAGAATTTTCACTATCAGATTCAGATAATATTTCTCAATGACTTTCAATATTGAAACTCACCGTATCAAGTAATCTTGAATCAACTTAACATAATGTACTCATAGAAAGGATACATATCTAAGGTGTTAACATTTTTCTTTTCTTACACTTACTACTATTCCACTGCTTTCTATACAACCTTGACAATAGGGTCATTCAAATTTGCATGGTGTTATTGTCAATTTTGTCAAGTCAACTACATTGAAATGCAACATTCATAAACCAAGGTTAAAATTTTACATTTTTATCTACAGAGTCCTTCCTTTCTTATTTTCCAGATACATCCCATGGCGTCTTCTCGTCAACCACAAGCTATCCTCCAATTCTCATTATATGGTAATTAATATGATGCACTCTTGACTCATTGGTTTGTCTAGTAGTTCTCCACTTCTAACCAAGAAATTACCCCAATCAGTAAAGACATCTTCCATTACACTTGATAGGCTGTATTCCTATGCCATCTTCCATTCCTATAACTATCAATGTATGTAACATTCTATATTGATTGAAAAACCAACCTTAAAAGATCCAACAAGTTGGTTAGTACTCTATGTGTCATCTAAAAAACATCATCATTGGTGTATCCTTGATCTAAAAAAACCTACCCAATTTAATTTTATAAAGAATTTCCACTGTGTGTGATAATTTCAAGATACTATTATTTGCATTTATATTATAAAATTAAGCATTCTTGAAAAATATCTTTATGTGAAAACTTCTTAAAATTCTCTCCCCCATTTGGTGATGATTGCCAACCGCAACCAACATCTTAGTGAAACATTTCTAGAAAGGAGGTGTATGGAAACCACAACCTCAAATTTCTAACTAAAATAGGTGTCAATGAAACTTATATGAGGATAATGTACTACATACAAAGTGAAATGTGATTGATAAAATAAGAAACCATGTGAACACAAAATTGAATTCCGTTCAAACCCAAAATTGTACTAGATCCTTAGTGGCCAATACTAGGCTTTGCAGTATAATTTAGTTAAAATGCATCAACAAACTAACAAAAAAGATATTACTAACAATCAGTCTCCTTTGTGTTCCCTAAGGAAGACCACCACCAACCTTGTCCTACGATGTATACGTGAGAAAAACCTCCTATAGCATCCCTAGATTTGAGGCCTCAAATAACATGATAATAAAATAAATGATTGGACTATCCACATCACATGGGGAACACCTCCCATATGCTTTGAAGCATGGATAAGGGAATTGCTATAAACCTTCTCCATTGAACAACAGGAAGGAGAAAACCTCTTGAAGACTCATTCTTAAAGAACAATGGGAGGCATGTTATAACAAGAATCTCTATCTAGTTCACAAAGAGAGGGAGAGATACATTGGAGATTGGAGTTATACAAACTCGATCATTACAACCAAATATTTACAAAATTGTATCAAAAGTATAAACAAATATTTATTACAATCATAATTTTACATCAGAGTCGTGGAATCTTTAAAAAAAGATCAAAAAATTTAGAATAAAAATGATCCTATCTACTCTTCAATAGGGTACAACTCCTACACATTTCTTCTAGTCCTTCTTTATATCACATGTCTATGAGTTTCTCGAGGGAACAAAACCACACATGGACCCCATGAAGGGAAAATATAGGTCAACTAGGCTGGTACTAGATTTAATTGTTGAACGATTTTAAAAATAAAGTGTTATGAGATCAAATATAGATAAGATTGCTTGGTGGACTATGGTAATAACAAAAGGATAATATAGTTGCTATCTTAATTGAGAATGGGTACAACAATGTAGAGTGGTAACTAGAATCAATAAAGAGCTAATAAACAAAGAGCTTTCACAAACTAATATGGACATATCAAATTATTCAAAATGAAATAATTGATCTTTTAGAACAATCAATCTAATATTTATTCTTTGCCAGTGGCTATGTGCCTAGTATTCTCCCCTTTATGAGAGAACAATACTCCCTTTATGAGAGAATAATACTTTTTCATGTGAGGGTAAATAGTACTAGGGGACCTCTAATTGTCCATTATACGCTATGAAGGGTTGTGGGATATGACCTACCATATCTAGTGAGCCAAAGATCTTAGACAATAATTCACATTTTTTTGCTAATATCAAAATTAACAAATATTTCAATTATTCAACAATGTTCAATATTCAATTTAGTCATGATGACCTAGAACAGAGGGAACGACTAATAATAAAATTGTTTCATCACTTATATAAAATTATATAAATGAAACACAAGAGAGAAATAAATAGTTCAATACAAAATCAAGAAATTAGTACTTGTTCCAATCTAGGATTTCCAAATCAAGGCATCCACATGGATCAAAAGATGTTGATTTCTCAAAAATCTAGAAAGAGAGAATGTATGAGGCTTATTAGATGTTTCTTGGCTTTGAAATCATGTCTTCAATCATTATTAGGTGAAATTACCATTTTCCCCTTAGTAAGTAGAATATTTAATGACTACACTTTGTTATAATTTATCATGATGAAGTCATTAACTTCATTCCATTAGTGTAGTGGTATAGTGTGCACATATGATATAAGAATCATAACTCATGTGCATATATTACGTAATATTAATAATGTAATACAATAGTATAGGCCACATGCATACATATAATGTAAAGGAAAGTATTTTATATGGATTGTTTCCCATACCTTTATGGTTGTACAAGCATTAACATAGTTAGAACTAGATTTTCTTATCCATTGCATTTGATTTCTCCCCATATGTTCCTTAAATGTTCTCTTCAATATTTATAATCTAGATAATGTGAATCCTTAATGAGGATAGTCAACTATAGTCTAAATCTTGGATTACATTAATTAGAAATCTCCCTAGATATTCTTTAATTCAAAATGGTACACCGATTTCTTTATACAATTATCTATGTCATGGATATACAGATGTGTGTTAGACAAGACCCAACATGTGTCTAGACCTCGATGTGAAACTTCTAGTTATCATGGATCTACTTTATTTATTGACAATTCATATAAGTAATGTGTTTTAAATACTCTATTTAACATCACTTCTACTATTACTATTTAAGTATGAAGATCTAGTCCTATATACATTTGTTGTTGTCCAATATGCATTCCTTATTATGAGTTACCCTAATCACCATTATCATCTCATATGTTGTTCTATACAGTTTACTAAAGCCTAACATATAAGGTCATTGACCTATGGATTTTTTGAAAGTGCTCTAGGCATGGTGCTTCAGTCCTATTGTGTCACGACTACTCCTTCCCAGATCAGAGGCACCATGGTGGTGTTTCTCATGTAGGCTTTTACAATCAATCTTCCTATCTTAGCATTAATGATAATCTATTGTAGGCCATCGAGATCTGGCTAGGTCGCCATCAAGACCAAGGACAGATAGAAGTTCTATGACTTTGATAGAATGTGTTGGCAGATGGGGTTTGATGGAGTTGGGAAGGTTCATAGATGATGGGCTTGGTTATTCCAATTTGTATCATTAATTGCAGGTCATCAAGATTTTTGTTGGCGAGTAGGTGAGGTTGGTGTCAAGAGGAGTGGAGGAGATGAGCGATTTGGTAGTCAAAGTGACTGTAGAGGTTGAGGTGGATGTTTGCTCGATGGAAGGGGGGTCGATGGTAGCAGAGACAGTTGTGATGCTGGGATTTGTAGGTCTACAATGACTATTGAATTTCCTCTATATGGCCCATGAAGGTTGCACCTAGGGGACTGATGCTCGTGGATCTATAGGGATCAAGAGGCGACGAGGATTGAATCATGGGGTGACAACATGTGATGGTGGTTCCTATAGGAATTTTGTGGTGTTGAAGGTCTTGTAGCACGTAGCGAGGCGAGATCACCCCTTACTAAAATTTAAAGGATAATACATATCATCCATCTACTTTTATGGAGTTAAATTATAAAGGATGCATGCATCATAAGTCCATATAAATAAGCATGATTAAAATATAAAAATGTCAATAGTAGAAATGGAAGTGAAAGACTAAGCTATTACATGACTTTATTCCAATGTTCACTACATTTGTTCACAAAAAATTAACTAGAAAAGAAACATTAGGATCTAGCAGCAGTAACATAGACATCTTGGCAACGAACCCCTGGTTCTACTCTTGTGTTGGTCCTCCAAGATCTTGATCCACTCGTTGCCCTAGGTCTGGGTGGTTGGGTTCTCCCAGCAAGAGGAGAAAACTAGATATGTGTCAAATCAAGGAACAATAACAACGTAAGTATACCAAGGAAAACTTAGGGTATAGATCCATCAAGAATAATTTAGAGAGCAAAAGATGATCAGAAGTATGAGGCATATATCAACAAGGTTATTGCCATACTAAAAAAATATTAAGCACTTTGCATATATGATTCTAGTTAGACTACATTACCTAAGTAGGGTTGAGGCACCTAATAGACCCCCAAACAATAGGTGAGGGGAGAGTAACACATGTCATGTCATCCACCAATATAAATATATTTGGAGGAGAGTAGCACATTCCTCTGGGAAAAATAACACATGCCCAACTATTGGCAGTTGGACATAGTACCATTGCATTAGCTAAAAAGTCAAACGAATCATCATGCTTAAAAGGGATCATATAGCAAGGAAATATTAAGCAACTAATAATAATAGCAGGGTAGGTGTTGTCCAAGACCCAATAAATGATCATTCTAGCAGGTAGTGAAGCAATTTTAATTTTAGGTTTGGTTCATGCCTCATTAGGAAATTAGGGTTTGGATTTCAAAAATGCCCAATTTAAAGGGGTAAGATGCACATACCTTAATTCAGAGTCCCAGTAATCACTTTTCACCAACTAAGTTGTTTCCCATATCTCTTTTTCCTAAGTTAAAGTCATATAAGGGCATTAAGGAAACAACTTCCAAAATGACATTTTTCACATGATCACTGTAAGATGGTTGAAATGGAGGAGTGAAACTAGAGAATTTTGTGACCAGAAGATCACTCTCAGGTTAAAATGTAAGTTTTATAGAATATCTATATGACCAACCATGCTCTATGGGAGTGAATGTTGGGCTATGAAGAAATAAGGTCTCAACAAGATGAACATGTCTAGAATGTGTATACTGATATGGATGTCTAGGAAGACAAGAAAAGATCACTTGAGAAATGACTATATCAGGAACAAAGTTTGAGTGGCAAGCATTGAGGACAAGTTGCGTAAGGGCCAACTCAGATGGTACAGACATGTGCGTTGTAGACCGAGTAATGTGCCTATATGAAGCAATGCTATTGAGTCAAGCACATTAAATAGAAGAAGAGGAAGACCTAAATTAACAGGGGATGAGATTATAAAGAGAGATTTTGAATCTCTAAATTTCTACCAGAATATGGCCCATGACAGAGATGAATGGAAATGAAGGATCCATGTATTTGACCCCAACATAGTTGGAACTGAGGCTTAGATGATGATGAAGTATAAAGGAAAACCCTAGTTTTTGACCATTTTTGGAAAACTTTAGATTTTGGACATAAAAGCCATATCAAACAATTCCTTATTTTCTCTTCATCAAGAAAATATGTTTATTTACTTTATCTAAACTTTGTATGAATTAGTTACATTTTGAGGATTTTTTATGTATTTATTAGATTCCAAAAAATAGACTTTAAAAAATAATGGAATCTGACTGTGGAATCATTTTTGTTGGATAGGTCTTATTTTTCCTGATTCCAGAACATGTCTTGTTTAATTTTTCTAACTTATATATTAATTGTTATGAATTGTCTGAAATAATACCATTTACAAAATATAGAAAAAAGATCGAGTCTATAGTTACTAAAATAACCCTGCATCACACATCAATTACTTGACTTTTGACATTGTATACTGGTAAAATCAAGTTGTCATATCAAACCAGAAATAACAAGATCATTATGTGATAAAAGGACAAAAATACCCTTGCAAACAAATATAGAAAAATGAGTGACGATGGGCATGCTGAGGAACTCACAACGAGGATTGTTTCTCCTCCTCCTTCCCCTCCATGGCTAAGACACAGAAGCTCAGAGAGGACCTAGCTCGCGCTCCAGGCATGCTCAACCTTAGGTGAAGGTCTCATAAGCTTTGAGTCACTCAGACAAATCCATAGAACCTTGTTTCATGGTTTGGGGTGCACTGAGGCTCTAGGACGACAAGGCTCCTCAGCTGCCAGTGGCCCGACAACTCTACTCAGCCACATGCCAAAGCTTCGAGAAAACTAGGCACATAAGGACATTTGGTGTGGGTCAACGAACCCAAAAAAACATGGATCATAGATGTGGGATCAAAGGTACGATGACGACACTAAAAAAACGCAAAACAAAATAAATTATAGAGGTAGTTTTTACATAATGAACTAAATGCATAAGTCAGTAGAGGGGGTTGCCTAGATGCACTACAAAAAAATGGATTTTTAGTGAAGGTCATTTGTGAAGGATCAAAACCCTTCAAAAATATTGAGTTTTTGTGAAGGACCGTCCTACACAAATGAACTAGTTTTCTTCAGCCGAATTCTTTACGGAAAAGACGATTAGTAAAGGTCTAAAATCCTACACAAAAATTCCGTCCATTGTTCCCACCGAAAATTCCCGCCCCACCCACTAATTAGTAATTAGAACTTAGAAACTCTTTCCTCCCCTTAGCGCTCTCCCCCCCGCGTTGCCCTCTTTGATCGTTCGCGTGCGGATGACGCCTGCCGTCACGCCCCAGCGGAAGAGCGGCAACCCTAGCAGAAGAATGGCAGCCGGAAGCCGACAGCCGTCAAGAGGACCCCTCCCAGCGAAAGCATCGACCGCCGGCGTGAAGATTTTGCCCGGAAGCAGCGGCCGTCGTGGTGAGCTCGCCCTACTTCGACGGTGAGGTAGGTCTGCTGGCATCGGCCCTTTGCTCTGCCGTTATGCTTACGAATTCTTAATTATAATGTACTGGTATCTACAGAAACTCTTACTTGGGGTGTTAATTTACCAGCTCATACCGTAATAATAAAAGGAACACAAATCTACAATCCTGAGAAAGGAGCATGGACGGAACTGAGTCCTCTAGATGTTATGCAAATGCTTGGTCGCGTTGGGAGACCTCAGTTTGATTCTTATGGAGAAGGTATAATATTAACCGGTCACAGTGAACTGCAATATTACCTCTCTCTAATGAATCAACAACTTCCAATCGAAAGTCAGTTTATATCTAAATTAGCTGACCAAATGAATGCTGAAATTGTACTTGGAACCATTCAAAATGCTAGAGAGGCGTGCACCTGGATTGGTTACACCTACTTGTATATCAGAATGTTGCGCAATCCAACCCTTTATGGACTCGCTACTGATATACTGGATACAGACAAGACACTGGAAGAAAGAAGAGCAGATCTGGTAATTTCTAAATCCATTTTGTATGCTGTCTTTTCCTCTTTCTTTCTTTTGGAAGATCGTCTTTAGTTAATCTATTTTTATTCATGTTTTTATTGCCACAATTTCACCTTCATTTCATAGTATACTTGTCACAGTCTGATTATGTTAATTATAACTAGATATTATAAGTTTCATGTTTTATTTGTTTTCGGTACTAGTAGAGTTTGAGATTTGATAAATATCCACTGATCTTAGGTCCGTAGGTCAGCCTTCACAATCAGATTCACCTTAAATATAAAAATGTGAATCAATTCTACACTCTCTGGTCTTTGCCTTATCTCTTTATCTCTTTCGTAGTTGTAGAATCACCACGTGCTTCTGGGCAAGGTTAACGATCTCTGAATAGTAGTGATACTTTATGCTTCAGAGAATGTAAAACCTTTACATAATAAGTATACCTACGCTTAAATTTCCATCCTTAAATAAAATATTCAACTTTGTTACAATCGAGGCATAAATATATAAAAAAGAAAAGAAAGATTCAAATTACCCAACTTGCTTGCTTGGGCTTAGTTGTTGTTAGTTTTACATAGGCAGAAAACTGCAGCAGACTTAACGTTGGTATAGGACAGTTATTTCCTATCTGGGTTGTGATTGGGAAATTTGATGTATGTTATAAATGATCAGGGATAAATTCAGATAGAAATACAAATTCAAATATGAATGACAGAAAAACTCTGTCCTATCTTCTTTGTAGACTTTCTCCCATGTTTCTAAACTTTGTTCTAAAACGCGTATACCTACTAAGATAAAGAATTGGAACCATAGTTTTGAAGTGGCCAGGCGGTGACCCTCCCTATCTGGACGCCTAGGGAGACTAGGGCACTAGGACAACTAGGGCGCTCACCTAGGCATTTTTTTTACATACAATATTATACAAATGTAAATATATACTTATATATATTATTTATATACTATGTATGCATATGTGTATGTATTACTTATCCAGCCCTCTCAAATATATTAAAATGACACCAAAATAGTAAGTAAATGGCTGCCTATGCTTCGATATGCAAAGACAATGTTATTCTAAATTCCTTCATAATCCAAGGATTCATAACCGCACTAGTGAGCATTGTGGTTTACTGTTTCAGCTAGTGGTAGGATTAGTTCAACTGTTGACATTAGCATGATGTCATAAAAACATATGAAAAAGAGTCAAAGTCAACGGGCAGCAGAACATGGGAAAATATCATAGAAACGATAAGTGCATATTTGCATACCATAATGTATTTGACTACTGTATTTCCTATATCATCAAGGTTTACATATATAGGAGAAGAAGCAAATATTAGTAACATTAGACATCTGCATAATATTGTAGCCAAATGACAATATCAGTAGTGAACGAAGAAGAAGCAAGGTGAGGCACCAGGGTAATTGTTATAGGGCCAATACTGCCAAAAAAGGCAGCAACAACAATCAGTAAAAGCACAAGCAAATATTGACAATTGCGACACCCACAACTCAATGGAAACACAACACCAACGACTTTTTGGGTTGATAGGAAGAGGAGATGAGGAAGATAAGGAAGCTGAGAATATGGATAGAGAGGGAGGAGGGTCGCATGCTCAAGGTGGTATTCGGAAGAAGCAACAACATCCACAACAGATGATTAGAGAAGTGACAAAAGCATCTATAGCCGAAGTGGGCAGCTGTGGGGGCTGGATAGAACAACAACACCTCTGGCTGTAGGAGCTCTAGGTGGCTTGGACTAGTAGCTTGAGTGGAGGCCTATGCTAGCTAAAATGAACAGCAACACCTCTTGCATAATGTTCAAACATTAACTACAAAATAGATCTATCTATTCATGCCTAAAGCAATAGAATTGTATGTTTCCAAGTTTTAACATTAAATATATTTATAAATCTATGTATATATCTATGATGGGAAAATTCATTATAGCCATATTTGCATGTACAGAAAATAGAATTTACACAAATGTTTTTGGGATGCTATTTGTTATGTTTTTGTCCAATGCATGATAACTACTTTTAGGTCCTGTTCAGAAGTTGAGAACATGTATTTACTGAAGCTTTAGTTTTAGCATAGGCGTGATTCACCTTCATCAGAAAATTTATCTTCTGTTTCTTCTTCTGCAACTGAGCATCATTATCTTATTAATGAGAGCACCCAAAACATATATAGTTTCTGAAGGAAATCCTTTTAGTGGTCAAAGTGCTGAAAATCATATATTATAGATTGGTTGGAGAAGCGAGTCCATCGTCTTGCTGAAGAAATGTCCACATTGGAAACTCATCTAGAGATGATGTGCTAGGAATATTCATTGTTAATGATGCACCTTGAAGCCCTTCAACGTATTAGGCCCAAGTCCAGCAACTCATGAAAGGTAAACAGCAGTTCAGATACTGGGTTTTTGTTTTGTTTTTTAAATAAGTTTGAGTGAACTTTTATGTCCAAGAGAAAGGATGCTTTTGGTAGGTTTATGATCAATCATAAAAGCCCCATGGAGCATTAATTGGTAGTTATTGAACTTATTCTGACAAAATCCGTAGTTGTTAATTTATATGCTAGTTGCTAATTATGGTCGAAGATGGTAGTTGCATTCTTATACTTATTCCTTGAGATTTTTTTGAATTTGATACATAGGAGGTATTGGACTCAGTAGTCATTTACTCGGTTCCTGCCGTTTAAGAAAAGCATTAAGCCCATCTAGCAAGTGATGGATGTTATGTGAATATACTATACTCCTCTTAGTGGTACAATTATGCGGAGTTGGCTCTGTATACCTTGTTTAACAGGAATCTTTGTATTAATTTACCTTGTTTAACACTGCAGGCTATTATTTGGATATACGTACAATTTGGCCCAAAAACTGTATCTGTGGAAATAGCCAAGATCTACTTCATAGGTATAGCTGCTTATAAACATAGTTGGGGTTAGTTTCAGCTTGTTAGAGATAATACTACTTTTTGTCTAAATTTTTTATGTGCAATTATATTTTCTTGCAAATAGTAATGTTTTTAGAATTTCCAGTTTGTCTTAAGATTTTACATTGATTGCAAGGAGAATATGTTTGCTTAGTGTTTCACATAAGTCAAACTTTACAGTTGTATTCAGATTAGTCAGACTTGTGAAAGTATTTAAAAAGGTTCATATATGTCATATGATCTAATTTTACCAAATCTAAACTATCTGTTTTCTATTTCTTTCCCCTTAGCTATTACCTCTACTAGGTGGCTTCTCTATCCATCTGTCGTTGTTTAATAAGTTTAGCTTCTCCGTCGCTGCTTAACAGGTTCATATATGTCATAGGATCTAATTGATACGGAGGATCTACTTCACGCACTCTTTAATACAACTTTCATGGCATCTCTTTCCGTCATGCCTTTTTTTTAATCTTTGGTGTATCTATACCTGCCTTGAAGATTATATGTTTTGGGATCTGTATTAGCTCGAAGTCTGGTATGAGATAGAATGAAAAGGAGGACGACTACTCAAATGATGGAGGTGTTGTTAGTAAGGAACAATGCTCTAATTATTACCATAAGGATGGTTGGTAATGTTTAGTCTACCTATATTAGGCAAATTGGTGCTAGAAAAAGCAGCTAAAGATGACCCATCATGTACTGAAAATGCCATACACACTAGACAGCTGCAACAAGTGCTATAGAAACATAGAGTTGTCAAAAACTTATACAGTCTCTACTTGTTCGGATAGGAAGAGGTCATCCACAGGTTGGTGATCCTGGAGCCTGCACTTTTCATCCTTGGTTTTAAGTCTTCCGACAATGATTTCTCTTTCCAGGATTTAAGCACTCTTCTAATTATAATTGGTTCTGTGTTTGCAGGTTTATTAGTGTGCTATCAGGGTTTAGGCACTCTTATATATGAAGAGGGTTACTTCTAGATGGACGAGGAAAACCAAACGATTGGAAAGGATGGTCCAAAAAGTAAAATTCTTTGATATATCATTGAATACAAAGAAGTTGTCTCTAAGTCATTCTTTGATGGCTATTACTGGAATCATTACCCAAGAAATTTGTTGGAGATGACAATAATTACCTTCTCATCGAAGATTATTGGAGGAAATCTATTCATAAGCACTATGCTTCTTCTCAACATTCTCAAAGATGGTCATTGGCTAAATGAGTGATAAAGTCAAAATGTAGATATATATTTATATTGAAATTTGTATCGATTAAGGGAAAAGGCCCATGTCCTTCCCTATGTGATGAACAATTTTTCTATGTGAAATAAAAAGGAATGTTTCAAAAGAGTGATTTGTTATGGTTTTTGTGTCTTATTAACTAAATTTGTTTATTAAAATATCATATGGGCCTGATAAAAGCCACAAATATATCACTTCATCATATATAAGAAGGCTAAAACCTCATTGACAAACAAATAAATGTACATCACAATTATAATTCATCGGAAATTAAGTATATTTTTGAAGGCCCTAGAACCTCATTGAAAGTTGTAAAATTAGCATTTGCAAATGTATTTGGGAGGCCTGGGAAGTCTTTTTGTGAAGGTCAAATAGTCCTTCAGAAAAGTATTTTTGAAGGCCCTAGAACCTCATTGAAAGTTGTGAAATTAGCCTTCACAAATGTATTTGGGAGGCCTGGGAAGTCTTTTTGTGAAGGTAAAATAGTCCTTCACAATAGTATTTATGAAGGCTAGAGTCTCTCATTAAATTATTTGTGAAGAGACTATTAGAGTAGGACTTTTTGTGAAGGAATGCCCTTCAACCGAATTTTTTTTTGAAGGAATTACTATACATTTTTGAAGGATTCATCCTTCACAAATAGCCAATTTTCTTGTAGTGATGGTGTGTAAGCAACCAATTGATTTCCTTCTTCATTTTCTACCCTTGGAGGTTGTTAGAGTCTAGGAACACTTCTCAATGTGTTGGGGATGTGGGTATAGCTATGGTCAAATAGAACGGTTGCGATGGCATTATGGAGCAAGAGGGAGAGACTGGGCTCCTTTTTATATGTGTGGGTTTAGGGGTTTACGACATATAGTTGTCAGTGGAGAGTCCACATTTTTAGGATATTGGGGGTTTTGTGTACAACTAGAATTAGGGTTAGATTTCTAGATCATTTGGCGCATCTGTTGATAATGAATCAATTGGGGAAGAAATCTCATGTTTTCATTAACCAGAGAGAGAGAGAGAGAGAGAGAGACAGAGGAGGAAGTGAAGAGTGGAAAGGGCCAAAGCCGGGTCCATATCCATCTTTGTCTCGAGGTAGACGATGATGCAGGTCCATTGGATGCACATCACATGATCATGGTGAAAGATGAGTTAACAACCCACGTGAAAGGCAAACTATAACAAAATTGAGATAATGTCTATGTGATATTTCAATAATCCAACCTTATCTAAACTGATTAGGATGACTAATAATTTTGATATTCTTCTTCTCTCCTTTATTTAAGTTAACTAGGATTATCCAAATTAAGTGAAATTTTACTCTTAGGGTAATTGGGACCCAAGGAACCAAATCTAAAAGTTAGATTTGTCCTTTGAGTTTTCTTTTTATGAGTTTTAGCTCAATTATGGTTAAAGAAATTACTCCTCATATATTTCAGTATTTAATTTCTCTTTCTTCCAAACTTCTCAATAAAGCTTACCTTTATCTTAACTAGCTATAACCCAGAGTATATTAGGATATTTATCCCATTTACTCTTCATTATCACTAAGTTTCGCATTTAATTTTTTAATGCCACATTATCATGTTTAAGGCATTATTATTATTTTTTCCTTCTTCTCTTTCTTATTCCATGAGGTTGTGGAAGGTTCTAAGATGAAAATATTTTATCAATATCTCACTTCATTGATAAATTTTACATCTTAGACCCTGATTAAAATCCTATTGGTATTTGTGCATGAACCTATTTTTAGCATGATAAGTGAACAAATTACCTCCAAACCACTAATGATTTCCAAAAATATAAAATTAAGGACAAAAAGGATAAAAAGAAAAGGAAATACTTAGAAAAGGGCTAAAGTGAGAATGTACTTAAATTTTAGTGTTATATAGAAGGTCCATCCATAGTGTTGTGCAACTAGTTGCCAGGGATTCAAGATAGGTTTCCATCATGAATGAAGATTGCAGGCCTGTTGGTCAGAGAGTTTGTAGTGTTGCTGGCAAGGAGCTCTAGAATAGGGAGGTAGCAGAAAATGTGCACAGGGTTGGACAAGGAGGGATGTGTGACAGGCTTAACTGTCATCAACATTGGTATGTCTTGAAGGAGGTGGTCAAGTTTATGGTAGACTTCCGTTAAGGACTGGTAGGGTCGTGGAGGTTGATTTGAATCTATTGCTGGTGTTGTAGGTGTATGGGTGGTACCGTGAAAGGGAGTAACAATGATTAGGGCTGTTAGGGCCATGAAGGTGAAAGGCGGTGAGTCTATAGCTTTGTAATGACATTTTGACTTGTTGTTGGTGAGGGTGTATTATATAGCTAGGGTTTTCTATCAAGGGAAGGGGGCTAGGGAGGAAAGGGACTTCCTACAATGCAGGCATTACACAATGAAGATTCGAGTTATCATAACTTAGTCCATTAAAAGGTACTACTTCTATCTTTTGATTTACTTCATTATCTTTTTACTTCTAAATGGAAACCCCCAACATTTTAATATCTTGACCACAAATTTCCTTCCTAGTAACCACATTCTTAATAACATTAACATCTCTATTTAAATTTCTAGGATGGCTAAGTTAATTACCATCACCATGTATATCTATTTTATAAATCTTGATCCAATTGGTATTTCATATTAATTCCAAATCCAAATAGGTTCAGGTATTTGAGTGTGGGTGCCAAATAAGTTTTATGAACAAATGAGGTATAATTTCAATTTAGTACGTTAGGTCCAGGAAAATTAAAAAAGGAATAAATATTAATGGAGATTTATAATAGAGGTTTTCAAGAGAGGTAATTATACATAATAGCTTAGAATGGATTTAGTACCCAAAATCCGATATGCTACAACTCTCTACCCCTTAATGAGGATTTTGTCCCAAAAATCAATTTTGTCAGGTGCTATTGTCCACCTCTCAAAAGTAATAAACTATAAATAGGCATGTCAAATATGGTTTAGTATCCTTCATTTTCTCTCAAATAAATCTAGGTTTTAAGGGTTTTATCTGACTCTACTATAGGGGTTGTGTTACCTCCTTGATTGTGATTTTAGCTCAATAAATCATCAATAAATTCCATAAAATCATTTTTTTTACATATAGTATTATAAATAAAATAATTTCTCAATGGAAAACATTTCGATTCAAAATTAAAAATGGCCAAAATCAATGTGATGAATAAGTCACAATCACTTTTGCCAACATTCACCACACTAACTATTTGACCCAATAATGAAAAGAAGATTGACATGGGACCTAAAGGGTCACTAGAGTAACATCACTTGTAAATGGGAAGGACATTACTTTCTATATAACGAGATTCATGGATTCAAACTTAGGGATCTGGTCCCACTATTCAACTTTCAACTACTAGTTTATTTCATAACTGTAATCACATGTTCTATTTTTTTGACATCTTAATTTGGGTTGATGATAATGTCTAGAATTTTTTATTTTTATTGAGTATTGAAAATCACCTTGGCCAGGTCGGTATGCAAAGTGAGGAAACCCCATCACCACCAAAGTGGATCTGGACTAATTATGCCTGAACCTTCACTAAACATCCTTCTTAGACACCTGAGATCAATTCACTTACATGATGATGTAATTAAAGGGTGTATTAATTTCACCTAAGTTTGGATTTATACCTTAGGTAGGTAGGGTTAGAAAATACAAGGTTGCTAGTGAATTAGTTGTCTATGTTATAAACTTACTATGATTTGACCCTAATTTCCATGAGACATGCATTGACCGACAACATTATCACATAAAACTACACAAAAATAATAATTAATAGTGGATTACCAAAAATTACTAAAAATGAAAGCCTTTTTTCCAAGAGATCCATTACTAGGAAACTATTTTAAAAGATAATCAAACCATATATACATCATAGTTCACTTTATACATACATTGCTCCATCACCTTGTAAGGACATGCGATAACAATTTCTTTACCAAAACATACTCAAAAGTAACATTATGCATCGAGGCATACTAGCCAAAATCTCAAATCGATCATAAAACTATTTACACACTAGCTCCCAAAGACCTAAGAGTACATGGATGATACATAAGACTCTATATCTACAAGACACATAAAAACACACTCAACCTGAGATGTTACTGCTGTCCTTGCTATTGCTGCCCGCTCTCTACTGCACGATCTTTTCCTCTACATGCACATCCACCTAAAAAGTTGTGGAACCCACAGGGTGAGATCCATATCTCAACGAGAGATTTAACCCTCCTCCAATAATATTATTATCATAGATAAATATTATGAAAGAGAGTAGAAGAAACCTTTATTGAATTAAACATGTATAACGGCTAATTATATGCAGGGTAGAGAAGTCTCAACATCTCATTAGTTCAAATTTCTACAACTGAGCAATAGATAGTTGAATCAATTTTAAAAGGAATATGAAGAATATTATAACTGTTATAACTTTAACAGTATGAAAGAAAGGCAAGGCAAAAACCAATGTTTCCATAGTTGATCCTTAAACAAATACGCTATACCACTGATTATCTCTTTTAATAATCAATCGTATGCCCTGAAGAGATGGGAACATACCTTCCATGCTCCAAATGACCACTATGAAGTAAGCCTCAGTGCTATAAAGGTCTTATGGAAAAGTAGAAATCCATGACCTCTACTATCTCGGTCAGTACGAGATTATTGGTAGAGACATATGAGTCAATCTACATTATAACTAGCCTGGTGTATAGAGGCTCTTCTCTATGGAGATACAACATGTAGCATGCTCTCTTATCAGGGTATGACCCATAATCAATTCTAATTATATTAGGGTATGGTCCATAATCAATCTTGATTGTTTATTTGAGTCACCGTACAATCCGCTCTCTTGTTAGGGTATGACCTGAAGTCAATCCTAATCTTTAGGGAATGGCTCGTAGTCAATTCTATTAGTTAAGGATACAAGGAGATACCTCAACTTTCACCCTACATATTCAATAATATGCACTCAAAGTTTTTCACCATTCAAAAAATCCTAACACTGAATGGATCTATGGCTAGGGCAACTACATTTTTAGTTCACTTGATAGGTTAAGTGCATTACTGCATCTTTTAGCATCAATCAAGTTACAAGAATGAATTATATATAAATGCTACATAGAAAGGTGTAACATATTTTCCAGAAATCTTGTATCAATTGGAACATATCTTGTTACACTCATCCTGAGATCTCAGTCCCATGAATACTTTACTGGAAATCTCATCCCTTCAACATTATCATTATCATGATCACATGTTTGGGTATCAAAACCTCAGTTCATTATTGAATAGTGTCACCTTTTACCAGGCAACAATCATTTCTAGGTCATCATACCCACATATATATGATACTTTTTGTACAAATATATCACATGGCTCACAAGGCCTTTTACAATCTGTATTATGCTAAATCATCATAGCTCATATTTGGCTATGCTCATCATTTCACAATGTGTGCATGGTTAGGATTTCATAGCAAATGCAATATCAAGTAAATATACTGACCATGCCATAAAGAGAATCATTCAAATTGCAACCTTCTCATAATTAGGGTTAGGGTTTCCGCTTGTAGGTGATTTAGGTTTTTCAAGTTCATATCTATCAACCAAACCCTAATTTACATCATAAGAGCTATTATTGCCATAAGTGTTCAAGCATTCTTCATCAAATATCATTAACTGATTATCAACATGAAATATTACCTTCCTCATATGAGTAGTACAAGTTTCTCTCTTATCCTTACTAGGATATTGACCTTAACATACTTATTACATTGATTAAACCTTCTTTAGGGTTTATCAACCTACACTTATTAAACTGTATCCATATTATTACATTCAATATGTATCCACCTACACTTACCAAAGTGTATCGACCTATACTCATCAAGGTGTATCAGCATATATCCATCAAGGTGTATCAACCTATATTCCAATCCTTGTGTTGGCCTAGACACATTCACTTGTGTTGGTCTAGACATATATACTTGTGTCGGCCTAGACACATATACTTATGTCGGCCAAGGGACATCAAGTGGTATCACTTTAGAGGTGCTTTATGTATATCAGACATAGAGTATTCTTGTATGTCGGCCATACTATCACATTGTGTATCAGCCACTCAATCAACTAGTATATATGTCAGCTATACCATAAATTAGGGTATTGACCACTAGGATTAGGGTTGGCCATATCAGCCTCCATACTCAACTAAGGCATCATAGTTTGATATTCCATCTTCTCTATACATCTCTTGGTCATGTCGAGATTGAATCATTTAAAGCATATCATTCTATAGTGTCTAACATATCCACCTAGCTCTTCTAGGTAACGGCCGATCAACATCATATAATTTTAAGCATAACAAGTTATGATGGCCATCCACAATAGAAAGCATGTATGTGTTAACTTAACTATTACCAAGGTATCAGTCTATATTATTCTTTAGCCTTGAGTGGTAGCGAGTTAGGAATCCATATGAATCATTTTTCATTCATTTATCCTTGTATCAGGTTGAGGTTTCCACAAACTGATACCAGTTTGTGCATAGATGTTTTCAGCATCTTCAAACTCCAAGCTTTCATCCATTATTACTCTAGTTCATGGAAAACAGACTCATATATCCACTAGAGCTCATATAACCATCATTCAAATAAGAAAAGTCAAAGTAGAGAAGCAATCACCAAGTATTGCATGATAGAAGGTGAATAATAATAAAATTGAGTTCAAGTTATATAACCCACCTCAAGATCAACATAAGAGCTTCAAGCTCCAAAGCTCCACGTTCCCATGGTTGAAGATGACTTATCAAAAGTCCACGACTTGATCACAACACTTCTATATGAAAGAAGGTACCATAGATAGGAACTATAGAACCATGACCCAAGAAGCATAGCTAGGAACACTTCAAAAGAAAGAAAGGAACTATGACAAGAGAAGCATAGTCCTCCCAAGGTTGAAGATGACCATGGATTCACCTTAGGCAAGATGCTCGAGCTCCTTCCTACTCTCAAGCTTCTATGGTCGTCCACCAAGACAAGGATGATATGAGAGTCAAAAGTTTCACTTGTAGGTGAAAAGAGAGGCTTATATAGTTGAGGTTCAAGAGAGAGAGAGAGAGTGTTTGTGAAGTGTCATCACCATATGTACTTAGGTGACACTTGTCCATCCATGGTGTCTTTATGCATCCACAATTATCTTGCAATGTAAAAATCATGAGGATAATCCATAGATAAAATATCGGCCATTGGGCATCTCTCTTGACAAGATATCACAACCCAATATCACTTTATGTGCAAAATGATACAACTTTTGCAAGGAACATGTAAACTGATAGGCTTCACCTACTTGAGGTACTTATCCTGATATGAGTACTTTCAAAGGTTACCAAACCAATATGGGACCTCCTCTATGACTTCCAAGCTGATAGGCACACCCATATACACTTCATAGCTCGACACAACCTCATCTAGGGTTCAAAACACTTGAACACTTCTTTGGTTCTTTCACCATAATGAATGCTATCATTCAACCAAGAATCCTACAAGTCACCCCCTTCTTTCTGTCTCCTCTATATGATTCTAAGAGAGAGAAGGAACACTCTAGAGGTGATAATTTGCACATAAACCCCTCATTTGGGTAAATTGTAATTTTTTTTACTAAAGTTATCATATAAGGCACAAACAATTTGCAAATAAGTTCAAAATTGAGAAATAAACTCTCCTCAAGTCTTAATTACTTTTCAAAAGATTAAGACAAGGTTCTAAAAAACTTACTTGGGCAAAGCTTTTAGGTTTATCCCAAAACCCAGGTTAGGGGTGTTACAAGTTATGAACCCCTAACAAGGATTTCGTCCCTGAAATCTCAAGAGAAAAGAGAAGGGTACTTCCTCCAGCTCCCATGTGGCTTCTTCAATGCCATGATGATGCCATAGAACTTTCACAAGAACTATGTCTTTTCTTTTTAACTTCTCGATTCTTCTATCAAGAATCAACACTAGACCATCCACATAGGATATATCTTCATCTAATTCTACATGTACTGGTTGTAATACAAGCTCTGTGTCAGGGTGACATTTTCTCAACATAGATACATGAAATACAAGATGTAGTATATACAACTCAGGTGGTAGTTCCAACTTATAGGCTACTTTTCCAACATGTGTTATCACCAGATAGGGTCCCATAAATATAGGGGCCAACTTACCCTTCTTCCCAAATCTAAGAACACCTTTCCAAGGAGAGACCTTGAGATTGTAACATATCAGATCTTGAACCCTACCCTTGATGTTTGATATTTTTGGGTTTAGCCAAACAAGTTTGAGGTTAACTTAAAAGATGCTTAGAATGATCATGTGAGTGAATGCATGTAAAATCACCCTAATAAACCTAATTGAATGAGTAATTAAGATAATGAGCCACTTATGGGCCATATGACATATCTCATAAAAAGAAGTCCCAAAAGTGAAATCTATGTTAAAAATTGTGTTCCTTGGGTCCCAATTGCCTTGGGAGTCAAGTATAACATTATTCACATAATAATAACTCATTTAATTCAAATTGGAAAAAGAAGATGTGTGTTTTCCCGAAAATATCAAACAAAATAATAAATGACTCCAAAAGAGGAAAATAATATTAGATTCACAATCTACATAATAAATATAGCCTTTTAGTGAATTTTCATCCAATTTGGAGAAAGTTTGCTTAAAAGGTGAAATTAGGAGAGAGAAAGTGTGTAGAACCTTCAAAATATTAAATAAATGCTCAAACCACTCAAACTTGTAAAATTGATGGCAAATTCATATCTAAACATTAAATATGACTTGTGGATCATGTTTCATCAAATTGCGATAATCCTAATACCATTAATGAAGGAGGAAAGAGAAAATATAATTTGATTTATTTAACACATTAAAAGTTTTCAAAAGGAAAATCTAATTTCATAATTAGAATCTACATTCTTTAATTAGCCCCTGGACAAAAATTCACCTAATTTGGGATTCGTTCGATCTTCCAAAAGAATAAAGAGAAAAAGGAGAAATTAATGTAAACACAGTTTATTCTAATTTGACTTGGATTTTATTTTCATGTGTCCCGCCCCATCAGACGGCTATCTGCGAGCTGGTCCATCATGGACCTAGATCCGATGATAGAAAATTCATCTTCTACCTTGAGTAGGAGCTAGTCGCGTGAACAGTGCATATGCTTAGTGTTTTGCAGATTTCTCAGTCTACACTCAACCTCTGCTCAAGATTTTCATTGAGTTTGTTTCCTTTGGTGATTTCACACAGTTTAAGATAAAACTTGGACACTACTTTCCTCTTTGCATGCTTTACCTAAATCCTTAGGTGACCATGCTTCTTGGCTCTTTAGCTTTCGCCTCTTCTCTAACCCAAGCCTATAAATATGAGTGTTTGGATGTATGTGGTTTCTCGAGCAACTGTTCTAGGTTCTCAATTTCCTCATCAGAAGTGCTTTTGGTCGTCGGTGATCAGATCTTTTTCCTCAGTTTATGGTGCTCATCTGTGGTATTTCATGGCACCAACAACTAAATTGATTATCCAGGAAAGTTCGAATACCACTCCTTGTTCTTTCTGCAGTTGAATTTCACAAATCATTGCGTTTTGAGGATTCACCCAAAATTTCCGCCTTGACCCGCTACTCCATTTCATGGTAATGGTGTCGAGCGGGGATGGGTAAGATTGACCCCAATAATTTTCCTTTCTTACCCTCACCTCACCTGGTTTCTTTCTTTTTCTCTTGGGGGTATTTTGGTCTTCTCCGCCTTTTGTTCTTTTGCTTTAAGCGATGTCCGTTCGTCTGCTGACTCATGACTTGCCCACTCGTGATTGGGGGCAAGTCACCAGGTCTATGTGGCCCTCTCACTCTCTCACTTCTCTTTTGCAACTCGTTTGCTGATGTGTTATTTTGTCATTGGCTGATGTTTAAAAATCGATAACTAATTATTGGATGATCAGAAAAATATGGAAAAATATTATTAGAATCAGAACAATAAGACCTAACTAATGGTATATGTTTTGATAACTATATCTAAAGATTAATAATATGTGTTTTCAATGGATTTAATTAATGATGAATTAACTTGTAAAAGTCATAACTAATTATCTATAAGTCAAAAAATATAATAAAATATATTTTGGAATCTTAATAACGTAATCTATAATGTGTCATGGTTTTCATAACCTAATTCACATAAAGATAAAATAGTGATTTTTAGGGTTTTGAATAAGTAATGGAAACCTAACCCTAATTCCACCTATATGCATCATAGGTTCTTTGGAGGCCTAGGCTTGGACCTAGTTGGACTTTGGATCGTTTGACTCTGAAGTTGAGGTATGTTTGTACACCATATTATTCCTTTGAGAAATTAGCCTATGTTTCTTATTTCTCTAGGTCCTATGGACATTAGCCTACACATTATCTTGTTCTTTTGAAATCATTCTTCATGTGAAGTATCTTATTTTGTTACTGATCCTATGATCATGGATATTATCTTGACTTTGTTTCTTATGCCTTGGTGCAAGTTGGACTCTTGATATTATATACCCATTGTGATGTGGATGTTTACTTGTTGACATGTGATGTCTTTTTTCCACTTTGAGGTGGATGTACATGTCGGTCACTTACATGGTGATTACTTTGGTATATTCTGACTATACTTTTCTACTTGCCTCTACATTATACATGGTATGTGATTCGGTAGCACTAGAGTAGTGTAAATTGCATTGGTTTTTATTTATGGAAGATTTGTTTACTCCTTCCAAGAAGATGTGATATTTCCTACTCTTTTTGGGATGGAAAGGAACCTCGTACCCGGGGCGAGATGTGTGTCTTGACCTATTTTATATATATTGGCGAGTTTGATGGTCAGTTATTCTCTATCAGGTTTGCAAGGATGTGAAGCATTGGCCGCCAATTGTGTTTATATTGTTCTAGGGCTATGTTTATCTCACATGCATGCAAGATATTGATTGTGGGGTGTGTGCCCTACTTGTGCTTTGTTTCCCACTATGTAGTGGATGTATTTATGGCACAGTCCTTTTTATGTTGTTTTATGGCAAGTATCCCTTTTGTTATGATTTGTTTCTCTTGATACCTGCTTGGGTGGTGCTTATCTTTTCTATGGGAAGCCTTTTAGATTTGTTGTCTTTTATTCCTTATATTGCTCAATCCATATTTAGTATGCACATACCAACCTTTGCTGATGTCTCCTATGGTTTCTCTTTTGTTGGGGTATGCTTCCAACCCTAGGTGGAGGACTTGGATGACAAGGCATGTTGACCTGGACATAGATTGTGAAGTTAAAGCTTGGAGACAATCTTGAGGTGGTTTAGATTTCCTTCTACATGGATCCTTATGATGTAAGTTTAAGATGTTCCCTTATTTTATGATTGAACATAGTCATGTTTTTATTCCACTTCTATACTTTGGCCTTTTGATTACCATTATATAAAGATTTGAAAATTTTGCACCCATTCCATCATACCTTCTGAGTGTGTTTGGAGTGGAGGTTCTATTGTTCAAATTTTTAGTAGAGAGGTGGTTTCACTTCTTCACAAAGATACATTGTCTCCTACTTGGAATTCTATAGGTCTATAGTGATTAAAAACACATGAATTCTGTCTGTCCAGTGTTGCCTTTAACTGTTGTTGTAAAGACCAAGTCTCTACTATTAAACATGATAAACAAATTTATAAAATGTGTGGCAGCGAAAGAAATAAAAACTTGACTTTATTCAAAATGTATAGAGAGTACATTACTAAATTTCCATAAAGGAAGTAGAACTTTAAAAAAATATAGGATCTAGGTAGAGGAAGACTTAAACTAATACAACTTGTCTCCAAAAACAACATAAAAAAGTGTATGCAACTAGTCCACTCTATCTAGGCACGAGATCTCCTTATCCTTAGGCAGGTTCACCAAGCTTCCATGCACACTCTGATCCTAATCTAGGTGGTTGGGATCACCTAGCAAGAGAAAGATAAAAATGTATGTATTATTCAAGAGGAATAGGACAATTAAATAATCTAAAGCAATGCAATATAAAAGATTCTCTACACTAAGAGATTTCAAAAGGAATGAGGAAAGTATATGAATAAGAGAGAGAAGACTGCCATAAAAAATCACCACAATAATAATCACATAGCATGAATATATTAAGACACAAAGTCATCTCAATATAGGGTGAGGCACCTACCGGATCACCAAGTGGCAGGGGGACTAAAACCCCAGTGCCTATATAAAGTGGCAGGGGGACTAAAACCCCAGTGCCTAATATAAAATGGTAGGGGGACTAAAATTCCAATGCCTAATATAAAATGGCAGGGGGAATAAAACCCTAATGTCCAGCAGGAGGACAAAAACCTCAGTGCCCTATGGGTGGTTTGTAATCATGTACACTACATTGTCATTTGGCTTAAAATACATCATGCTTAACAGTTCACTTGGCAGTAGTGAAAGATATAAAAGTAACATTTGCATCATAGCATTTGGGAATAAAACCCATGAAATAAAGGAGCCAACATAAGCAACAACAATATACAATATTTCCAAGTAAATGAGCCAACATAAGTGGTAGCAAGATTCACATAATTGAACTAGATGAGCCACAATGGCAATGGAGGCATTAAATAAGTAAAGATTCAAATAAAGGAATTTAGGAGGATATAAAGGCCAGCACAAAATGTTTGTAGGGTTGTATAAAACCCAACTGAAGGATTAGGATTGTTTGCACATAGATTTCACAATCATACATTCCATATATATAATAGGAATCACACACCAATAGGTTTTCACATACCAAAATTGGATCCACATACACAAATAAGTATCACATACGAAATAGGCTTCACATACCTGATCTAGATTCATTACCATTACTTTCGCCAATCATATTGTTTCACTTCCATTTTACCTAGTTATAATCATTACACATGTATTAGTATATATTAAGGCATAAAGCATCGGAAACCCCTAATTTTGGAACTTTTATTCAAAACCACGATTTGAGGTTCAAAACCTAGTCTAACAGATTAGTCATATTCTCCTGAATAAGAAAACATATTTTATTTCCCAATTTGGAGTTAAAATGAATTAATTATACATTTAGACTATTTAATATATTCAAATAGGTATCCAATGAAAACTTCGAAAAAGGAATCATGATTGGGACTCAAGAACCATAAAATCAGATTCTACATGAAAAATCCTTTCCCATGACTATTTATTTGCATTTTTCTGACCATGGATCGATTTACTATGAATTAAGTAAAATCGGCCAATCAGAATGCAAGAAAACCATAGCGTTACAGTAATGAAAATGCAATTCGATGTAACTAGTAGGTGAAAAGACCAAAATACCCTTCATCGGCTAATTGATTCAATTAAAATTGCGGGGACGAGCGTGTCATTCAGTCCCAAATAAATGACTCGCGACAGAGAAGCAAAGTGAGGGTTGAAATACCTACATTGCCCTTGTTGGGTTAAACAACAATTGAAGGGAGAAGGGCACCCCAGTCATTACATGACCATGTCTCTTCCGCTCGCAACAATGGTGAGGGAGTTCCAGGTCAGGGACCAAGGCGCGAGCACACTCAATCCCTGGTGGTGGTCTGGCCAGGGAAATGCACCCTTCGAATTCGCCATACCCCGTCGGTGAGGAAGGCACCAAGAAAGTTGGAGAATGGCAAAAGATACACCCAAAACGTTGGAGAAAGCAGAGAAATAGAGCACGACAAAGCCATGACCAGAAACTGTCAAAACACACAAAAAAAACTGAGTTCAGGGAAAACTTCGCAGAGTTAGGGCAAGGTCAAATTACCTCTTTCCGCAGGCAGAGGAGCACCGAAATAGAAGAAGGGTCGGCGTTGGGAAGGAGGTGAAACCTGGTCTATCAGACCGAGCACCTGGGGGTGTCGGGAGGCAAGGTGATCAAACGGAATTGGAGGACAAGCATTGAGGATGCTTACCTAAAAGCCAATTGAACGGAGGTGGTTAGAGGTGCGAGCAGCAGACTGAGGTTTCCGCAACTGAAGACGGAGTAGGTCAAGGTGTCTTAGGCAAGGAGAGGTGAAATTGGAGGGAGAGGAGGAAGGCTCGAAGCCTGAGGGTGCTCGAAGAGCCCTTAAATAGGTGTGGGGAAGGTCAAAGCTTGCTCTGCAACTCCCTGGTGGAGAAGAGGAGGCGGCCCAGGTTGGGCGTTTCGTGCTCAGTGAATGGGAGGAGGTGAGCTGTCCCTTGTTTGATGAGGCTTGGAGAGACGAATCGTGAGGAGGAAGAATCGAGTGAGATGGTGATGTGTAGAGGGAGAACGAGTCGGGGCAGGTCGGGGGTCGAGAGTAGCCCGACGACCGAAGGTAGGGGACAAAGTCCCGACCATTGGATCAGATCAAGGCTGATTAGGAGCTGTTGGATGCGAGTCCACTATGGACTCGGGGTGTGTGATAGGAAAAATAACAAACTATAGCATTATACATCCATTTAATGAAATCGATTAAAATCCCATAGTTACACTTTATTAAAAGCTTATAAAATGGATTTGAAGGGTCAAATGAAGTAAAAAAACCACCAAATTTGAACCATATGCACAAATTAAAGTCTATAACAATGCTATGCAATTACTTTCTCGTTTTTCACATAATATGGCCCTTAATAAATATATTTCTCATTAAAGTGTATATTGATATATTAAAATGAATGAGTTATATGAACAGACTCATTTTAATGGATTACATGAATGAATTTCGAGATATCCATCCATTATTAGCTTCAAGAACAAAATCTCATCATTACATTCTATTTATATATATTATTATCATTTTTAGGAGATAGAAGTAAATTAGGTTAATTACACTCATACTTAATTCTATTACATATTTTTGCTCATATCTTATCCAAAAAGATATAAGAGCTCCAAATTAACATTATCTACTTATTAGCTCTCATAAAACTCCATTTTGCATTATTAAACCTTAATTATTACCTTAATTGGGTTATTTGTGCAAACACCCCTTTATTATCATAAATGGGGGTAACAATGGAATTTCACCATCATTAATGCTCAAATTGCACATAGAGTCCAAAAATGATTCAAAAGGATGGGAAATTTATGAAAAAAGGTCCAAATGGACTAGAAGGTAAAGAAAAGCTCAAAAGTGGGTAAATTGCAGGAAAGACCCTGGATTTCAGTATGTTACACCACTCCACCCCTTAAAGAGGATTTCGTCCCCGAAATCACAACAAGAGGGAGGAGAGGGTGAGTGTGTAACATCCCAACCATAAATAACTAGGTAGGTATTAAAAAGTTCTATACACAAGTCAAGTCTTAATAAGGTTTCCACAAAACCTATAGCCTTTTATCCAACATAATATAATTAACATTTTTGTTTTATTAGCATAATCTCCATCATGAAGAGGCATCATATTTATTATACCATAACTTGTGCCACTTTTTATTCAAAACAATTACATCTCAACATTATATGATGTGTATTCCCCTCATCAAGGATTTTAAGCATAATTAGGGTTTACTAAGCCATTTCAACATTAATTAATGTATTAGGTCAAAAACCTTAATAACATGAATTCAATTTCCATTATCCTCTTAAAACTATCATGTAGAATTATCACAAATTATTTTGTAGAAAAGTTAATACTATCCAACTAGTTATTAAGCCTATAATAATTCCAAATAATGTTCATATTTGACATTGTCATATCATCTTTCATACTCATATTAATGACATCATTAATCATTTTCGTCCATTACACTTCATATTATAAATTATACATATTTTAATTCACATTAGGCATTTATGAATATTTATGTGAATCCAATTATTCATTATCATGTTTGAGTCATTATATTAATTTTAGTGAATAGGATGTAAAACATTAAATATTAATGAATTAATTCATATATCAAGTTATGATGAGGTGTTCATTAAAGAACAAGGTGATATACCTTACATATATTGATAACTTTGTGACTATAATCCATTTATATGTATCAAGGTATATTTTTTGATGATGACGCCTAATGTCACTAATGTATCATGAAAGGCATTAAGGATATATATATGTATATGTTGTCAAAGCTAGATGTTTACATATTAGGGTTTTGGTGAACATGATCATTACATGTTAAAACATCCTTGGGGTGCATTATCCATACACATTTTACCATTAGGGTGGCATAGTGAACGTTATGTATATTCACAATTAGTAATGAGTAACTCATTATTATGTGCATCAATAATATGTGAAGGTTAAAGCATATGAACTATCTCTATATGACTTACTACATATTCACGTGTGTATAAACAAACAAGTTGAATTACAAGTATAATGTGTTTGGTAAATTCTTGTTCACATAAGTTATTATGTACATAAGCCCACATATATAGGGTTTCTAACTCCAAGGGTATTTGATTTTTCTTTTAATTGTGATTCCGTACCCCTAAAAGGGATTTCGTCCTCAAAATCAGATTTGCAAAACCAAATAGGGTACTAACACCATTACCCTCACTCCACCCCTTACAAGGTCAACTAAGTCAAACTAAGCTAAGGGTAAAAGGGTACATAAGATTCAACACTAAAAGGATTTACTAACTAATCTTCAGGATGTAACATAGGGTACACTAAACCCTAAACATAGGAGTATAAGGTATTTAAGGATGATTTTTGTTTAAGAGATCAACTCATCACTTATGGTTTTCCTAAGGTATTCAATAATTAGGCAACATGCCCAAAGATGGACTATTTCGAGCTGTCTATATCAGATCAGGCCAGGCTAGGTCATATGAGCTCAGGAGTCCTCGTTACCAAGCTAGTGGGGCGGAGAAAAAATTTTCCAACCCCCAAGCTCTGACCCTTTCTAGACACCATCACTTCAACTTATTGATCTAGTAGCTTCTCAATAGACAATTCACCCAAAAGTTGACAAATTTTATTTCTAATATGAAATTATTGTGATCCTAAATCAAACTTTCCTCATAGGTCAACTCTAAGGTGAAAAACTTACTAAAGAAACTACATATGGTAAGGGTTCTATCTAGGAGACAATTTGAATTAGTCAAGAATCCGAGTACCTTGATGCTCTAATACCATGCTGTAAAGACCAAGTCTCTACTATTAAACATGATAAACAAATTCATCAAATGTGTGGAAGCAGAAGAAATAAAAATTTGACTTTATTCAAAATGTATAGAGAGTACATTATCAAATTTCCATAAAGGAAGTAGAACTTTAAACAAAACATAGGATCAAGGTAGAGGAAGACTTAAACTAATACAACTTGTCTCCACAAACAACATAACAAAAGTGTATGCAACTAGTCCACTCTATCTAGGTGTGAGATCTCCTTAGCCTTAGGTAGGTTCACCAAGCTTCCATACACACTCTGATCCTAATCTGGGTGGTTGGGATCACCCAACAAGAGAAAGATAAAAAGGTATGTGTTATTCAAGTGAAATAGGACAATTAAATAATCTAAAGCATTGCAATATAAAAGATTCTATACACTAAGAGATTTCAAAAGGAATGAGGCAAGTATATGAATAAGAGAGAGAAGACTTCCACAAACAATCACCACAATAATAATCACATAGCATGAATATATTAAGACACAAAGTCATCTCAATATAGGGTGAGGCACCTACCGGATCACCAAGTGGCAGGGGGACTAAAACCCCAGTGCCTATATAAAGTGGTAGGGGGACTAAAACCCCAGTGCCTAATATAAAATGGCAGGGGAACTAGAACCCCAGTGCCTAATATAAAATGGCAGGGGGACTAAAACCCCAGTGCCCCAGAAGGAGGACTAAAACCTCAGTGCCCTATGGGTGGTTTGTACTCATGTACACTACATTGTCATTTGGCCTAAAATACATCCTCCTTAATAGTTCACTTGGTAGTAGTGAAAGATATAAAAGTAACATTTGCATCATAGCATTTGGGAATAACACCCATGAAATAAAGGAGCCAACATAAGCAACAACAATATACAATATTTCCAAGTAAATGAGCCAACATAAGTGGTAGCAATATTCACATAATTCAACTAGATGAGCCACAATGGAAATGGAGGTATTAAATAAGTAAAGATCCAAATAAAGGAATTTAGGAGGATATCAAGGCTAGCACAAAATGTTGGTAGGGTTGGCTAAAACCCAACTGAAGGATTAGGATTGTTTGCACATAGATTTCACAATCATACATTCCACATATATAATATGAATCACATACACCAATAGGTTTTCACATACCAAAATTGGATCCACATACACAAATAAGTATCACATACGAAATAGGCTTCACATACATGATCTAGATTCATTACCATTACTTTCACCAATCATATTGTTTCACTTCCATTTTCCCTAGTTATAAACATTACACATGTATTAGTATATATTAAGGCATAAAGCATAGGAAAACCCTAATTTTGGAACTTTTATTCAAAACCACGATTTAAGGTTCAAAACCTAGTCTAACAAATTAGTCATATTCTCCTGAATAAGGAAACATATTTTATTTCCAAATTTGGAGTTAAAATGAATTAATTATACATTTTAGACTATTTAATATATTCAAATAGGTATCCAAAGAAAACTTCGAAAAAGGAATCATAATTGGGACTCAAGAACCATAAAATCAGATTCTACATGAAAAATCCTTTCTAATGACTATTTATTTGCATTTTTCTGACCATGGATCGATTTACTATGAATTAAGTAAAATCGGCCAATCAGAATGCAAGAAAACCATAGCGTGACAGTAATGAAAATGCAATTCAATGTAACAAGTAGGTGAGAAGACCAAAATACCCTTCATCAGCTAATTGATTCAATTAAAATTGTGGGGACGAGCGTGTCATTCAGTCCCAAATAAATGACTCACGACAGAGAAGCAAAGTGAGGGTCGAAATACCTACATTGCCCTTGTTGGGTTAAACAACAATTGAAGGGAGAAGGGCACCCCGATCATTACATGACCAGGTCTCTTCCACTCGCAACAATGGCGAGGGAGTGCCAGGTCAGTGACCAAGGTGCGAGCACACTCGATGCCTGGTGGTGGTCTGGCCAGGGAAATACACCCTTAAAATTTGCCATACCCCGTCAGTGAGGAAGGTACCAAGAATGTTGGAGAATGGCGCAAGATACACCCAAAACGTCGGAGAAAGCAGAGAAACAGAGCACGACAAAGACATGACCAGAAACTGTCAAAACACAAAGAAATCAGAAACTGAGGCCAGGGAAAACTTCACGGAGTCAGGGCAAGGTCAAAGTACCTCTTTCTGCAGGCAGAGGAGCACCGAAACGGAAGAAGGGTCGGTACTGGGAAGGAGGTGAAACCTAGTCTATAGGACCGAGCACCTGGGGGCGTCATGAGGAAAGGTGATCAAACGGAATTGGAGGACAAGCATCGAGGATGCTTACCTAGAATCCAATTGAACGGAGGTGGTTAGAGGTGCGAGCAACAGGCCGAGGTTGCCGCAACTAAAGACGGAGTAGGTCAGGGTGTCTCAGGCAAGGAGAGGTGAAATTAGAGGGAGAGGAGGAAGGCTCAAAGCATGAGGGTGCTCGAAGAGCCCTTAAATAGGTGTGGGGAAGGTCGAATCTTGCTCTACAACTCCCTGGTGGAGAGGAGGAGGCGGCCTAGGTTGGGCATTTCTTGCTCAGTGAATGGGAGGAGGTGAGCAGTCCCTTGTTGGATGCGGCTTGGAGAGATGAATTGCGAGGAGGAAGAATCGAGTGAGATGGTGATGTGTAGAGGGAGAACGAGTCGGGGCAGGTCGGGGGTCGGGAGCAGCTCGACGACCGAAGGTAGGGGACGAAGTCCCAAACGTTGGATCAGATCAAGGCTGATTAGGAGCTGTTGGATGTGAGTCCACTATGGACCCAGGGCGCGTGATAGGAAAAATAACAGACTATAGCGTTATACATCCATTTAATGAAATCGATTAAAATCCCATAGTTACACTTTATTAAAAGCTTATAAAATGGATTTCAAGGGTCAAATGACGTCAAAAAAACACCAAATTTGAACCATATGCACAAATTAAAGTCTAGAACAATGCTATGCAATTACTTTCTCATTTTATACATAATATAGCCCTTAAGAAATATATTACTCATTAAAGTGTACATTAATATATTAAAATGAATGAGTTATGTGAAAAGACTTCTTTTAATGGATTACATGAGTGAATTTCGAGATATCCATCCATTATTAGCTTCAAGAACAAAATCTCATCATTACATTCTATTTATATATATTATTATCATTTTTTAGGTGAGAGAAGGAAATTAGGTTAATTACACTCATAATTAATTCTATTACATATTTTCGCTCATATCTTATCCAAAAAGATATAAGAGCTCCAAATTAACATTATCCACTTATTACCTCTCATAGAGCTCCATTTTGCATTATTAAACCTTAATTATTACCTTAAGTGGGTTATTTGTGCAAACACCTCTTTATTATCATTAATGGGGGTAACAATGGAATTTCACCATCATTAATGCTCAAATTGCACATAGAGTCCAAAAATGATTCAAAAGATGGGAAATTTATGAAAAAGGTCCAAATGGATTAGAAGGCAAAGAAAAGCTCAAAAGTGGGTAAATTGCAGGAAAGACCCTGGATTTCAGTATGTTATAGTTGTTGCATTACTTTAATCTTTTCTATTGTCTGTTGGACAAGTTCAGGACCAAGAAGTTGGTATTCTCCTATTTCATACCAACATAATGGAGATCTACAACGCCTACCATACAATGCTTCATATGGTGCCATATCAATGCTTTTCTAATAAATGTTATTGTAAGCAAACTCTACAAACTCTAATGTATATCCTAGCTACCTAAAAACTGAAGAACACATGCCCTAAGAAAGTCTTCCAAGGTATGTATAGTCCTTTTAGATTTTCCATCTGTCTGAGGGTGGAAAGTAGTATTAAATTTAACTACGTACCCAAAGCTATATGTAATCATTCCCAAAAGTGACTTGTAAATTGAGGACCTATATCAGACACAATTGTTACTGGGACTCTGTGCAAATGCATTATCTCATCTACATAAACCTATGCAAGTTTCTCAGTAGTGTATTCTGTCTTAATAGGAAGAAAATGTGCTGACTTTGTCAATCTATCAACAATCACCCAAATGGAATCATGATCTTTGGTTGTTCAAGGAAAACCAAATACAAAATCCATTTTCATATGATCCCACTTCCAATATGGTATAGGTAATGGTTGTAGTGTTCCAGCATGCTTCTGGTGCTTAGCCTTAACTCACTGACATACCGGACATCACATCACAAACTCAGCTATATGCTTTTCAAACCAAGCCACCAATACATATCTTTTAGATTTGTGATACATCTTGGTACTTCTTGGATGCATAACATACATAGATGAATGAGCTAATTCAATAACTATCTTCCTTAAGTCATTAACATCATGTACCACAATTCTACCATGGTAACAAACTATTCCATCTTTTGACTCATGAAAGCCATCCCACTTATCACTGCCATATTCTGATCTGATATGCTATATCTCAGTATCAACTTGTTGTTCTTCTTTAACTGTTTTCTCAATGTAGGTCCTACTTGCATCTATGCCAACAATCTGACTATCAAAGATACTTCAAACTATACATTCATCTATCATAACATGACTAGCATGTCCTGCTTATAACACACCAAAGAATTCAGCTGTGCTTTATCTATGAATGAAGGTGACAACTTTCTGCTTAGTGCATATGTGACCACATTAGCCTTTCCTGGATGATAATCAATTGTGCAATAATAGTCTTTGATTAGTTCCATCCAGCGATTATGTCTCATGTTTAATTCTTGTTGTGAAAAGATGTACTTCAGATTCTTATGGTCTATGAAAATCTGACACTTCTCTCCATATAGGTAATGTCTCTAGATTTTCAAGACATGAATGACTGTCGCCAATTCTAGATCATGTGTAGGATAATTCTCCTCATATTTCTTAAGCTATCGAGAGGCAAAAGAAATAACTCATTTATCCTGCATCAACACACATCCCAAAGCATTCTTTGAAGAACTAAAAAAGACAATGTATCCTTTCCCTTAATTAGGTAAAACTAATACCGGTGCACTGGTCAACTTTTCCTTCAAAAACTAGAAAGAGCATTGACACCTACCATTCTAGACAAAAGGATGGTTAACCTAGTTAGGGGTAATGCTACATAATTGAAGTCTTTGATGAACCTCCTATAGCAACCTTCCAAACCTAGGAAACTACAAATATCTATTGGTGTCTTAGGTTGTTTCCTTCTAGAACAAACTCCACCTTTTTAGGATCAACACTAATACATTTAGTAGAAATGATATGTCCTAAGAAAGATACTTTTGACAACCAAAACTCACACTTGCTGAACTTAGCATATAACTTGTGTTGTGTTAACAAAGTCAATGCTTGACGAAGATGTTGTTCATGTTGTTGACTATCTCAACTATATATTAGAATATCATTTATAAAGACCACTATAAACTGATCAAGGAATGGCCAAAACACTCTATTCATCAAATCCATGAATGATGTCGGTGCACTAGTTTGTCCAAATGAAATAACTATAAACTCATAATGACCACACCTTGTCCTAAAAGCTGACTTGGGTATGTCATTCTTCTTAATTCGTAACTGATGATATCTTGACCTAAGGTCTATCTTAGAGAATACTATTGTGCCATAAAACTGGTCAAACAAATCATCTATCCTTGGCAGAGGATATTTATTCTTTATTGTCACCTTGTTCAACTGTCTATAGTCTATACATAACCTAATAGAGCCATCCTTTTTCTTTACAAAAATACCAGAACACCCCATGACAATGTACTTAGCCAGATAAAACCTTTGTCAAGTAATTCTTGTAACTATTTCTTTAATTCTTCCATCTCATTTGGATTCATCCTATAAGTTGTTTGGGCTATTGGTTATGTACCAAGAACTAGGTTGATCTCAAAATCAATGTCTTGAGGTGGAGGAACATCAGGAAATTCCTCAGGAAACACATCCTTAAATTCCCTGACAACTGACACTTTTGGAACACTAGGACTTTCTATCTTGGTATCCACCACATTTTCTAAGAATGCCTCACACACATGTCACAACAGTTTCTCAGCTATCATTGTCGATACTAGACATGTTGGTAGAATCTTCCTGTCTCCCTGAAAGAACCATGTCTCACCACCATATGTGAACATACCTTTCTTGGAACCACAATCCAAGACTACCTTATATTTTTCCAAGGTGTTCATCCCAAGGATCACATCAAACCCATGCATCTCAAGTGGTATAAGATCCACTTGAATGTTGTTTTTTGAGAAAGAAATAACATAGGGGGAACATACCTCTTGTAATACTATAAAACCAACTAATAGAGTTTCTAATACCAAGTTGTTCATTCTATGACTAATAGGAAAAAGACAGTTATGAATCACTTCACGAGTGATAAAGGAGTGTGTAGAGCCTGGGTCAATAAAATAGGTATGAAGCAAGATGAAGACATATCACAATGAAATATCTCCATCTAACTTGTCATGACTCGTGGGTTGACTACTGCTTCTGGTTGACTCATAGCATAGAATTTTGCCATTGCATGTTGTTGACCATGTCCTGTATTACCTGGTACAGATGAATCTACTTGATACTCCTATACACGCCCTTGTCCTCCTACACCACTACTGAACTGTTGCCTCTGAGAGCCTCACTAACTCTTCCTTGGTTTTTGGGTTACCTCAATATCTCTTACCAGACAATCCCTCATCAGATGTCATGTCTACCCACACTTGTGGTAGGTGCTGGTCTCTTGTTGTGGCCTAGACAGCCTTGTCACCAACATTGATGTCGTACCACTACTACAGAAGTGCCTTTTAGTGTCGGTTGTTTAACCCCCTTTGGCGTCGATTTCTGAACGACGCCTATGTGGGCGCCGCTAAAAGGTTGGACACTTCAGCGTCGGTTAAAAAACCGACGCCTATTTAACATAAAGGCGTCGGTTTATTATAAAACACCGACGCCAAAAGGGTTCGCGCCACAGAAAACGGCGTCATCTAGGACGATTTCTGCGTCGGTTATATACTAAAAAACCGACGCAGAAAAGTGTCCTAGATGACTCCCATTTCCTGTAGCGCGAACACTTTTGGCGTCGGTGTTCAACAAAAAACCGACGCTGTAAGTCTATGCTGACGGTTATCGGTAAATAACCGACGCCTATATCTATTTTTTTTTATAAATCTGTTTGCAGGCCTGCTGTGGCTGGTCAGCAGGATGAGAACCTACAGTTCAGTTTTCTGAACTGCAGGTTTACGACATCCATTGATATCAGCCTACAAACAGGCCACAAACCTGCAAAATTAACATAAAAAGATTCACACAAGTAGATACATTCAGACATCAATTCAATTGTCACGTTCACACATATATAATCATTCAAATACATGTTTTAACATTCAGAAACATTCATTTACAAAGTATCATTCATCATCACTATCAACATCCCAATTATATCTAACAGTTTATGACCCCACATGCCTTCCTCCCCAGTTCCTGCCGCTAGACAACCACACAATGGATCCAAGAGGATATGCAGGCGTTTGCCAAAGACTATAGGCTGAGTTAACTATTGAGTTAACTCAGCCTATAGTCTTTGGCGAACGCCTGCAATCCTCTAGGATCCATTGTGTGGTCGTCTAGCGGTAGGAACTGAGGAGGAAGGCATGTGGGGTGATAAACTGTCAGGACTAGCACAGCAAGTTGCGATGGAGGTGGAGACGACGACGACGGTGGTGCTTCAGGCGACGCCTGCTTGGCCGGGTAGGGCTCGGCGAAAGGGTTCAACTGCGGCATGGCTTCGATGTAGTAGAGGGAAGGGAGGGGTTCAGAATCCTACGAGAAACGTTTAGAGATGAGGATATTACTGCGGAGGAGGAGGAAACGGTAGACGATATCTCGAGTTGGAATGTCCTCTCCGCGCATCAAGTTGCTCCAGTGCTTCAGTGGGTACATGTGCATCATCAACCTAAAATTTGACAAAAATAAACACACTGAATTAGGCCAATATAGAAATATAGGATATATGACATAACTAGAAGATAATGAATTTTATAGAAATATAGGATATGTTTTTAGAACTTACATTGGTATCCTCGCCATGCTCGTCATGGACAACATGCTCATCATGGACTTCATGCTCATCATGAACATCATTCTCATCATGGTCAGCCATATGAAAATGTCATAAAAAAGGCAAACATTTAGCATTTGTATCAACTAGAAAAAGGAAAACATTTAGCATTTGTATAAATTAGAAAAAGGAAAACATTTACCATTTGTATAAACATACATGTCTCTAAAATTGTGATCTTTTATCAATTAACAATCCTTCATTGTGATCTCCGCGCACATATAAGTCATCATTAGCTTCAATATTTTGTGGAGTTGGAAACCCAACTGAGAATGGACTGGAGTCATCATACTTATCATAGTACTCTTCTTCATCTATAGGATCTTCAATGAACCGTCTTTTACCATGAAGAACAACCGACCATTTATCATTTGCAGGATCATCGATATAGAATATTTGTTTTGCCTGTGATGCCAATATGAATGGTTCAGCCTTCTCGCCAATCATTTCAAAGTTCACCAAAGTGAAACCCAATTCATCCACTATAACTCCTTTGGTGTAATCAACCCAATTACATTTAAAGAGCGGAATATTGAAATCTATGTAGTCAAACTCCCAAATGTCTTCAATGACACCGTAATATGACATTTTAGCTTCACGTGGACTCTTATCCTTTGCACTTGCAAAGTACATAGTTGACGCTTGAAGAGTGACCCCACTATTTTGGACGACACTCTTATCATCTTGGCGCTTTGTGTAATATGTGAATCCATTAATGTCAAACCCTTCATAAGACATAACATTCGGTTTTGGTTTAAAGGCGAGACATTTGATAGTTTCTGTAATATCATTTGGTGTTTGAGATAGTTGATGTAAGACTTTATCTTCAAACCACTTAGTAAAAGTCTTATTATGCTCTCTAGCAAGCCACATTGAACTTGCTCGAGGATGTTGTCTCTTTATGAAATTGGTATGTTCCTCGATATAAACACTCACTTCGTCCATATTATGTAAAATATACAAGTGAGCTTGTTCCAACTGCTCACGGCTAATTACTTTCACCCGTGATCCCAAAATTCCTTTGCCCTCCTCAATATTCTTGTCATTATCAGGAGTGTCATTACCACTGAGAAAGTCATTGCAGAAATCCATAACCTCTCTCGCCACATAACCTTCAATAATACTCCCTTCAGGACGATAACAGTTTCGAACATCACCTTTAAAAACGCTCATGTATCGTTCAAAGGGATACATCCAATGCAAGAAAACCGGTCCCAAGATTTTCACTTCCCTAGTCAAGTGGACAACAAGATGTACCATGATATCAAAGAATGAAGGAGGGAAATACATCTCAAGCTGACATAGGGTAACAACCACTTCTCTTTGCAAATTATCGAGAGTATCAGGGTCAATAACTTTGCTGCATAGACTGTTGAAAAAGAAACAAAGTCTGGTAATTGCAAACCTTACATGCTTCGGCAATATAGATCGAATTGCCACGGGCAATATTTGTTGCATTAGAGTGTGACAATCATGAGATTTAAGACCTATCAACTTCAGATCTTTCATTGATACCAATCTACGGATGTTGGATGAGTAACCATGTGGCACCTTAACATTTACCAAGCATTCACAAAAAGTTTTCTTCTCCTTTCTAGACAACGTGTAACAAGCGGGAGGTAAGTATGTTCTTTTATTACCCATTTCACGTAATTCTGTTAATTCTGACCTTATTCCCATTTCACGTAGGTCCAGTCTGGATTTTATCCCATCTTTAGTCTTACCTGGTATATTTAATAGAGTACCAATGATGCTATCACAGACATTTTTCTCAACGTGCATTACATCGATACAATGCCTGACTGACAAAGAACTCCAATAAGGAAGATCCCAAAATATTGACTTCTTTTTGAATGAAGAATTGTCACTCCGTGTGGCCATACTACATTGTGATTTCTTACCAAATTCATTGACAATGTCTTTTACTCTTTCATAAACAACATCCCCTGGTATAGGTTTAGGTGCACTCCGTTCATCATTCCATCCATTGAATGCTTTGCGCTTCCTACGATACGGATGGAATTTTGAAAGAAACCTTCGATGACCAAGATATACAGTCTTGCCGCCATATTTTAGTCTTATTGAATCAGTGTTTTCTTCACATATAGGACACGCTTTAGCTCCTTTGACACTATATCCAGACAAATTCCCATATGCCGGAAAGTCATTAATAGTGCAAAACAACATAGCATGCAAACGAAATGTCTCTCTTGCTGAAGCATCATAGGTCATCACACCTTCAGCCCAAAGTTTCTTTAAGTCATCAATCAAAGGTTCAAGATAAACATCGATATCATTTCCGGGTTGTTTAGGGCCCGATATCAACAATGACAACATAACGTACTTATTTTTCATACACAGCCAGGGAGGAAGATTGTATATAACAAGCATGACTGGCCAAGTGGTATGTTGGCTGCTCAATGTCCCGTACGGATTCATCCCGTCTGTACAAAGCCCAAGTCTTAGATTCCTAACTTCTTCACCAAATTCAGGGAACAATACATCAATCTTCTTCCACTGTGGGGAATCAGACGCATGTCGTAGGATCCCATCATTATTTTTCTTAACATCTGCATGCCACCTCAAATTCTTCGCATCTTTCGGATTTGCAAACAAGCGTTGAAACCGTGATGTTATAGGTAGATACCACAACACCTTGGCAGGAGAACCAGTTTTGGACTCCCCCGAAGTCGTCAATTTATATCGTGACGCACCACATTTTGGACAATCTTTCAAATCTACATAGTCCTTTTGAAATAATACACAATCATTCGGGCATGCGTGTACCTTTTTGGCCTCCATTCCCATTGGGCACAACATTTTCTTTACCTGGTATGTTGAGATTGGCAGCTCGTTTCCTTCAGGAAGAATTTCTTTCAACAAAGTCAACAATTCAGTGAAGCTTTTGTCGCTCCATCTATTGTTAGCTTTCAACTTATACAATCTCAGCACAGCGCTAAGCTTCGTAAACTTAGCACAGCCTGTGTATAACGGTATCTCAGCATCATGCACAATGTTTGTAAAGATAGGAGGTGGATCGGTGTGCTCTACCCTACAACTATCCAGCATCGCATCAACAATGTCTGCTGGAACTGGTTCGTTCACATTTACGTCATCGGAGGAAATTTCTTCTTCCACCCAAGCACTGCTATTGACATCTATTGGATTCGATTTTGAAATCTCTCCATGCCAGTGCCATTCTGTATAGCCTTGTACAATCCCGTTGCACATGACATGACTTTTGATTTCCTCACCAGTGTTGAGTTTCAAGTTGTTACCGCAATGCCTACATGGACAGTAGAACCTATCTGTAGGTTTTTTCCTATGTTCCTCGGCAAATCTAATAAACTGATCAAGACCAGATATAAACTCTGGGGTGCAACGATTACGAATGGACATCCATGATCTATCCATTCTATGATCAGAGAAAGCAAGTATATATTAGGAAAGCAAGTATATATTAGGAAACAAGTATATAAGCAAGTATGTCGTATTACAGTTCATCATTAAGAAAGATATAAGCAAGTGTGTCGTATTAAAATAGACTAAACAATAAAAGAATTTTTTTTTGAGGCAAGACAATATGAGAAAATAGTAGTGTAATCATGTAAATGGGAACATTCATGGGAACACACACTTCAGTTATAAGCATTCATGTAGCAACTTACAGTTCCATTCATGGGAACACACACTTTAGTTATAACAATAACTAAACAAAGGGGTTGGTGTACCCCTAAACATGCGCATAATTAAAAAAACTATTAATACAGACAAGTCTAGATAGATAGACAACTAAATACTACATCAACATGGTCCCGCATGCATCAATAACTTCTTTTTGATGATGAAGCTGTGTCACGAAGCTCTCCAATCCAATCACGCCTCAGATTCAGATTCCGATTCCTCATAGATGATATCCGACGCCGTGCGCTCATACCGCAGAAGATGATCGAGGGTGTCGCAGTTGTTGTTGGTTATCCAAACTTTGATGGAATTATCGCCAACTGGACGGAGAAAAAGCCTATTCCAACGGACCAGATACAGCTCTCCAATCCAATCACGCCAACCGGATTTTGATACAAGATTTCCCGCCAAATCATACTCAACCTCGATTACATGTGAATAATTTCCAAAAGTTAGGGTCACTTTACCAGGCATGTAGTGTCTTCCTTTTAGAAAACGTCAATGTTTGGGTATGACCAATTGGTTTAAGGAACGGTCATCTAGGATGATGTCCAATTGTTCTTCAATAGGGAACGTTAACATTGACATAGAGGCCCAATTCATAGTCATTGTTATGGGAAGACAGAGACTGCACAATATTAGTATTAACAAAGTGTAAGTACATATAACGATGTTATATATTTTCAGAAAAAGTTGTATAACATCAGTTAACCTTTTAAACAAGTATATATTAGGAAACAAGTATATATTAGTCAATCTTGGACGGGTTTCTAGGCCAACAAACACATTTGATGTCAATCTTATATATAATAAATGTGTACCACCTATCCCATCCTTGAACACCTAATCTCACTTAGGATGTAAGTGTATAATGTGTATTTGGTTTTCAAGAAAATTTCGGCAGCATTTCCCCATTGTTCTCTAAGTACATATGTACTTAGAGAACAAACGGGGAAATGCTGCCGAAATTTTCTCGAAAACCCAATACACATTATACACTTACATCCTAAGTGAGATTAGGTGTTCAAGAACAGTCCCAAACTGGGGACTATCCAAGATTTACTCCTACTGAGTAAATCTTGGACGGATTTCTAGGCCAACAAATACATGTGTTGTCATTCTTATATAAACCCTATAATTCATGAAATCATTCTAATTCAATTTAATATGTTGGGATCACATAATTATATAATGACATCAGAATATATAGAAGAATCATAATTAACATGATTAACAACATGCTCATCAAACTAGGGTTTTCTTGAATATCATCTAATAAATCAAGAATTTCATAGTTTCAAACATGCAATAATTCACAATGCAATGTTATAAACTATAGGCAACATGGATAGATGAAATAAATAAACATCCAGCATCTATCACTTATTCAATCTTCAAGAAACCTTGACAAACATCCAACATCTATCACTTATATAATTTGCATGTATATACACCCTAAAGTGCCACAAATCATATAATAAAACTATCATGTTATGATATTAGGACCACTTAAAGCAGATTAGGCACATTAAGCAAGCAGAGTAGGGAGCCAATTTCGTGCAAGCAGATTAGGCAAGCAGATTAGGTCAGCACATAAAGAACCAATTTCGCGCCTGGATAGGTCTGCAGGTACCTGGGCAAGAAGAGTAGGGTGAGGTCGAGCTGGTTGAGTACGTGGGTGGCGGCCGACGAGCTCCAGAACCAGCGGCAGTGACTCCGACGAGCAGGAGCGTCAGCCGCAGCAGGCAGGCAGGCGGCCAGGCGGCGGCAGGCAGGCAGCGGCCAGGCGGAGGAGAAGGAGAAGGGGGTACGGCGGCACCGGTTCTCAGGCGTGGCAGGCAGGTGGGCACCAGGCGTTGCGGCGGCGCCAGTTGTCAGGCGTGGCGGCGGCGCAGGCGGTTGGAGCAGCAGGGCGGGCAGCAGGGGTGCCAGAGAAGAAACGCGTCGGAGAGGGGCGCCGGAGAGGGGACGCCGGAGATGGGGCACCGGAGAGAAGCGCCGGAGAGAAGCGCCGGAGAAAAACTAGTACCAGCAGCAGAGAAATCACCGGAGAAATCGCCGCAATAGGGAAATAGGGTAGCAATGAAACATAAGAAAGGGGAAGAGTCGGGCGATCGAAGGTTATGAAGTTCCCCAATAGCGTCGGTTGTTTACAACAACCGACGCCTAAACATCTTTACCGTCGGTCGTTCGCAACATCCGACGTCCATTTGGACGATATTTTCGTGAAAATGTTTGGCGGGAACCACATTCAGCGTCGGTGATTAACGGACGACCGACGCGGAAAAGGACACTTTTCGCGCAAATTTCCATGGCACATAAGCGTCGGTGTTTTAACTACAGACTCGACGCCGAAAGTGACATTATTTTTTTCGCTCGAAAATTGGATGACATTATGCGTCGGTTTTGTATAAACAACCGACGCTGTATACAAAGCGGTACCCGTGTTTGGCTGGTCTTTGAATATAGACGTCGGTTCTTCTAAATAACCGACGCCTTTAATATAAGGCGTCCATGTTCCTTAATAACCGACGCCCAGAAAAGTGACACTGAATGCTATTTCTGTAGTAGTGTACTTGCTCCAGTAGGTAGAATGTTATGTCGTCTACCCTTACTTGTCGTCCATTGTGTTTGGGCACTGAACTTTTGTGGCGCTGACGGTGCAAAAAACCTTGGTTTCTTGTAGCTTCCAAACCTCTGTCCTTGGAACTGGGAAGGTCCTTACCTAAAATTGGCCTCATGTCTCTCGGTTACTGACCTTTCTATCCTCCCAACTGATTCCATGAATGTAGAAAATCAATCCCTATTCTCCAGAGAAGATGCAAGAGTGGTTAACTTAGTGTTCAAACCCTTTTCAAAATGCTAAATCCTCTCCTGGTCTGTAGTAGCCATGTGTGGACAAAACCATAAAAGCTCCATGAACTTCACTTCATATTCATTGATCTTCATAGGCCCTTGCCTAATCCATTCAAACTGTGAGATTTTCTCATCTAGTTACGTCTGAGGAAAGTACTTATTGGTGAACTAACATAGGAATTCCTCCCATCTGACCTAAACATTAGGCCTTTTCTCCTCTTCGATCGCCCACTAATGGCCAACACTTCCTTTTAACAGGTACACAACATGCCTAACTTTGTCAATTTTTGGGATACTAAGGATCTTAAAAGCTTTTTATAACTCAATGAGCCACAAATATGCATCTACTGGGTCAGCTGTTCCAGCATATTCTATAGCTCCCACATGGCATAGCCGTTCAAAAGTCTTACTAAAACCTGAAGATTCTACATCGGAACTGGTGCCCTAGGTGGTGGTGCTAGTATCCTGTCCACCATATGTGTTACTGTCACCATGAACTACCTAAAGAGAGAATGAAAAATAGGTTTCTCCAGCATAGTCTGATCTAGCTGGGGATTCTTAGACACTTGTTCTTCTCTCGCATGTTCCCTTGCACCTCCTTCTGGTGCAGCAATGTTGCTCCCTGTTACGGGTTTGTGGTTGTGAGACCCCTAACCTTGATTAAATGGTTGAACATGATTAATTATCATAATTGAATTCTTAGATCCCTAATATAACCTTTTGATATATTTTGGTATCCTATGATAATCTTAAGTTTAAAATTTGGTCCAATTTGAACACTATTTCTGCAACTTATGCAATTTTATGCACATTTTAGACTTTTATGCAATTTATGCAATTGAGAGGTTTTATTTGCAATTTGTCACTTGAAGTATTGTCCTTGAATATTATCTTATCATTCTTGATCTTGTTGATGCATGGGGGTGCTAAATTGTACCTTGGTCTGGAGGTGTTTTCTTCAAGGGTATTTTAGGGTTTACCCCTTTATGGATGAGCTACCTTTAGGAGCTATCGACCAATGGTGTATTTGTTTGTCTTTAAATTCAAAAAACGATGCCTAAGAAGGTATCCATGAATGGTGGGGTAGTTTCTTATGTGGTTTCTTATATATCCTTAATAGTTTAAGGCCATGGACACATGGGGAGCTAGTTGTACACCTCATGTTTCTTCTCTACCTTATCATCCATGCTTTATATATCTATCCTTAAGATCCCCAAATGAATTTTTTTCTCTCTACCACTTCCCTCCTTCTAAGAGCATCTTCCTTCCTCTATTTTTATGTGGATCTGCTGTCCAAGGAAGAAGAAGGTGTGGATCTTCTTGGTAGAATCATCTAGGGTTACAATTTGCTTCCTTTAGGGTTTCTAAATCTACTTCTTGGTGATCTTGATCTAAATAAATAAGTATCTCCTTCTTTCCTCCATTTCATTCTCTTTTTGTTTCTTCCTACTACCTTTCTCCAGGTCAAAATCTTGTTGTTCCATAGTAGAAGTTTCTCTAGAAATCAAGAATCTACCTTTCTTGCTTCTTCTTCTAGGGTTTTGCTTCTTTGTGGAAGAAAGTGTCTACTTGGCCAAGTTTAGATCTGAAACTTGGGTTTTCTTGCCTTATTTGCTCGAGTTTATTGCTTCTAGAAGTTTTTTCTTCTCATTAGAGTCAAGTTTGATAACCCTCTTTACTTATACTACTTACTATAAGCTTGTTAGTTCATGTTCTTGCTTAAAAATGGTGATTTAAGCATTAAGAAGTTGAGCTCGTTTGAGATTTCGATTTTCATGGTGTTTCCTATTTTTTTTCCTATTATAGATGAACATGTAATTATGTGCATGTTCTTCCTAAGGAAGGAGATGACTTAGTTCAGGTTGGTATCACCACCTATGGTGCTAAGAACCTATCAACTGATGGTCCATATTAGGGTTTCTTGGTTGTTTTCTTCTCTGAACACATGACCCTATGTTGTGGTCTTCATGACAACCGAATGTGGTGACCAAGGGTAATGAACGATGCTGTTAAATGATAGTCACACCTTAGGTTAGTGTTAATTTCTCTTGGAATCTTAATATGTAATGGTTTGATTCTCTAATGATGCTATCAATCAATGATGACATTAGCTTAACATCTGATGGTGTTAAATGACTGTATAGTGTTGTTCTAACAACTGATGGTGTCTTAATGATTGCAACCAATGGTGGATCATGTCGTCACCACCGATGGTGATTTAATGGTGTAATTTTAGCATCAATTAGGCCCTAAGACAATGGTTTCTTGGTTCAATTGATCTATTGGTTAGACTTATACTCCAATGGATGGTTTTGAAATATGAACATGATCCGATGGTTAGGATCTAACACTTCTTCATCTAATAGTTTTGAATAATGGAATTGATCCAATGGTTGATATTGGATTCTTCAACATCCAATGGTTTGGATTGAAACCTATAGTATTATTATGATTTCTAATAATCTGAGTTTGATGGTTTCCCTTATGTGATCAATTTAAGGAGCTTGATTGTTGAGATGATGGCTTGCTTAAAATGTACAACTGATGATGGGTCTTAATACCACAACCTATGGTTCCCCCTTTATGTTATTAAATAAGGGATTTTTAGGGTTTAATGGTGATTCTTTCTAGGTGACAACTCGATGAAATTACATATGGTTGGTCTAAGGTGTTTACTTATGTAAATAACCAATGGTCTTACTTTTTCAACATCTAATGGTTTAGGGTGATGTTGTGGTATGGTGATATGGGTTGAATGATGTTTTAACCAATGGAGGCTTGACCTTAATAAGGTAGTCTTACCTTTTCCCTCATAGAATAGAATGGATATTGGCCATATTGGGTTTATATGTAACCCTAATGGGATATACCTTTCTACACTTAATCCTAATGAACTCAAGTGATGGTGATTAACTATGATAAACCTTCCTTAGTGGAATAATAGAACAATGGAGTCTCTCTTATTATTTTGGAGCTCTATTATACTATAACCTAATGGTTACACCATGAGATATGTGTGGATCCATACTTGACAATAGTATGGAATGTGATGATGATGTTGTGCCTTATGCATCCAAGATTATATGGGGATGCTATGGGTTAAGGTTGTGAATGAATATTGAACTATAACTTCAATGTAACTTACCATGCTAAACCTAACCCTAATGCAAGTAGAGAATGATGGTTAGTCACGTTATCATTCTTTGAATGATTAATATAATAATGGAATATCCTTCCTAATGAATGATTGAAACTCTAATATGTTAACTAGTGGTCATCATAGCTTTATGGTTTATGCTTTCTTATACTAAACTTGTACACTATAAGTATGATGATGACCAATCATATATCTTCCTTATATTTTATATAATAAAGGAATTCTATTAAATGCTAAGATAACTGTGCAAAATTATCTTGTAAACATATTTTAGTTATTAAATGAAATACCTTGTCGAGCCCATGCATCACATGTTTGGTCATGTTTGTTGAGACTTGTTACAAGGCATGGAAAAATAATGATGAACTTGCAGGGAATGATGTGATGGTCTTAATGACCTTTGGGCATGGTTGATCCCTGAATGAGGTGTAATCCTCTTATGATAACAAGGGTCGACACCATGTGATATTGTGATAGATTTACATCTGGTGATAGTGTGATGACAAGTGTAGTATCTTGAACGACAATGGATAGTACCATGTGATGATGATGTGATGACAAGTATAGTCTTTTGATTGATAGGTGAATAGATCCCTACGATATTGAGATGAGAAATTATGTCTCATACATTTTATATATTCTGAAGTTGTTATATAGAAATGTTTTCTAGAGATGAATTAAGGTTTGTGTGTCCACTTGTTTGATGCAACCTTAATTCACCAAATTGGAGATAGCTAATCAAGTGAAACTTGAATCATGTAGTACCCTGTGCCATAGAACCATCTTCAGTGTTAGAACTTGCTAGATGCTAAAATGAGCATTCCTAAGGGGAACTTGGAGTGCATACTGTTGAGTGTGTAGGGTTCTTTTCATCCTGACACCAAGTGTTTCATGAGGATGACTGTGGTCATACCTTGCCCTAATTTTGAGAAAGATTGTGGTCTGGTCTCAGTGATTATAACATGATGTGATTAGAGGACAACTGCAGTTATACCTCAGTGATTGGGTTTGAATACCTTGTATGTTAGCTCTGTGACCTGTACCAAGGCGGGATAGTTATAGGACTATATGTCGTTGTTTTGTAGTTTGACTATATGTCATTACGGTGCAGACTCGTACTAATTGAGTATGAAGAAGATCTTGGAGTCTGGCTCTTACTAGATCATATATGAAACTGATTGCGACCAAGCGATGGTCAATTGGACTTTGAGTAGTATAGTTAAAACTCCCCAGGGTGTAATAAAAGATCTAAGACGGCCATGTAGCATATCTATTTAGGGTTATATACAATGCTTCATATTGGATAATAACCCTTATTTTCTTTCTTTTCACTGAGATCACATATAGTACAATAAGAGATGATAGATATGCTTATGTTGTAGTTATGTTCATGTTGTAAACATGCTTATGTTGTCATATATACTAACATTATAGTTAATATGATGTTTCTATGTATGTTTAATATTTCTAGCCATTCCTATATAATTAGAAATGCTTAAACTACTAAACATGCCTATGTAGTTAATTGTTCTATGATGTTAATTCTACTTCTAATATAAATTTGTTCCCTTTATTTGACATGCCAATATTGATAGCCATGTTATGTTATTAGACATATTAATGATATCAGGGATGCTTATTCTACTAGATTGCTTGTTCTATTAGAAAGGCATATGATGATAGTTAGATTAATTATAATGATTGTTATTAGATGCACTTTGATGAAATTTGAGTATATATCTATCCAGAAAAATGGATTTATCTATTACCTATATATACATTGATAATCATACTTGTTGGTAAGATTATTTGCTTAATCTATTTAGCATACTTGAACTGTTCAATCTATTTAATTGATTATTAAATCCTCCAATTGCTCAGTTCTTTACTATTTAATTTGATGTAATCAATGTCTATTAGAGAGATTTATATCTCTCGCTAAGACTAGGTCTCACCTCATGGGTCACCACGTCTTTGTAGATGATCAACAACAACAGTAGAAGAACCATGGTAGTAAGGGAAACTGAGGTCATGATCCCTAGAAATGGTAGCTTAGTGTCAAGTGTGTTCTAGAGTCGTCCTTATACTCTCAGGTTTAGGTGAAAATTATATATACGATGTTTTGATTTAATCAAGTTTTCGATAGAATGTTGATGCTTGTATATGTGAAATATGTGGATAGTGTTCCTTTGTAAATTTTACGTTGTATCTGAGGCTAGATGGCAGTTGTAAAGAATTCTGAGCATTATGTAAATGTTCCTAAGCAATTGGGAAATGTTGAAATCAGTTCTAATTTACCCTATTTTCTAGATGTGTGCTTAATTAATGATTAATTGTGTTTTGTGTTTTGAGTAATATTATTTAGAGTAAGTGGTTCCTTAGAGATGGCATACTTGGGTTCAAAGAATCATATTGAATATTTGTATTTTCATCTTTTATATCTTTAATTCTTCACACTTTAGGTGATAGTTAAGGTTACCTTAATATTTACTTTATTTAGTCAACTTACCTTTTTAGGGAAGGTCTTTACCTAGGGTACCCTCCTAGATCATAGGAGGAAGTTAGGCTCTCTAGCCACAACTTGACCTTGAGGTCTAAGGCTTTGCCTCCCCCATAGGTCCTTTTCCCACTCATGGGTTGACCCACCCTAGGTCAAGATACCAACCCTAATAGTTGAATTACGGGTTTCATATTATCATATTTTTATGCAAGATAAATAAACATTTCTTATTTTAACCTTGCCATCCTTATCCTCTTTTCTCAATGGTGTGCCCTCTCTAAGGTGAGCCTCTTTATGGGGAACCCTCTCTAAGGATTGTGTTCCCTATAGTGGACATTCATACATAGGCATTCGTTTGTAATCCCGATCATCAGTCATCCTCATGTGATGACTTTATTCACCCTATGCTCTTTAACTCACTAGATATCTATATAGGGTTTGAGCTAGTTACATCTATAAATGTGTTATTCATAGGTTTCTTATGATTTCTTAAACTTTTCTTATTAATGCTTTTATTTCACATGCCAATATGGGAGACCCAATCACCTAACTCATCCATACATTTTATATTATAACTTATCAATATTTTCCCAATCTCGGTTGTATATTCACTTGCTGGGGGTATTCATACTCACTCGCTAGGAGTATTTCAATTATCTTCCCACTCTCTGGGGGTGATCTCTATCAATACCCACTCACTTGGGGTATTCAAAACATCATATTCACTCATTGGGAGTATTTCAATGACTTACCCGCTATTTGGGGGTAGCATACCCATTCTCTATACGTAATCCTAATGACATAGGCACTCACTTGGGTTAGTTCCAATTGCATACCCACTCACCGGGGGTACATCTAATATCATACCCACTCATTGGGGGTATACACAATAGCTTACCCACTCACTAGAGGTATATACAATAGCTTACCCACTCACTAGAGGTATTCTTTATTCATCCATTCCTCCAGAGATTTTATTAGGCTGATGTGTTATATTCATGTTTTCATCTTCATGTATAACCCATGGTTATTTATGTTTTCATATATATTCAAAGTCATTCACATGCATCATGCATGAACTTCTCCACACTAATGCATGGGAGGTTGGGTCACATAAACTAATTTATATTTTCTACACTTCTCTTTTTTCTTACCCTAATTAGGGTTCATATGGGTAAGGTTTCCATTTTACCCATTCCACTCCCCATTCCTAGGATTAGGGTTTTATGTAAAGGATAGAGACTACACCCTACCTTGTAGGGTTTGTATGTCCCTTGACCCATGGTTTTCCCAACCAACCCTAGTCCCATATACAGTTTACCCTTGATAGGAAAAACCCATAATTTTTTTACCTCATCATTATTTCCGCATTGCATGTACATTATTATTCCACATTAAATGTACATTATTATTTCCACATTAAATGTACATTATTATTTCCACATTGCATGTGCATTATCATTCACATTACATGTACATTAATTGGAGGAGGATGCCTTAATCCTACTTCTTCTCAAAAACCCTAACTGGAGATGAGGAGGGAAGTTTCTTTTAGGGTTTATTAAGTAAGAGGATGAGAAGTGGATGAATTAAGATGTGAAGACACCCAAAATGTATTTTACTTCAGGAAAAATCGTCCAACTTTGACCAAGAAGGATGCACAGGCTCTAGAGTCCTCGTAAGCTGACTAGCGGTGAAGAGGAAACTTTTGGTAGCCCCAAGTTGTGGTCCCTTCTAGACACCATCGTCGTTAGAAAATACCCTAATAATTCCCTCATAATTTCTACTGATTATTCGAAATTATAAACTATCAAATATTATTTGAAAAATCTAGTACTCTGACACCAAATGTAATAATATAACTTTTCAACAAATCACAATTAAGTAAGGCTAAAAAGATGAGAGTCATTACCTACATTTTTTCCTAAGGATCTAGATTTTATTCAAATAACATGTAATAGAAAATTATTTCATTAATTCAGAATTATTATTTACAAAATGCTTACATGAACTTTCATCATGAGAAATAAAATATATGAGAATAAGTGTCTAGCTAATCCTCCTTAGTTTAATCTCATCGTGTAATTTGATATGTCCATATCTTGAAATCATCATAGTTAAGCATGTACTTAAAAATGCAGTGAAACCAAAAGCATGATTAGTATAACAAGTTATATTGTATACGTGGGGTGCATACAAAAGTGAGCAAGTAATCTAGCAAGATATATTCCATCAAATAGTAGCAAATATAAGCTGCATTTTCTTCACATAATCTTTCTTTACACGATACTCATATTGGCATTATAATCAAATAGAATGTAAATAAACACTCAACAATTTAATTGTTCAATCTTTGTGAAACACTCAAAAAACATTGGAAAACTAATGCAATTAGTCATAGGATTAACCATGTAACTGAATAGTGATCCATGCATATCACACATTCATGAAGAATGTTATCCAATGAACCAAGAAAATCAAGCAATCAACTTTAAATCTACATGTATGTAAATCCTAAAGTGTCACCATCACAATAAATAGATTAAACCATACTCGAGTCTAATCTAGGGTTTTGGTTGCTTGGTAAAAAGTTATTATTCTAGTTATGATTCAAACCCCTAATTTCCATGTTCATTGATTTAATGAGTCAAGAACCTCAATTCTTATATGGTGTAACCATGATGATTGTATCTGCCATGTTATTGCATCATGAGCATTGGATTCAATTATGTTACTTAATAATATTGCAAGATATGATCTTAAATCCTAATTATTCACATGTATGGTTAACCACTTTAGAAACACCAATTATCATCTATATTATCATGGTCATGTTGATTTCTTATCTTATTAAAAAATATTAGATAATAGCATAAAGAAGGGTTTTTATGGTATTCAACATGTTAATACACTCGATCTAGGGTTTTCATGCACTAATAACATACTAAACATGTATTCATGGTACTTTTTATACTAGGAAGCATAATTAGACTCTAAAACTATTTTATTTTGAATCTTCTCATTTTTCTGATCAAAATGATATATAATTTCACTATTTTTGGATTATCCTAATAATTTTAATGATTTATAGAAGATTCATCTTACAAAAAGGAATTATACCTTAATGTGAGGCCACATGGCACCCTTATATTGGACTCTTATATAGTTCAATGTCAATTAGTACATGGTTTGGTTTATCTTGGACCAATTGCACTCATCAGTTCTCCCTTGCATGTGTCCTATGATTGTGATGTTCAAAATCAGTCATACACGACGGCCCCATCGTGGGGCTACCGCCAGCTTGAGAATGATCAACACCCGCACCAGCTATACTCTAACCCTGTCATCCATGACTATCCTCCTCATATCTTCCTCCCTCACCAGGCTCACATCATCAGCAAACTCCAGTGGCTGGACTCATTGTATTGAGGATGAGGCAGCGCTGTTGCTTCTCATCCTTTCTTTATGAGACCAAGGGTGTGGATGGTGGATATCCATATGAGAGCCCAAAGAGCTTCTCCACTTCTCTATCATCACCACAGAGAACCCTTAGAGTTTTAAAACTCCTAAATCTTTTTGTATGTGTTTCGGGTTATGTAGACTCCCATGGGCATCAACCGGTAGAGAATGTCATGGTCTAGCCTTCTCATGTGGCTATTACTTCCCCATGATGGTGAAGGAAGAAGGCAATATGGTGCCCTACCCATCGTGGACAACTAGGTTCATGATCAACAACCATGGTGAGACCTTCCAAGACAAATCAGAAGGGATGGGCATTGTCATGCGAGGGAAAGTGTAATGACCCCGCCTCCCAGTGACCCCCAATTAAGGGAGACCAAAAGGTCAGAGTTGTTATCCCAATTTCCGGATCAAAGGTTCGACAAATAATCAATAACAATTATCAAATTCTACTAACTAAACTGAAAGGCTGTAATAAAATTTAACTTTGCATACCTTTTTTAAAAACTTGGATATCTACTTCTATCCACAAGGAGTCTATTCTAACTAATCCTCCTTTGAACTTTAATTCGTATATAAGTCCCCATATGCCACTTTACTATTTGTTCTTTTCACTTGTACCTAAAACGCTGACAAACAAAACGTCGGTCAGCATAAAGCTGGTATGTGGAGGAAACAATAATCGTGCAACTATGATAAGAATGTAATCAACCAATTATCATTTAACATCCAAGATTATGACTTAAGCAATACTACTCAATCCTTACCTATCCGCTATCTCTGTGTTGTCCCTACAGTGGACCTGGATGCTACCTTCATCATGGTAGATCCCCATTAAACCCCACATGATCCTACCTAACAGGTAGATCAATATCTAGGGTTGAGTCACATGGCACTACCCATAGATAGCCCAATCCCTAACTCATGGTGTGTTGAGGAGTCGCATGAAACTACCCATAGGTAGCCCAATCCCTGACTCAAGGTGACTTGATGGACCTACCCCATTGGTATCCATGTACTAAGTCATCCAATGACCTGATGGACCTACCCCATAGGTATCCATGTACTAGGTCATACTATTAAGCCACACAGGGGACTAGGATATGAGCTAGTAGGCACATATCTTAAGTGATAGTCATATCCACATTATAGTTTGCATGAATTAAATTCATCCAACAGTTTAATTCAAGTCATCGAGGAAAACTTCAGAAAACCTCGAAAAACTAATTCGAGATATTCATAAGCATAAACACATACCTGTCAGGATGATTTGAGATAGAATAATCCAATCAAGAAATCCAAATAGGCAAGCAAGCACATTAGGAGATCCTAAAATATGCATAAAACTTTCTATTATTAAACATGACATCAAGATCTACTAAACCTAGCTCGTCTCCTAGTATTTCTATTCCTTTTTAGTGTTTCACTTGCAATTAGGGTTTTTCTTGCACTTTTATTACTACAAACCCTAATTAGGCAAAATAACTCACAAACCCTAATGTTTATAACCTATCCCATATAACAGGCTTAGGATCATCATCTAACAACATTTTTCACATATTTCAAATTAAATATGATCTCTTCTTCTTTTACCATATATTATGGGTTCTAGATGTATTATCATGTAATCTTGGTTTAAAACCCTAAAACATGCAATTTCTCATCTAGATCAGGTTTGAATCTAATATTATCATTCAACATGTTATTAATACTTAAATTATCCCATTAAGCATACTAGATTCAACCTTTATTCACAATTAGGGTTTTAACCTAACTTTAATGCACTTTTCATCAACTTAATTTACTTTTACAATTAGAAATGGAATCAAGATTTAATATCATTTTTATTGGATTCCTCTCGTTCTCCTGATCAATTTTTATATATAATTTATATAAATTCTAGCTACCAGTTATCTTCTATGAATTTTGAAAGATAAGGATAATTGGGCCAATCAAAGGCCGCCACGTCACCTTTATTTCCCATTATTACTTCGTCGATGAACAACTCAAGCTAGGGTGAAAGGACATACCTGTCCTTGGGTCTTGAATACTAGGATGGGGGCATAAGGGTCTTTTGACTCTGTCCTTCTTCTTCCTCGCGTGGGGTGCGACTCAGCCTGGATGCCCAGTTGTTCGTACAACACGAGGCACCGATACCCGTCACGGAAAGGCTGGTGGTGCCTATCGCTGACTTGATTCCCTCACTTCGCCCAGGACATCTCCTCCGAATCCGCCTCCCCCTTCCTCCGACCAGTTTGACAAAGGTTACAAACCTCTGCTGGTCCTGTCGTCGAGCACCCTAAAGTCTACACATCCGTCAACAGAGCGTGACCTACGACAGTCAAGAACCCTGAGTTGGCTGGGTTCTCCTCCTCCTGCCTTGCCACCCCATGACCTCACTATACATCTGTGTCATTCTATAGTTGATATGGTCCATCCAAGACCCCCATGATCATCACAGCGTGTGATGGCCAGGGCCAGCAAGTACCCTCTTGTCCTGGTTAGCTCAGGTGAGCGTCGGACGGATGGGGAACCTAGGAAACCACTGCTTCATGCTCCTCCGCATCCCTCCTTTTCACCACTGGCACCCTAACAAGTCTTTCGTCCTTCCCATAGAACCATGGTGACCATGGATGGGGTGCAGCATGACAACCATCTAGGGACGTCTCTGTCTGCTCATCACCGAGTGGAAGGTCTAATCCAGGAAGGCGGGGAATATGCAAGGGTTATCCATGGACAACCGGGAAGGGAGACACATGTCTGGGATCAAAGAAAATCTACTGGTCCTTATATATACACTTTTGAAGGAACCCTAATAGTTCTCACTTAAGGGGAGAAGAAGGCAGAGCGAGAGACACCGAGAGAAAGGCATGGGTTTTCCTTTATGCACATCCTGGTTAGACATGAAAAATAGATCGGCTTTCCATATGTAATTGCCAAAGATTAATGGCAAAAGCTTGAATTAAACCCATTCCTTTCTCCTTGTTTACAAAGTAATCCTCTCTTTTAATTATCTCCTTAATAATTCATATTTCTTAGTCATTAGGAAAACCAAATTTTATCTCCTTTATCTTCCTTGAGTTTGGCTTTTAATCCATTGGCCACGAAATTCTTCTTTCTTAAAGTAAATCATACCTCTTTTTTGATAATCAAAAAGTCATTAATTATGTATCACATTATCCTCTTACTTTGTATTATTTGTATTTTCTCTTTCTTCTTATTCATTGGGACTCCTTGGACCCCAATAAATTCTATTATTTCGAAATTCCTTTGTAAGGATACTTATTATCGTTATAGATGCATCTACATCCTTCATTTCACATTATCTTTCTTATTTCTTTATTAAGATATTCTTTTGCAAGGATTATATTTCATTTCCTTTCCTCTTTTCTTGTTTATTTTATTAAAAATCACATATAAATGAAATTTATTCAATTGTGGCCATTAATGCCACTTTCTAGAGATTTCCATCTATTTCTCATGATTATTTTGCTTAATATTCATTATCTTGTATCCTTATCTATTATTTGGACTTTTCCACCTTTTTTCTCTTTTATATCCATTAATGGATTAATTTAATAATAGGAATCACGAAATTCCTATCCAAAGGGATATTTGCAAAGTAATCCATTGTTTGAAGTAAAGCATACAACCTTTTTAATTAAGTCCAATTCATAAAATATTTACATTTCAATTATGAAAACATATGAAAATTTGGGGTTGTAACAGAAAGGGATGGGTTTTCTATGAGTTTCTATTAAGGAAGGTTGTACACAATGAAGGAGGGGACAATTGGGGCGGTCCATCTCCTAGAGACCCCCCCACATATAAATAATATAGTGTTCAAGAACTTATTATTCTAGAAAGCTGTCCCGTAGGGAAAGAGCCATTATTTGCCTTCCATTTTTCATTATCATATTAAGATTGTTATCTTGTTGGTTATTATGAGAGAGACCCACACCAATATACTCCTTTTCATATGTATTAAACATTATACTCCTTTCCATATGTATTAAAGATGTTTGTTTTCCACAAAAGGAGTTAACACCAACCAGATATGGGGAAACGAAAAGGCATAACTCTATATTGCTCTTAACTTTTTCTTTTTTTTCCTTATCTAAAATCTCTTGACATTTATCGAAAAGACACTACCACAATCTTATTAAGAGTTGTATATGGCAACAAAAGCCATAAATGAAAAGCACATGATTTATTTGGTATAAGTTGGATAGTTGATCTTTTTATCACTGAAAAACTATATTATTCTTTTGTCTCTCTTTAATATATTCCTCCCACCAGTTATCCTTATTTTTGGGAACTTACTAAAGCTTTTCCAATTTATATTTATTAATTTGGATTCATTGTGATGTCCTTCCCATTCAAAACTTTCTCCATTAAGACATTTCTTAAAACAACACCATCATCCCATGGAATTTCCTTTTCCTTCAAATTCTAGAATTATCTTTCTTTCCTTTATTATTTTCAGGTATACCAAAGGTTAGATCAAAATAATACTAATAGTTTCATCAAACATTGCGTTGCCAATAATGGCTGGATAATTACTCTTTAGTTTATCTAAAGCACCACATACCTTATTTGCTAATGGAAACATGCATGTTATCTTATATTCAGTTAAGCAATATTTCAAAAAGCCATTATCATTAATTCATGTAAAAATTTCGTTTACTTATTTAGTTTTTGCCAAAAGAACCCATGCCACAAAGGTAATCAATAATATTATTCCACCAAAAATACCATTGGGAGGAAAATTATCAATTCATGGTTTAAATTTATATAATTCAATTTTACCAAAATTGTTGATATTACACTAGCCTTCTGGGAAGAGGTTCACCATGAGATACCCAAGCTAGGATGATCTCCTATGGTCTCTATATATACACAACCAAGGAAAACCTAATGGGTACCATGAAGGAAGAATCGAAGGGAGTGAGAGAGAGAGCTTCCCCTAGAAGGGAGTATGTGTTTCCTCTCCCATACACATGTGGTTGGGAGACCAACGCACGCCATGATATATTAACATGGAAGGTGATTTTTCAACCACCAACTTACATCTTAACATAAAAGTCTTGTAAAAGAATAGTCGCTCCTTCCTATCTCGAATTTGGCAACCAAAATCCATAAAGGAAGGCATATAAATCTTTATCGACTAATTAGATTATTTTTCTATCTATCTCTTATATATATTCCATCAATTAGTTATAGAAACATATTATCATATTTCCTTAATTTATATCTAATAAGTTAGTATTTATTAGGATGTCTTTTACACACAAAACTTGATCTTTTTAAATATTATTTAGAAAAATACCATTATATCACGGTATATTATTTTTCTCACAGGTTTTAGGGGAAGATCTCAATTACCTTTCTCTAAATGTGTGTAAGATTTGAGAGAAAAATACTCAACTTAAAGATTTCTTTCTTATTCTTCAATTCTTCCTTTTTATCTCATTATTTAAGACATCAAATCAATTCCTTTCTCTTCCCAACTTGGCCATACTTTTATCTTGATTATTTTTCTTGTTGAAAACAATATGGTGTACAAAACAAACCATTAGTTGACTTCAATACCAATTAACTAAAAAATTCCACATAATTCAATATGTAGAATACTCATTACCCATTACTTGTAATAATTCAATTTTTTTTGGGGTTCTCTCTCTTTCTTTTTCCCATATCCATTACTGAATTTTTTAAATAGTAAAATCATTAAATCCATTGAAAAGGGAAGTTTGCAAATTAAATCCATTATTACATTTAAATAAATATGCACAAAAAATAAAAAACCAGGTTATAACACCATGTCTTTTACTAATTTTGACTCTTAAAATATGAATGTCACACAATCTCAAATTATGGAAGAGTGATTTCCGTGTGACTACTTTTTAACTAAATTTTCTAGAAACTAATTATTGTAGGTTTGGTTGAGAACAATACTCCATATTGATCTATCGTGCCATGTACCGTGTATCGCCTTCCCTCATCTACTTACGATGTTATTAGAGTTTTTGGTATGTGTGCCCATAGATTCAATCTTATGATGATTTTAATGGGGCATCATATACTATATTTGATAATTACAAAGGTAATTTTGTCTATCATGTTTGTCTCAATCATGAGATGATGACACAAATATAGTAGATGTCTAAAGAATGTTGATATTCGATGACATATGTCTTTAGGTTTAGGACCTAGACAATGAGATCATATGCATGATAAGAGTAAACACATTCTTGTCATGTCTCTAGTTAGATATTATTGTGGAAGCAAAATAGATAATAGTAACACATTAGACTCTAGTGTGTGTTGATTGATAATAGGGTTTTATTGGTCATGATATGGTATATCAAGTCCAACACATAGGTACATGTTAGAGAATAGTGTATCGGATAGATCCACCTTGAGAGTGATACATAGAGACTGTGAATGGTACTCAAAATAAACTCTCATAGTGATAATGGTGCTTGTGATTCTTAGTCCTAAAGTTACTACACTCATCACATGACCTTAGATGTATTTTGACATCATCCAACACCATATTGGTAATGCTTGAGCACATTGTGACACATGGGGATTGAGTTTGAGTGATGTAGATGGAAATTGTCCCTCCTATAGTAGATTGATATCCATACCACTTGATAAGAGAGACTTGGTAAAAAATGGCCTAACTCGTGTGACTCAATGTGTGATATGTGAGTCTGCATGCATCTCATATAGTCTGCTCCAGTTGAATGAACATGGATTGAACGTTGAATAGGATGGTGATTCCATTCCTCGAGTTTAGTCTACAAATAAGAGATAAAGGAACTATACGATCACTTTAACACTAATCATAGATTGTAAGGTTGAAGTTCTTCTCCAATTTTCCAATTATTTAGGTAGCAGTAATGTGTTGCTATATACCACTGATTTCTTGTGATGTCATAATTTAGTTATGGACATTCACCTCCAACGTAGTTTGGGATCTATAGGGTCACATGCATAGGATGCACCTCAAAAAAGAGTTTACTCATGAATATGGTTTAACTTGATTACTAAAGTGTTTAAGTATTCAGTTTAAACAACAACGGCTGATAATCGGCTGACGGGACTATGAACCGACTGGTTCAAGTGTTGAGGTGATTGTTACAAATGTCAGGTCAATTTGAACAACATTGGTTGAATTGATCGGTTCAGATTATGAATTTCCATGTTCAATGATCGATACAATTAGATCAAGGATTCATGTTGATGTCATATTGTGCATTAATCATCACAATAAAGCCAATGCATTTGTGAATAGGAAATAATTTGAACCAATTGATTGATGCTTTGAATCGATCATTTTACATGTGAACTGATCGATTCAATTGTAAACCGACTGTTTCATGGTATGCAACTTCCCAAAAATTCATGAAATATTGTCTCTTTGACTCCCTAATGATCTAGAAAGTCAAGGCTTTTAGGAGGTACATCAATAATCTCTAACAATTATTATCCTATTATAATTGTGGTAACATGAGAGTCTGAGCAAGTCTTACCCGTAAAAGGGAAATCTAGTAAGGGAGAGGCAACAAGGGAGAGCAAGTCAATGCTAGTGTGTCTGAGTTCGAATGGGAAACTCCTTCCCTTTCTCTCTGGTAGCGCAATGTGGAGTTCCAGGTCCACGAGGACTACATGGAGGCGTAGAAGCCTTACCACCATGCTAGGAAGACAACAACTAGTATCATTTGTGGTGTTGTACTAGGAGGTTGTTGTCACCAACTGTCTGTGTGCATGTTGTGGATAGTGCACATCAATAGGAAAAAGAAGTCATTGGACTTTCTCATGGACTAGGTATACCTCTTTCTACCCTCTTTCCTAGATATATCATTGTTGAGCCAATCTTCTTGTAAGGAATAGGGGCAAAAATAGATTTCCTCTACCTTCTCTGTTGTCCCTATTCTCCAACAATGTTGTTAGAGCCACGTCAATTTATGGTGTATCTGGATTTATGATCAGATTTCATTTATTACATACATGCAAATATTTAAAATGATTATGGTGCATATCTGATTAAATACCACATGCATCCTATATATATATATATATATATATATATATATATATAATATGTGAGGATATATAAAATATGTACATGTTGCCCTAAAACGTTTTGATTGTGGATGTATGTGTGGTTATGGCCAAAACCCATGTGGATGTTTGCGCATGGTTATTTGGTTTTCTTTCCTATTGTTACTCAGTTTGCATACTGTTCCTCTCACCTCCTTTCCAAATGTAAACGAATGCTCTTCTTCCTATATTCCCCTCGAATGTAACTCGGGGTTTTTGTTTTTACAATGTAATATGGAATATGATAGTTTTAATTTTATGTTTCAACAATTTGAGTCTGCTCAATCGACTGGAGGTCCGAGTAGGACAACAAGATAGGAGGAGCCAACTGATCGAGTTGAAGGCCAACTGATCGACTGAAGGGTTCACACGACCGACCACACTAGAACAAGTGATCTGATATAGGTTGCCACATGAGATGCATGACCTTGTAGCAATTCATTGTGGCTCCAATAATTGCATTAGTTTGTCCATAACCATCACTCGTATATTTCTAATTGCATGTTTTTTGTGTGTGGATATAGCATGTATATGATACATACTATAAGTATGTGAATCATATAGGTATATGTATTTATTTAAAAAATTACTCAATAAATATTAAGCCTTAGATGCTTTCCATAAGAACGACACATGAAAAGCTTGATCAACCAAGCATAGCACGCCAAACATGGTGCATTGTCTATCTCATGGAAGTGTGATGGTAGCTATGTGGCCCTGCCAAGTAGGGTGCATTACTATCGTGTTGTCTTTTAGGTCAGGATTGATTATACCTTAATGAGATTAAGTGCCTAAAACCATACAAATGGATTATGACAAGGAGTTGTGCACACCATCTATCTAAGAATTGCATGAGATGCAATTGGAAAATGTGGCCTACCTTGATAATTGATTATAGACACTAATGTTAGTTGGTAACTTAATTATTTGGGATCTTGGCTCACTAGAAGGTTGTTCACTGCAATCTTCTAAGTTGGTAGTGAGGGCTATCAATTTGAAAAAAATAGTGGATGCTACAATTAAATAAAATCCTTATTAATATTGCCAAACTTATCAAATCAAGTTAAATCTAAAGTATGTTGACATAAGTTGCAAATTTTCATTTGTAGAATCTAATTGCAAACACAAATACATTTTCTTTGTGACTGGTCGTTGAGAAGGCCAAGTTGAATGGGAACAACTTCGATGAATAGTTCAGGATGTTGAGAATCATTCTCACTGAAGAGTGTAAGATCTATTATCTGGAGACACCAGAGACAAATGAACTCACCACCGCCACACGCCTAAGGTTGACAGGGATGCTTACAAGAAGCACTATGATTATGTCATGGATGTCAAGTGCCTGATGTTGTTCTCAATGAACTATGAGTTGCAGAGACAACATGAGAATTTGAAAATTATTGAGATGGTAACACATCTTAAGATCATGTACCAAGATCAGGAAAGACATGAGAGATATGATATTTCGAAGGTGTTGTTCAAGTGAAACATGGTAGAAGGAGATCCGGTAGGTCCCATGTACACAATTTGATAGGGTGTATGCTAAACTGGGATTTCCCTTGGGTTAAGAGTGGACCACAATGTGATTCTACAATCATTTTTGGAATCATACAACCATTTTGTCATGAACTATGCCAAGTTGTGGTAAAAATTACTTGGCATGTTGAGGAAAATTGAAGTGCAAATGAAGGAAAAAAACCAAATTTGTGATGATGATCATCAGAGGGAAGTACAAGGGAAAAGGCATAGCTTAAAAGAGTTCTAAAGCTACCCAGAAACCAAAGTCTTATGCACTGAAAGCTAAGGAGGAGCGAATAAGGAAGGAAAGTGTCACCATTGTCACCAACTTGGACACTAGAAAAGGAACTGTCCTCTTTATATATAGGAACTTAGGAAGAAGAAGGAGATAGAGATCTCCACTTCAAGACCTGAGAACAAGTAAGCCAGAACTACACGGGGAAAGAGTTGCTACCACTGTAGTTGGAATCTGTCATTCACCTAATATGCATGTAATAAAATTAGTGAATTACTATTATGTACCTACCATTAATGAAAACATCAAGTATCTTGTATGGACAAGGGTACTATTGATGTTTTGATAGATAAGATCTTAAATTGCAGTGACCTATATCTCGTAATATATACCTGATAGTTGTAGAGACAAATATGCATAACACATATATTGAATTACTCGATGATTCAAATAAAGAATATGTATAGCATTGTCATCTAGAGAACATAAATGAGAAATGCATTTTTAGAATCCTTGTACATGGTTATTTAGACTCTTTTGGTAGACATGTGAGTCTTATTTGTTCGCCAATATGACAAAAGCAACTTTCACTACATATAGTGGGAGAGTGAGTATTATATTAGGGTTCGTACATGTTGATGTATGTAGACCTTTTAGAGAAAAATGCTATGGGTGGTTACTAGTACGTTGTTACATTTACTGATGATCTCAGTAGATATGGTAGATTGAATTTAATGAAATACAAGTCTGAATCTCCTGAAGTGTTCAAGGAGATCAAGAATGACATACTTAATCGTCTTAGTAAAGGTAATAAAATGCTTCAATATGATCGATGTGAAAAATATTTTGATCCAAATGTTTGAGGACCTTTTAGGAAACATGATATTGTACTACAATGAACTTCACTTGAAATATAGTGATGCACCAGAAAGAAGGAATTACACCTAGCCATGGAGCGATTATAAAAAATCTAGCTAATTTTCCAATTTCCTTTTGGGCACATGCTTTACACTAAAACAATGCACCGTATAAAATGTTTCAAAAGACACCATATGAGATATTGCATGGGAAGTCTGCCAATATTGTCTATTATATGGATTATGAATGAAATATTATACAAGAAAATAGTTTCTTGAAAAGCTTTGTCCACAAATCACATAAATGTTGTTTTCATAAATACACCTTTTATATTCCAATATGAAAATAAAATTGTTTGTTGCTAGGATGGTTGTCTTTCTAAAATGGAAATTAATTCTTAAAGTAAACCGTAGAAGAAAAGTAGAACTCAAAAAGTTAGAGACCAACTAGAAAACATTGAACCTAAAGAAGTACAATGGGAACAATGAGAATCACACATTGTTGTGGAATCTCAAGTTCCTTATGTAAACACAAAACTCAAACATCTTGTGGGACATGCCTTGAGCTTGAAAGATGAGGATATATTATGGCTCAAGAAGGTGGTAAGTTGGTCATAGTGGATGAACCAAAAACCTATCTGAAGCTATTGAGGGACCATAGTCTGATAAATGGCTTGAAACCATGAAATCTAAGATGGAGTCCATGTACACCAATAAGGTATAACCTTGGTGGATCCATCTAAAGGGGTAAAACCCATAGGGTGCAATTGGGTCTTCAAGAATAACACTGACATGGATGGTAATATACAAACCTATAAGGGCATATTGGTTGAAAAGGGTTTCAAACAAGCTCAAGGTGTTGAATATGACGAAATCTTTTCACCAGTTTCCATGGTTAAATTCATCAGGATCATGCTTTCCATTGAAGCTTAGTACGACTATGAGATTTTGCTAATATATGTTAAAACCACATTCCTTAAAAAGAATATTGTAGAGGATATGTTCTTGATATAACTTGAAGGTTTTGTAAAACCAATTATTGTAAATAAAGTTTGTAAACTATAAAGGTCAACCTATGGGTTGAAGCAAGCATCTTTGAGTTGGAATCTTCAGTTTGATAAGATAGTCAAAAAGTTTGACTTTAGTCAAAATGATGGTGATGAAAAAAGAGTTAGTGGGAGCATTATTTATATTTCATGTAATGATGAAGAATGATGTCCTTATCCTCTAAATGTTAAAATTGGCTAGAAAGTACCTCCCCTATAAAGAGTTTTGACGAAGCATCCTATATATTAGGAATTGGGATCTATAGAGATATATCTTGAAAGCTTCTTGACCTATGTAAGAGCACATACATTGGCAAAAAGTTGAAGAGGTTGAACATTAGGACTGAAAGAGAGAACAATTGTACATGGAACTAGTCTCACAAGAGTCCAACATCCTAGTTCTTATAAAGAACGAGAAAACATGAGTAAGATGCCATATGCATTCACAATTGGATCTATCATAAATGTAATGTTATATACTCATGTTGTTGTCTCGATTGTATTGGACATGATGAGAGGATATTTGTGAGATCCTAGTGAAGTTCACTAGATTTTCATAAAGAACATCCGAATGTACTTGAGAAATACAAAGGATTAGTTCCCTGGTTATGGTAATAAGGAAGAGTTGGGTGTAAAGGGTTACATCAATGCAAGCTTACAAAATGACAAAGAAAATTAAAGATCGGAATCTAAATTTGCGTTTGACCTTGGAAATGAGAATTGTAAGATGGAAAAGTTCTGAACAAGAGACAATTGTTTATGTCTACAATAGAAGTTGATACCTTGTTGTTTTTAACACAATAAAGGATATTGTATGAATCAAGAAATTCAATTAGATGAACTTGTGTGATGTTCCAACCATTGATGACACAATAGAAATACTATGACAACAATAGAGCTACTGGATAGGCAAGGAATCTCAGATAGAATACTACGACAATTTCATCTCATGCGAAAAGTCATGCAACGAAGAGATGTCAAAACTTGCAAAATACCAACTAGAAGAAAACGTTGCAAACCCTCTATAATATTACTAGAACAACAAAAACATGATGGACATGTTAAGATCACTCGAAATAATATTCCTAACTAATTGTATCTAAGTGTAAGTGGGAATCTGTTGTATGTGTGCCCATAGAGCCAATCTTATGATGATTGTAATGGGGCATCATATACTTCATTTAATGATGATAAAGGTAATTCCATCTATTATGTTTCTTTCAATCATGAGATGATGACACATACAAAGTAGATGTCTAGAGAATGGTGATACTCAATGACATATGTCATCGAGTTTTAGGACTTGTATAATGAGATCATATGTATGATAAGAGTACATACATTCTTGTTATGTCCCTAGATGGATATTACTATGGAAGTAAGATAGATAGCAATAATAATTAAGACTAGAGTGTGTGTTGACTGACAAAAAAGTCTCATTAGTCATGATATGGGATATCAACACAAACACATAGGTACATGTTATACAATAGCGTATCAGACACACCCACCTTGAGAGTGATACATGGAGACCATAGAATGGTAGTCAGATTCACCTCTCATAGTGATAGTGGTGATTGTGGTTCTTAGATCTATAGTCACTACACTTGTCACATGTTGCTTGATGTATTTTGACATGATCCAACCTGACCTTGAATAAGGGTTTCAATGATGATGATACTCGGGTATGTTGTAACACATGGGGATTGAGTGTGAGTGATGTACATGGGATTTGTCCCTCCTACAAGAGATTGATATCCATGCCACTTGATAAGCATGATTGAGAAATGTGTGGCCATACTTGTGTGACTAAATATGTGATATGTGAGATCACATGCATCTCATATAATCTACTCTAGTTCAAGGATCATAAATTGAACATTGAAGAGGATGATGATTCCATGAATTGAGTTTAATCTAGATATCAGAGACAAAGGAATGATATGATCATTTTAACACTAATGACATGTTGTAGGTTGAATTTGATCTTCACGTTTCCAATTACTTGGGTAGTAGTGATGTGTTGCTAGATACTGCTCATTGCTTGTTATGTCATAATTTAGTTATGGGGCACTATAGGCTCTCACACATAGGATGCACCTAAAAAAGGAGTTTGTTCATGAATATGGTTTAACTTGATTACCAAATTGTTTTTTTGCATAAGGTAAGATATTACTAGATCCCCAAAAAAGAGTATAGGAGTAAACAACCTCATATACTGTACAAGGTCACTGAAGACCCCACATCAATCTGACCTTGGGTTTAACCCTAGAAAGGGTACTTGGGTTCACTTTACAAAACCACCATAGTTTATTTACAAAGTCATCAAAAAAGTTGAATTGAACTCTCTCCCTTTTACCATGGGCTCTGCGGTTTCTCTCGTGCTATATCAAGAACATGAGGCCCATCTAGATCATCCCAGCAAACCATCTCAAATGGTTGTCGTCTTTAGTAGAATCCAAAATCCACACCATGCTTTGCAACAGGTTGGTAGGCAGGTTCCCACCTCAATTGAGATTCAGGGAACAACAGGTCCATAGGTACTTAGAAAAGGTGCACTCAAAAAAGAGGTGTTGATGAGACTCACTCTCCTGAAGACAGAGCAAGCAAACACTACTTGTAACTGTCACCCATATATTAACTTTGTCCATAGTAGGAAGCCTCCCAAGGATCACCCTATAAGCACAAAAAATCCATTTGGGACAATGGATCTTACTCTAGAGAAATTGATCCCAGGGAACCTGGGGTTGATTATGAATAATCCACCACAGTCTACCACTGTCCCTCACCATCCAGCTCCCATTGCTCCAGTAATACTTCTATTTACAGGTCTCCCACACATAGATCATATTGCGCCAGATCCTAGAATAGGATGCTAAGTCGGGACTATCAACCTACAGGCTAGGACCATAACATCTCCTCATCTAGGAACACCATGTAGACTCTGGTTTAGTCAAGAAATCATGCACCCTTTTAGCCATAGCTTCCCACATAATATCCAAAGGATCCATCAACCCCAGATCCCCTCCATGTCTAGGTTGGGAAACCTCCATCCACCCCATGCCATGTTGCCCACCATTCCACAAGAAGCCAGCCATGATCGATCTGCATTTACTCAAAATGAATTCGGGTATGTCTTCCAGTCTACACCAATATCTCAACATATTGGTGATAACGGTCTTAATCAGCATATCCCTACCCACCATGGACACTTTCAGCCCACTCCAGTTTTCCACCTTAAGACAAAGGTTGTCCAAACAATTGTGAAAGTTAGAACCTCTCCCCACCCCTCCCGAAATGGGCACCCCCAGATACTTTGTAGGGGAATCATCCAATTTCCAACTAGATAGCTTCTTTTAGTCTTCCTCTACTTGTATCACAAGACTTCAATAAAAAGACCTATGACTTGGTATCACTGATCTGCAAGCAAGAAAGATAAGAAAAAAACTCGAATAAGGTTCTGACCCCTCTGAAGACTTTAGGATGTGCAGAAACAAAAAACATAATATCATCAACAAAAATCATGTGATTCAACACTTTGGTGCCCCACACCTTATAACTTTTGATTTTCCCCTCCTCTTCAACTTTATCAGCAAGGTAGGTTAGGTTCTGCATAATGATAGTAAATAGAAGAGGTGACAAAGGATCACCTTGTCTCAACCCGTTAGAGGCTCTAAAAAAACCTGTAGGGATGCCATTAATCAGCACTGAGAAAGAAGTAGTCTGAACGCATTGTCTAAGGATGTTTAAGAACCTGGTAGAGAAGCCCAAAGCCTCCATGGAGCACCACAACCGTTCCCAAGACACTTGATCATATGCTTTCATTATGTCCACCTTGATACATGCCTTCTTGGAGCTCCCTTTCACCTGGAACTCTCTCAAAAACTCAGTAACTAGTAAAGCATTGTCAGCAATAGATCTACCCCTCACCAAAGAGGCTTGGTTAGGAGATATGATCATCAGAAGGATATTCTTTAATCTTCTAGCCAATAGTTTGTATATCATCTTATACGTCACAGAACAGTAGGAAATAGGGAAGAATTCATTCATAGACGTAGCACCATTCTTTTTAGGTATAAGCCTTATGAAGGAATGGTTAACTTGTCTAACCATTCTCCCTCCAACTAAAACCCATCTGACCACATTGCAAATATCCCTACCCACAATGTGCCAACAACTTTGGAAAAAATTGGCATTAAAGCCATCAGGTCCTAGACTCTTAGAGGCACCAATGGAGAAAGTGGCCTCTTTGATTTCCGTATCCGTAGCCAATTTTTGCAGATCAATATGCATATTATCACTAACTCTTCTATTCAAAGAGGTCCCTCTATTCCCCAGAATCTCATCACTATTGTATAAGTCAGTAAAGTAACTCACAAGCATTTCCTCAACTTTGGTGACTTCATCCACTAATTCACATTTATCATTAATCAGATTGTGAGTATGGTCCTTCATGTTATTTCTTTTCACCACAACTTGGTAGATCTTGGAATTACAATCACCATCTCTCAGCCACTTAAGTCTTCTTCTCTGCCAACCTACAAGTTCATAGGCCTTCTCCAGCTGTGTGAGTCTTTTACTAGCCTTTTCTTCAGCTTCCATACTGTTTGGGTCAGTAGGATTCATTATGAGGTTGTTGGCCTTTATATCATAAGCTTCTCTAGCATCTTTCATGAGTTTGGGTAAGTCAGTAAGGCTACTGGACCAAGCCTTCAAAGCCATCTTGACCTTTTTTAACTTATCCATGATCACAAACAAGGGGTTGCCTACGACCCTCACATTCCAAGCCTCCTTGACTACCCCTTCAAACGAGGGCCAAGACAGCCAATGGTTGAGAAACCTGAACGGACGGTTAGGATGATTTTGCACGGTAAGTTGGACTTCCACCCACGAGTGGTCGCTATTCGGATGGCCTCCCAACTTGATAGAAGCTTCAGGGAACACATCAATCTAGGCTTCTTTCACCAACCCCCGGTCTAGGTTGCTAGAAATTCTTTTGATCAAATTCCTTTTATTATGCCACGTGATAAGGCCCCCTTTCATATTAAGCTCAAACAGCCCTGCCGCATCGATAACTTCATTAAATCATCTAAGAATGGATTCAGGTATGGGAAGACCACCCCACTTCTATCTGGCTCTTCTGACCTGGTTAAAATCACCAATCACCAGCTGAGGTAGAGCCTATTGGGTCGACTCAACCACAAAATTCCACAACCTTCTCATGTCCATCTCCGAATTGGAACCGTACACCGCTGACAACACACAATGAAAGCCACCATTATTAATGCAGCTCAAATTGACCAGCTGGTCACTCTCACAAATCTTTTGGACATCCCACATTAAAGGATTCCACCCAACCGCAATCTTACCCCCATCAATGCAGTTGAGGTTACAACAAGCTTCCCACCTAGCAAGGAACAACCTGCTCACTCTGTCAGCCACCTCTCTTCAAATCCTGGTCTCTAAACATATCACCAGTGAAGCCTTCACCTACATGATGATGTGTCTGAGGGTACTTTGCTTCCCAGAAAGGGAGGCACCCCTCACATTCCACACCAGCAAGGTCATTGGACCATCATATCAGCCCCCCTCTCCCAAGGAAGCCTCCTCGACTACCACCTCTACCTCTACCTCTACCCCTTGAGGCCTTCTCGACACCACCACATCTCCTGTTGCTCGATCTTTTGGCACACATATTACCAAATTGTTAGGTATTAATTTTAAAAAAAAATGACTAAATATTTACTGACATGACTATGAACCAACTAGTTCAAGTATTGAACTGATTGATTCAAGTGTCAAGTCAATTTAAACAACATTGATTGAACACAAAAATGAATTGATTGGTTTAGAAGTGAACTAGTCGGTTCAGATTCTAAAACATTCAGTTCAGATTATGAATTTCCCAGTTCAATGATCAATAAGGATTGATGTTGATGTCTTGTTGTGCATTAATCATCACAATATAACCAATGTGCTTGTGAATAGGAAATAATGTGAATCGATCAATTCAAGCATTGAACTAATCATTTCAGATATGAACCGACCCTTTCATGATCCGCAGCTTCTAGAGAATTCATAAATTTGTGTCTCTTCAACTCCCAGATGATCTGGAACCCCTAATCCTATGCATCATATAAATAGGGGGAAGTCAAGGATTTTGGAAGACACGGCAATTATCTCTAACAATTTTTATCCTCTCATAGTTGTGGTAACATTAGAGCCCCAACAAGTTTTACCTGTAAAAGGGAGAGACAGCAAGAGTGATACAACAAGGGAGATCAAGTCGATGCTAGCATGTTGACATTCAAAGGGACAACTCCTTCCCGTTGGCTCTAGCATCACAATGTGAAGTACATGGTGGTCTGCATGGACTATGCAGAGGTGTGGAGGACGTTACCGCCACTCTAGGAGGACAAGAAACACCACAGTTTGTGGTGCTAACCAGGAGACCATCATTGCCAATTGTCTGTGTGTGTCTTGTGAACATTGCAGATCATCGAGCAAGAGTAATTGTTGGACTTGCTCCCGGACCGTGTCTCTCTCTTGCTACCCTCTTTCCTAGATACATCATTGATGATGTGATCTTCTGGAAAGGAATAGGGATAGGATTATTGTTTTCACTGCCTTCTCTACCGTCCCTATTCCCCAAAAAAGCTACATATGATAATATGAGATGAGATAACATATAATAAGGATCCTTTTGACTAGTTAGGAATGCAACATGAAGCTTTTTGAAGTTATGTGCCCATGTATATAGTACCTAGCTATATTTTTCTCTAGTGTTCACTTTATTCATACTTTTACAATGGAGTCATGGACATGGATCTTTGTGCATTTGAATATAATTTAATTCTATAATTCATATCAACTAACACACAATTATACTATTTCACTTTCTACTTAATAGGTGTATCGATGTGCTGCTTGCATCTTTCTATGGAAAATTAGTCTGATAAAATTGAACTAGTAAATTATAAAATGTATTTGCTTCACATAACCAAACCATTACATTTGTATTATTCTTCTGGAAAGTTGGTGATACAAAATATAGAATCATAACAGGTAGAATCTGCATATCACATCCTGAGATGAATTACTCTTTCATACAACCTTTTCTTGTTTCCCAAAAATGAATTGAAGATGTAATAAATTTGAACTCGAATGTGGTAGATACACATTTTATGTTCTATCTATTTATAGATATATGGGTCTTTGTGAAGTAATTAGTGGAAAATACATACCAAGGAGTTTTGTTCGTAGTTCAATTGTTTGGTGAATGCTAGTTTAATATTATCATGTAAGTAAGAATAAAATTTGATGATTCTATCATGTTCCTATAAGTAATTTAGGAAGTTTAAATATGAGGAATTAATTAAATATGATTCAATAACACCAATCTTGACTATTAGTCTAATCAAGCTTTGATATGTTCCATGTTACACATGTTGATATGTGTGACCCATTTTTGGTCTTGTATCTTTGCGTAAGGGAAACTGGGAAGTGTTGGATTGGTCACAAATGTGACTACACCTTGGTGTTTTTTGGTAATTGATGGGGTTATTAGTAGGCCAGGCATTGAGTTTGGGTTTTTGAACCTGACCCAATTGCACCCAAACCCAGATAAACCAGACCCACACATACTTGACTCAAAATCAATCGGAAATGATTGGACTAGGAACCACAAATACCCGACCCAAAATCAACCGCATCTGACTAGACCAGGAAATAATAATAAATACTCTATTATAAAAATATCCAAAAAATTATGAAAAACCTGGAACCATACCCGACCAAGATAACATTTGATCTAAATGACTCAAATTAAAAGTGATCCAAATGTGCACGACCCAAAACTAAACAAACCCAAAATAACCCAAGTTTTTGAGTCAGTTTTGGGTCAGGTAGGGTATGGTATGTTTTGGTTTTTTTTGCCACCCCTAGGTATCAAATGACTACTTGCATGTATTATACTAGATATTATACCAAATAATTGGGGAGAATAGGCTACAACTTACTAAACACTCCCTCATCAGATTTCATGAAGATGAGGGATAGATAAATATATTTAATTTCCTACCTCATCATTGGATATCTATTGACTCGTCGTTGGATGTGTATTTTGGAGATTCTAGGGAGATCCAATTCTTAGTTATTGTTTCCTTTCCACTCTCTATTGCAACTAAAAATGATTGAAATGCAGGTTTTTTTGGAAACATGCATTGTAAAATTATTAAATTTTCCTTCTTTTTATACCCTAGTCATGGGATCCGTCTTAGATATATGTCAGTGAAAATAAGACATCAGAAAGGATAAAGTTTATACCTTTGTGAACACGAATTGTCCAACCACTAGACACATTCTCATTAGTGATGAACTTGATCCTTGGAATCTAGATCTAAATCAGCCACCAAGAAATTTGGTTTGGCGACCAAGCTACTGCACACTTACCTTCTTCGCAACACCTTGTTGTCATCTTGTGGAATAGATTCTCCAAACCTCAACACATGCAGCTCAAAGTCTAAATATTCCACATGGATGAGGGAAAATGTGGTGTACCAACTTGGCTACCAAGTTGAAGCATAACATGATTTGTTAGCATGTTAGTCATCTAGAAACTCCTTTCCTCTCATATCTTGGGAAACCATCGTTAGGGCAACTTTCTCTCTCTCCAAATAGAAGTTAGATGATTAACTTGTCATGCAAGTTGTCTCAAGTGTTGTATCTACTCTTTGGGATGTGCCCCATTTGTTTAGGACAGTCACAAGTTTAATAAATCCTAATCCAATCCCTTTCCTAATCACACTCTTAAAACATCCTTAACAGTGAAATTTCATACAGGAATTCCAATTGATTAACTAGGCATCCCAATCGACTGATTAGTTCTATGTAGTATGGATCTAGAATTGCAATCGATTGACTGGAATATTAGTGCACCCCCACTAATTGAGACTTGAATGGGAGCAACTCCGTAGAAGGAAGCACATGGGTGGATTAAACTTTCAAAATTTATAATGACCTACACTCAATACACTCGCACAAATTAAAACACTACACCCGCAATCGCATAGGGTCGTTTCATAGTATAGGAGGGTGGAAAGTATAGTGTCAATCCACAAGGAGAAAAGGGGGCACTAGAGCTAAGTTAGTTTTTGGTGCTAGGTTCCTACTATGGAGATTAGGGTTAAGGGTTTGAAGGTGATTTGATTAAACTAATGTGAGCAAGAAAGCAATTAAAGGCGAGAATGAAATCTAAGTTAACCCTAGACTAGATTAAGTCTAATTAAGAGGGAAAAGACTAAGCTAGGTATGAAAAGGAAATTTACACCATGGAATGCAAGAAGAGAAACAGAGAAATTAAAGAGATAAACTAGCAAGAACAAAGCAAGAAGCTAACTAAGCAAGAAAAGGGCTCACTAAGCTAACACTAGATAAGCAAGAAGGCAATTAGGGTTTTAAAGCAATTACAGGAGATGTGGGTTGTTTAGGGGATGCACATATCAATTAAGTTGGGGGGGACATATGAACATTATAATTCCATTTAGATTATCAAAACAAACAACAAGTTAGAGTCCAATGAATTATCCTAGGCTACTAACTGGCCATGGATAAGATAGGTTGTGTATAGGGGAACTAGTCCCTAACAATCCCTACTACCCTTGTGAGGCTCAATTGGGTTAGGAACTAGGTGCAATCCAATTAGAGTCTAATCTAGCCTAGGTTTCTATGTTATATGATCTTAGAATGATTAGGGGCTGAGATTAGTAATGGGAGTGGAAGTAAGGTTTTAGGCCTCCCATCACCCACATTCTAACCTTGAGAAAGCTCCATGCTAAACATGTAAATTTCATCTAAACTAGCTACTTAGATCTCTCAACTAGGGTTAGGAAGATTGATTAAGATGTAGGAGGATGGGTAGCTAGCTAGGGATTAAAAAATTGGACCTAGGAGCAAATCTCAAAATTGACACATTGAATCAATTTCCCTAAATTTCCAATTGATTTCAAGCACAAAAAAACAAGCAATTCATGGAGAATGAGATAGAAAGAGATGATAATCATTAAAAAATGAAATGACAATGTTTACATATCATTTTCCCCCAACATGGTATGAAAGTAACATTTTTGACCCCAAACAACCCACCCAAGGGGCCTAGCTACTCATAGCAATGCAAAATGCAAAAAAAGGGAGAAGGAGATAGAATAATCCATGGAGCTCGGTGTAGATGAAGAAATCCTCCACTTCAGCTATTGTAGGGCATCCTTCTCTCTCCTCCAAGGTGTAGCGTCATGGTATGATGGTGGAAATGGGTGGAAGTGAGAGGAAACTAGGGTTTTGGTGGTGGAATTGGTGAAATGGTCTAGAATGGAAGTGGAAATGGAGTGGAATGGCTAAGGGGTGAAAATGGGGATATAAGAGGTTGTAGAAGGTGGTTTACCTCGTGTTGGCACTACCACCAAGGTATATATAGGTTTGGGGGAAACACTCGGTCAAGTAGGGGTGGTATGGAAAAAATAGTGTAAAAGTAGCTAAGTTTTTGTAGGTCGCATGACCATCATGGGGAGGGGTGAGAACAGTCAAGGTGAATGGGAATGACTATGGTGAGAAATGGGGAAAAATCACAGGGAATAGGTCAATTTTTTACTCAATGTGGCATGGTTGTGGTTGTCACCACGACCGTGGCAGGGCTAGGGTAGCACGGCCATGGTGGAGTACCATGGCCATGGTGTCTTGAATTCATCTGCCCATTCTCGGCTCCATGACTGTTCTCTCTATAGGTACCACAGCCATGTTGTGCAGCATGGTCATTCTGGAGTTAGTGCACCACAACCGTTCTGTGTTCCACGACCGTGGTAATTTCTGCACAAATTGAGCTCTAAACCTGTTGATTATGCAAGTGGATTAGCATGGCTATTCTGAGGCATCACGACCGTACTACTTCCTAGATCGGCAATATGACTTGATTCTTGATTCATTCTTGGACATCTTTTCTTCAATGGAGCTTTGTCCACTAGGGGTAGGTTGAGGGAGCATTGAACTTCACTTTAGGCCTCTCTAGGAGCAGATAAAAACTAGAATCACTCGTATTCTCTCTCATCCATCCAAGTGTTGTCCAAATGCCTAAAAACATGCAAATACTGTCCATAAGTGCATTTTATACAAATATGCATATTGAGGGAAAGAACATGTAATCTAACAGGTGTATATGTGATTGAAATGCAATATGACATAAGATGAAACCCTAAAATAGGGTTGAATCACCACCCCAAACATGAAACATACTTGTCCTCAAGTATGCTTGAACTCAAACTCTCTGCAATTTTTCCATAATCAAGAAATGATAAATACAATCCAAAGGATGTTATTGTTGAATGAGATCAATAGTGACTAAGTACATGCATTCCACCTCTCTCCTCTCCTGCTTTCACAAAACAATCATGAAAGGAGCATAAAGCATATGAACTTCAAATATAGTGCATAAAACACACAAGCTATCCATATTTCGTTCATGTAGTTTTGGGTAGACCGTTTCATGATGGTGTTAATCAAGGATAACTAGGAGTTTTGTTTCACCTTCATACATTCAATCTTATGTTTCAAATCACACCAAATGACCCATGTGATTCTGGAAAGGGCAAAATGAAGGAGGTTTGATGTTCCTAGCTCAATGGGTATGAAAATGGAAGAAGGATTGCGGTAAGCTTTTGAAGTTCTTTTACACACTCATCTTTTCTTTATTTAGATGTTGTTAAACCGGAGCATCTTTATATTTTATTTTTTTCTTTTTCTTTTCTTTTTTTTCTTTTTCTTTGCCTTTTGAGTAGATAGGGCACATGGTGATGAGAGTGAAGCAATGAGATGTAGATATGACCACCCCAAACTTTTGGGGGTGGCCACAGATGATATGTGCACTTTGGCATCCTTTCATGAGGCGGAGGGGTAAGAAGATGATGAGTGAATAGTCAGGTTAAGGAGGGGTCACTGGTGTGATTCTCAATATAAGGTCTCCTGCATAAAAATGAATCCAACACTTCATCCAACAATATCACACTTTCTAGACATGAATGAACAACCTGAAATTGATACTTCTAGCAAGTGATTGCATAGGTACTAAGCACTCATAGCTTGCTCAAGTCAATTCCACCAAATCATTCAAAAACCCAAGAGAGGTGATGCACATGTTAAAAGTTAATAATTGATACCATTTAGCAATAAACATGATAATTCACTTGTGTTTGTCAAAGGTCATCATTTTTAATCCAAAAAGTAGAGATTGGGTTGAAACACACTTTTAGGAAAAAAAGTATCAAATTTGGGCAAAATTGGCCAAAATAGTGCCAAGTGACCTTCCATCACATCTAAGCCTATATTATTGAACTTAAAGCAGTAAACAAGCAAATCCTAGCTAAAACATGCAAAAAAATCACCAAAAATCTAAATGATATGCAATGCATGGCAAAAAGAGATTTTTTTTGAAAATTACGCAAAAATGACAAGAAAGTAAACTACATGACATGCAGGTAAGAAAAGTAAGTAAATTCTAAGATAAGGCAAGAAAAATCAAACAAACAAAAGTAAATGGCAGGTGAAATGCAAAATAAGAGTGCAAATGAGATAGGGCATACCACCCTACCACCCCAAATTTTTGAATCATGTTATCCTCAACATGACACTAAAGTCTAGGAATGATAGGGTAGATGATCACTGTGGTGGTGGCGGTTGATAACACCAATTTTTGTGATGTTTTAGACTATTTTTCTGTTATCAAAACTGCTCTTTTCTTACATCTTCCTCTCTTTTATATGCATTTTTGCAATAATTAGCCAAGCAATGCTCTCAGTCCAATATTTCTATCTTTTGCAGAGTTTCCTCCCATTTTGGCCCATTTAGCACCAATAAGGCCGTTCCGGCCCGCAAATAAGTCCAAGTCTGTTTCAGCCCCCCCTGATGCTCGATACGCACGCTGCCCGGCAGGGTTGCGCGATACGACGAAGCGTGACACAAGGATGCCACGCGAGAAGGTACCGATGGACGACACGCCTCTTTACCCGACAGGGAGCCGAGCACGCCGCAAATACTCCATGTGCCGCACGATATCGGCCACCCACCGATAGGCGCCTCTAGCCATGACGCCCGACAACTGACCTCCTTGTACCGGGCGATACCTGCGTCAGCTGACCGCCAACTGAACGGCGGAAAGGAGGACGCGTGGCGCTTCGAGCACCATATCTTCTCACGACCAGGTGCCTATAAATAGCAGCTACAGGGAGCCGAAAAGACAGTTTAGACAGTTCGAACAAGCTTGGTCACTTCAGGTTTCGGATAGTCAAGTGATCTTCAGAGGAGACTGCGAGAGCAGGCATATCGTGCTCCAGTGTTCATATCGGGCGACACTAGGTGAGCTCTTCCTCATCCCGAGAGGGAGGGGACTGGTTCACCTAGGACTGTACCGAGCAACACTGGGAGCCGATATCGTCCAATGTAGATACGCGACACGAGTGCCCGACACCAGTGCCCGACAATAGGATATGCAGCTCCATGCCCGACACGATAACGAACCCGATACGCTCCGCCCGTCAGGCGTGTCACCCGAGAGGGTGTACTGCCCGACTTGAGTGTATCGGCCAGGTCCTTGAGCGATGCAGTCGCCTATCGCGGTGTGCCATTTGAGAGAGCGTGCCGCCCGACACGGCTGTATCGGGCTAGGCCCCTGTCCGATATCGGGCAGGATGGTTACTGTAGCCTGTCGTCCTTCTACATCAAGAAGGCGACACATACCTTTAATTATGTCATTTAATTGTAATTAAGACCTTTAGTGTTTATTGAAATGGAAATTCTTAATTACTTGCTGCTCTATGCTTGGTGCAATATGTTGGATGACTGCTATGTTTGATATCCGAACTCTAGCTTGCATGTTTTGGATCACGTTTCGCTTAGCTGCCGAATCTTATTTTCCCGTCGCAACAACTTCAAGAGTTGTTTTGTGGCTCTAGTGTTTGGTCCGATTCTGGAGTACGAGAGTTCCTGGAATGGAGTTGTTTCAGTAACATTCCATTCTAACTTTGAGCCCAGCAACCTCGAGAGGGGTGCCGAGGCTTGGTTAGAGGTGCCCACTCTGAGAGGAGGGGTGCAGGGTGTTACTGGTGCCACTTGTTTTGCAGTAGTTTTATCCTTCATACCTTACTCTAGCTCTAGTGTTATCTTTCAGTTTTTGTTGCATGAAAACCCCTAAAAACTGCTAAATGCTTAAAACCTTAAATCTTTCTAGTAACTCCACTTGGAGATAGTTTTCTTGTTTTGTTTGTGACATCTTTACGCTTCCCTTCTGGGGAATTTATAATCTCTTTTTACCTGCCGGAGTGTAGCGTGTCGATTCTGGGTTCTCGACACTACCCCCCTTGTCCCTGTGTTCGACCCCGTATATCTACTTTGACCCCGTAAACAAAGTTGCGGGGGCCTAGAAGGATTCGGGTTTATAAATGTAAAAGCTCGCCTACCTCAAATCCGCCTCCAAATTTAGGACGCGCGATTTAGGCTGGTCAACTTTTTTGGCGGTCCTCCCTATGACAGGGGGTGTTGGAAGTAATGGCCCTAGTAGTCCACCTGTGGATACAGGTAAGTCTCCTAATAACCACAAAGGGCTTCCTAGAAATCCTCCCCCCACTAGGGATTTCTCTACACCTGCGCATGTTGAAACTAGTACATGTGTGGTTGATCTAATGATGCGTCTGTTGTTGATCTAACCACATGTCCTGCTATGTCTTCTAAATCACCTCCAACTGTGCATGGATGGATGACATGTCGTATGCCTTTGTTGAAGGTGGTTGTGCCTCAAAGTCCTCCTCTCTCGATCATGTACGGAGTGGTTTCTCAAAAATGTGTTGTTGCTCTGGCACATTCATCTCTCCACCTTCTTCATGTAAGTCCATGTTTGTTGCACTGAACCCCTCTCTTGGGTGCTCCTCCACATACCATGTTATCACCTCAGAAAAGTTCTCTAGTGGCCCCACTTCCATGAGTAGGTGGGTGGTGTGGTATGGGAGCTCTAAGATGATTCAAGGGTACTTGAGGTTTAGAGCATAAAATATTTTGCTATCTATGAGGGAAATCCTTTGGGACCTAGCAAGATAGTTTATATCAACATATTTGCTTCCTTCTACCTAGGTAAGCCCATCTAGATTGCAACCCACTACCTTTTCCATTGTGGTGATGATCCCTCCCATGATGAATGGATTTTTTGATCTTAGAGGGGACTGTCTTCGAGTGGTCAATAACCATGGCACCTATGTTTACAAATCCCCTGCTTGCAATTGTGACCATAATAAACAAATCTGTTTGTGAGCAACACCCTTGATTGTCATAATGGCCAAACAAAATGTTTTCTAGGACCTTCTATAGGTATCTCATGAAGGGGTTGTAAATCTTGCTAGTCTTGGATTTTCCTATAGAAAAATAGCTTGACCAATAATTGCCTTCCACATCTTGGAGTAATCTATACCACTATTGTCAAGTCTTCCCACACTGAATTTCTCTATCATTTCTGAATTGGGGACAAAGATAGCATTGATTTGGGAGGCTTTAAGAACATGTGGTGAGCTATTCAGCTTCAACCTGATGGCATCTTCTCCTTGTTACTACACCTTCTATAAGGTTGCTAAGAATTCATGAGTCGGATCCAAGTAGGTTTCTTCAACCTCAATCAAGATCTTGTACAACCTACAATATTGCATTTAACTCTTGAATGTGTAGTTGATCCCTAGAGCTTGCACGGTAGCCATACATGCATACCTAGTGGTAATCACCCTCCTTGTCTAGCACTCAGGGTGGAGAGGCCTCATCATAGCTTTTTTTTGCTGTTCCTCTTCCGTAGGTGGTTCCTTCTAGTTGCTTTCCCACCCATTTCAACCTGTCCTCTTCTAGCTTGGACACATAGTCCACTTGTTCATCCTCCATCTCCTCACTTTCAGTATCATCTTCCTCCTCTTCTACATAAGTGTGTGAACCTGAAATTGTATCTAAGTTCAAGGGTACCCTCTCAAAGCTTGAACTAGGTCGAGCGGATGAAGTGGAATGTCTTTTTGGAGCTAGTCATGGCGGTAAGCGCGAGAGAGATGCATTGTTTGTTTTATTAACCCTCCTCTTCAGAGTCTACACACCAACATTAACAGATTCCACTATGTTCTCTAGCTCTTCTTCTTCTTCTTCCTCCTCCTCCTCTTTGGGGTTGTTGTAGCTTGGATCTGAAGTGTGGCCGTCGGAGGAGGATGGGTGTCAGGAGACGCTCACCGATGTTGACCACATACGGATCGCGAGATCAAATTTGATTGTGGCAAAGTACTACCAGACTGACGTGACAAATTGTAGGTTGGACCAACTTTTGCCTTCGGTGAGGATGTCCATTGTCTTCTCTACCCCCTTCCTGATTGTCTTGCCCATGCTCTTCATCTTGCAAGGATTTATAGTGAAAAAATGAACAAGAGCAATACCAAACGTGCTTCCAGGCTGTAGGGGCTGATTCTCCTTGGGGATGGAGAAATAGATGATGATGGAGGGTGGAAAACAAAGCTTGAGGTTAGGAAAGATGATTGGGGACCAAGGGCAACTCAAAGATGGAGTTTGGGAGCAAGAGGAGTTGATTTGGAGGTGAAGGAGGCTCACCCCATATGACACTCCGTGCGGAACGGTCGTACTCTATCGCGAAAATGAGTTCTGGGTCGTGCTGGCTCAGGAGGAATCCGACGACTTAAGTTTTGGGCCCGTGCCGATAGTACTATTTTGGTGGGATGCCAACACAACCATTTTGGCCAGTACAATCATGTTGCCCGTGTTTAAAACTCGAGTATACCCTATTGAAATCCAACTTAGCCAGCATGGCCATTCCACGACAGCACGACTGTTCTGGTTGGATGCCAACATGGCCGTGTTGCCTGAGGCCAAATCTTGCATTTTCCCTTTTGAAAAACCATTTTTCCCACACATCCATTCCACACTAGCACGGTCGTGCTGGGATCTTTCAGTTCAAAGATCTTCAGAAATCATCAACTCATTTCATCATTCATAATCCAATCATCTTGAATGATCCCTTTGATGTTGTATCAATCATTTTTCACTGAATATGCCTCATTTCTCAACTTGCACCTATTTCACTTGCCATTTCATCAAAACTAAAATAAAAACTGTCAAGCACAAGTATACGTGTGTGTTTTTTAGGTTTGTGTAAAAATAAAGCAAAAGTATCAAAAATTAGAGGTTGGCTGAAAAGTTCCCCAAAACTAGGTGGGTTGCCTCCCACAAGTGTTAAGTTCCTTGCCTTGAGCTTGGCTTCTTGGCGATTCTTCATTCACTCATCTGTTTGGCATTCTCATGTGCCCATTCTTGCAAAACATGCATCCCTCATTTGCACTCAATTTGTGTTCCTCATCCTTTTTCTCACCAAAGCTTTCATTAATTCCTTCATCTTGACCCTCTTCTCTTAAATGATTAATCAAACTCTCCAAGTAACCATATCCAATATCCTCATTTCAAACTCGCCAGTTTGAAGACCTGTATATGTTGATCTTTATCTTCATGTCCATGAAAGAGGCTATCATTATGCCACTGCAAACATGTATCTTGGCATCAACTTTGGACAAGAATGGTCTCCCCAGGATGATGGGGATCTTCCTATAATCTGGCTCCATGTCAAGAACAATGGAATCAGTTGGGAGCACGACTCCTCTTTCCTTGTCAATCAACACCAATAAATCATCCGCTCGTCCTCTAGCTACTTTGATGGAACGATCTGCCAAGTGGAGAGTGTAATGTGATGGTTTCAATTTGCTTAGACCCAGCTCAACATAGACACTATATGGCATCAATTTCACACTAGATCCCAAATCAAGTAGGGATTGGCCTATGTGATGTCCCCCAATGTATCTAGGTATTATTGGGGCTCCTGGATCTTTCCTCTTCATGGGAAGTGAGTGTTGGAGGATAGAGCTCGCTTGTTCATTCAACTTCACTTTCTTTGGAATTCTCCCTGTTGACCTTCTCTTCACAATGCATAGGTTCTTGAGGAAGTTGGCATATGATGAGATTTGCAAGATAGCATCAAAGAGTGGAATGTTTAACTTCACTTGGAGAAACACCTCAAGAATATCCATATTGTGCTTTTGCCTCCTCTTCATTTCTGGTGGCTCATTTAATGCTTCAATGAATGGAGGATCATTGTTTATTGTCTCCTTTGCATCAATATGAGGTGGAACTCTAGGTATGGTAGGACTTGTAAATAGAGTATGAGGTGGAGCACATGGTATCTGAAAATCAACAAGGTGCATCACTGAATCATCTTCGGCAATTTCAATCACAGTATCACCACTTGGATGCCTTTGCTTTCCTTTTTTAACCTTTCTTTGACTTGTGGGCAGCTCAAGAGATTTTCCACTCCTTAGAACTATCCCATCACTTCCTTTCTCATGGTGGAGAGGGGGAGATATTTTTCGATGTGGAGGAGGTGGATGTGACACTTGGTGTTGAACTTGACATGGAGGGGAGAATTGAGGTTGGAAGGTGAATTGTTGTGAAAATGGTGGTGATGGAGGAGGAGGTGGAGTATAAGGCTTAGGATCACCTTGGAAATGATAGGTGGGGTGCACTTGCATGGAAGGTGGACTATAGAAAACTTGAGAGGAGGGAATTGGTCCAATTTCTTCATGGTAGCTCATGATTGAGTTTGAAGACAACTTTTCCTCTTGAAGAGAAATTTTGGAAGATAATTGCTCTATTCTCTCTTCTAGACTTGCAACATCTTTTTGAACATCATCAAATATTTTCAATCTAGAGGGAACCTCTTCCTCAACCTTGAGATACATTTTGGATTTGTGGCTCTTAGTAGCTATAGGAATGAGGTCTCTTCTTTTCTTCACCATAGAACTCAATAGAATTGACCGAGTGGCAAGGAACATTTGTCACCTAGTTCTTCATGAAGCTTGCCATGTCACCAAGAATCTTCATCACTTATGGCCTTGATTCATTATGAGTAGGAGGTGTCAAACCAAAGGTATAGCCACCGTCATTCATCATGCTAGAAGCTCGAATTCTTGATCCTTTAGCCAGCTACTCAAATAAAGGTCATATCTCTTCTGGTGGCCTAGCCATGAAAACTCCTCCACAAGAAGAATCCACTATATCTTGGTCCTCTAGAGATAAACTGGAGTAGAATGATTGAACTAGATACCACAAAGGGATCTCATGGTGCGGGTACTATCTCAAAACCTTATTAAGTCTCTCTAATGCATTGTTGAACTTATCATTTCCCATTTGAATATAACTTGTCATGGCATGCCGCATTTGTGTTAACCTTGATATAGAGTAAAATTGCCTTAAGAAGACATTCTTCATTGTTTCCCAACTCATGATATCCTTCCTTGAGTGATACCAATCTTTGGCTCTATCTTTGAGGGAGAATGAGAACAAGGTCAATCATATTTTGTGCTCAATAGTCGTTGACGTCCTGAAGGTGGAGCATACTTCAAGAAAGGAGTCCAAGTGCTTGTAGGGGTTCTCACTCTCTGAGCTGTAGAAGATGGATAGGAGCCCAAGAAGAGTTGGATGGATGGAGAATTCCCCGCTGGCATTTTCTCAATCCTACTAGAAATTGGTGATCTATAGTTGATAGGCATGAAATAGACTTGAAGAAGCTTGTGGGGTGCATTTTGGCCTTCCATCTTGTCTTCCTTGAAGGGCTTGCCACATGCACAAAGCACAAACAAACAAAATAGAACAAATTAGTAAACCAATATACACAAACAATGCAAAGAATAATGAATAAATGATAGCAATGATGAGGGAAGTAGGAAAAGTCAAAGTAAAACTAACTAGCTAGGCCTAGTGCCTTTCTCCCTAGCAATAACACCAAAAAGCTTGGTGCTCCCCCGCCAATGACATTACACACCACTCAATTGAGACTTGAATGGCCTCCACTCAATACACTTGCACAAACTAAAACACTACACCCGCAAGCGCACAGGGTCGTATCATAGTATAGGAGGGTGGGAAGTATAGGGTCGATCCATAGGGAGAAAAGGGGAAACTAGAGATAGGTTAGTTTTTGGTGCTAGGTTCCTATTGTGGAGAATAGCATTAAGGGTTTGAAGGTGATTTGATTAAACTAATGTGATCAAGAAAGCAACTAAAGGTGAGAATGAAATCTAAGTTAACCCTTGACTAGGTTAAGACTAATTACGTAGGAAAAGACTAATCTAGGTATGAAAAGGAAATTTATAAAGAAATTAAAGATCTAAACTAGCAAGAACAAAGCAAGAACAAGGCAAGAAGATAACTAAGCAAGAAAAGGTCTCATTAAGATAACACTAGCTAAGCAAGAAGGAAATTAGGGTTTTAAAGAAATTAAGGGAGATGTGGGGTGTTTAGGGGATGCACTTATCAATTAAGTTGGGGGTGACATATGGACATTATAATTCCATTTAGATTATCAAACCAAAAAACAAGTAAGAGTCTAATGAATTATCCTAGGCTAGTAACTGGCCATGGATATGCTAGGTTGTGTATAGGGAACTAGTCCCTAACACTCCCTACTACCCTTGCGAGGCTCAATTCGGTTAGGGACTAGGTGTAATCCAATTAGAGTATAATCAAGCCTAGGTTTCTAGGTTAGATGATCTTACAATGATTAGGGGCTAAGATTAGTAATGTGAGTGGAAGTGAGGTTTTAGGCCTCCCATCACCAACATTCTAACCTTGAGAAAGCTCCATGCTAAACACACCAATTTCATCTAAACTAGCTACTTAGATATATCAACTAGGGTTAGGAAGATTGATTAAGATATAGGATGATGGGTAGCTAGATAGTGATCCAAAAATTCGACCTAGGAGCAAATCCCAAAATTCACACATATAATCAATTTCCCTAAATTCCCAATTTCTTTCAAGCACAAACCAACAAGCAATTCATCGAGAATGAGATATAAATAGAACATAATCATTAGAAAATGAAATTACAATGTTTACATATTATTTTCCCCCAACATGGTAACAAAGTAACATTTTGACCCCAAACATCCCACCCAAGGGGCCTAGCTACTCATAGCAATGAAAAATACAAAAAGAAGGGAGAAGGAGATAGAAGAATCCATGGAGCTCAGTGTTGATGAAGAAATCCTCCACTTCAGCTGTTGTAGGGCATCCTCCTCTCTCGTCCAAGGTGTAGCGGCATGGAATAATGGTGGAAATGGGTGGAAGTGAGAGGAAACTAGGGTTTTGGTGGTGGAAATCATGAAATGGAGTGGAATGGAGGTGGAAATGGAGTGGAATGGATAAGCGGAGAAAATGGGGAGCTAAGATGTGGTAGAAGATAGATGACCTCATGTTGTAGCCGCCACCTAGGTATATATAGGTGTGGGGGAAGCACTAGGTCAAGTAGGGGTAGTATGGCAAAAACAATGCAAAAGTAGCCAGGTTTTTGTAAGTAGCATGGCCGTGGTGGTCACCACGGCCGTGGTGGGGAGGGGTGAGAACAATCGTGGTAAATGGGAATGACCGTGGTGAGAAATGTGGAAAAATCATAGGGAACATGTCTATTTTGTAATGAGGGTGGCACAACCGTGGTGGGGTACCATGGCCATGGTGGAGCGAATTCAGCTGCCCGTTCTTGGCTCAACAGTCGTTCTCTCTGTAGGTACCACAACCGTGCTATGCAGCACGACTGTTCTAGAGTAAATGCACCACGGTCGTTCTGTGCTCCACGACTGTGGTGATTTTTTGCACAAATTGAGCTCTGAACTTGTTGATTTTTCAAGTGGGATAGCACGGCCGTTCTGAGGCACAACGGAGGTGTTCCTTCGTGGATCAGTAATTTGACTTGATTCTTGATTTATTCTTTGACATATTTGCTTCAATGGAGCTTTGTCCACAAGGGGTAAGTTGAGGGAGAATCAGATTTCACTTTAGGCCTCTCTAGGAGTAGAGAAAACCTAGGATCACTCATCTTCTCTCTCGTCCATCCAAGCATGGTCTAAATGCCTAAAAAACACGCAAATAATGTCCATAAGTGCAATTTTATACGAATATGCATATTGAGGGGAATAATATGTAATCTAACAGGTGTAGATGTGATTGAAATGCAATATGACACAAGATGAAGCCCTAAAATTGGGATGAATCGCCACCCCAAACTTACAACATACTTGTCCTCAAGTATGCTCCACTCAATCTCTCTGTAATTTTTCCACAATCAAGAGCTGACAAATGCAATGCAAAGGATGATTATTGTTGAATGAGATCAATAGTGACTAAGTGCATGCATTCCACCTCTCTCCTCTCCTACTTTCACAAACCAATCATGAAAAGAGTATAAAGCATATGAACTTCAAATATAGTGCATGAAACACACAATATATCCATATTTCTTTCATGTAGTTCTAGGTTGATCGTTTCATGATGGCATTAATCAAGGATGACTAGGAGTGTTGTTTCACTTCATGCATTCAATCTTATGTTTTAAATCACACCAAATGACCCACATGGCTATGGAAAGGGAGAAAAACAAACTAGGTTCGATGTTTCCTAGCTTAATGGGTATGAAAATGGAAGAAAGGATTGTGGTAAGATTTTGGAGTGCTTTTACACACTCATCCTTTCTTTATTTAGATGCTCTTAAATAGGAGCATCTTTTTTTTCTTTTTTCCTTTTCTTTTCTTTTTTTATTTTTCTTTGCCTTTGGAGTAGATAGGGCGCATGGTGATGAGAGTGAAATGGTGAGATGTAGATGTGACCACTCCAAACTTTTGGGGGTGGCCATAGATGATATATTCACTTTGGCATCCTTTTATGAGGCAGAGGGGTCAGAAGATGCTGAGTGAAGAGTCGGGTCAAAGAGGGGTCACTGACATGATTCTCAACATAAGGTCTCCTGCATGGAAATTAATCCAACACTTCATCCAACAATATCACACTACATGAATGAACAACCTAAAATTGATACTTCTATCAAGTGATTTCATAGGCACTAAGCGCTCATAGCTTGCTCAAGTCACAATTCAACCAAATCATTCACAAACCCAAGAGAGGTGATACACATGTAAAAAGTCAAGAATTGATACTATTTAGCAATAAACTATGATAATTCACTTGCATTTGTCAAAGGTCATCATTTTTAATCCAAAAAGTAGAGATTGGGTTGAAACACACTTTTAGGCAAGAAATCACAAAATTAGGGCAAAATTGGCCAAAATGGTGCCAAGTCACCTTCAATCACATATAAGCCCATATTATTGAACTTAAAGTAGTAAACAACCGAATCCTAGCTTAAACATGCAAAAAAAAATTACCAAAAATCTACATGATATGCAATGCATGGCAAATAGAGAATTTTTTTTGAAAATTATGCAAAAATGACAAGAAAGTAAACTACATGACATGTAGATATGCAAAGAAAGTAAATTCTAAACTAAGGCAAGAAAAAGCAAACCAACAAAAGTAAATGTCAGGTGAAATGCAAATTAAGAGTGCAAATGAGATAGGGCATACCGCCCTCCCACCCCAAACTATTGAATCATGTTGTCCTCAACATGACACTAAAGTCTAAGAATGATAGGGTAGATGATCACTATGGTGGCGGTAGTCCTACCAGTGGTGGGGGTGCCGATAGTAATGGCCCCAGTAGTCTACCAGTAGAGGCGGTATGTCTCCTGATAACTAGAAGGGCTCCCCAGGAAATCCTCCCCCCACTGGGGGTTTCTCTACACCCGTGCATGTTGAAATAGGTACATGTGGTTGATCTGATGATGCATCTGTTGCTGAGCTAACCACATGTCATGTTGTATCTTTTGAATCACCTCCAGCTATCCATGGATGGATGACATGTCGTATGGATTTGTTGAAGGTGGTTGCGCCTCAAATTCCTTTTCTCTCGGTCGTGTGCGGTGTGTTTGCTCAAAAATGTGATGCTACTCTGGCACATTCATCTCTCCTCGTTCTTCATGTAAGTCTACGTTTGGTGCACAAAACCCTTGTTATAACCTCAATTTTGCATATGTTTTCATAATTGAATTGTAAAGATTTTGTGAATATGGACTTAATTGAAAAGGTTGTATGCTTTGCTTCAAAAGATGGATTTCTTTGCAAATCTCCCTTTTGATAGGAATTTTGTAATTTCTATTATTAGATTAATCCAATAATGGATATAAAAGAGAAGAAAAGAAGAAAAGTCCAAATAAAAGGAAAAGAAACAAGATAATGGATATTAAGCAAAGTAATTATGAGAAATACATAGAAATCTCTAGAAAGTGGAATTAATGGCCACAATTAAATAAATTTCGTTTCTATGTGATTTCTAATAAAAGAAATATGAAAAGAGGAAAAAGGAAATGAAAGATAAAGAGAAGTCCTTGAAAGGAAATATCTTAATAAAGAAATAAGTAAGATAATGAAAAATGAAGAATGTATATTCATCTAGAAGGATGATAAGTATCCTTAAAAAGGAATTTCGAAATCTTAGGATTTCTTGGGATCCAAGGAGTCCCAATGGATGATAAGAAAGAGAAAATATGAATTAATACAAAATAAGAGGATAATGTGATACATAATTAATGAATTTTTGGTATTATTAAAAAGAGGTACTTTCTTTTATGAGGAAGTATATTTTCATGGCCAATAGATTAAAAGTGAAGTATAAAGAGAATAAGAGAGATGATTTTCGAATTCCTAAATATCCAATAAATATGGTTTATTAAGGAGATAATGAAGAGAGAGAAGATTGCTTCTTAATGAAGGAATATGGTTTCCTATTGGGAAAGGCGCTTGGATCTCATGGATGGGCATCCTAGGGCATTGTTATCCTGCCCTATATAAGGGGTAGAACCTTGGCCCGAGTCTAGGAGAATCCAATTCACCCTTCTCTCTCATTCTTCCTTGTTTTCATTCAAAACCCTAACCATGGGGGTAATGAGACCCCTGGAGCATGAGGAGCAATGGATGGGAGTACAATGGAAGCAAAATGCTCCCACTTCCCCAGAGAGAGACGAGGCCATCATCCCCATGTCCTAGCACTTACGCGACACCAGCAAGCGGGCACCAGGTCGTCCACGTGTTGCAGACCTAGAGAGCTTGAACCGGCCATCATGGCCATGACCCTGAGGCATCCTCGCATGCACAGGTGTGCGGCAGAGGTAGAGGAATGCCCCCCGATGGTTGTAGGGTCTGGAGGAGGGGAGGAAGCACCGCTCCTGACCTTTGCTGCAATGGTAGTAGAGGGTTTCCGCAAGGTTGAAGACGGGCAGAGGCATTGGACGAATATACCCTTTCGGGGTATGAAGAGTTGGCTTCTTACACGGGGGCAAGATCATAATTTGGTTATGTTTCTAATTTGGCTGGGTGACGCAGCGGTGCGTTGCATGGGATAATTGACGTGTCAGCATCCCATTGGTCCAAGTAAGTATTTCTTACAAAAATCGTAACTTTTGATAGGAAGCTCTGATGAATAAAGTCAAAATATGAAAATTGACCCTCAGAATGAGAGGAACACAAATAAATTATATTTGAAGATTAATACTACTTTAAATTCAAAAAATATGTAAAGATGCTATCTTTAATGGTTTAATTGATGAAAAACCCTAATCTTTGATGATTAATGAATTTGGAAGGGTTGTATGGATGTTTAAAGTTGATATTAACCTGTTGGTTACAAAAGGACACATTAGATCTAAAAGAATGAACTTTATTTGTAATTTTATTAATTTAGGGTTCCAAGTATATAAATGAGCTTTAATGAGCCTTGAAACCCTAATGTTAGTAATTATAATTCTTAATGGCTTTAATTGTTCAAATTCATGTATAAAGATGAGATATGATGGTTATAAGCTATTTTGAGTATAAAAGTTCCTAATTGTGGATAAATACCCTTAATTTGGTAATTAGGGTTTTCTAGTGCATTAATGTGATATTAGTGATAAATGGAGTTCATGTGTAGATTAGACCATAATGAAATATGAGTTGTCAATTTGAAAGAAACTAAAGGTGATAATTGAGTCTAATTATCTTGAAACAACTTAAGAGGATAAAGATGGTAATTTTAGTGTAAAAGGGGAATAGTAGACTCAATTGACTTTTAAGTAGGCTTATGATGTTGAAGTGAGGGTTAGTGAACTAAGAGAGTGTTAAACAAGACAAAGGTATTATGGAGGCTAAAACCCTAATAAAACCCTAAAGTGGCCTAGAAAGCCTTAGGTGGAATTCAAGTCTATCTTAAGAATGTTTTGGATAAACTATAACACCTGGATGTATTGCATTAATTTTAGGATATTGTTGATTGCTTGTTTGATTGTTCTTTATCATTATTGCATGGACATCAAGTTGCTCTAGATCAGGTGTGTGGTTAATTATGGTTAATCGCATTAGTTTCTTGAAGGTTTTTCAGATGATTAATCGCATTGAATGCAACCTATCAGTTGGTTGTTCATACTTGCAAATCATAAAGTCACTATGGTTATCACAATTATAATATAAGTGTGTATTCTCGCACCTACATGCCACCCTGATGGATGATGCAAAATGGTCAAGCCTAGGAGGGAAGACCCATGGATACCATGAGTGGTGACCCAGACACCAAGCTCGGGATTGAGAAGGTGATCTTTGTTGCATGACTAATGGGCACCATGAGAGGTGACCCAAGGCACCAAGCGCAGGATTGAGAAGGTGGCCTTAAGTCAATGGAAAAATAGAAACCCTAAAGAGGGTATTCCAGGGTTAGGGAAAAATTAGTGAAGAATGTCACATTGAAAGCGTAAATTGGCATGTTGATTAACTTGATTGTGGTATTTAGATTGTTAGACATATTTGTGAAATTTTGGTTGTCCCCACATACCGACATATTCATTTATGTTGACCGATGTTTTGTTTGTCAGCATTTTAGGTACAAATTGTAAAGGACAAATAGTAAAGTGGCATATTGTGAAATTAAGAAACAAAGTGCAAGGAGGATTAGTTAGAATAGAGTCCAAATGTGGATAGAAGTTAGAAATCCAAGTTTTTGAAAAAGGTATGCAAAGTTTTATTTTATACCAAATTTAAGTATAGTTTGGTAGAATTTTATAATTATTACTGATTATTTGTCGAACCTTTGATCCTATTAATTGGGATAACGACTCTGACCTCTTTGTCTTCCTTAAGTTGGGGTTACCGGGAGGTGGGGTCATTACAACCCCTCTCTTGTGTGATTCTCCTCATATTGTGATATCACCTTAGAAAAGTTTTTCAATGGCCCCACATACATGAGTATGGGGGTGGCATGGTATGGGAGCTCTAAGGTGATTCTAGGGTACCTAGGGTTTAGAACATAAAAGATTTTACTATCTCTTTGGGGGATCATTTAGGGCCTAGCAAGATAGTTTAGATCAACATATTTGCTTCCTTCTTCCTTGGTAAGCCCATCCAGATTGCAGCCTACTACCTTTGCCACTGATTTGATAATCCCCCCCCATGATGACTAGATTTTTTCTCTTAGGGTCTGACTGGTTTGGTGTAAATTGCCCTGAAAGTATCGGAAGTGAAGTTCATTTTTAACTTTTATCTGATTGGTTTGGTGAAAGACCCGAATTTGAGTTCCGTAATTTTCCTTGGACTTCCGCCAGTATATATACTTTTTCAAAACTGAGTTCCGCAGAATAACAGCCGGAAAACAAGTTCCGCTGCAAGCCGTGTCTCGCCCGTTCCCGTCTTCCTCGTCTAGCCGCGACTCGACCAGGCCAGCGACAACAGTCCTCGATGGTTTCATTACGATCTATGGATATGGCGGCGTTCTACTAGCGGCCAAGACTGCACCTGGCGGTGTTCTGCTAGCGGCCAAGACTTCCCCAAGCACGAGTTGCAGATGCTCCAATCACTGCTTTATCCCGAAAAGCCATTGCCAACTAGCGTGAAGGCGGCTGGAGGGGATTCGACTTCAGGATGTTAATTTCGTTTGGAGAATTTTAAAGAAGATTAATCCCTACTAGTTACTCTCCTCCGTTCTGGGCATGTAGAGAATTCATACAATAGTAATCCTTTTCACACCTACGGAACAACGCTGCTAACAACTCATTTAAGCTAAACAATTCTCCCCCTTTTTGCCCTAATTCCAAATCTTTGTCCTGTTTCCAAGAAGACACAAGTTTCAAACCAGTCACCAGGAGTTTATTTTCCGGGAACTTAATTTCAGTTTCTGGAAAATAAGTTCCATGAAAACTAGACTTACACCAAACCAGTCAGACCCTTAGAGGGAATTGTCTTAAAGTGGTCAATCCCCATGGCACCTATGCATACAAATCCCCTGCTTGCAATTGTGGCCATAAGTAACAAATCTTTTTGCGAGCAACACCCTTAATTGTCATAATGGCCAAACAAAGTGTTTGCTAGGACCTTTTGTAGGTATCTCATGAAGGGGTTGTAAATCTTGCTGGTCTTAGATTTTGCTGTAGAATAAGTAGCTTGACCAGTAATGCCTTCCACATCTTGGAGTAATCTTCTCTACCACTCTTGTCAAGTCTTCCCTTATTGAATTTCTCTACCATTTCTAAATTGTGGGAAAAGATAGCATTGATTTGGGAGGCTCTAGGCACATGTGTTGAGCTATTCATCTTCAACCTGATGGCATCTTCCCCTTGGTACTGCACCTTCTCTAAGGTTGCAAAGAATTCATGGGTCAGCTCCAAGTAGGTTTCTTCAACCTCAATCAAGATCTTGTACATCCCACAACATTGCATTTGACTCTTGAATGTGTAGTTGATCCCTAGAGCTTGTACGGTAGCCATACATGCATACCTAGTGGGGATCTCCCTCCTTGTCAAGCAGTCGGGGTGGAGAGGCCTCATCACAACTTTTCTTGTCGTTCCCCCTCCATAGGTGGTTCCTTCTGGTTGCTTTCCCGCCCATTTCAGCCTATCATCTTCTACCTTGGACACATAATCCACTAGTTCATCCTCCATCTCCTCACTTTGAGTATCAACTTCCTCTTCTTCTGCATAAGTGTTACACCCCGATCTCACAATTTCCTCAAATCATGAGATTAGGGCATAAGATAGGATTTATATGTAAAACAAAGAACACCCTTAACCTTTTCTATTTTCTTCTTTCTTTAAAACTCCTGTTTCTTCGCATTGAACCACATAAATCATTTTAACAAGGGAATATGAACATTACTTTAACTAAACAGACTTTAAGAGTAAAGATACATGTATAAACATTCATGATGTCTCTCACACCTTATGCACATAAGACCTACCAATTAGCATACAATTTCAAAAGAGGAATAATATTACACATCGTAATTACAAATCTCTCTCTTATCTCTTACTGAGGACCTAGAGTGACAAGGACCGACTGACTCAACTAATATTGTGCTTAACTCTTGTGGAAGATCTACACTGATGCTCTAACCATCTTCAAGTCCACACGGTTAACCCTAAAATGTTTGAGTAGAGGGGTGAGCCTACTCGCTCAGTGAATGAGTACTTCAAAGAAACAGTCTAAGGCACTAATGTGATTATAGATATAACTTTGAGTAAACGTTATGAAATTTAACAACAATAAATACTACACTGAGGAGTTCTAAAACAATATAATTGAAATAACAAGAATGTAAATATTGCATCCAAAGAATAACTACTAGAAGACTATGCTCTAGTCTTCCTTAACTCTTTCATTTATAAGGAACTCTGTGAACCTATATGATCATATTTTAGCTTATGCCCTGATCTTATGCAGTGTACTCTGCATAAGAGACTCGCAGTGCACTACGACCACACCGTACAAGACTTAGCGACACACCCGGGAAATGCTAAGTCTGACTTTCCGTCCTGGTCTACTACAGGACCCACAGGCTCTCCGGCCTGACTCTGCACTCACCATGAGTGCTCTGGACTCCTCCTCTAACCTGAGCACATAGGCGCAGGGAGTCAACACTGGGTTACCACCAGAATTACTCAACCGGTTGGTGTTGGATAACCCTTCTGTCCTCGTGCCACCAGAAAACTCAACCGGTTGATGTTGGACACGAGTTTCACCCCTAAGGTGCATACCTCTCAAAGGTGTTCTACGGTGTTCAGGGCACCTAAGTTTAACATTAACATTATGGGTACATTTTAGACAGAAATCATAACTCATTTAACATTTCTCACAAGGCTCACACGGCCTGCCATATCATATCATAAGAAACATCATAACTCATGTATTCAACATATATCATGTCTCAGTAACATCCCTTTCTAGGGCATGTCATATCTCATCACCTGCAATTTACGAGATATGTATTGAAAATAAGAAGCCCTGCAGTATGTAGATATCAACTCAGAGAGAACAAGCATATAAAGTTAAATGCACTAGAAACATACAATTCAACAGTTTAGCATCACCACATCTCATATCAAGACCTTTCATATCACCATAACATGATTCATTGAACACCCTATCCTTAGGGTTTCATTTGCCTTGTTCATTCATCACATGCTAACACCCTACTCTTAGGGTTTCATTCGCCTCATTCACCTTTTCATTTGCCTCGTTCACTTGTCACATGGATCTCATAAGAGTTTCATAGGATATAAGCATTCACTAAATAAAGATTGTTTTCAACAAATCATATACAATCAATATAGATATGAAACCATGGAAATTTAAATAAATTTAGGTTTTCCATACCATTCACTGAGATATCATGTATCAAGAATAAAATTCAATTAAGATAACCCATGAGGTACATCCTAACCACTTATAGGATTACTAGTCCTCTTTATTTAACTTTGATCTTTAAGTGTTCAATTAGGGTTTGCTCCAACACGGTCATGGTGTCACCCCACGATCGTGGCACAGGTCATTTGAGCTTAAACTAGTGAAATCGAAGTCATAGACTTAGTGACGAATCCCAAAGGTTTTAGATATTGAAATATGATAGCCTTAAGCTTGATTGAGAGCATTTAGACCTAGGTTTGGTTTAAGTCTAGATATCTCTTCAATTGGATTAAAACTCTAGTGAGATCTCAGTTAGGTTAAACCCTAATTACATCATACAATATGAATCCGAAAGGCATTCTTTCTAGAATGTGTTGTATATATTTCTAATATGATTCTATCATCAGAGAGTCGTTCAAACAGAGAAGGAGCCCATTTCATATCAAATTGCAACTACACAGAACAAATGGACATTCAGGGTTTAGAATCACATACTAAGCAATTAGGGATTTGGATGCTATAATCAAATTTCGTGCATTACACTGTTTGAAGGAAGAACCCACTCACCCTAAGGTGTGAAAACACCTTAAAACTGCAGCTCAACTCAGGGGATCTCGAACTCATATCAAATCCCTAGCAAATCTCCCAATTCTTCTTCCCTTCAACTCGGAACCTTGAAAATGAGGGATTATGAAGAAAGGGTGAGAAAAGAGGGAATTTCGACATCATCTTGGATCAAATCAGAGCATGGAAGGAATCTTGACATGAGAGAGAAGATTCACCATAAAAGTCTATGCAAAGAATCCAAACTTACTTGATTTCACCATTCCTTGGACCGCAAAACCCTAGGTCGGCAATTCCTCCTCTTTCTCCACTCAAGCCCTAACTCTCCCTCTCTCTCTAGATTTTCATTTCTCTGGGGTGGATGACGAAGAATGAGAGCTGTGTGTGTGTGTGGTCGATCATATAAGTCAATTTGAGCTGCTTGGGTCAATTGCATATTGACCCAATACTCAACTTTAATTATATTGGCTGAATATTCAGTTTCACAATAGTTTCTGTAATTCACCTACTAAATAGCTAACAGAAGCTCCAAAAATTCTGGAAATTTTATATGTTATACCTAATGAAGTTTAAAACCTCCGTTAAAAAATTTGAGATCATTTCTAGTTACCAATAAATAATTAAAAATCAAACAGTGCACTGCTATATTGCAGTCTGCAGCATATTCGGTCGAGTTTGTCCTGCACAGAACTCGACCGACACCCTCACTGTAGAGATCAAAAGTCATCCAAAAATTACGCTAATTTAACAAAGTGTCTAAAATTTTGTTTTTCAAGTACAGTTACAATTTGAGATCAATTAGATATACCAATAAAAAGATAAAATTCAATTACCACACTGCTATATCAATCTGAAAATGTGATCGGTCGAGTTTGAAACTCAACTGATAAACAGGTCAGAACATTCTTCAAAAATTATGATATTTTCCAATTTTGTTCAAATTTTATATATCCAAATCATATCCAAATTTGAGATAAATCAGAGTTGCAGATAAAATACTAAAAATCTTTTACTGAGACACTATACTTATCAAATTTTTGTTCATGTATCATCAAAACCCTATTTTGGGCCGATTAGGGTCTATGCTTCTCAAACCCTAATTCTCAAGACAAACGAACACTTAAACTTCTTATCATAGTTAAAACATCCTAATTGTGTTATCGTCATTAATTAGATTTCAAGAATGATTATTCCAATTAATCTTTGCAATTGTCTAGGTAAACCCTAGTTTACCAATTAAGCTCAGATGGGGTCGTAACAACTCTCCCCCCCTTAGAATGTTTCGTCCTCGAAACATAAACCTACAAGAAAGATACATTCAAGGTTATTCTAAGCTTCTAAAACCTTCCATGTCATTATATTCTTGTATTTCATACCTGAATGTAGTTTTCAACATTAGATCTTTTTAATTCTTTACTAAATCACAACATATTTCAAATAGTTCTCAATGATATCAAGCAAATTTCTTTATGCCACAGTCAAAAATAGAATGCAAAGATAAACCACCACGCTTTCGCTGTGCAAATCTGATACTCTGATACAACTATCTCAACTTATGCGGCTTAGAAAGTTCTATTGTTCTGTATCACCTTTAAGTGACAAAAGCGAGTTCACCATGTTGTTTTAAACTTTAATAAAGTGCTATTCAAATAGCAAAACAGTCTTGAATTAAAAGACTAGATTCAACAATCAATTGCACAATACTACTCTTGGCATCCCCATTGGGTCATGGATGCATGAGGTGAAGCATTACCACCTCATTCCATACTATCCTGTTTCGATCTTGGGACCTGTGGGTTATGGGCTCACACACAATTCAAAGTGTAACCATCGTATTATATCATTTAAGGGTTTCAACAATAGTAATAAGGTAATCCACAATTGTATCAGTCATTCAAGCATTAATCATACTCAATTATCAACACTCAGTTATATTAGAGCTAGGTATAACAAGCTACACCTCATTAGGGTTACTTGTCCAGACAATCTGATTATCATCCCTTTCTATTAATATGAGTGAATAAGTATGACTACCTTGTTCAGGGTATCTCTCCATGTGTTCTGACATCATCCAAACCGTATCACCATATCACAAATACACAATACTATGATGCATATCTGGTATGAATTACTACAACTATCATACACCTTTAATTAACATATAGCTTGCACAAAAACACTGAAATCATACATAGAACCAACTTACATACCTTAGTATGCCTTCAACAAAGCATACTTCTAAAAATGAGTTCACATATTACACAAAGCTAGTGTTTTCCTTTATCTCTCTCCTCATTTCTTACTACTTATGTTTTGCTACCTCTCCTTCTCATTTTGATCATATATAATAAACATCCCTAACATTAAAACATTCAAGGTAAGAATAGATTATTCATCATTCTTGCTATCACACAAGAATTTATTTCTTATCGCACTTCATCGTAATATATGTCACTATTACATTCACTAGATGACCCTACCAAGGTAGTTATGCATCATATATGATTTATTTTCTTATCATTTCATTCCCACCTTGCTATTGTTAAGGAATATATGAGAGAGAAGATGATTTTGAGACTTAGAATTCTTGTATTCAAACATTCCCTTAATACCTTAAATATTCTTCATTTTTTTAAATCAAAGTGATCATGCATGGGTCAAACACAGTTTCTCTTTCAATCAAGTTTTCCCTCCTGAATATAGTCTACCCTTATATGACTAATTCATTCGTTAAACTACACCTATGTTCTTCACTTAGGAACTAGTTTGTTGTTCTAGTCTTATGAATTATATGATCATATGATTCTCTTCATTTCTTACTCTTTTGAAGACTCTTCACTTCTATGGGCCTATTGAATGCTCAACTCTACTCTTCTACTTAGCCTTTGCTTTAGAGTTCCTAAAAGCATTATACTCAATTATATGATCCATTCTTCATGATCGATTCTTTCTATCTAGAACCATACATACATTTCACATATCTTTTCCATATTTCATATGTATAGCTCATATAATATTAATCAATAAACTGATTATGAACTTCATATCATGTTCTATTATTCCCAATTAAGGGTTTCTCATATGAGGCCCCAAGATTGAACCTCAGATACCAGTTTCAACTGATTCTTAGTTGTTCTGATCTTGCCCATCTGTTTCAACATCTTACTGTATGTACATTCTCACTCTAATGTGGGTCTAATTATCCAGACTCTATTCTTATTATACTATTAATAGGAGTCATTAGATCCCAGTAACGCATCCTGCCAGCCGGACCAGGACAAACCTGAAGTCCTGAAGCCAGGAACTACTGAGGATTACTCAACTTCTATTCATCTCAAAAGTGTGGAAGAAAACTTATCCACTAAGGAAAGATCATTCAAAGATGATTTCTAATCTACATGTTATAAAGAATGAAATCAATAAATGCTACAACTGCATAGTGTGCAACAAATCTTAAAGACCCATATATATTTCAAAGTACTGAATGTTTCAATTCAAACATATAAGAGCATTTCTATTCATTTCCAACATAAAAAAAACATTATGAAATGTAAGCTCTATCTCCTTTTATTTTTATGCTCCTAATTCTTGTTACTTTTCTCGTTTTCTAACCCTAACATTTCTAGGGTTCCTCTCTAGCCCATTCTTCCACTGTATACCTGGCCAGGGTATACGTGAAAGAATAGACAGAGTAGATTGTACTGGTTGATCCAAGTACTCAGATATCGGGCCAGGATATTCAAATACTCAAATCCCCAAAGCTAACATCAAAATATCTCCTATCTGCCACACTTAGGACTCTAACTTACTAACTTAATGGTCCTTGACAACTCACCCTAAGCTCTGATACCAAGCTATTACACCCCGATCTCACAATTTCCTCAAATCATGAGATTAGGGCATAAGATAGGATTTATATGTAAAACAAAGAACACCCTTAACTTTTTCTATTTTCTTATTTCTTTAAAACTCTTGTTTCTTTGCATTGAACCACATAAATCATTTTAACAAGGGAATCTGAACATTTCTTTTACTAAACAGACTTTAATAGTAAAGATACAGGTATAAACATTCATGATGTCTCTCACACCTTATGCACATAAGACCTACTAATTAGCATACAATTTCGAAAGAGGAATAATATTACACATCGTAATTACAACTCTCTCTCTTATCTCTTACTGAGGACCTAGAGTGACAAGGACCGACTGACTCAACTAATCTTGTGCTTAACTCTTGTGGAAGATCTACACTGATGCTCTGACCATCTTCAAGTCCACGCGGTTAACCCTAAAATGTTTGAGTAGAGGGGTGAGCCTACTCACTCAGTGAATGTGTACTTCAAAGAAATAGTTTAAGGCACTAATGTGATTACAGATATAAGTTTGAGTAAACGTTATGAAATTTAACAACAATAAATACTACACTGAGCAGTTCTAAAACAATATAATTGAAATAACAAGAATGTAAATATTGCATCCAAAGAATAACTACTAGAAGACTATGCTCTAGTCTTCCTTAACTCTTTCATTTATAAGGAACTCTGTGAACCTATATGATCATATTTTAGCTTATGCCCTGATCTTATGCAGTGTACTCTGCATAAGAGACTCGCAGTGCACTACGGCCACACCGTACAAGACTTAGCGACACACCCGGGAAATGCTAAGTCTGACTTTCCGTCCTGGTCTGCTACAGGACCCACAGGCTCTCCGGCCTGACTCTGCACTCACCATGAGTGCTCTGGACTCCTCCTCTAACCTGAGCACACAGGCGCAGGGAGTCAACACTGGGTTACCACCAGAATTACTCAACCGGTTGGTGTTGGATAACCCTTCTGTCCGTGTGCCACCAGAATTACTCAACCAGTTGATGTTGGACACGAGTTTCACCCCTAAGGTGCAGACCTCTCAAAGGGGTTCTACGGTGTTCAAGGCACCTAAGTTTAACATTAACATTATGGGTACATTTTAGACATAAATCATAACTCATTTAACATTTCTCACAAGGCTCACACGGCCTGCCATATCATATCATAAGAAACATCATAACTCATGTATTCAACATATATCATGTCTCAGTAACATCCCTTTCTAGGGCATGTCATGTCTCATCACCTACAATTTATGAGATATGTATTGAAAATAAGAAGCCCTGCAGTATGTAGATATCAACTCAGAGAGAACAAACATATAAAGTTAAATGCACTAGAAACATACAATTCAATAGTTTAGCATCACCACATCTCATATCGAGACCTTTCATATCACCATAACATGATTCATTGAACACCCAATCCTTAGGGTTTCATTTTCCTTGTTCATTCATCACATGCTAACACCCTACTCTTAGGGTTTCATTCGCCTCATTCACCTTTTCATTTGCCTCATTCACTTGTCACATGGCTCTCATAAGAGTTTCATAGTATATAAGCATTTACTAAATAATGATTGTTTTCAACAAATCATATACAATCAATATAGATATGAAACCATGGAAATTTAACTAAATTTAGGTTTTCCATACCATTCACTGAGATATCATGTATCAAGAATAAAATTCAATTAAGATAACCCATGAGGTACATCCTAACCACTTATAGGATTACTAGTCCTCTTTATTTAACTTTGATCTTTAAGTGTTCAATTAGGGTTTGCTCCAACATGGTCGTGGTGTCACCCCACGATCGTGGCACAGGTCATTCGAGATTAAACTAGTGAAATCGAAGTCATAGACTTAGTGACGAATCCCAAAGGTTTTAGATATTGAAATATGATAGCCTTAAGCTTGATTGAGAGCATTTAGACCTAGGTTTGGTTTAAGTCTAGATATCTCTTCAATTGGATTAAAACTCTAGTGAGATCTCAGTTAGGTTAAACCCTAATTACATCATACAATATGAATCCGAAAGGCATTCTTTATAGAATGTGTTGTATACATTTCTAATATGATTCTATCATCAGAGAGACATTCAAACAGAGAAGGAGCCCATTTCATATCAAATTGCAACTACACAGAACAAATGGACATTCAGGGTTTAGAATCACATACTAAGCAATTAGGGATTTGGATGCTATAATCAAATTTCGTGCATTACACTATTTGAAGGAAGAACCCACTCACCCTAAGGTGTGAAAACACCTTAAAACTGTAGCTCAACTCAGGGGATCTCGAACTCATAACAAATCCCTAGCAAATCTCCCAATTCTTCTTCCCTTCAACTCGGGAACCTTGAAAATGAGGGATTATGAAGAAAGGGTGAGAAAAGAGGGAATTTCGACATCATATTGGATCAAATCAGAGCATGGAAGGAATCTTGACATGAGAGAGAAGATTCACCATAAAAGTCTATGCAAATAATCCAAACTTACTTGATTTCACCATTCCTTGGACCGCAAAACCCTAGGTCGGCAATTCCTCCTCTTTCTCCACTCAAGCCCTAACTCTCCCTCTCTCTCTAGATTTTCGTTTCTCTGGGGTGGATGACGAAGAATGAGAGCTGTGTGTGTGTGTGGTCGATCATATAAGTCAATTTGAGCTGCTTGGGTCAATTGCATATTGACCCAATACTCAAATTTAATTATATTGGCTGAATATTTAGTTTCACAATAGTTTCTGTAATTTGCCTACTAAATAGCTAAAGAAGCTCCAAAAATTCTGGAAAGTTTATATGTTATACCTAATGAAGTTTCAAACCTCCAGTAAAAAAATTGAGATCATTTCTAGATACCAATAAATAATTAAAAATCAAACAGTGCACTGCTATATTGCAGTCTGCAGCATATTCGGTCGAGTTTGTCCTGCACAGAACTCGACCGACACCCTCACTGTAGAGATCAAAAGTCATCCAAAAATTACTCCAATTTAACAGAGTGTCTAAAATTGTGTTTTTCAAGCACAGTTACAATTTGAGATCAATTGGATATACCAATAAAAAGATAAAATTCAATTACCACACTGTTATATCAATCTGAAAATGTGATCGGTCGAGTTTGAAACTCGACCGATAAACAGGTCAGAACATTCTTCAAAAATTCTGATATTTTCCAATGTTGTTCACATTTTATATTCCAAATCATATCCAAATTTGAGCTAAATCAGAGTTGCAAATAAAATACTGAAAATCTTTTACTGAGACACTATACTTATCAAAGTTTTGTTCATGTATCATCAAAACCCTATTTTGGGCCGATTAGGGTCTATGCTTCTCAAACCCTAATTCTCAAGACAAACGAACACTTAAACTTCTTATCATAGTTAAAACATCCTAATTGTGTTATCATCATTAATTAGATTTCAAGAATGATTATTCCAATTAATCTTTGCAATTGTCTAGGTAAACCCTAGTTTACCAATTAAGCTCAGATGGGGTCGTAACAATAAGTGTGTGACCCTAAACTTGTGTCTAAGTTCAAGGGAACCCTCTCAAATCTTGTAATAGGTCAAGCGGATGAAGTGGAATGTCTTGTTGGAGCTGGTCATAGCGGTAAGCATGAGGAATATGCATCGTTTATTTTCTTAGCCCTCCTCTTGCGAGTTAGCACATCAACATAAATTGAGTCCACTATGTTCTCCAGCTCTTCTTCTTCTTCTTCTTCTTCTTCTTCTTCTTCCTCCTACACTTTCGGGTTGTTGTAGCTTGGATTTGAAGTGTGGATATCGTAGGAGGATCGGTGTCAGGAACACTCATCAATTCCGACCGTCGGAGGGATCACAAAATCAAATTTGACAGTGACGAAGCACTTTCAGACTACTTTGACAAATTAGAGGCCTGCTTGGAGCAAGTTTTACCTCTGGTGAGGATGTCCATCATCTTCTATGCCCCTTACTAATTGTCTTGCCCATACTCTTCATCTTGCAAGGATTTTTAGTGAAAAAGGAACTAGAACAACACCAAACGTGCTTCCAGGTTGTAGGGGAAGATTCTCCTTCGAGATGGAGAAATTGATGATGATGGAGGGTGGAAAACGAAGCTTGAGGTTAGGGAAGATGATTAGGGACCAAGGGGAACTCAAATTTGGAGTTTGGGAGAAAGAGGAGTTGATTTGGGGGTGAAGGAGATTCACCCTAGTCGCCACTATGTGTGGAACAACCATGCTTTATCGTGAAAATGAGTTCTGGGTCATGTTGGATCGGGCGGAATTGTGCGACTTAAGTGTTGGGCCTGGGCCAGAACGGCACAACCATTTTGGCTAGTACGGTTGTTCTGGTGGGATTCCAACAAGGCTGTTCTGGCCAACACAGTCACGCTGCCTGTGTCCAAAACTCGAGATTTTCGTTGTGAAAATCCAACTTAGCTAGCACGACCGTTCTATGCCAGCATGACTGTTCTGGTTGGATGCCTGTACGACCATGTTGCGGGAGGCCAAATCTTGCATTTTCCCTATTGAAAAACCATCTTTTCTAGCATAGTCATTCCAAACATGGGCTCTATCAGTTCAAAAATCTTTAGAAATCATCATATCATTTCATCATTCATAATCCAATCATATTGACCGATCCCTTTGATATTGTATCAATCATTTTTCACTAAATGTGCCTCATTTTTCAACTTGCGCCTGTTTCACCTATCATTTCATAAAAACTAAAAATAAAACTATCAAGCACAAGTGTGCATGTGTGTGTTTTTAGGTTTGTGTAAAAATAAAGAAAAAGAATAAAAAATGAGAGGTTGGGTGAAAAATTCCCCCTAGGTGGGTTGCTCCCCACAAGTGTTGAGTTTCTTGCCTTCAGCTTGGCTTCTTCACGATTCTGCATTCACTCATCCATTTGGCATTCTCATGTGTCCTTTCCTGCAAAACATGCATCCCTCATTTGCACTCAATCTATGTTCCTAATCCCTTTGATCATCAAAGTTGTCATCAATTCCTTCATCTTGACCCTCTTCTCTTGAATGATCAATTGGACTCTTGAAGTAACCATATCCAATATCCTCATTTCAAACTCGTCGGTTTGAGGACTCGTATATGTTGATCTTTATCTTCATGTCCATGAAAGAGACTGTCATTATGCCACTGTGAACATGTATCCTGGAATTAGTTGTGGACAAAAATGGTCTCCCCAGGATGATGGGGATCTTCCTATCATCTGGCTCCATGTCAAGAATAATGAAATCAGCTGGGAACACGGCTCGTCTTTCCTTGTCAATCATCCCCAATACATCATCCACTCATCCTCTAGGCACTTTGATGGAGCTATCTGCCAATTGGAGAGTGCAATTGGCCAATTTCAACTTGCCTAGACCCAGCTCAACTTAGTCACTATGTTTCATCAATTTCACACTAGATCCCAAATCTAGTAGGGATTGGCCTATCTGATGTCCCCCAATGTAGTTAGGGATGATTGGGCTCCTGGTTCTTTCCTCTTCATGGGGAGTGAGTGTTGAAGGATAGAGCTTACTTGTTCATTCAACTTCACTTTCTTTGGAATTCTCCCCGTTGACCTTCTCTTCACAATGCATAGGTACTTGAGGAACTTGTCATATGATGGGATTTGCTTGATAGAATCCAAGAGTGGAATGTTCACCTTCACTTGCAGAAACACCTCAAGAATATCCATATTGTGCTTTTGCCTCCTTTGCATCAATATGAGGTGGAACTCCAGGGATGGTAGGACTTGCAAATGGAGTATGAGGTGGAGCACATGATATCCCAAAATCAAAAAGATGTATCACTTAATCATCTTCGACAATTTCAATCACAATATCACCACTTGGCTACATTTGCTTTGCCTTTTCAACCTTTCTTTGACTTGCGGGATGATCAAGAGAATTTCCACTACTTAGAACTGTCATAGTACTACCTTGCTGATGGTGGAGAGGGGGGGCTATTTGTGGTTGTGGAGGAGATGGATGTGACACTTGGTGTTGAAATTGAGGTGGAGTGGAGAATTGACGTTGGAAGGTGAATTGTTGGGAGAATGGCAGTGATGGAGAGGGAGGTGGAGTATAAGGCTTGGGATCACCTTGGAAATTATAGATGGGTTGCACTTGCATGGGAGGTGGACTATAGAAAACTTGAGAAGAGGGCATTGGTCTGATTTCTTCATGGTAGCTCATGATGGGTTTTGAAGACAACTTTTCCTCTTGAAGAGACATTATGGAAGATAGCTGCCCTATTCTCTCTTCTAGCCTTACAACATCTTTTTGAACATCATCAAATATTTTCAATCTAGAGAGAACCTCTTACTCAAACATTGAGCTATATTTTGAACTTTGTGTCTCTTGGTAGATATAGGAATGAGGTGTCTTCTTTTCTTCACCATAGAACTCAATAGAATTGATCGGGTGGTAAGGAACATTTGCCACCTAGTTCTTCATGAAGCTTACCATATCACCAAGGTTCTTCATCACCTATGAGCTTGAGTCATTATGAGTAGGAGGTGTCAAAACAAAGTCATAGTCCCCATCATTCATCATGCTAGAAGTTCAAATTCTTGATCCTACAACCAACTACTTAAACAAACGACAAATCTCCTCAGGTGGCCTAGCCATGAAAACTCCTCTACAAAAAGAATCCACTGTATCTTAGTCTTTTAGAGATAAACATGAGTAGAATGACTTAACTAGAATCCACAAAGGGTTCTCATGGTGTGGGAATTCTCTCAAAAGCTTCTTAAATCTCTCCCATGCATTGTGGAACTGCCCATTGCCCATTTGACTAAAACTTGTCACGGTACGCCACATTTGTGTTAACCTTTCTATAGAGTAAAATTTCCTTAAGAAGACATTCTTCATTATTTCCCAACTCATGATATCCCTCCTTGAGTCTTACCAATCTTTGGCTCTATCTTTGAGGGAGAATGGGAACATGGTCAACGTTATTGTGTCATCCCTAGCCATCGTCGTCCTAAAGGTGGAGCATACTTCAAGAAAAGAGTCCAAGTGCTTGTAGGGGTTCTCACTCTCTGAGCCATAGAAGATGGGCAGCAACCCAAGAAGACCTGGAGGGATGGAGAATTTCTCACCTGGAACTTGCTCAACCCTGCTAGCAAATGGTGATTTATAGTTGCTAGGTATGAAATATTCTTAAAGTGGCTTGTGGGTTGCATTTTGGTCTTCCATCTCATATTCCTCAAATGGCATGTCATATGCACAGAGCACAACCAAACAAAAGAGAACAAGTTAGTAAACCAATATGCACAAAGAATGCAACGAATAATGAATCAATAATAGGAATGATGAGGGAAAAAGGATAATTCAAAGCAAAACTCAATAACTAGGCCGAGCGCCTTTCTCCCCAGTAATGGTGCCAGAAAGCTTGGTGCGCCCCCGCCAATGGCGTTACACACCACTCAATTGAGACTTCAATGGGAGAAATTCTGCAGATGAAAGCACACAGGTGGATTAAAGTTTCAAAATTTATAATGACCTACACCCAATATACTCACACAAACTAAAACATTACACCCGTAAGTGCACGAGGTTGTTTCGTAGTATAGGAGGGTGGCAAGTATAGGTTTGATCCATAGGGAGAAAAGGGGGCACTAAAGCTAGGTTAGTTTTTGGTGCTAGGTTCCTATTGCAAAGACTAGGGTTAAGGGTTTGAAGGTGATTTGATTAAACTAATGTGAGCAAGAAAGAAATTAAAGGCGAGAATAAAATCTAAGTTAACCTTGGACTAGATTAAGACAAATTAAGTAGGAAAATACTAATCTAGGTATGAAAAGGCAATTTACACTAGGGAATGCATGAAGGGAAAGAGAGCAATTAAAGAGATAAACTAGCAACAACAAATCAAGAACAAGGCAAGAAGCTAACTATGCAAGAAAAGGGCTCATTAAGCTAACACTAGCTAAGCAAGAAGGTAATTAGGGTTTAAAACAATTAAGGGAGATGTGGACTATTTAGGGGATGCACTTATCAATTAAGTTGGGGGTGACATATGAACATTATAATTCCATTTAGATTATCAAACCAAACAACAAGTTACAGTCTAATGAATTATCTTAGGCTACTAACTAGCCATGGATATGCTAGGTTGTGTATAGGGGAACTAGTCCCTAACACTCCCTACTACCCTTGTGAGGCTCAATTGTGTTAGGGACTAGGTGTAATCCAATTAAAGTCTAATCAAGACTAGGTTTCTAGGCCAGATGATCTTAGAATGATTAGGGGTTGAGATTAGTAATGGGAGTGAAAGTGAAGTTTTAGGCCTCCCATCACCCCACATTCTAACATTGAGAAAGCTCCACACTAAACACACCAATTTCATCTAAACTAGCTATTTAGATCTCTAAACTAGGGTTAGGAAGATTGATTAAGATGTAGGAGGATGGGTAGCTTGCTAGGGATCCAAAAATTAGACGTTGGAGCAAATCCCAAAATTCACACATATAATCAATTTCCCTAAATTCCCAATTGATTTCAAGCACAAACCAACAAGAAATTTGTGGAGAATGAGATAGAAATAGAACATAATCATTAGTAAATGAAATTATAATGTTTACATATCATTTTCCCCGAACATGGTATCAAAGTAACATTTTTGACCCCAAACAACCCACCCAAGGGGCCTAGCTACTCATATCAATGAAAAATACAAAAAGAAGGGACAAGGAGATAGAAGAATCCATGGAGATCAATGTATATGAATAAATCCTCCACTTCAGCTGGTATACGACATCCTGCTCTCTCCTCCAAGGTGTAGGGACATGGAATGATGGTGGAAATGGGTGGAAGTGAAAGGAAACTAGGATTTAAGTGGTGGAAATGGTGAAATGGAGTGGAATGGCTAAGGGGAAAAAATGGGGAGCTAAGAGGTGGTAGAAGGTAGTTGACCTTGCACTGGAGCTACCACCTAGGTATATATAGGTGTGGGGGAAGCACTAGGTCAAGCATGTGTAGTATGAAAAAATAGTGCAAAAGTAGCCAAGTTTTTGTAGGTAGCACAACCGTGGTGGGGAGGGGTGAGAACGATCATGGTGAATGGGAATGACCATGGTGATAAATGGGGAAAAATCACAGGGAATAGGTCAATTTTTTACTAAAGGTGGCACGGCCGTGGTGGTCACCATAGCCGTGGTGGGGCTACGGTAGCATGACCGTGGTGGCTCAAATTTAGCTGTTCGTTCTCGGCTCCATGACCATTTTCTCTGTAGGTACCACGGTCGGTTATATAGCAGGATCATTTTGGAGTCAGTGCACAACCGTTCTGTGCTCCAAAGCCGTGGTGATTTCTACACAAATTGAGCTTTGGACATGTTGATTTTGCAAGTGGGCTAGCACAACCGTTCTGAGGCACCACAACTGTGTTGCTTCCTTGATCTGCAATTTGACTTGATTCTTGATTCATTCTTAGACATCTTTTATTCAATGGATCTTTGGCCACTAGGGGTAGGTTGAGGGAGCATCAGACTTCACTTTAGGCCTCTCTAAGAGTTGAGAAACCCTAGGATCACTCATCTTCTCTCTCATCCATCCAAGTGTGGTCCAAATGCCTAAAAAACATGCAAATAATGTCCATAAGTGCATTTTATAAAAATATACATATTGAGGGGAATAACATGTAATCTAGAAGGTGTAGATATGATTAAAATGCAATATGACACAAGATGAAGCCCTAAAATAGGGCTGAATCAAATATCCAGTCGATAGATTGGATATTCTAGATTTGAATCTGAATTGGTTTCTAAACTCCTTATTGACTTCTAATCGTCTGAATGGGTGTTCCAATCATCATCTAATTAGGTTTGTATAGTACAAATTCATTCAACCAATTGACAATCAATTCAACCCAACCAATCCAATCGACTGACTAGCCATGCAAATCCCTTAATTGTAAAGGAAATCAAACTATGTTTTATTCGAAACCATTTTAAGCATTTTTTTATTGCAAACATCAACTTCCTTATGCATACTTATGTGTGTGACGCAATATGCTCCTAGTTATGTTGGTAGTGATGTTCAAAACCTGACATGCAAAGATTGATGTCTAGCCACACATCATTGCAACCCAAGTAATAGAAATGAGTTGGAGAACAACTATAACCTGTAAGGTGATCAATGTTATTGTGACCATATAATCCCTTTGTTATAGATATCCAGATTGAAACTAATGATGGACTGTCATGCTCTTACCATTCAATATATGTTACTTTCACTAAAGTATACTCTTCAAGATAGTTTTACCTCAATATCATATATTTACTCACATGATCATGGACATGGATTTCATAGTCTCACTTATCAAGTGGTCAAGAAAGGAAAAATCCATAAACAATACTCATAGTAATACACATGTGTTAAAGTGCACTTAATTAATACCTTTTTTGAAGCCCTTATTCAGAGCATGTTGGGGTAGTGGTCAAAATGCACAGAACAACATGTGATGATTATAGACACTTTAGGTCTAAGGGTAACAATCACCACTATCACATTGAGATATTATTTTGACATGTCATTACATGTGTTTCATATGTAAATCTTAAGGTGGTCTATTTAGTACAACTTGTTCTCTAACAAGTACCCATGCAACTGTGTTGATATAAAATTACATGACTGAAGATACATATTCATCACTCACCATACATGTTAGTCTTCTGTATTTGTTTTGTCCTATGATATTTACAATAATACATGACTTGGAACATAACAAGAATGAATTCTCTTGTTATACATATGATCTCATGTTTATGTCCTCAGCCCAAAACATATCTCATCGAGTCAAAACACTATTCAAACATTATTAGGTTTATTCATAAAACAAACATAATAAGTGGAATTGCATTTATTAATAATCAATTCAAATACAAAATACCATGTTTAGAATCATCACACGATGCATATTAGGGAAAATGCCAACGATCTCCCACTTGTACTAGAGAAAATCTCTCATGAACATAAGTCCAATTGATCTAATATGGCCGTCATGCTTCTAATATGAAAGTGTTGTACTCATAGGATCAACTACATTTCTTTCAGTTGGTACTCTAAAAATATATATATTTCCTTGTTGTACTATATCTCATATGAGATGGTAATGCATGTGTATGTCTTTAGAATGATGTTTCTATATGAGTTCCTCATCTTTTGAAATATCTCCCTTATTGTTGCAATAAAACTATACTACATCTTTAATGGTTGAAACCACCCTAAGTTTGCTCATGAACTTCTCGATCCACATTTCTACCTTTTCTGCACTGGAGGTAGAAATGTACTCAACCTCTATTGTAGAATCACTACTCTTTTAGTTTATGAATATGTTGTTTAGGAAAAAGACACATCCTGATTGCAATTGGCAATCATCATTACACATACAGAAGCTTGCTTCTGTGTAACTTTTTACAACCAACTCTTCTTCATCACCATGAATTAGGAATTTCCTTTTTTTTATCGGTCAAAACTTGCCTTGATTTTTTTGTATTTTTTTGGGGAAGTATACAAACTATATGAGCAGGATAAAAGAAAATAGTATGAACCATACCCTTTTACAACCATATTTTATGTATCAAGAAAAGGGTATAAAGGAACAATGCACTTCCACGATAGCTCCTCCAATGTGGCTGATGAAGAGAGAAGAATGTCACTCCAAAGAAGGTCTTCAACACCATATAAATCCCAGAGTGTGACTTCCCATGAAGAGAGAATTTAGAAGCAGTAGAAAGTCTTCAGATCAATAAAAAACAATAAGCAACAACATACAAGAATGAAGGCTCTAAATGTGAGAAAAAGGCACTCCACTGAGATATCTGAAATCATTTAAGAAGCTCAAAATCTGACTTATTTTTTCTCTAAATAGTGTCACATCTAGGATTCTCATGTCATGCACCCTTTGATTTCTTTCGATCTAGTTTTGGTAAAGAACAAGAGGGTAAATAGTTCTTGAGTTGATATGATTCATGCTAGCCAGGACAGACCAGTTGTAAGGAACAAATTCAAGAAGATTATAGTGCTTAGTTTTGGACCATAAATAGTAGGTAAAGTTCATTTAAAACTAATATGATCATTATATTCATACCCATTCATGCAAAGAAAACATATCAAAGTTGTGAACATTCCTCTACGTCTTGTATAGTTAGAAGTTTATTATTTTTGACTTTCCATAGGTGTATCAAAGTGTTAAGTTGAATTTTACAGCTCCATATCCATATGAAGAAATCATCTATAGTGCATTTGGTTTTGATAATATCCCAAATAAGATTCATGCTAGGGGGCTTGTTACCTCAGAAAGTTATATTATTGTCTTTAGTACAAAAATGTTATTATGATTGAGTATATCCATAATGAACTGTGAGCATCTATGCGAAGGGATGTTCAACTTTCTCTTGGATATAATAAAGCTCAGCTGTGACACAAAAGGGATACCTACTCTGATGATCATCTCCCTACTAATGATATCATCCAGAAATGTTGAGGCAACCCAAGGGTCTTTCCATGGCATAACATTCTCTCTCGAGCCAACTTTGAACTCAATAAGAGGATGAAGGATATTTATGACTCTCAACATTTATTAATCATCAAAGAAAAATTAGATGATTTAGAATTAAACCATTAGGAATGTTTCTTTAGATGCTTCTCACTGATCCACTTTACCCATAGTGAATCTTTTTACTCACTAGATCCCAACCATTTAAAATGAGATATGCTTTAGCCACTTCTTTGCCTTTCCTTAAACCCAAGCCTCCTTCATTCTTCGGGATAGTTACAATATCCCATTTGATTAAATGCAAGTTCCTTTTGGCCTCGGTTTGTCCCCAAAGGAAATCCATGTAGAGTTTATCAGTCTCCTCTAAGGTAGAAATAGGAATCATGAAAGAGAAGTCCCAGTACAGATGCATAATTGAGAGAGTGGATTTAATAAATTTTTCTCTTCTAGAAAGAGATAATAATCTTGATTTCCAACTTTCAAGCCTCTTTTAAATCTTATCAATGAGTGGATCACAAAATTTCTTATTCAATTTTCCAAGGAACAATGAAATCCATAGATGCTTGGATTTCTCTAGGATACCTTTCTTCATACTTAAGATTTGGGAAAGTAGATCAACATTAGAATTTAACCATAGAAGACAAAACTTTTAGAATGGTTGATAGTAAGACAAGACATACCACTGAATTGATAAAATAAGGATCTAATATTAGTAGCATTCTTCTCTTCAACCTTTGAGAATATAATCAAGTGATTAGCAAGGATCAAATGAGAACAATAGTGATCCTTTGAAGCTTTGATAGGATATATGCTTTTATCAAGGATCTTCATTTTCATGATTTTAGGAGCCGCTGCATTACAATAACGAAAAGAAATGGGGTTATAAGGTCCCCTTGTCTGATATCATTTGAGGGATAAGCAGAATCCATGGGTTCCCATGGACTAGAACATGGTAAGAAGTTGTTCGAAAAATAACTTCAATCCACCTAATCCATTTAGAAGGAAAACCCATTTTGTGAAGAATAGAGAAAAAATATTTCCAATTGACTGAATCATAAGCTTTTGAAATTTCATCTTGGATGGACATACTTGAGTTAGATGACTTCTTAAAATAACTCAAAATCTCATTAATCAAGAGAACTGCATCTTTTATACTTCTTTTTATAAAAGTACACTAGTTCGAGTCAAGGATAGTTGGAAGAACCTACTGGAGTCTATTAAACATAATTTTTTAAATGATTTTGTAGAATGTGTTAAAAAGGGAAATAGAACTCCAATTGGATGTAACATAAGAGTTAATACATTTAGGCTATAGGGTAATAAAAGTCCTATTGGCTTCATTCAGCAAGCCTCCACAATAGAAAAAATCATTAACAACACTAAAAACATCATCGCCAATTATTCTCCAAGTCACATTGAAGAAATGCACATTGAAACCATCAGACCCAGGATCCTTATCTATATTAAGTTCCTCATCCACTTTATTAATTTCCTCTTTGGTAGCCTGGTTAGAATGAAGGATACTATGCTTCTTGGAAATTTGAGGGCCATTCCATTCTCCTTTCCATACATTACAACAACCCCTTGTAAAATAGATTAGTATAAAAACTAACTATTCTAGAATACCATCAATCATTAAGGATTTAGCACAGTCTCTAAATCTTCTAGTTTTAAACAAATAATAGAAGAACTTGGCATTTGAATTTCCCTCTTTGAGCCACTGGACCCTCAACTTCTATCTCAAGAAAGATTATTCTATATCAATAGCATCCTTGGCCTCCTTCCTTAAAGAAATATCATTTTCTTTGAACAAATCATTCAATGTATTAAGATCAGCATGTTTTTGAGCATCCATTGCTTTCTCCTTCGTAGTGGAAGCATTTTCAAAATTCCCCCCTATACTTTCTTATTCCACTTCTTCAAATTAACCGTTCGATTCTCAAGTTTTCTATCAAGTCTGAACATGGAACTACCTTCCACATTATTGTCCCAGGCTTACGTCAAAATGGAGAGGTAATCCTTATGGTTTGTCCATGAGATGATGAATCCAAAAGGAGTTCTAAAAGTAGTGGGTTCACCAATAAAAAGATAAATGCTTCTATTATCACTCACAATATTGGATATGCATTCACCATAACATGAATAAAAATGACATTGGAATGTAGAATTGAATATAATTTATCTATTTTGGAAGTAATAAAATCATCACCTTCTTTTATGGTTCTCCCAGGTTTAGAAAATGCCATTCAGATCTAATTCAAATAAACCATAGTCTATGAATAAAATCATGAAATCAGCCATAGATTTCTTGGTAGGAGGTTGTTTACCTATCTTTTCCGCAGATTTCCTAACAACATTAAAATCTCCCATGATGACCCAAGGCTCATTGGTCTTTTCATAGATTTCCTCCAAGTCTTTCCAGAGATTGACTCTATATGCATCTGCATTATGACCATAAACTACAGAAAGAATAAAGCTAACATTCTCAGTAAGAACTCTAACATGAATAGCTTGGTCACATTGAGAGATTTTTGAGATATTACAACTCTCTTTCTTCCATAACATGATCACTCTCCCCAGAACATGAGATTCCATATTGGCCAACCAAAGATACTCAGGAAAATACTTGTTCATAGTTTTTAGAAACTTACTCGCTCTAAGCTTTGATCCATTAATGATGATAATATCGCCTCTAATCCTTCTCATCTCATCTTGGATACTCAACTTATGCTTCTAACGTTTCAAGAGGTACTATGCAATGAGGTAGTCATTTGACACATGGGGTTGTTGAACTGACACCCTCAGTGTTTTTGTTTATAATTTCTAACCCTCCAAATTTGCTTGACATTGGTGAGAAGACTGAATTTGCTACTCCATGAAAAATACCAATGTTGGGTTTAGTCTAACATTTGGGAAGAGACTTATTTCCTTTCTTCAAAGAAATCAAAGAATCAGAGTTATTATCTAAAGAAATGTCAGTGAAGATTGGAATAGGAGAATAGGAGTTGAGGGGGTTCATTTGCTACCATTTAATCTCAATAATGCTTGCCTGATCAGTTCCTCATTGTATTTTTTTGCTACTTCATTGAATTAGATTGGTTCAGTAACAACAACCTAATCAATGACAACTTCAGATGTGGGGATAGGAGAGTTGAGTGTCTTAGGTACCCAATATATCTTCTTGCTCCTCGAAACTTCAACGGATAAAGGTTTTCCATCCAGGCGAGAAGAATGGCAATCATCTTGATATGTCATTCTGCATATACTGCATTTGGAAGGGAACATTTCACATTGAATACATATTTCATGAGTATCACCTTCACTACTAGAAAGGTTCAGATATTTAGGGAAATCCACTTCAAATGGTAATAGAACTTGAAATCTAGCATAATGAATTCTTAACTAGAGTTTGGTTTGTTTATCCATCTTTAACAAAGTGCCTAAAATGAACCTAGTCTCTCAAACATCCTACTATCCTAGAGTTACAAAGGTAGATTGTAAACTCGTAACTATACTAGGATTTCCTTCAACCTAGACATAGATGGAGTATCACCAAGTTTCCACTTCTTTAAAATCAAAGGTCCGTTCTTCACAAACCATTCACCTGTAAGAGTGAAATCTAGGTCTTCTAGATCTGACAATTTGACTAAGAAGAACTTTTCTCTTTGTTGAATATTTCAAGAATGCCCCACGGGTTCCATACCTAAAGAAGGTAGTTAACCATGTTAGTAATATGAGGATTAATGTCTAGAGTGTAGCCTATCAAACACATATTGCATTTTCCTACATTGTCCTTGGGTTCTACTTTTGGATATAGTAACCTGCCATCTACAACCAAAATTTCTTTGAGCTTCAGGGAAAGTAGATTATCTTCTTATTTTTTATGCAAAGACTCCCAGCTAATTGGATTTTGAAGATGAGAATGATTAGTAGATAGATCTACATCTTCTTAACCAATATTACATACTTTTTTCCTCCACAACCTATGGGTTTCCAAGGGTCAGCCAGTGGCGCTGAATCGCCCAATATGTCGACTTCCTAGTCACCTTCCTTCTTAGGGTTGCCATGTTAATTAGGAATTTATCCTTAGTTCTTATCAAGTAATAACGATGCTCTTACTGATACCTAGTGACCTATATTGTGATCTCACCGATATCTACTCATTTTTCTCAAAGCATACAAAACATCTAGCTGGATAGATTATTTAAACATGATAGATCAAATTGTTAGTTATGGAATCTTACTCATGTGTGCCTTATCTTCTAAAGAGTTGGAAAATTGGATTTAGTGAGATTTATTCCACGTAATATGGGTAAGTTCTCTTCTTAGAATCCTACTTGATAAACCTCTTTAGCAATTTATCAATGCATGTACATGGATTAAGCCAACATGCATTTAAGATATTCTCTATAGTTCTGGAGTTCTTGAATTCTTGAATATAGGATGCTTTGCCTAAGACATTCATGGAGAAGGTATTTCCCAATTGGACTTTAACCAATTATAGAGAAGGGATATCATTTCCCTCAATAGTATATCATCTAAATATAATATGATATATAAAATTATGCTCCCACTAACTTTCCTATGAATACAAGATTCATCTTCATTTTGGATAAAGCCAAGTTGTTTTTCAGTCTTATCAAAATGAAGATTCCAACTTTGAGATGCTTGCTTCAATCCATATACTAGTCTTTGTAGCTTGTAAACTTGATTATTTTCATTAGGAGTGATAAAACCTATAGGTTTTGTCTTGTACACACCCTCTATAAATTCCCATTAACAAAAGTAGTTTTAACATCTATTTTCTAAATCTCATAGTCATGATAAACTACAATGATAAGTACGATCCTGATGGATTTAACCATGACAACTAGTAAAGAAGTTTCATCATAGTCAACACTTTTAACTTGTTTGAAACCTTTTAATAGCAATCTACCTGTGTAGTTTTTGTACATTACCATAACCCATTTGCACCCTATGTGTTTGTCCCCTTCAAGTGGATCAACCAAGGTTCATACCTTATTTGCATACATAGGGTTAATCTGTGATCTCATGGCTTCAAGCCATTTCTCAAAATATGATCCCTTAATAGCCTCATTGTAGGTTGTTGGCTAATCATCCTCAATGACCATCACATCATATTATTGTGTCATGAGAATCCATGTCTCTCTAGCTCACGAACATGCCCTACCAGACCTTTGACGTTCTTATGTTATATGAACTTGAAATTTCACAATTTCTTGTGATTCCTCGAGTTCCTTATCTACTCCATAGGTTTAATGGTATCTTGTTGGACTTGAGCTTCTCCAGGTTCTATTTTCCTTCCACTAATTCCATTAGAAATGAGTTCCTCTTTTAGGAGTGCAATAGTTGTGACAAAAACCACTTTCTTGTCAGATCAAATATAGAAGTAGTAACCTACTTTCCTTAGGGTATTCAATAAAGATACATTTATCCAATTTGGTCCAAGATTTTCACATAACTTTTTCTTGATATAGCTTCACATGCTCAAAATTTCATGAAAGACATATTCAAATGTTTCCCATTTTATATCTCGTCTAGTGTATGTCAATAGATTAGAAATATACTCATTTAAGTGTTAACATGATAGTATCAAGAGCATATTTTTAAAAGGAAATTGTAAGATTAGCTAAACTCATTATTGATCGTACCATGTCCAGCAAGTTATGATTTCTTCTTTCTGACACACCATTATGTTGTGTTTGTTTAGATGGGGTCAATTGTGATGCAATACCACACTATCTTATAAGGGCCTCAAACTCTTATCTTAAGTAACACCTCCTATATGTGATAGAAGTTCGTTAGTTATTTTACCAAGTTTATTTTGCACTTCATTCATGAATTCCTTGAACTTGTCACATGATTCTTGCTTGGGTTTCATTAGATACACACAGCCAAATCTACTAAACTCATTGATAAGTTTGATAAAGTACTGACATCCACCTCTAGTACATTTACTAAAAGGTTCACACACCTCATTATATATGAGTCCTAATAAGTCACTAACTCTCTCAGTGTTTTCAGTGATAGGTGATTTTACAATCTTACCAGATAAACAAGACTCACATGTCTATATTGATTTAAAATCAAAGGCATCTGTATAACCATCTTTAAGGAGTCTACAAATGCACTTGTCATATATGTTCCCTAGAGATAAACAATAAGTGCCTACAACACTAACAACAAGTCTTGCTCCTTTTGCAACACATAGTTCCACCTCCCTCTCTTCCCTCTCTTCATGGGTCTATTTATTTTTAGATCTTACATATTTTTGCTTATGTGAGATCAATATCCATATCTAATATCCATAATGAAGAATTAGATAAGTTTGCTTCTATAACATATATACCTGAAGTGGAGATCTCTATCTCATGCTTCTTGTTCTTCAGTTTCTCAAAGTAGAGAGGGCAATTTTTCCTCCAATGTCCAGCCCGGTGACAATGATGACAATTGTCTCACTTATCACTTCTTCTTATGCTTTAAGTGAAGATGATTTTTGGGCAGCCTTAGAACTTTTCTTGACTCTATCTTCACCCTTAAATTTTTCTTTTCTTTTGTTGACTGTCAATACGAATTTAGGCTTGTCTTTCATTTATCTCTCAGATGTTCTGATAATGGTTTATGAAGTTGTTCATGTTGTAATACATGACAAATTATTTGTATAAAGTTGACAACGATTGCATAATCATATAAGTGACTAATTTTTGACTTAAAAGAAAATCCCAATCTTGTAAAGCTTTTCACACACTCAATTAAGTTGAGTACAAAGATTCCAAGTAGATCACCTTCCGCCATTTAGTAGCCCTTTTACCGTAAGAGATCAGCTGGCACTATAATAACTGCTGTAATTGTTCTCGGTGGACAAGATGGAAGATGGTCGGTGGTAGTTGGGTACAAGGGGGATTAGAGGAGTGCTTGCCACTTGGGGCCTATTTGGTAGGGTGTGTTTTGGGTTCAATGAGTTTAAAAGTAGTATTTTTGACCATAATTTTGTTTTGTATGGAACTATACTGTTGTAGTTCATTGTTTTCTAGCAACACAACTACACAATTGTACTCCAATTTCTAAAATTTGTACCGTTCTCAAATAGTGCGTGGTCGCGTGCATATCGCAATGTGACGCATTTATGGGTCCATGCGTATTGCATTCCCAAGTGGTATAAACTTACCATTGCGATAAATTGCTTCTCGTTCGTGCCGTCCTGCACAAAACACGATGAAAGCTGTAAAGATACTTTGATAATAGGTTCTCCATCTACAACCGAATAAAAATATCCGACTGCTAGTGTCATGTCTCGAGCTACCAAACAATTATAATAAATAGTAAATAATTTATATTACACCCTACCAAATAAATTTGCAACAGTAAGAAAGACTTGATTTGATTTTATTAGTTTTCTAATTCACCACATTCAACCGGAATACACCCTACCAAATATGACCTTGATGTCTTGATTGACAAATCAACTAATAACCGAAGCAACAAGATATCGTTTATTTCGGACGGATTAATTTAATTTGAACTCAAAGAATAATATGCGGCACGTAATTTAGGGGGTACATCTAGTTGTCGGTTCCTCATCTACAACTGGATAAAAATAGAAAAATGATACAGAACTCCAAAGTCAGATCAGTTTTGGACCCTAGTGATATGCTGCACGGGTGTTCAGATGTGTTGCTGGGTGACGATGGGACATATACACTATTGGCTGACGATGAGATGAGTTGCAGCTAGAAAGAGAGAGAGAGAGAGAGAGAGAGAGAGAGAGAGAGAGAGAGAGAGAGATAGAGAGGAGTGGAGAGAGGGTGAGTAGGAGAAATAGATCAAGAGAGTTATATTTATTTTTATTTTTTTTGTGAACCCATCGTGCCTCTCCTCTTTATTCCCAAAAAAGGGGAAAGAAAAGAAAAGAAGACGATACATTTATTTTCCTAGTAACTTTTAAATATTATGTATTTTTTAACAAAATAAAAATCGTTAGACTCCTTATAAAAAATACATTCTAATAAAACTAATGTCGACATATTTTTAAAAATAACATACAATATAAAATAAGGGAGATGAGGGAAGCAATATCATTAACTTATTTCTGTAAATCAATAGAGATATATTTATTTGCTAATAACTTTTAATCCATTATTTATTTTTTAACGAAATAAAAACCGTTACTCTTTATGAAAAATACATTCTAATAAAATTAATGTCGATATATTTTTGAAAAATATAACATACAATCTAAAATAAGAGAGATGAGGGGAGTAGTATCATTGGCTAGTTTCTTCAAATCAAGAGAGATATATTTATTTTGCTAAAAACTTTTAACCTGCTATTTTTTAATAAAATAAAAATAGTTAGACTTCTTATGAAAATGCATTCTAACAAGACTAATGTCGAAGTATTTAAAAAAAAATATAACATGTAGTTTAAAATAAGGGAGATGAGGCAGGTAGTAGCATTAACTTATTTCTTTAATCAAGTTGTTATCACTAATCCGATGTTTTGTTATTGTTGTAAGCGAGTTGTTATTTTCTCTCTCCTTATTTCTTTGTGTTGTTATCGAGTTGTTATCTTTTCTATGTTATGTTGTTGACTTAGGCCCAATATTTTTATTTTTATATGATAGAGAAAATATGAATATTTTGAGGGAAGTTGTGTCATTAATTTATTTCCTATGGTCTAGTATTTGTTGTCTCTAGTCCATTATGTTATTATTGTCAGTTTAATATTTTTTAAAAAAGGGAATATATAAGGAGGATTGAAGTAGTGTCATTAATTTGGATGAGAGAAAAATCTATTTTTCTTATAAATTTCAATCTGTGATGAATGTTTTGACAAAATAAAAAAGGCTAGATTTCCTACAAAATATATGTTCCAACAAGACCAATTACAGTAAATTTTAAAAAAATAAATATTTTTTATTAATTTTACTAATTCTCTCCTATTCATCATATTTTGTCTCTATCAAAAAATAACAAACTGTACCAGTGACAACAACAAAATGGTCTTATGATAATAACATATTGGATTAAAGATAACAACAAATTGAACCATAGAATAGTTTAAATAAAAAAAAACACTACTTCCTTCCTATTCATAGTATTTTCTCTCTTACAAATAACAAATTACACTAGAGATAACAACAAATTAGACCAGAGATAATAAAAAATTTGACTAGAGATAATAATTAATTTTAAAAAAATTAGACATCTTAGATAATAAAAATTTTGACTAGAGATAACAAAAAATTTGACTAGAGATAACACAAAACTGGATCGGAGATAACAAAATTTTTTCCTAGAGATAACAACTAATTATAAAAATATATACTACTTGGATAACATAAAAATTGACTAGATATAACAAAAATTTTGACTAGAGAGAACAACAAATTAGATAGAGAGAACAAAAAATTTGAATAGAGTTAACAACTAATTTAAAAAAAATTATACTAATGGATAAAAAAATACACTAGAAATAACAAAAAAATTGACTAGAGATAATAAAAAACTAGATTGGATATAACAAAAAAACTACCTATCTAGAGATAACAACCAATTTAAAAAAATAAATACTACTTGGATAACAAAAAAATGACTAGAGATAATAAAAAAACTAGATTAGAGATAACAATAAATTGGACTAGAGATAACACAAAATTAGGCTAGAGATAACAAATAATTAGACTAAGGATAACAACAAATTAGACTAGATATAACAAAAAATTATACTATAGATTAATATCAAGTTGGATAAGAGATAACAAAAAATTAGACTAAAGATAATATTACTTTCCTCCTATTCTTATACTTTCTCTCTCTTACAAAAATAACAAACTTGTCTTGGACCAAAGATAACGAAAAATTGGACTAGGGGTAACTCTAAACTAAACTAGAAATAACAATAAATTGGACTAGGGATAACAACTAATTTTAAGAAAATTAATTGCACTACTTCTCTCATGTTTAAAATATTTTCTCTCTCTTAAAATAAAAAACTAGACCAATGACAACAATAAATTGGTCTGAAGATAACAATGAATTGGACTAAAGATAACAACAGATTGGTCCAGAGAATAGTTAAATTTGGAAAAAAAATACTACTTCTTTTCTATTCATTTTCTCTCACTTACAAACAACAAATTGTACTAGAGATAACAAAAAATTTGAATAGAAATAATAACTTATTTAAAAAATATATACTACTTGGATAGCAAAAAAATTGACTAGAGATAATAAAAAATTTGACTAGAGATAACAAAAAATTAGATTGAAGATAGCAAAAAAAATTTCTTAGAGATAACAACTAATTTTTAAAAAAATATATTACTTGGATAATAAAAAATTGACTACACATATCAAAAATTTTACTAGGGATAACAAAAAATTTACTAGGATTAACAAAAACAATGACACCACCTCCCTCCTATTCCTTATATTTATCTTTCTTAAAAAAATGTCTTAGAGATAACAACAAATTAGTACAGAAATAAAAAAAATTAATACTTTCTAAAAGGACCAATGTTGTATTTTCTCTCTCTTTTAAAATCATACATTGGATCAGAAATACTAAACTAAACCGGAGATAACAACAAACCATACTATCAATAATAATAAACCTTTTTATGATGAGTGGAATGAGGAGAGAGAAAAATAAAATACTAGACCAGAGATAACATTACAATGGATAGGAGATAACAAAAAAAGTATATCACATTTGTCAAAAGTATGTCGACATTAGTCTTATTATAACAAATTTTCTAGCAAAAGAATCTAATCATTTTTATTTTGTCAAAAAATACATTACGGTTTAAAAGTTATTAACAAAATAAATATCTCTCTTATTTTATCTCTCATTTCAGCCACTGCTTTTCTCTCATTCCATCTCTGATCCAATTTGTTGTTATCTTTAATGCAATTTATTGTATTTTATATTTTTATATTCTAACTATATTTTTTTGTAAAGAATGCAATAGTTTTTGTAAAGAAATAAATTAACGACGGTACTTTCCTCATCTCTATAATTTTATACTGTATTTTATATTTTTAAAAAATATGTCATCGTTTATCTTATTGAAATGTATTTTTATAAAGAATCTAATGATTATTGTTTCGTTAAAAAATACATAACATTTTGAAAGTTACTAGTAAAATAAATTTATATCTCATTTTTTTCTTTCTCTTTGCAGTCACTCGCTCTCTCTCTCTCTCTAGTCCTCTCTCTCTCTTCAGCCTTCTATGTGACTTGCATGTGCCTGGTAACCAATTGTGTGTCTCATCAACTGCATGTGCATTGTTCCATCTTCTGCTTATGATTAGAGTGAGGTATGACAGCAGCCAGGATGACAACAAATGAGGTTCCGAGACTGGTTCCTTATTGGTGCCATATAGCTAATCTCATAAAAATATCCGACTGCTCAAATCATGTCTCCAGCTACCAAACAATTGCAATAAAAAGTCTATAATTTATATTACACCCTACCAAATAAATTTGCAACCGTAAGAAAGACTTGATTTGATTTTACTGATTTTCTAATACACCAAATTACACCGGAATACACCCTATCAAATATGTCCCTAATGTCTTGATTGGCAAATCAACTAAGAACCGAAGCAACAAGATATCGTTTATTTCGGGCAGATTAATTGAGTTTGAACTCAAAAAATAATTTGCAGCACACGTAATTTAGGGGTACATGCAGTTGAGCTGAAACTTGAAAGATAACATGAACACATATACATCGACATTCTAACTTTTTCATTCATTAGGTTGGGTGAAAATCACGCGTGTAATAATAAATTGCATCCTTTTCTTTCTAGAAAAATGAATGCCATCCTGTTGTCGTTGTTTTATGGCCAAATTCCACTGAATCCATCTTGCTGTTCTAAAGATGTATTTTTTTCAAATCGTATTGAAAGCAATTCTTACCGGCAACCTAACCTGCTGCACTTAACACAGCCAGCCGGCTTTTGTTGGGGAATAAAAGATGGAATTTAAAAGAGTACTCAAACATCACATTTCAATCACAGTTGACAAATATGTGATGTTGCTCTCTCACACGGTTCGGTGCATTTACTCCGGTCATGAGCAAAATCGCGACTGAATGAAATCTAAATGTAGTGCAACAAGTACATGCGAGAAAATTAGTTTTGTTTCTAATGCAAATGGTAAAGAAATTTTATCCTATATTGCTTACTCCTAGAACTTTTTTGGTCCTCGTATGTAAGATTACATGTGGCACTAGTGTCCAAGTGGTCCTAGGAGGGAGGTATGCTCATCTCTTTGGTGGGTGAGGTTACCAAATCACAACGCATGTGCGCGCGCCGGGCCGGGCGTGTGGCTTGTGGAGAATGTCTAAGTAATTAATTACTCGTGTAATTAATTTTTTCTTTCTTATTTCAGATTTCTTAATCCTAATTGGAAAGTGTTTTTCTTTTGCAGATTATTCCGTATTGTGTACAAGAGCAACCGAGTATTTGCGTCTTAGTGAGAATAAAATTAGGGACGTGCGTGGCTATATATACGCCTCCAGTCATTAGGGTAAAACACACAACAAACATCTTTCTACCACCGTTTCACGTGTGTTTTGAGAGACCTAATCCAGAGAGCGAGTGTCTTCGTTCCAAGCCGTTTCGTGGAGTTGTTCTCTTGTGCAAAGTGCGGCTTTCTCTTTCCCATCAACGAGACACAACTGTCAGGCGGTGGTTCCTGCGGTTGCTGTACTACACTGGTAGCAGTGCAACGTGACTACGTCAAGCGCGAGCGAGACGAGTCGGTTCCAGATTCGTACCAGATCGAGTCTGGGAGAACGGTGCCTGTCCACGAGGATTGTCGGACACTGATTTATTTAAGTATCACGTTCGTTTCTCAACGAACGATCTGGTTTGCGAATCTAACTACTTTATTTCTGTTCTCCTACTTTGTTTGATCTTCGTTTCTTATTTTGGATATGTCTGAAATTGTTAGTTACTTTGCACATGTCGCTGTTGCATGAATGACATTAATAAATATTAACAACAATCTTAAAGAAATCAATTTTCTTTCGTTAATTAACAATGGCCGGTCAGGGTGGTTCGGAAAATAAAATTGATACCAGAAGTATGCTTGGAAAATTTACTGGTACCAACTTTGCTCGTTGGCAAAGTCAGATGAAAATTTAGCTGAATATTGCGGGTTTTGATCAGTACTTAGTAGAGACCGAACCTAAATTTGATGAAACGATTCCTGATAATGGAAATATAATTGCTAATTGGAAGAAGGGTGACAAAACATGCAGCGGTTTGATTCTGTTTGGTTTAAATAACAATTGTATGCTTCTTACTCAAAGCCGCCAGTCACTACATCTAAGGTTTTGTGAGAATTGTTGATTAAGAATTTTAATACTGAAAATCAAGGTGTTGAAAAATACTGCGTGTCTAAATTTCTCAAGTTTCAGATGGTTGAGGGTAAGTCAGTTTCCGATCAAACACATGATCTGCAACTCCTAGTTCATGAACTCTCAGATGCCAAGATGGTATTTCCTAAGAAGTTTGTTGCTATGTCTATCATAGAAAAATTTCCTCAGTCATCAGAATCGTTTGGTATGTCTCCAAAATATCACAAAGGGACACATACAATGGAAGAACTAATGATGGATATTAATATACAAGAAGAACACTTAAAGGAGAAAACGGTCAAGGTGCCTACTGATCCAAACCCAACTGTTAATTTTACTTCTGTGAAAAATACCAAAGATAAGAAATCTAAGAATGCACATAAACCTAAGGCAAAGATCCAAAAGAAACCGAAGAACAAACCTTGTTGGAATTGTGGACAAGTTGGCCATTGGAACAAGGATTGTCCTACTAAGAAGGCAAAGAAAGCTACCGCATCTACAACTGAGGAGGTTGTGGTCAACATGATGACTACATCCTTGAACCTCAATGATGGGTACGTGTCTATTAAACCTGAAATCCTTTCTATTTTTGAACCACTTTATTGGATAATTGACAGTGGGGCTAATGTACATGTGTGTGCTAATAAATCCCTATTTGTGTCTTATCAGGCCTCTCGAGGTCGGTCCGTGACTTTGGGCGATTACAGCTCTACATAAGTCAAAGGCAAAAGACGAGTGGACTTGAAGTTTCCTTTGGGGAAGGTTTTGACTCTTAACAGGGTCAGACATGTTCCAACCATTCGACGCAATATCCTTAGTGGCGTCATTTTAGTTAGGGAAGGTTATAGAGTAGACTGCAAATGTAATAAGGCTATTATTACACGCCTTCGTGATTCTTTGTGTTTTGGCAAGGGGTACTTATGTGATGTGGAGAACTTATTTAAGATTCATGTTGAACCTGTTTCAAATTCCATTTTAAATTTGAATGATTATAGTTTTGTTTGCATGATTCTTGTTTCATCCGATGTATGGCATTCACGTTTGAGACATGTTAATGTTGCCTCAATGAAGCGTATGATGAATCTAAATTTGATCCCTAAACCTGAAATTAATAACAATAAATGTGAAATCTGTGTACAAGCTAAATTGCCTAGGAAGCCTTTTCATTCTATGAATAGGAATTTAGAAATTTTGGATTTTGTGCATATAGATATCTGTGAATTTAATGATGTTGCTACGAGGGATCAAAATCGTTATTTTATTACTTTTATTGACGATGCGAGTAGATACTGTTATGTCTTTTTACTTTGAAGTAAAGATGAGACATTAGATAAATTTCAAATTTATAAGAAAGAAGCTGAAACTCAAACCGGTAAAATACTTAAGCGATTAAGGTATGATAGGGGAGGAGAGTATACCTCGAACTTGTTTTTGCAATTTTGCCAATTACATGGTATAGTTCATGAGGTCACTGCTCCTTATTCACTACAATAAAATGGGATAGCTGAACGTAAAAATTGAACCTTAATAGATATGGTAAATACCTTACTCCAAACATCTGAATTACCCAACTTTATGTGGGGGGAAGCTTTGAATATGGCTTGCCATATTCTGAATAGAATTCCCCAGAAACATTCAAAGAGTAGTCCGTTTGAGTTATGGAGAGGAAGGAAATCGAGTTTTAAATATCTTCGAGTGTGGGGGTGCCTTGCAAAGGTACTTGTCCCTGAACACAAAAGGAAGAAATTGGGACCGAAAACGGTTGATGCCATATTTTTGGGTTATGTAGAGACAAGCTATGCTTACAGATTCCTGATTGTAAAATCAGATATCTCTGGCATTGAGGTCAATACAATTGTGGAATTACGTGATGCAACATTCTTTGAGGATGTGTTTCCTATGAAAACTGATCTGCCCAATGAAGTATCTCAAGAAGATTCATTTACCACAAGTTCCATTCCCGAGTACGTGGAAAGGATGACAAATGTGGGGGGCGACTCAGAACAAGCTATTTCTGAATCAGATGATTCTAAAGAAATAGTTGAACCAAGGAGAAGTAAACGGCCTAGGACATACAACGACTTTGGAAGTGAGTTTCTCACGTATAATGTTGAGAATGATCCTGTTACTTTCAAACAAGCTATGGAATCTCCAGAAGCTAACTTTTGGAAAGAAGCCGTTAATTATGAAATCCAATCAATTCTCTCGAATGGAACTTGGGAATTAGTGGATTTGCCTCCTGGTTGTTCTGGAATTGGTTGTTAAAGGATTTTTACGAAGAAACTTAATGCAGACGGGACAATCAATAAGTATAAGGCTAGGTTAGTTGCTAAAGGTTACACACAAAGGGAAGGAATATATTATTTTGATACCTATTCACCTGTTTCCCGTATGACCACAATCCGAGTACTTATAGCATTGGCTTCCATTTATAATCTCTATATCCATCAGATGGATGTGAAGAGCTTGTTCTTACACAGTGATCTTCAAAAAGAGATATATATGGAACAACCTGAGGGATTTGTGGGTCATGGGAATGAGTCCAAAGTGTGTAAACTTGTTAAGTCATTATATGGCTTGAAACAAGCCCCTAAGCAATGGCATGAGAAGTTTGATTCTGTAATATCATCATTTAGCTTTATTTCTAATGAATTTGATAATTGTCTCTACTGCAAGATTGTCAATAAAGGATTCATTTTGTTATGCTTATACGTCGATGATATCTTGCTTTTTGGTTCCGATATGAAAGTAGTAAATGCGACAAAGTCATTCTTGTGTAGCATGTTTGAGATGAAGGATATGTGTGTTGTTGATGTGATTTTAGGGCTTAAAATCATAAGGTATACTGATGGTATAACTCTCTCTTAGTCTCACTATATATGTTAAGAAGATACTGGAGAGGTTTGAGTAAACATCACGTAAACCTGTTAAGACTCCATATGATTCATCCAAGCCCTTATTCAAGAATGAGACTGGGGTTCCAATGTCTCAATTACGATACTCTCATATTATCGGAAGTTTGATGTATCTTATGAACTCTACACGATCCAGACATTGCGTTTGCTGTGAATAAGTTAAGTAGATACACCAGTTGTCCCGACAAGACCCATTGGGAAGCTCTTGATAGAGTTCTGAGGTATATCAAGGGAACATGTTATCTAGGGCTACATTATGGTAAACATCCTTCCGTAGTCAAAGGATATAGTGATGCAAGCTGGATTGCCGTGAATTCTGGGAGTAATGGTGTCTCAGGATATGTATTCCTGTTGGGAGGAGGAGCTGTTTCCTGGAGGTCTAAGAAATAGACCATATTGTCTCGCTCCACTTTTGAGGCAGAGTTGTGTGCGTTAGATGAAACTGGATTGAAAGCTGAATGGCTACATGGACTTATGTCTAGTTTACCTATGGTAATGAAGCTGCTTCCTGCAATTTCAATTCACTATGACAGTACTACAACGATTGCTAAGATAAAGAGTTCCAAGTACAATAAAAAACAATGTAGACACATCCAAGTCAGATTGAAATCCGTAAGGGAGTTAGCGTCTAATGTGGTCGTGGCTGTGGACTACGTTGGTACCAAAGATAATACAACTGATCCTTTCACTAAAGGTCTTACCTTGGCTTTAGTGGAAAAATCTAGGTTGGGGATGAGACTAAAACCCCTATAGATTTGCAGGCAGTAGCAACCCAATCCAAAAGAGTGGAGATCCCACAAATTGGGTTCAATGTGGTAATAACAAGTTGTGTGGTAAATCGGATGACACTATGTATTCTTGTTTGATGCTTCTTGCATCTGTGTGTCTATTCCCTGGAAAACCTGTTAGTGTCATAACTGTAAGTTAGTAAGAGAGTAGTCTTTTAATGGTATCAAGTCTTAGGACATGATGTTAGCAGTACATCTTTGGAGACTCCAGCTAAGTGATTGATGTTGAGTAGGCCGGAACAGGAGAATTGGGTTGTTCTCTGTTATCAATCATGATATAGATTTTTTGAATGCATGGCCTTAATGCATTGTTTTCTTTACTACCATGTCTTTATTGTGTTGTTACCAACCTATACTCTTGTACCCAAGGTTCAGGTTCAAGACTTTTGTTCACCTAGTTCCTACGGAGGTCACAGTTGGATAACACAGGTAGATTCAAACTGAAAGGTATCTGCTGAAAGCATAGTATGGAGGACTGAATGGTAGAGCACACTACACATTGGACTTTGTGGGAGATTGTTAGATATATGGCTGCTGTAGCAACCATTTATTTTGCATGAGTTAAGCCCAATTTAGTGCAACAAGTACATGTGTGAAAAGTAGTTTTGTCTCTAATGCAAATGGCAAAGAAGTTTTATCCCATATTGTTCACTCGTAGAACTTTTATGGTCCTCATATGTAGGATCACATGGGACACTAGTGTCCAAGGGGTCCTAGGAGGGAGGTATGCTCATCTCCTTGGTGGGTGGGGTTACCACATCACAACGCATGCGCGCACGCCACACCACACCTCGCCTCACCTCGCCTGGCCAGGCTGGGCCTGGCTCGGGCTTGGGCTTGTGGCTTGTGGATTGTGGAGAATGTCTTCCGTCTTCTTTTTGCACTAGGATACGACTAAGTAATTAATTACTCGTGTAATTAATTGTTTCTTTCCTATTTCGGATTTCTTAATCCTAATTGGAAAGTGTTTCTCTTTTGCGGATTATTCTGTATTATTTACAAGAGCAACTGAGTGTTTGCGTCTTACTGGGAATAGGTTTAGGGACGTGCATGGATATATATATGCCTCCGGTCATTAGAGTAAAACACACAACAAACATCTTTCTGCCGTCATTTCACGTGTGTATTGAGAGTCCTAATCCAGAGAGCGAGTGCCTTCGTTCCAAGCCGCTTCGTGGAGTTGTTCTCATGTGCGAAGTGCGGCGTTCTCCTTCCCGTCACCGAGACACAACTGTCAGGCGGTGGTTCCTGCGGTTGCTGTGATGCAGTGATAGCAGTGTAACATGACTACATCAAGCGCGAGCGGGACGAGTTGGTTCCAGGTTCGTGACAGATCGTGTCTGGGAGAACGGTATCTATCCGTGAGGATTGTGAGACACTGATTTCTTTAAATATTACGTTCGTTTCTCAACGAAGAATCTGGTTTGTGAATCTAGCTACTTTATTTCTGTTCTCCTACTTTGTTTGATTTTCATTTTTTATTTTAGATAGTCGTTGTTGCATGTCCTACTATAATAAATATTAACAACTGAAACATCATCTACGTCGTGCCCTTTGGGTACGATTCCGATGGCTACTCTCACCCGTACGCTCTCCCATCTCCACGCCCATACTTGCCATGAATGCTTCGGAGGCTTACGCTTAGAATTGGACTCAGCGTGCGCCTATATATACCAGCAACGCTGGCGGATCGAGGCAACGCAGATCCTTCCATAACAGCAGCAGATTAAACTGTCCTACACCATCCAGAGTAGCTCACCCCACAAACCGCAGCAACGCCATGGTTTACATGAAGAAGCAGCAAGCTTTTATGCTCCTGTGCGTTGTGGCCCTCCTCATCACTTTGGGTCTCCCCGCCGCCCACTCCGCCGTCTCCTGCGGTTCTGTAAACAGTAACATCGCCCAGTGCCTGGGCTACGTGACGGGGAAGGCGCCTGCCGTATCCCCAGGCTGCTGCGCCGGCATCCGAAGCCTCGCTGCTGCTGCGAAGAGGTCCACCCCTGCGGACCGCCAAGCTGCGTGCAGCTGCATCAAGTCCGCGGCGTCCAGGATCAGCGGTGTCAACCCGGGCCTCGCCGCGGGTCTCCCAGGGAAGTGCGGGGTCAGCGTCCCGTACTCCATTAGCCCCAGCACCGATTGCTCCAGGTTTCTTGTTCGCCAGTTCTGCATCTACAATTTAAGCGCCACATAAACCCTAAAATCACGACCGACTGTCTACCGTAACCGGAGTGACCATATTTTCTTTACAACTAACTTTTCCGATGTGAGCATTTGCAGGATTGGTTGAGCATGGTACTTCGCAGTCCAATCTGTTCACGCAGTTTATCTAGTACGTATTGCCTTCGCTCGTCTACCTATTATCGTTCTATCTACGATGATACGAAGAGGAGGATATATATAGCCTGATATAAGGAGCCCCAGGACCATTGATGGATGCATGCATGCAGTCTGCAGTTGTATGGCCACGGATAGAGTGCCTTGTAATCGTTTGCTCCACTAGCTAGTACATCTCTTTGATTCGCTCTTCAACTATGGATGCACCTTTTTGTGTGGTTCAATGTTATGTAATTGGTCTATGCCATATTAAATATCCCGCATAAATATGCTTTCAATATCTACTGAATGGGTGTTTTAATATGGTGCATGTATCTTGATGAGGAAAATCAGTATGATTAAAGTCATTAAACTGAGAATTAGCAAAATGGACAGGGATTAATAAGTGAATGATAAAAATATGTTTTCATTCTTCAACATAACAAAGCCAGTTCCATTTATGTTCCTACAAGATCCAATAAAACTAATTCAATTGATTTTAGTAGAATCACATATTAGAATATAAAAAACAAGAGATAGGTCATTCGAAAGTACGATAAATAAGTGTCTCTAATTGAAAATTAAAATAAAAGTGTCTCTAGTTGAAAAATGTGAAGAACAACCTCTAGCTCGAAAGCCTATCTCAAAATTCTTCCACAAAAATCACAAGTTTGACATCAACCTTGGTCAAAGGAACATAGAGATCAATTAGAAGTGTGTATTGGGGTTCTTAATGTTAATTTTGTAGAAATTCATTCTGGTTGTAAGAGAACAGAAAAGGAATCTATAATTTGGTGAAAAATTGAATATGCAATGATGCAAACTTGGTCTTCCATGAACAATCATTTTCTACTTCTTCAATTAGAAAATTTTGATAGTAGAACTATTTCTTGAGGTGTTTATTGTCATAATGGAAGCTTACATATGTGTTTATGTGCTTCATTTAATTGCATTTGTTCCTATGACATATTTAGTATGTCTACAGACACAAGTCGCCTAAACTACTTTTAAATTTTAGACTAGCCTTTAGACATGGTGTAACAATGACTGATTGTTGTTTGTTTGTTGGTGAATTCTCGATCATCAGTCTCATCATCATCATCATCATCATCTTATAAGCCACAATCCCAACCATGTTGGGTTTGGCTACACAGATCCTTCTTTCTAATCATCTCTGTTACACACCATTCTCTAATCAAGATGTAAAGATTCAAAATCTCTCTGTATAAGCTCTTTCCAAGTTAATTTAGGTCATAATCTCGATCTCAATCTAAGAAGGCTAAATATTTGATTGACATATGCACGTCGTCACCCAACAATGTGGCCTTATTAGAATCCGACTGGCCTCTAAATATGGATTTACGAATAAGTCATGCCAGTTTAGCAAAAGCTCAATTTGAACTTTTAGTGTAAGCTTCAACTCCCATGCTAGGTATTGCTAGATGTTGATCAATGTTGGTGGATGAAAGCAAACATTGATTGACTAGTGAGAAGGTTGATCTCACCTTTAATTGATACTTAGCTTGAAATTAGACTTATTCTCATAGAGACCATCTAGGCCATATAAAAAGACCCAACAATGCAACAAACCCTAAATAAGGTCAATGGTCACAATGGGTAACTCTACAAAACCAGTTCTAGGTAAAGATTATTTTATCATACTTCATATTTTGAGCATATGAATATAATCTGCAATAAAATTAAATTTTCCAGAACTAGGGTTTCAAATTACCTAACCTTGAATGATCAATTCTAATACATGTATATAAGTAATATAAGCTACTAGCGTACAAATAATTGGCCTGGTATTAGTTATTAAATTCTTTGGATTTTTTCTTCCAATTTTTTCCTATAAGAATTTAAATTCCACACAATCCTTAGACTAGAGGTGAGTGTTTTTCCAACTAACTTCTACTTAACTAAATTTCCCACTGGTTGACCACAATACATTATAGTTTGCTCCATTTGTGGGATATACATATGTGTCATCTAAATTGGTCTACTTACACTATATCATCTATGTATAATCATACAAACTAGAGACAACCCAAAATTAGGAGCTCGTCGTCCAGTGATGAATGCATTTGCATCTATTTGCAATTGAATATATATGCATATAATGCCTATCTATCTTTTCCTACAATGTTCTCTTTAATATTTCCTTTTACCATGAAGGTATGAACACACCTTTTTGTGGGGTCTAATATAACATGTATCTCTAAACGGTATCAATTACCACACATCAATATAATTTCACTTTGTACTAAATGGTTATTTTAGTGTATCACATTCATCTTGGTAAAGGAAATTAGTATGATGAATAGAATTCGTGTATGGTATATATCATTTTGCTTCATCGTAACCAAGCAATTTCATTTGATACTTCTAGAATGTTGGTGATACAAATTATAGAATCACAAGTGGTAACATTTTCATGTCATGTCCTGGAGATGACTTTACATTTTCATACAAGTTTAGCTTGTTTCTCCAAACCAAAGAGTTTTGGTTGGTGAAAGCTATATTATAATGACAATACAACTAAATTTTCATGATTATATCATATTCTATAAGGGGATTTTACATGTAAGAATATAAGGGATTAACTCATATATAAGATTTAATGAGACCATGGTTAACTATTTATCTAATCTAGGTTTGATATGCTGAAGTGTCATATCGTCATTCTTGATGCTAACAATCCACATGGCCTAGTTTCTATAAAACCCATGACCTATGTTTTGGGCTAACTCTATTTGCTTTGTGTTGATTAAGTGCTTAGAACCTTACTTTCATCCTTTCAGATGCCTCTTAGAGCTTGTGGAGATACTAAGTCTCCAATTTGATCTTGTTTGGATGATGTTTGTGCCTTTTATGCTTGTTTTGTGCCAAATTTGCAATTTACCCATTTGAGAGGGTTATCTTGTAATTTTCCACATCTAGTGTGTACCTTCTCTCTCTTGGCTTCATGAGAAAGAGTTTGATTCTTTGGGGCACCTTGGTTGGACCTTGGATGAGTGGTGAGATCTCTAGAGGTAATTAGGGTTTCTAGGGTTTGGTTCGTTTCGACCTTGATGTGCTTTGTTGAGTGTCCGCCCTTGTCTCGACCTTCAGGGGTGTCTTGAGTGTGTCTCAACCAAGACACCTACCTTGTCTTTGTTTTTTTTTTACCATGATGGTCTTGATGGAGTTTGGGTCGAGAAAATGGTCTTCTTGAGGTGTGTCTCAACCTGGATGCTTTGGTGAACCTTTTGTCACGACCACGATGTGCATCTTGCTTTTGTTTCGACCTCCTTGAGGTGTTGCAACCGAAACCAACATGTTGGGGACCTAAGTGGTCGAGACCCAACATAGCTTGTATCACCATCTCGTACATGTAAGGTTTAAGTGGTTGCATGTTGGTGTCTTGGGTGAATAAGTGTCCCTTTGGTGCCTTTAGGTGTTGACACATGATCTTCACCCTACCTCCCTCCTTTGCTATATAACCCCTCTTCTCTCAATGCAAGTGAACCTTTACCCTTCCTTCTTTCCCCCTCTCATTTGCTCATCCTTGGAGCTTGGTGGAGCAAGAAGAGCTGATCTTGGACCTCTTGGTGGGAAAGATCCCATGCATGTAGTGACTCTTGCTCATCCTTAGTCTTGGTAAGTGTTTCCCTTTCTTTGGTGGCATTTTCCATTGATCTTCTAACCTATCTTCTTCTATTTTCTTGACCATAGACCATGGATCATCCATTGTGGTCGTTTTGGAGGGAAACTCCTCATCCCAAGGGTCATAGACCATGTTTTGACAAGGTGGTACCCAAGTGAGAGGAAGTTTCTTCTCTCTTTCCCCCTTCTTCTTTTGGTTCGGCCTAGGGTTCTCTTACCTATTTTCTTGTTCAACCTTTGACCTTGGTATATTCTCCTTTTTGAGGCGATCTTGAGGATCAAAAGGGAGCCTTTGGTGGATCTCTATCCTCCCTTAGAGATTGTGTGTCTAGAGCTTTTGATCCTTGGAGTTGATCTTCCATAAGGTGGGTGATATAACACTCTACTCTATCTGTTATTGCACTTTTCTTACACACATGTTACTGTTTCTCTCTCTAGATTATAATCCTAACATGATAGTAGATGATATCATTTTCTAGTTCTTAAATGATGATAGTTATCGTGTTTTGTTTGCTTAGAATATGAAACCCTAATTCAAGGTACCCGATCCTAGAGATGGTTGTGTAATGGTGGTTTTCTTCCGATCTTTTGACCTTTTTTTATCTCATGTGTAAGGTTCATGTACTATAATGTAATAAGGAGTTTAGTTTCTGTTTTTTAGGTATTAAACATGTGTTTATCTCTCTTGCATAAGGTTCTTCATGATAGATTTTCCTTGATTCATGTCTAAGGTTTGGTGACCATTTTTGTATTAGGTTTCCTCCTTGATGATGATGATTTTCCTTAGTGTTAATCTCCTATTTTGGTGGTGGATTACTCTTGTTTTGAAGATGTCTTGATGTCCCTTGAAGTGGCTTAAGCTTGTTGGTCAAGATGTATGTTTCGGTCGAGCTGCCCTTGTTTGGATGGTCTTTGTTTTGGTCGAGATGGATGTGCTTGTGATAACTTATGCAGCTATTTCAGTTTTGAACGTGATTCCTTGCTATTGGTCTTAATCGAAATGCCATGTCTTGGTTTTGGTCGAGACTTTCTTTTGGGGTTGTCTCCATTAAGACTTCTTGTTAGGTTCTAATCATAATGCATGATCAAGATGCCTGCTTTGGTTTTGGTCGAGACACATGCTTTGTGTTGGTCATAACTCTTCTTTCTATTTCAGTCAAGACAAGTAGTTGGTTTTGTTTCGATCATGATTCCTTATTATAGAGAGGTTATAATGCCCTTTTGTGTGTGGTTGCGACCAGCTGATGGTGCATCACAGTCGCAGCTAGGTGATGGTGTGTCACAATCATGACCAGGTGATGGTGCGTCGCGGTCATGACCAGGTGAATGTCTATTGTGGTCGAGACTCCTTGCATGATGATGGTCGAGACACTTGTTTCTGGTGTAGTTGTAACACATATGTGATGGTTGGCCGATACACATGTATTGTGTATGGTTGCTACCTATGTGCAACATAGTAAGATGGGGACATGTATACATATGAATGATCTACTACTTAGTGTTGTTGGGATAATGATATAATCATAACTGAGTTGTGAGGTCTAACCTAATATGCTCCATGAAAGTGGGAAGTGGTGCACCTAGGGTTTGGTGATTTCTTAGGCTACAAAACCCTAATTGGCTATGCAATAAAACCCTAACCCTAATTGTTGTACCATGTAATGTGTTTGCTTCTCACTCTTAAAATAGATAACATGTTATGGTGTTTTCTCACTCTTATGTAATAACCCCTAACCTTGTAGCGATATGAATTCAAATATCATAGCAAGTGTATGCTATGGCGAATATGAGGTGACACAGGATGATGATTATGAGCCTTTATGAAGCATGATGAGACATATGAGATATCAAGAATGATGTGATTGGGTCTCATGACCTGGCATAGGCCTAATGCCTAATGCCTAGTTGAGGTGTTAACATCCTGATATGTGAATAAGGGATTGATATCTAATGGTGATGTAAGGGCCTTATGATATGATATGTAATGCTTATTGTAACGACCCCGCCTCTGAGTAACCCCCAATTAAAGGAGACCAAAAGGTCAGAGCCATTAACCAATAACCCGGATCAAAGGTTCGACAAATAATCAATAACAATTAATAAATTTTACCAACTAAATTGAAAATTGGTATAAAAAAAACTTTGCATACCTTTTAAAAACTGGGATTTCTAAACTTCTATCCATGAAGATACTAATCTAACTAATCCTCCTGTGCACGTTAATTCTCATTTAATTCCACATGTGCCACTTTACTGTTTGTTCTTTTCATTTGTACCTAAAACGCTGACAAACAAAACGTCGGTCAGCAAGAAGCCAGTATGTGGGGGAAACAATAATCGTGCAACTATAATAACAATGTAGTCATCCAAATATCATTTAACATCCAAGATTATGCTTTAAGCAATACTACTCAATCCTTACCTATCCCCTCTCTCTGTACTGTCCCTATAGTGGACATGGATACTACCTCTCTCATAATGTAGATCCTTACCCCCATGGCCCTACCACACATGTATCCAATACTAGGGTTATGGAGTCGCATGGCCCTACCCAAAGGTAACCCAATCCCTGAGTCATGGTGACTTGATGGTCCTATCCCATTGGTAGTGATGCAATTTTACTGTGCGCTGAAACGCAAGTGAACGCGTCGAGTAGTACAGGCCTTTGTGAGGCCCGAGTCGAACTCAGGGATACGTGCAATCGTCGGGGACTCCTACTAGCTACTCACGATCAGCTAAGCCGATTAACAAGTTGAGATTTGTTGTTAAAATTAAAAGAAAAATAAAAACAAAACAAAACAAGCAATCTATTAAATGTTGGTTTAATCAATTCAAAAGGAGATCTTTAGGATTGCGGTTTCACCACGGGTTTTCATTGTATTAAATTCTATATAGCTACTCAATTTTATCTCTCTATCTGGGTAGTGGCCTGAAATCAGAATTGCCCACTGTCGTGGTACAATTCACTACCTACGTCTAGGTCGGTTCCACCGTCGTAGTAACCTATACCCTAAACTAGGTGCATTATAAACGACCTCTCGGTATCCACGATTAATCTTACACCGCCTTGTTCAAGGGATTTGTCGATTAATGTAAATTCCATCTCTTTTCAACCATTAATTCTTCTTTCAAAGCAATTAAGGGAATTAGGTTATTATTATGGTGATCAAGCATGACAATATATTGGAGAACACGAAACTATACCACGGATTTAAGAGATAAGATATGAATTACTATTATAAAATCATCATACAATGAATCCCCGAGCTACTCCCGGTCCTAAAGATAAAGGGGATTAGCCCTGCATGTTCATCTCAGAGTACAATGTAGTAGAGAAAAGGGGAAACATGAGAAAAACGAAATTTGAGTGGTGAAACCCACTGAACGGAGAAGGTCCAATCGATCCTTGGCGTGGAATCTGCGTTCTACCGCCTTTCGGTGGTGGAATTTGTCTTCTTCAGCGTCTGGATCGGCTGGGGCGTGCTCTCGTGCTGCGTTCTTCTCTCCTTCCTCTCCGGGATGTGTGCAGCGGCTAATGACGTCCCTCCTCCGTCTGGGTGGCCGTCATTAGGTATATCTCCCTCATTAGGTCGCTAATTAACCACGGCCGTCCGATAAAGATCATTCCAAAGCAAACACATATCTTACGGTGTCGATACTATCGACGCGAGTCGATGGTATCGACCCAGTGTGGTAGCGACCGACTACAAATCCTTTCTTTGTCGCACTTGACATCATCTCGATACCATCGACTCGGGTCGATAGTATCGAATTCCTTTAGGCGTCAGTTTTTTGCAAGATTCCGACACTGTAGCCTCCGTGCGTCGATGGTATCGACTTGGTGTCGATACTATCGACTGCTTTCTTGCCAGCAACCTGATGGTAGCTCGATACCATCGACATCCCTATCGATAGTATCGACTCTTTGCTGATAGTCGCGGCTGGCAACCTGTGGTCCGGTTGATGGTATCGACTTCTGTCAATGGTATCGATGGAAGCAGATACTTGTTTTCCCTGAAATTCAAACACGAAACCACATGAATTCACACAAATAATAATATTTTGACAATTAATGCTCAAAATGATGAAATAAAGGGGATTTGACATAGTAGCAAAGACCAAAGTGGATGAATTATGTAACATTAACCATAAAAATGACTAATAAAATCATAAAAAACATATCAAACAGGTCTATAAATGCGACTCAAAATCATCGCATCAAACTCCCCTAAGCTTGAACGTTGCTCGCCCTTGAGCAACTAATCCTTAGAATAGAATTGCTAATGTCAACTGAAGAACAACACACCACAACCAACATCCCATATGACTCCCACCAGACATTCACATACCGGCCCTCTCTAACCACAGAATGGTAATTACCCTAAAGGCGACAGTAGTCATCCATAAAAGAAATTGACCTCAAAACTAATGAACACTATCACATAAGGCAGTTAACATAATAAAACTCACCGGTTCAGACTTGGTGCATCTTGTGATCTCCTATACTACGTTGCTCGCCCTAACTACCATCTACATGGAAGCAGTTCTCCTGATATACCTTAGCGAGGAGAAATTCACGGTGGCCTACCAATCCGAGCAATGGGTGGATGAAGATGGGTGGTTCATGGAAGAAAGTGGAAGTATTATACAGTTTCAACATGCATAAAACAAAAATGTCCTAAATGATGCAAATACACATGAAAAATGCCCTAATGCCTAAAATTGGGTGGATGATGCATGTACTAACCATCCATCTCAAAACGAGATGGACATCTAATTAAGCTACATCATGTACTCAATTATCTTGAAATGCAGGTGAAATTATGTTCCTTTCTCCTTCTTATTTTTGTTGCTTCTAAATATTTTTTTTCAATATCAGAATTTTTTTCTCTTTTTTTTCATTTCAAACCCTTATATCCATAATTGACAACGAAAATTTATTGGGCTTATTTTTTCTGCATAACTCTAAAATTTGCACTATTTAGCAGGTATGGAGCAATTGAATTCACCATTAAAGAATAAATGAGGAACATGACATACTTTATGCATAGAAGTTATGAATTCAACTACATGACATGCACCTAAGGGTAATGTGCATGTATAACTATTCTAATCTTTTCTTCATTTTTCATTCCATGCAAACATAAAAAAAATTGCAATGCAAATCCTATCTACATGTCATGCAATCAAGAAGAGTTAAAATCGTACTTTACTTCCAATTCTTGGGTGGATTATGAAAACAATGAGGTGAACAGATCAGAAGACTAGTTGACTGAACCTTAGAAAAATATTATGCGTCCCTCCTTACTGACCTGTGTAGTAGTTAAGAGGTTTCTCTCTCTTACTTCAAATTAGAGTCTCATTACCATTTGGTTAGTTAAGGCTCAACAACCAATTTCTGTCCACTTTCATGAATCTTAGGGATACACAATTGTGAATTTCTGTTGTAAAGTTGACAAAACCAATCATTTTCTAAGTTAAGTGATCAAGGTTAAACAACACTCAAGCTTGTGAACACTCAAATTTTTTTTGTAGTTTCCCTTCATTCCCATGCACATGCAACATAGATGACACAAGATTAAAGACATCCACGATTACACTAGATAGAATGTGGATCCTACAACAAACTAAAATTGCAAGAAACAAATGACAAGAACAAAAGCAAGAAAACTAAAAATAGAGAAAATAAAGATAGAACTGTTCCAACTACCCCCCCCTAAGCTTGAATTCAACTATGGCCTCATAGTAAAAAACAAACACAAAGGTTGGAACAGGGATACCGATTTACTTATTCGGTGGAGGCGGGTACTGCGGAGCCGTAGGGTCCCAAGAAGGATACTCCCCCTGGAAGCTTGGATCAAATTGGGCCCTGGGTGGAGGTTGTGGATAACCTCCAAAATAATTTTGGCTCCAATAGTGGTCGTAGAAGGGCTCCTACTGCATCTCCATCCGATACAACCGATCATGTATCTATTGTTGGTTGTTGAGGAGAAGACGCTCGTTCTCGAACATCACCCTTTGGTTGTCCAGTATCCGGTTCGTAGTGTCTTGAATACCTGTATACATTGTCATGTGCTGCTGCTGCATTTGCTGGATGTCTTGCAGCATAGTGTACATGCCCTGCATAGAATAGGCATCCTCGCTTGGCTGCAAGGGCGGTGGTGGTTGCGGCATAGGCTGTGATGATGAAGATGCACCTGGATGCATCCGAGGACGCTTCCGTGGTGCCACTTGTGCCTGAAGAGTTGTAAATGCCTCCTCTTCCTCCTCAGCCTCGTCGTCATTCCCGTCGTCGCCACCGTCGTTGCCGTCTTCTTCATCGGAGTCGGTGATCGGAAGTGTTGCGCCCCTTCAATGTTGAAGACCGGATCAGGCAACGAGCACTCCTGATAGGCATGGTTGACGTGGCAATGCACATACGCCAAACCATCTCGAAGAAGTAAGAGATTGGACCAATGCAAATGTTGCAATTTCACCTTGCTTCTAGTAGATAGAGGAGCGAGGGTCTGGAAATTCAAGCCGAGGTATGAAGCCAGCTTGGTGATGAGCCCACCGAAGTGAATCGGCGCTTTCCTCGTACTTCTCTTCACCGCCAATACTCTCTGCAGAAAGAAGGCACCCCAATTGCACTCTTGACGCTTCAGGAGCTTGTACAGAAAGAATAAGTCCGTCTCCTAAAACTTGCTGAGGGCCAAGTCACCCCGAGCAAATAGCGTCGAACTAAGCATCCGGTGCAGTATCCGGACGAAAGGGTGCTCGAAGTTAGCTACCGCAACATTATGGTAGCTAACAGACTTCCCCGGCAGCACCGTAACCAGCTCGGCAAAGATGGCGTCGTAGTCAGTGTGATTGTCCGGGCACCGGTAGTCGTTTGGTGAGTGGTTCCAGTTAAAGATCTTGTTGAATTGCCGAAGCGTAAGGGTGTAGTCGATGTTGAACAGCCAGAACGACACCCGACCTTTGATCCACTCGCGGTCGGTGACAATAACATTGTTGGGCACGACGCAGACGTCCAGCGACGCCATGAACTCTGCCACCAACTCCTTGTATGTGGGCCAGTCACCGAAGAACGGCTGGCAATCTACATGAAATTCTAGCTCGTCAGGTCTTCGGTTTGTGTGGCGCGCCTGTCCTTTCGGAACGTAGGCCAAGTTGGCCTCGAACCCTAAGTCGCGGATCATGTCCCGTTCGACATAACGGGTTGGCTCTATCTTCCTCTTTAAGATCTCCTCGTAGATCTTCTTCACCTCTGCGGATGGATAAATCAGCCGCGGCCGTGAAACCGACGCTGGAGGAGGTGGCACGAACTCTGGGATATCTGCCGGGTTCGTACGTGAAGATGACGCACCAGCTCCATGCACCATGTTTGCGAGAGAAAGAGGATTAGAAAGGAGCTCGGTGAAGATTAGAGAATCGAATCTCCGCTCGATGAAGAACTATCTCGGTGTTGCTCGTCGACGGGATTGCACAACTCTGGAACTCGCTCGGCACAAGTGGAGGAAGATTTCACTGAAGGTGTGATGTCATCTGACGCAACTACTCCCCATATATAGCTGTGGCCGGCGCTACTGTCTGCCCGTCGATACCATCGACGCGAGTCGATGGTATCGACTCAGGTAGCACGATCCGTACCTCCGCTAGTATCGACGATCGTCGATGGCTGGATCTGTGGGGCTCGGATTGCTGACGCGTCAATACTATCGACGCGGGTCGATAGTATTGAACCATCCCCCGGATCGACTGCATGGCTGATGCGATCGCCGTTGATCTTCCTTCGCAGATCGTTGACTTGGTGCATTGATACTATCGACGCGAGTCGATAGTATCGACTCTCTAATTAGGGAAAATCCTCGCGAGGCCCGGCCGCCGCCATATTCACATGAAAGTGTCGATACCATCGACACGCCCGTCGATGATATCGACTTTCCTGAGTCGATTTCTTCTATAAATCTCCGGAGATCTCGATGGTATCGACTGACCTCTCGATACCATCGACCTTGTCTTTGCGATCTGCCTGTAGGTATGTCGATACCATCGACGAGGCCGTCGATAGTATCGACACAGTCCGATTTCTACAGTCATCAACCTGTACCATGGTTGATACCATCGACACAGGTGTCGATGGTATCGACTCTGCCTCAGCCCTGCACATATAGCAAACGATCACAGTATCTTTTTTACACTAAAAACTAAGTAAAAACAAATTAAACTACGAATGTAAATGAACTAATCTAAAATACCAATGGTTGGGTTGCCTCCCAACAAGCGCCCTTATTTAACGTCTTAGGCTAGACGACTTTTGGGCACCTCATGCATCCGAAAGTGAAATGAGTTTGACCTCATTCACCTTCCTCTTGTAATTTTCACCAAAGTAGAGCTTCAATCTTTGTCCATTCACCAGAAATGTGGTCTCACCATCACGCACCAAGATTGCGCCGTGTGGTTTGACCTCTTCTACCACGAACGGCCCACTCCACCGGTATTTGAGCTTCCCGAGATGCAACTTCAGTCGTGAATTGAATAGCAATACACTATCTCATTTCTTGAACGTGCGCAACTGGATGTGGCGAACATGGATTGACTTGGTGTGCTCCTTGTATATTCGCGAGTTCTCATATGCCGTCATCCGTAGCTCATCCAACTGATTCAATTCAAGCAATCTCTTCCTCCCCGCTCCATCGTAACTCAAGTTGAGCCTTCTAAGCGCCCAATGTGCTTTGTGCTCTAACTCTACTGGTAAGTGACAAGCCCGACCATACGCTAACCTAAAAGGCATGGTGCCTATAGGTGTTTTGTAAGTCGTCCTGTACACCCACAATGCATCCGGTAGTAGGGCACTTGTGACAAAGTGAGTTTTTATAGTATTTTTTCTCTCTCTTAAAAGTTTATTATCAAATTTATGGACCAAATTACCCTCATATACTTCCCTCACTTAATTGGACAAATATGTGTCCCTCCAGCAACACTCAGGAGTGAACGAGACCTCGCCGGAGATCCTCCTCCTCTACTGGAGCGAGCTGTAGGCCTGCGGAGCTAGGCCGAGCCGTCCGATCGTGTGAAGACCAATCCCGACCGTCAGATCAGGTGCAGACTAATCCTGAGCGCCCGATCAACTTGATCGATTTGAGCCGTGATCCAGTCGGATCCGGCCGTCGATCGGGGGTATTTTTCCTTTTCTTTTATTTTTGTTAATCTTTTAGTACTCAAGAAAATACATTTTCTTAGAAAAACCATAATAAATGCTAGGATTATCAGAATATAGCAAACCAATATACTATTTTGATCAGAAAAATATGCTCTAGCCATATAAAATATTATCAATACCTGAATCCGTTCCCTATTTCAAAAATAACTGTCTAAGGCCTAAAGGACATCCTTAATCATAATTAATTATTAAAAATGGCTTTCTTGATGATATATGACTTCTAAAATGTTTGTAACCATTAGATGAAACCCTGATTTCAGAATAACTCGGAATTCTATACTAAGTTGATAAGTGATCAAAGGATTAGAAGAAACCCTAATTTTAGCTTCCTCTTTCTACATGAATTTAAAGATATATTTCTTATGTCAAAGTTAATATCATTAGATGACAATTAGTATTTATTAATTGGTCTGAATCTTTAAAATGAACCATGATGTTATGAATGGTTAACATGTTAAGGATTACCCTCCCTTTTTCTTTAACCATCCTAGAAACCCTAATTTTGGGAAATCTTCTAATTAATCAATTAAATATTATCTTTAATCCAAATAGTTTATAACGAATTAGACCTGATAATAATTGTGAACCTAATTAGAATATGGGGAAATCCCTGATCTAAATTAAGATAACATAAAAAGGAATAATAAATAAGAACATAACTTAGTCCTGGTCACATGGACCAATAATAATGTTGTACCCATGCTTTCTTTGCAGGGTGACTAAATTCCTGTTTGAATCTAGATCTGTGGACTTTTGATTGAACAAGTAGGTATGTGGTCATATAACTATATGACTAGATTTCTGGTTTCCTATGATATGTATACCTTGAATGCTCATATTTGAATATTATTGCTTGGTTGACTAGTATGAGATATATTTCGCCAAACCTAATGAAACATAAATGGTTATGATGGGTTGTAGATACTAGAGCACATAGCCTGGTGTGGATGTATGTTGCCTAACATGGATGTATGTTTTCCTTGGCCCATGTTAGATGTATGATGATAATATGTTTCCCACACTAGATGTAAGATAAGTGCAATGTGTGTAGTACAACCACATCAAAATGATTGTAATAAAAAGGATGTTTACCTGATTTTTTCCTTAACAAATGGTTTTGGTTCTCCTTTCTTCTTGTTCAAATATTTTCCTTTATGCAACCTTATTAAGTGTAACTTTTACCACGTACCTGCCTTGCTGATGTTTTGTTTCTCATATTTTATAGGTGCAAGGAACATTTGACTACAAAATGAAATGCATGCTCAAAGTACCTGGAGACACAAATAATAAACTTGGAGGATGTAATAGATAGATTCTTTTCCTCTTATCTCATTTCTTGCTAGATGTTAGTTTATTTCTTTCCTTATTGATCTTGAGGATGATTTAAATCCAATGTAATAAGTTAACTTTCTTTAGAACCATATTTTCTCTTCATATGTAATGACTTTATTATCCTTATGAATGAATGTTTGTGTGGCTTTATCCGATGATGTGAACTAGATCTTGGCTCAATTTCTGGTTTTAGTTGACTACCTTAATCTCTTATATTTTCCCTTTTGACATCTATAGATATGAGTGCACGCATATGTATGAATGTCACTATGGAAAGTATATAGAAATTGGGGGACATCACAACACTCCAATTCTTCCTCGTGGACGCCACCGTATGCTCCAAAATCTTCTTAATTTCATGATTGGAGACCTCCACCTGTCCTTGAGTCTGCGGGTGATATGGGGTACCTATGTTGTGTTTGAACCCATATTTCTTCAACAATGCCGAGAACTTCTGATTCCTAAAATGCGTACCCCCATCATTGATGATCATTCGGGGCACTCCAAACCTGCAGAAAATGTTTTCTTTCACGAACCGGCACACTACAATGGAATCGTTAGTCCTTGTGGGTATTGCTTCTAACCACTTCGACACGTAATCAACTGCTAAAAGAATATATAAATTTGAATTTGAGGACACAAAGGGTCCCATGAAATATATGCCCCACAGATCAAATACCTCCACTTCTTGGTACACATTTAGGGGAATCTCCTGTCTCTTTGAAATATTACCTGCTCGTTGGCAGAAATCACATTGCCTTACAAACTCGTAGGCGTATCGGAACAAGGTTGGCCAATAAAGGCCACTCTCCAGAACTTTAGCTGCCGTACGAGAGCTCGCATGGTGTCCTCCCGTAGGTAGTGTGTGGCAATGACGGAGAATGCTCTCGTACTCCACCTTAGGCATACACATGCGTAGGATACCATCCCTGCATTGCTTAACAAGAATCGGGTCATCCCAAAAATAATATCGTAAAGAATGGAAAAATCTTTTCTTCTCTTAATATGACCAATCTTCCGGGATGATCCCGCAAGCCAAATAATTCACAATCTCAGCGAACCAAGGGTCTTTAGAATTAACTTTCAAAATCTGTTCATCTGAAAATGTCTCAGTTATGGGTATATGTAAATCTTTTTCATCCACCCTTTCTAACCTAGATAGATGATCTGCCACAACATTTTCAATCCCAGCTTTATCTTTAATTTCGATATCAAATTCTTGTAGGAGCAAGATCCACCTAATCAATCTAGGTTTGGCATCTTTTTTCTCCATCAAGTATTTAATAGCGGCATGATCAGTCCAAATAACTACTTTCGATCCAACTAAATATTGCCGAAATTTTTCAAAAGCGAAAACCACGACAAGCAATTCTTTTTCAGTAGTTGTGTAATTTAATTGAGAATCATTCAAAGTCTTAGATGCATAGAAAATTATGGCGGGTTTATTGTCCACCCGCTGTCCCAACACAACTCCTACCGCAAAATCCGATGCATCACACATGAGTTCGAACGGCTTAGTCCAATCCAATGTTTGAACAACCGGTGCGGAAATCAATTTCTCCTTCAGCACGTTGAACGCGTGTAAGCATTTGTCATTGAAATCAAACACAACATCTTTCTCAAGAAGCTCGGATAGAGGTTTGGCGATTTTAGAAAAATCTTTAATGAACCGACGATAAAATTCAGCGTGTCCTAAGAAACTTCTAACCCCTTTTACCAAATTTGGTGGGGGCAATTTAGAAATTACTTCAATTTTCACCGGATCTACCTCCAAACCTTTGCTAGACACCTTATGTCCTAGCACTATCCCTTCACTCACCATCATATGACATTTCTCCCAGTTGAGGACCAAATGTGTGTCCTCACATCTCTGTAATACCTTATCCAAATTATAAAGGCATTCATCAAATGAAGCACCATAAATGGAAAAATCATCCATAAAAACTTCAAGACAGCGTTCTACCATATGAGAAAAAATGGTGAGCATACAACGCTGAAAAGTCACTGGTGCATTGCATAATCCAAAGGGCATGCGGCGATACGCAAAAGTTCCATAGGGACAAGTGAAAGTAGATTTCTCTTGGTCCTTAGGATCGATTGAAATCCGATTGTATCCCGAATACCCGTCTAGAAAACAGGAATGAGATCGGCCGGCTAAGCGCTCTAGAATTTGATCAATAAATGGTAGAGGAAAGTGATCGTTCAACGTAGCAGCATTAAGACGGCGGTAATCAATACAAACTCGCCACCTGGTTACCAAACGGGTGGTGACAGGTTCATTCAAAATATTATGAGTGACAATAATACCCCCCTTTTTAGGGACTACCTGCATGGGACTTACCCATGTCGAGTCTGAAATTGCATAGATGATACTTGTGGAGAGAAGCTTAATCACCTCTTTCCTCACCACCTCCATCATGCTCAGATTCAGTCGACGTTGCGGTTGGATCACCGGCTTGGCTCCCTCCTCGAGCCAAATCTTATGCTGACACAAAGTAGGGGAAATCCCCTTTATATCTGCAACAGACCACCCAAATGCTCCCTGGTGGTTCTTCAGCACTTTCAACAATTGGTCTTCCTCTTCCGTACTCAGATATGCAGAAATGATCACATGAAATTTTTCTTCCTCCGCTAGAAAGGCGTACTTGAGATGCGGCGGCAGTGGCTTTAGCTCTAAATCTGGCGGCCTGATTAATGATGATTGAAGCAGAGGGGGGAGTTCACCTAAATCTTCATAATACCTTGCATAGAAACATGGAAGCATCTGAAGCATCTTGGCGGACTCCTTGAGTGATTTGCTTCTCATCCAATCATAAGTGATGTTTACCAAGAAATCCTCCAATGGTAATTCCAGATATGCATCAAAAACTGAATTTTCTATAGCATCATCCTCCATAGAGGGAGGAATGTGCTCATTCTCATCATTCGGGAATCCTACAGCCTTGCAAAGGGAAACTACTTTAGTTTGCTCCATGATGTCTACAGCCAAAGTCCCTTTGTCCACCTTGGTCATTACATGAGCCATATCCAGAAATGGCTTCCCTAGACAAAGTGAGATAGTATTATCAAAATGTTTTAACATGTGGCATTGCTCCTTGGATTTAGGTGAAGTAGCGCTAGAAGGCATGACCATCTCAAATCGGTCATCGGCTATACCCAAAGTCAACCGACCTCTCCTCATCTCGAGTATCATGTCGGTTGTAGTTTGGAATGGTCTTCCTAGTAGTAGCTCATTGCCTTGCTCATCTTACATCTCCATGATGACAAAATCTACAGGAAAAACAAATCTATCCACTTTCACAAGCACATCTTCACAAATCCCATATGGTTTCACTACAGAGTTATCAGCCAATTGAATTGTCATGTTGCTTGACCTTGACTCCTTTAATCCCAACTTTATGAATGTAGAGAGGGGCATTAAATTGATGCTTGCTCCTGAGTCACATAATTCTTCACCAAATTTGACTTTCCCGATATAGCATGAAATGTTGAAACAACCGGGATCTTGCCTCTTTGGTGGCAATGTGCCCATGATGAAGGCACTCACCTGCTCTTTAAGCACAACTACTTCTGTGTCCGAAATTTTTCTCTTCTTTGTGATGATGTCTTTTAGAAATTTTCCGTAAGACAGAATTTGCTCAATAGCTTCCAATAGAGGGATGTTTACTGAAAGCTTCCTGAAACTGTCCAAGAACTTTTTGAATTGATCATCTACCTTCCTTGCCTTAGCACTGTTCAGATAAGGGATCAGTACCGCATGTGCCCTTTGATATGGTGGCACATAGGGTGTCTTTTTCTGAGGTCCCTCCTCCTTTGCAATAGGGTCTTCAGTAGCATCCGCTACTGTGTCATCGACTGGTTCTGTGACCGGTGCGGGCAGCTCCTCAGTGGCTCTAGCTTCTTTTTCAGCTTGGGGTTTACTTGCTTCATCGGCCCTGGAATTTAACAATTTCTTGCCACTTCTTAGCAAGATGGCCTTAGCTTGTTGGTTCCCTCCTGGAACATTAGTATTTCCCGGGAAACTTGGATGTGCCGGCTTCTTCAAACTGGCTATCTTCGCGGCCATCTGTGCCATAGATGTCTCTATTTTCCTCATTTGAGCCCCATGGCTCTGCAGTGTCTGCCCGAATTGGTTCATGAACTCCCCTTGTTGCTTTATTTGCTGGCCGAAAGTAGCCATGAGTTCTTGGTTTTGCTTTATAACTTGATTGAGCAGCTCTGTGCTCTTATCCTCTGTAGCTGGCTGGGGTTTAGCATTCAGATCCTGTAAGAAGTTGTTCAGATCCTTCCAGGAGAACTTCTTGTCTTTTCTCCATGCGTAGTCGTTGTTCCTATAACCTGGTTGCTGCCTCATGAATTTCACTTGTGCCTCGTCCTCAAACTCAGTTTCCTCCTTTGCAAGCAATTTCTTTGCGAGAAGATCCATCTTCTCATTCAGTTCCTTTATTGCTTTGGATTCTCCCACAACTCGAACCTATTCTACATTGCCTCTTTCACCCCATGATTGTTTCTTCACCATGTTCTTTAAGATCTCCCAGCATCTAGTGTCCGTGTTATTCAAGAAGAATTCGGAACCTGCTGAATCTAGGTTGCTTCTATCATGCTCGAAGATAGCAAAATAGAAGATCTTCACTTGGGTCTCCTTATCCAGCCCGTGATGCGGGCATCGTCTGAGCATGATCTGAAATCTCTCCTAGGTCTCAGAATAAGTCTCACCTGCTTGTTGAGTGAAGTTGTGGATCTTTGTTATCATGTCATTGGTCTTTTCAGGCGGAAAGAACCTCTTGAATAAGACCTCCACCATGTGGTCCCAAGACTCAACATATTCATCGTCTAAGTTATGTAGCCATTCGCGTGCAATTCCCTCTAGTGAACTCGGGAAGAGCTTCAAGTAAAGCACATCTTGTGGAAATCTATCGATTTTGACCATGTCACAATTCTCCACAAACTGACTTATGTGCGCGACGAGGTCTTCATTTTTTAGCCCATGGAAGGCATTAGACTTCACCAAGTTGATCAAAGATGGATCAATCTTGTAGGTTGGAATATTCAGCGCTTGCTTCATTATAGGCCCCTTGGAAGTAGACGAGGAAGAAGCCTTGATCTTCTCCCATATTGTCTGTGGCTCATCCATCTCTTCTTGTTCGTGTTCAGAAAGTATATCCTCCAACTCGTCTTGATTATAATCACCCTCGTCTTCTGGTCCCAGCAGCGGAACCTCTGGTGCGCGACCTGCGTAGTCAGTACTACGCGTCTGCACCATGCACAATACCTGAAAACAGAAAGATTAAATTTAGTACAGTGCTTGATGATTACAAATATTTAGAAAAGAGATTATGAATTTTTGGAATGGTACAAAAAAAAATAAAAAGGTGGCCTAGAGTGGCTGCTCACAGCACACGAAGTGCCAACAAATTGCCGTATCCCCGGCAGCGGCGCCAAAAACTTGACGCAATTTTACTGTGCGTTGAAACGCAAGTGAACGCGTCGAGTAGTACATGCCTTTGTGAGGCCCGAGTCGAACTCAGGGATACGTGCAATCGTCAGGGACCCCTACTAGATACTCACGATCAGCTAATCTGATTAACAAGTTGAGAGTTGTTGTTAAAATTAAAAGAAAAATAAAAACAAAACAAAACAAGCAATCGATTAAATTGTTGGTTTAATCAATTCAAAAGGAGATCTTTAGGATTGCGGTTTCACCGCGGGTTTTCATTGTATTAAATTCTATATAGCTACTCAATTTTATCTCTCTATCCAGGTAGTGTCCTGAAATCAGAATTGCCCATTGTCGTGGTACAATTCACTACCTACGTCTAGGTCAGTTCCACCGTCGTAGTGACCTATACCCTAAACTAGGTGCATTATAAGTGACCTCTCGGTATCCACCATTAATCTTACACCGCCTTGTTCAAGGGATTTGTCAATTAATGTAAATTACGTCTCTTTTCAATCGTTAATTCTTCTTTCAAAGCAATTAAGGGCATTAGGTTATTATTATGGTGATCCAGCATAACAATATATTGGAGAACACGAAACTATACCACGGATTTAAGAGATAATATATGAATTACTATTATAAAATCGTCATACAATGAATCCCCGGGCTACTCCCGGTCCTAAAGATAAAGGGGATTAGCCCCGTATGTTCATCTCAGAGTACAATGTAGTAGAGAAAAGGGGAAACATGAGAAAAACGAAATTTGAGTGGTGAAACCCCTGAACGGAGAAGGTCCAATCGATCCTTGGCATGGAATCCGCGTTCTACCGCCTTTCGGTGGTGGAATTCATCTTCTTCAGTGTCCGGATCGGCTGGGGCGTGCTCTCGTGCTCTGTTCTTCTCTCCTTCCTCTCCGGGATGTGTGCAGTGGCTAATGACGTCCCCCCTCCGTCTGGGCGGCTGTCATTAGGTATATCTCCCTCATTAGGTCGCTAATTAACCATGACCGTCCGATTAAGATCATTCCAAAGCAAACACATATCTTACGGTGTCGATACTATCGATGCAAGTCGATGGTATCGACCCAGTGTGGTAGCGGCCGGCTACAAATCCTTTCTTTGTCGCACTTGACATCATCTCGATACCATCGACTCGGGTCGATGGTATCGACTTCCTTTAGGCGTTGGGTTTTTGCAAGATTCCGACACTGTAGCCTCCGTGCGTCGATGGTATCGACTTGGTGTCGATACTATCGACTGCTTTCTCACCAGAAACCTGATGGTAGCTTGATACCTTCGACATCCCTATCGATAGTATCGACTCTTTGCTGATACTCGCGGCTGGCAACCTGTGGTCCGGTCGATGGTATCGACTTCCGTTGATGGTATCGACAGAAGCAGATACTTGTTTTCCCTGAAATTCAAACACAAAACCACATAAATTCACACAAATAATAATATTTTGACAATTAATGCTCAAAACGATGAAATAAAGGGGATTTGACATAAAATAGTAGCAAAGACCAAAGTGGATGAATTATGCAACATTAACCATAAAAATTACTAATAAAAGCATAAAACACATATCAAACAAGTCTATAAATGCGACTCAAAATCATCGCATCAGGTAGCCATGTACTAAGTCATTCAAGGACCTGATAGACCTACCCCATCGGTAGCCATGTACTAGGTCAATCTATTAAGCTACAGAGGGGACTAAGATCTGAGCAAGTAGGCACATATCTTAGGTGATAATCATTTTCACATTATAATTTTCAAGAATTAAATGCAACCAATAGTTTAACTCATGTCATCGATAAAACCTTGAAAATCCTCGAGAAACTAATTCGGGATATTCATAGGTGTAACCACATACCTGTCAGACAGACTCAGATGTAGGAATAGTTCAAGCAAGTAATCCAGAATCAAGCAAGTACACAGTTCAATCCTGAAATATACATCAAATTCCTTTATATAAAAAACTATCCAAACCATCTTGCTACTTATGGTTTCTATTCCTTTTTAGGGTTTCTTCCTCTTTTTAGGGTTTACTTTGCAATAAGGTTTTCACTTCCCTTCACTCTTTTTAAACCCTAATTTTCTCATCTATCCTTCTCAAAAGTTATTAAGGTTACCTTTTACAAACACATAAACTTAATTCCAGATTAATGCACAATTAACCATCAATTAAGTCCATTGAGCCTCTTTTACATTAAAGCTATCATTTTTATCCTTTTTAATCTACGACAAAGTCATTATGCTCGTTTATCATCAATTTGTAGTTCATTATGCTCCAATTCACATATGAATGTTATTTATCATTAATTCTTCCTTTTATCCACTAGGAAACCTTATGTTCCACATTAAGGGTATTTAACCACAATTAGGAACTTTAATGCTTGACATAGCTTAGTATCATTATATCTTAGCTTTATTCATGATTTTGAATAATTAAAGCCATTAAGAGTCGAATTTACTAATATTAGGGTTTCAAGCCCCATTAAAGTATAAACATGGGCATGAAAGTCTAAATTAAACTATTTACGTGCAATGTTCATCCTTTTTGTCCCTAATGTTTCTTTTCATCATTAACAGGCTAATATCAACTTTAATCATCCATTAAACCCTACTAAATATATTAATAAACTCAAAATAGGATTTCTTAATCTTTAATTCATTAAAGTTGATAACTTACACTATTTTTCAAATTGCAAGATGAATCAGGCTTCAATTATATTTTTAATGGATTCTCCTCATTTTTCTAAGTAAATTTCAAATTTTATGCGTGATAATCCGAGCTACGAATAATTAACTATGAATTTTACAAAAAACCACTTGCTTTGTCCAATCAGAGAGCTCCACGTCGCCATGTTCTCATGCAATGCAGCTTGCTTTGAAATTATAACCAGATTACATTCTTGCCCTCGGTTAAGTTGCTGGCTTTTTAATACCCAGAGGGGTACTTTCGTCTAGAGGACCCCAAACTCCTTCTTCCTCCTTGCGAGCCACCAGGTGCGCGGACCTGCTACCCTAGCCGCGAACTGCGCGACCTCTACTGCTCCTCTCTGGACTGGACGACCCTCCGAACCAGTCCCTTTGCCTCCGCCGCCCTTCTCTGCCCTTGGGGCACCACCTAGCTCACAACCAGCATGGCTGGTTCGGGCTTGGGGAGAGCTGCAACCCACGGCCGTGTTGCAGTCGTGCAGCTGCTATTGTAGGTGATCATGCGTGGGTTGGAGGCTGGGAAGGATGGCCGACCTTCCACGGTTGGTCGTGGATGTTTCCAGCCTCAAGCAAGACCATAAACACCTCCCTTCGCTCCAAGGATAAGACCTTACCTTCAAGGTTAGGGCTTTGACAAAGAAGATGAAGAAGGGAGATATAGTTTTGTGGAATCCCTCTGGACTTGACCCCAGGTCTTCCCCTTATATAGGGGAGGTTCAACAAAGCACTAGGATGGCTTTCCCACAAAGAAATGAAGTTCCTCTTCTAATAGGAATCACATTCCTTTAAGGAGAAGTATTCTTCTCTCTCCTCATAACCTCTTTGATATTCTTATTTCTTGGATAGTTAGGAATTCGAAATTCCTCTCATTTATTCTCTTTATTCTTTCTTTTTAAACCATTGGCACGAATTTCTATTTTCCTTTAGTATAAACTATTTTCTTTTTAACAATACCACATAATCCATTAATCATGTATTCACATTATATTCTTATTTTCTTTTATAAGTATTTTCTCTTTCCTCTTTCTTCATTGGGACTCCTTGGACCCCAAGAAACTCCAAGATCTCAAAATTCCTTTTTAAGGAATACTCATTATCCTTATACATGCATCAATATGCATTATTTCACATTATCTTGTTTATTTCTCATTAAAATATCTCTTTTTGAGGATTTCTCTTTATTCTTCTTTTATTTTCCTCATTGGTATGCCTTTCATCATTAGGAATCCTTGGGATACGAAAATCCACCAGGGATAACTCAATTATACCTCTTTTCACATATTTTCCACATTTTATCATTATTTTCAATTTCTTTCTTAACAAGGAAATACTTAATTGACTTTTTCTTTTCTTATTGCATTCTCTATGCAACTTTGGACTCCTTGGGACCCAAGGAGCCAAAGAGGCACGAAATCTAACTTTTTATTATATTCTTTTGCCTTCTGGAGGTTTCCACACCTTTCTTTTCTCAAAAACTTGATTATTCATTTATTAATTGAATTTCCTTATTATTGGGCCCAATAGCCAATAAAGTCCACAAAGTAATCATCAAGGCTATTGTAACGAAATTCATGCATTCAATCAAAAGACATCATTATTTGTTCATTTATCTTTAATATGAGAAATTACATTTCTCAACAAATGAACCCAAAATTGGGGTTGTAACATCCTTCCCCTATTATAAGAATTTTGTCCTCAAAATTCCATCAAGAAAGCAAACAAATAGGATAATCCTTTCTTATGTCCATCAGGGCTCCCATGTGGCTTCACCCTTTCCATGGTGCTTCCCAATAACCTTCATCATCTCATATTCTTCCATATGAGTTCTTTCTTACCTTGGTATTTCGTACCCTCATAGGTGACTCAGGACTTTTCAACCTGTCAAACAACTAAATAGGTTTAGGGCTCAGCACATGGCTTGGGTACCTCACATAGTGCTCTAGGTTGGACTCATGTAACACCCTATACATGATGTTATCCTGAGGGGTAAGGCTAAACACAACCTTCTCCACCAATCCATCTCAAATGGACCCATATATCGGGGACTCAGCTTTCTCAGCTGTAGCTCAGAGGGGTAGGATTTTCACATTATATTCTCTCAAAGTGAACTACATGTCAGTCTGCTTTGCATCATCTCATGACTCATGTCACCCTTGGGCTCTCTCTCAGCCATTGCATGATCAAGCGACTTCATCTGCACACACTATGGTTCTTTTCTGACCTTCGCGAGGCCTCCTTCACCAACATTATCATAATGAAGTGGTGACCGACACAACCTCCTTATAGAACTTCTTGCATCCGAATAAAGTCTATGGTGGTTAACATCACATCTTAAGAACTGTATCTTTGTATCACCCTAAACAAACACACTTTCTCTCATCAGACCCTCTAGTCTGGATCATACTAACCATTAGTTAGGGGTGATAGGCGGTACTGACACCGAGTTCTTCATGTACCTACTTCCACCTTATGGAAGTGAACCTTTAGGTCATACTCAAGAACTTTTGAACTCATATCATGGTGTAGTTGAACTATCACTCACACATGTAGTTCAACCCGATCTGTCTCTGGATAGTACTCTTTCCTTCTCATGTCATCTAGGTAAGGCAATCTACCATAACCCATATTGCTTCATGACTTTCCTTGGTCAAGGGGAGACTTTCCACATCATCCATAGTGATGAACTCCCATTCCCTCTCAGGGACTCTTTTATCCTCTATATTGATACATTGGGTTACTGGTGTTCATCCTTTACCTCCTGGCTTGCATGCAACATACCACATGCAGCCTCATCTCCAGCATCCATAGTACTGCTACCACTCATTATCTCAGTAGTACCATGGTGTATGGTGATCTTAAAATCATGATTTCCTATATGTCATGATTCCTCAAGATCGATTCCTAAACAACTCTCATCGGGGTTTTATTACCTTCCTATCCAAAGAAGTGTATCTGAAGTTCTATCACCATCCATTTGTTATATCAAGGACTAGGATGGCTAACCAAACAACTACTAAATTGTTCCACAGATCTCGTTACATCTGAGTGTTAGCCCAAACATATCTCTTCTCCAATTGAGGGTTAACCTAACAACCTCTTCTAGCCTCTTGCCAAACTAGTCAGATATATCTCAACCATATCGTTCATTACCACTTCACATCCTTAGGTATTAGGTAACATTGAAGACATACAATTCCATGTATTTCACTTATCATCTCAAACTTGAACTCTAAGTCTATCTTCATTGAGAACACTTTGAGCTCATCTTCTTGGTGATCAACTCTACCTTGCATCACTTGCAAATTCCACATAGATCATGCAAAAAAAACATCCTTATAAGATGACTACCTTATCCCTTTTATTGTTTGCAAACCATCCATGTATCATTCACTCCACCAAGGTATGTTATCATCTCTATCCTCATACCTCGTAGAAACGTTCCCACTTGCATCATCTTTTATCCTTGGTGTATGGCATGTGTGTTGTCCCATCTCTCCCTCCCATAACAAGAAGAAATAAGCATTTGGTGACCGCCCAAACATAAAGTTCTTCCTGTTCTAAGAGTAGAGATGGTACAACCCACATTGCCAGTACACCTTCAAATCTAAGTTGAAACGTGCAACTTATGTCTCCACATCACCATCATCTTGATATCAAAGTTGCTTCCATGGAAACCTGGTCTCGAACCTACTTCGGTCCACACCCATTCCTTGGTCATCTCCTCCAGGTCTATAGGGTGCCGACACTTTAGGGGTCATCCCTCTCCCCTTATGCATCCATAGAGTGCCCTAATCATCTGCCCTTTGGGTTCCATGAGTTCATGAAGGTGATCAACCTCCTAACCCATGACCCTCAGACAATGATAGCTGTTACCTCCCGACCCTATGGTCATGTGCAACTAGGGAATTAGGAAACTCCTTCTTCCATCAGTCTTATCCCTACCTAACCCTAGGACAAACTTAGGATTCTAACATAGTACATGTTCAACTTAGAACCTTACCCAAGCCTCCATCATCTCTCTCTCTGCATTCATGGGATGACTTTCATCCTTTCATAGGGATCATGGAAACCTACCTACCTTGGTCAAGCCCCATACCGGTTACCTCCATGGTAACATGTCCACATGCACGTAGAGATGGTTATCTATGGGTCTGCAAGTTCATTCTCATACCATGTACTCTTCACTTAGCTTCACAAGATCCTCTAAAACCTCTTTAGGTTACCTCAAAACTAACAAAACTGGTATACAAACTACAAAAGGGTCCCTCTTCCAGGATGGGAGGAAACTACACCTTGATAACAGCGGTCACAAACGTCCTTATGTTTAGGGTATGCATCCACATGAGCATGCTTAGCCCTAGCAAGATAATAAGGAACAAGAAGACATTTACCAAACCATGCTAGGTCACACTTGTTCTCATCCTCAACATTAGACCAACTTAGTTGTGAGGGGTTCATCAAACATACCCTTAACTTAAGGGGTTTCCTTTACCTCTACACATGAGGAGTACCATGCTCGATACTATAGAGACTCAAATCTCATCATGAGCATTGGGTACACTACTTCCCCTCTTAGACCTAGCAACCCTAGGTTCACCTTTGGGTGTCCAACTGCATCATCAAACTCTTAACCACGAATCAAGCATGTATAAGGCATGACATGCACTCCCTGTCATCCTTCTATTCAAGCAACAGATCAGGGTCGACTCCTCCTCAAGGACAACCAACAAGGTACAAGGCCTCACAACCTATTACCTAACCTCTCCAGGTCAAAGGAACTCTTCTTCCTATCTCAGAAGGTAAACACCTATACCACAGGCACATAGGTATCAGAAGCATCATCCTCTCTCTAGGGTTTGGTTCCTCTAAAGGTAACCAAGATATCATCAGCCTCCAGGGATCATGCATGAGGCAACCACTATCATCCACTTAGGTCGCATCATTCTCGACTCCCCACTATTCCTCACATATTGGGGTTTTAGGTTTCCAACCTTCTTGCTTGGTTTCTTCTTTCTCTCTCTAAAGCTAACTCCACATCCAATCATACTATTAGAGGTCATCTCTCAATGAAGGATCAAGCTCACAGGCATACCTCTATGTGGGTGAATCCTATACTCAAGCTTATGTTTGCTCATGATTATCCATAGCCCCTTATTCTTATCTCATAAGACATCCATCATGTCCTTATGGCCTCGGTTTTAACTTACTGCTTGTACTACTGAAGAACTCTAGGTGCAAGATATACCCTACTTGCCTAAGCCCATAGGGTATCTATAGGTTCTCCTCTAACCTCATCCATGAAGGAGCTATCCTTCGCTCTAACATGAACAAACCTCTCCAGGGTTGGGTCGCCAAAGGTACTAGGTCATCTAACCTCTTATGACATCCCAAAGGCATGTCCAACCAAACACTCGGTCAACCATGACATCTAACTCATCATGTCATATTTCTCTCTAACCTTCACTTTGGGTCAGGGTTAACATCATCCTCAAAGGATGTGCTAGGTCTCTACTTTTAATGGAGGTCTCTACCTCCAAGACTAACTCTCTCTACTCATCCTCCTGACAAAGAGGTCTATCCTCATGTTTCTCTTCAGAGCAATGACAACTCGTGTCATACGACCTAAGCATGTATCTATTCTTTAGTTTGCACTTAATCTATTAAGCTTATGTCCATGGCATCATATTTACATGCTTTTCATTAATTTGGTGGAGGATTCCTTAGACCTTATTAACCTTACCCATACCTCAAGAGGGTGAGGAGAAGATAGGAAACCCTAATCCTTAAGGTCCTTAACATAATTTGAGTTGAGAAGGGATGAACAAGATGAGAGAGTCCTAAAGGTATCTTATTTCGAGTCATATCCTAAGACATTGGCTAGGCAGTCACTCAATTCGGGAGTCCTTGTATTCTGACTAGCGGTGCAGAGGAAAATATTGCCAGCCCCCAGTCATGATCCTTTTCTAGACACCTCAATCTCTCAAACAATCCTCTAATAACTCCCTTAGTTCTATGGAATTTGTAAAATTTAATAATTATTAATGATTAGATGAGGAACCTATGCTCTGATACCAATTGTAACGACCCCGCCCCCCGGTAACCCCCAATTAAAGGAGACCAAAAGGTCAGAGCCATTAACCAATAGCCCAGATCAAAGGTTCAACAAATAACCAATAAAAATTAATAAATTTTACCAACTAAACTAAAAACTGGTATAAAATAACTTTGCTTACCTTTTAAAAACTGGGATTTCTAAACTTCTATCCATGAAGATACTAATCTAACTAATCCTCCTATGCACGTTAATTCTCATTTAATTCCACATATGTCACTTTATTGTTTGTTCTTTTCATTTGTACCTAAAACGCCGACAAATAAAACGTCCATCAATAAGAAGCTGGTATGTGGGGGAAACAATAATCGTGCAACTATAATAACAATGTAGTCATCCAAATATCATTTAACATCCAAGATTATGCTTTAAGCAATACTGCTCAATCCTTACCTATCCCCTCTCTCTGTGTTGTCCCTACAGTGGACATGGATACTACATCTCTCATAAGGTAGATCCTTACCCCCATGGCCCTACCACACAGGTAGCTAATACCTAGGGTCATGGAGTCGCATGGCCCTACCCAAAGGTAGCCCAATCCCTGACTCATGGTGACTTTATGATCCTAACCCATTGGTAGCCATGTACTAAGTCATTCAATGACCAGATAGACCTACCCCATCGGTAGCCACGTACTAGGTCAATCTATTAAGCTACAGAGGGGACTAGGATCTGAGCTAGTAGGCACATATCTTAGGTGATAGTCATATCCACGTTATAATTTGCAAGAATTAAATGCAACCAATAGTTTAACTCATGTCATCGATAAAACCTCAAAAATCCTCGGGAAACTAATTCGGGATATTCATAGGCGTGACCACATACCTGTCAGGTAGACTGAGATGCAGGAATAGTCCAAGCAAGTAATCCAGAACCAAGAAAGTACACAGTTCAATCCTGAAATATACATCAAATTCCTTTTTATCAAAAACTATCCAAACCATCTTACTACTTATGGTTTCTATTTCTTTTTAGGGTTTCTTTCTCTTTTTAGGGTTTACTTTGCAATTAGGGTTTTACTTCCCTTTACTCTTTTTAAACCCTAATTTTCTCATCTATCCTTCACGAAAGTTATTAAGGTTACCTTTTACAAACACATAACTTTAATTCCAGATTAATGCACAATTAACCATCAATTAAGTCCATTAAACCTCTTTTACATTAAAGCTATCATTTTTATCCTTTTTAATCTATGACAAAGTCATTATGCTCATTTATCATCCATTCATAGTTCAATATGCTCTAATTCACATATGACCACTATTTATCATTAATTCTTCCTTTTATCCACTAGGAAACCCTAAGTTCCACATTAAGGGTATTTAACCACAATTAGGAACTTTAATGCTCGAAATAGCTTAGTACCATTATATCTTAGCTTTATTCACGATTTTGAATAATTAAAGCCATTAAGAGTCGAATTTACCAATATTAGGGTTTCAAGGCCCATTAAAGTATATACATGTGCATGAAACTCTAAATTAAACTATTTATGTGAAAAGTTCATCCTTTTTGTCCATAATGTTCCTTTTCATCATTAACAGGCTAATATCAACTTTAATCATCCATTAAACCCTACTAAATATATTAATCAATTAAAAATAAGGTTTCTTAATCTTTAATTCATTAAAGTTGATAACTTACACTATTTTTCAAATTGCAAGAGGAATCAGGCTTCAAATTGTATTTTTAATGGATTCCTCTCATTTTTCTGAACAACTTTCATATTTTATGCATGCTAATCCGAGCTACAAATAATTAACTATGATTTTTACAAAAACCACTTACTTTGGCCAATCGGAGAGCGCCATGTCGCTATGTTCTCATGCAATGCAGCTTGCTTTGAAATTATAACCAGATTACATTCTTGCCCTTAGGTAAGTTGCTGGCTTTTTAATACTCGGAGGGGTACTTTCATCTAGACGACCCCAAACTCCTTCTTCCTCCTCGCGAGTCGCCAGGTGCGCCGACCTGCTGCCCTAGTCACGAACTGCGTGACCTCTGATGCTCCTCTCTAGACTCGACGATCCTCCAAACCAGTCCCTTTGTCTCCACCTCCCTTCTCTGCCCTTGGGGCATCACCTAGCTCACAACCAGTGTGGCTGGTTCGGGCTTGGGGAGAGCTGCAACCCACAACCATGTTGCAGCCGTGTGACTGCTGCTGCATGTGATTGTGTGTGGGTTGGAGGTTGGAAAGGATGGCCGATCTTCCGTGATTGGTCGTGGATGTTTCCAGCCTCAAGCAAGACCATAAACACCCCCTGTCGCTCCAAGGATAAGACCTTACCTTCAAGGTTAGGGTTTTGACAAAGAAAATGAAGAAGGGAGATATAGTTGCATGGAATCCCTCCGGACTCGACCCCATGTCTTCCCCTTATATAGCGGAGGTTCAACGAAGCCCTAGGATGGCTTTCCCACAAAGAAACGAAGTCCCTCTTCTAATAGGAATCACATTCCTTCAAGGAGAAGTATTCTTCTCTCTCTTCATAACCTCTTTGATATTCTTATTTCTTGGATAATTAGAAATTCGAAATTCCTCTCATTTATTCTCTTTATTCTTGCTTTTTAAACCATTGGCACGAATTTCTATTTTCCTTTAGTAGAAACTATTTCCTTTTTAACAATACCACATAATCCATTGATAATGTATTCACATTATATTCTTATTTTATTTTATAGGTATTTGCTCTTTCCTCTTTCTTCATCGGGACTCCTTGGACCCCAAGAAACTCCAAGATCTCAAAATTCCTTTTTAAGGAATACTCATTATCCTTCTACATGCATCAATATGCATTATTTCACATTATCTTGTTTATTTCTCATTAAAATATCTCTTTTTGAGGATTTCTATTTATTTCTCTTTTATTTTCCTCATTGGTATTTCTTTTATCATTAGGAATCCTTGGGATATGAAAACCCACCAAGGATAACTCAATTATATCTCTTTTAACATATTTTCCACATTTTATCATTATTTTCAATTTCTTTCTTAACAAGGAAATACTTAATTGATCTTTTCTTTTCTTATTGCATTCTCTACACAAATTTTGACTCCTCAGGACCCAAGGAACCCAAGAGGCACGAAATCCAACTTTGGATTATATTCTTTTGCCTTCTGGAGGTTTCCACACCTTTCTTTTCTCAAAAACTTCATTATTCATTTACTAATTGAATTTCCTTGTTATTGGGCCCAATAGCCAATAATGCCCACAAAGAAATCATCAAGGCTATTGTAACAAAATTCATGCATTCAATCAAAGGACATCATTATTTGTTCATTTATTTTTAATATGAGAAATTACATTTCTCAGCAAATGAACCCAAAATTGGGGTTGTAACACCTATGGTAGGCATGTGGACTTATATGTGATAAGTTTCAACTCTTGGTGCTTTTTCTAAATTAGTTTTCATTTCCTATATTTGCTACTAATCATCTGGTTTAGTTTTAATTCCGCATTTGGTTTTGAGTAATCTCATTTGTGGCAGGTCAGGGTGTCACAGTTTGGTTGGTATCAAATCCAAGTTCGCCGAGTCAATAGGGACCTAGGACTTGGGTTTGTATCTATTCGTGTCTCCTTCAGTATGTCTTATAGTGACTTCTGCTTATGCAGAAGAAGAAGAAGAAGAGTAGAAATGATGTCTGGATAACATGAAGAACACGCTGCATAGAGAAGTGTTGTTGCACCTAGTGGTGGTGCAAGGGATGAGGCGAGAGAAGTTTGGGTGCCTGAAGTGCCCTAGTTTGACCCGGCCATGATGGAAAACTCTACCTTTTGATATTTGTTTGACCAATTCATGGAAACAATGACGCACATGGTAGATAGAATTCCTGCACCACATCCAGGGGCATCTCTTCCCAGTGCTGAATCTCAGAGCTCTGGGAAGACCTTTGAGAGGTTGAGGCATGTTGGGGCTGTGGAGTATGCTGGTATGGCGGATCCAACGGATGCAGATCTATGGTTGATAGAGTTAGAGAAGGCCTTTAAGATCCTCAACATCCCCAAGGTAGACAAGGTAAAGCATGTTGCATATCTTTTTAAGGGGAGTGTCAGACATTGGTGGGCCATTGAAGAAGAGAATAGGCCTAGTGTTGTTACCAAGTTAGAGTAGAGGCCACAAATCTTGAAGGACATAGTGGTCACCAAGTAAGAGCAGATGCCGTCACTTTCTGCCTACTGAAGCTCAAAGCATAACATCAGTGTCAGTGATAAGGACTTCTAGGCTATAGTACAAGACTAGGACTTGCCATAAGTGTGGGTAGGTAGGACATATGAGGCGGGAGTGTCTGGTAAAATATGATGAGGTGACCCAACAATTGAGTCAAACCAGCATGACTCACAGAGATAGAAGTACAATAGTAATGGAATAGGACATGGATAGGAATCACATGCTAGTTCCTCTTGACAAGCCAGTGGGGAATGAGGAAGACCATGGGTAACAACTCAATTTTGTGACTTGAGTCAGTCAAAAGGAGAGTTCAACCTACAAGTTGAGACAAGTCAGATGGAGTTATTTGATTCTGATATGTCTATCTATTTTGGTTGACTCGGGTGCTACACACTCTTTTAATCACTCAATAGGTGATTTATAGTTGGTATTTTCTATTTAGTCATAGACGTGGGAGTTTGAGGAAGATATGTGTAGGATGTACATGTCTCCTTACACTTTGGATTTTGGGGGCAAAATCTTTGTTAGAAGTTTATGGCTTGTAAGACCCTTGACCTGTGTTTTGGGATAACTCAGTTTTCTTTGGCTTGATTAAGATCTTAAAACCTTTTTATCATCCTTTGATATGCTCTTAGATCTTGTGGAGAGCTTAAGTCACTAATTATAGTTTGTTTGGATGAGTTTTGTGCCTTTTATGCTTGTTTTGGGCCAAATTTACAATTTACCCATTTGAGAGGGTAATCTTGTAATTTTCCACACCTAGTATGTACATTATCTATCTTGGATTCATGAGGAGAGTGTGATTCTTTGGGGTGCCTTGGTTGGGACTTGGCTGAGTGTTCACATCACTAGAGGCAATTAGATTTTCTAGAGCTTGGTTGGTTTTGACCTTGATGTGCTTTGTTGAGTGTCTCGACCTTGAGGGGTGGTTTGAGTGTGTCTCGACTGAGACACCTTACATGGATTTGTATTGTATCAACCATGAGTGGAGTTTGGGTTGAGACAATGGTCTTCTTGATGTGTCTCAACCCGGGTGCTTTGGTGAACCTTTTGTCTCGACTAGGATGCACATCTTGATTTTGTTTTGACCTCCTTGAGGTGTTGCAACCGAAACCAACATATTGGGGACGTATGTGGTAAGAACCAACATAGGTTATTTCACCATCTCGTGCATTCAAGGTTTAAGTGGTTGCATGTTGGTTTTTGGGGTGGACAAGTGTCCCTTTGGTGCCTTTAGGTGTCGATACATCATCTTCACCCTACCTACCTCCTCCTTTGCTATATGACCCCTCTTCTTTCCATGTAAGTGAACCTTTCATCCTTCCTTATTCCTCCTCTCTTCTTCTCACCCTTGAGGCTTGGTGGAGCAAGGAGATTTGATCTTGGAGATCTTGGTGGGTAAGATCCCTTGCATGTGGTAACTCTTGCTCATCCTCAACCTTGGTAAGTGTTTCCCTTTCTTTGGTGGAATTTACCCATGATCTTCTACCCTATATTCTTCTCTTTTCTCAACCATAGACCATCCATTTTGGTCATTTTGGAGGGAAACACCTCATCACAAGGGTCATAGTCCATGTTTTGACAAGATCATACCCAAGTGAGAGGAAGTTTCTTCTCTCTTTCCCCCTTTCTTCTTTTGGTTCGACCTAGGGCTCTCTTACCCTATTTTCTTGAGACACATGATTTGTGTTTGTAATGACCACATTTGTGCTTAATTGGTAAACTAGGGTTTACCTGAATGCTTACATGCTTAATTAGATTGAACATCATTTAGACTTGATTAATGATAGTAGATCAATTGTGATGTTTCAAACCTAAGAAGAAACTCTGACTATGATTTTAGTTTTAAGAATTAGGGTTTGAGAAATGTAAACCCTAATAAGAAAAAATTAGGGTTTTGGTAGTACATCAATATGGAATTTGATCAGGATAGTAGTGTGGTAAATGATTTTTCATATTTTCTACAAATTTTTTATTTAATTGAATTTTGGATATGATATGGATAACTTAATCATGCATATTGGAGAAAATTTTTAGAATATTTTTTTTGAGTCTTAGGAAGACCCTGCTCCCCCTCCTCAAACAGGTGCCAGAGCCCGGATGACCCAAGGAGTTGGTAATTACAGTGCATGTGGTAACTCTTGCTCATCCTCAACCTTGGTAAGTGTTTCCCTTTCTTTGGTGGAATTTACCCATGATCTTCTACCCTATATTCTTCTCTTTTCTCAACCATAGACCATCCATTTTGGTCATTTTGGAGGGAAACACCTCATCACAAGGGTCATAGTCCATGTTTTGACAAGATCATACCCAAGTGAGAGGAAGTTTCTTCTCTCTTTCCCCCTTTCTTCTTTTGGTTCGACCTAGGGCTCTCTTACCCTATTTTCTTGAGACACATGATTTGTGTTTGTAATGACCACATTTGTGCTTAATTGGTAAACTAGGGTTTACCTGAATGCTTACATGCTTAATTAGATTGAACATCATTTAGACTTGATTAATGATAGTAGATCAATTGTGATGTTTCAAACCTAAGAAGAAACTCTGACTATGATTTTAGTTTTAAGAATTAGGGTTTGAGAAATGTAAACCCTAATAAGCAAAAATTAGGGTTTTGGTAGTACATCAATATGGAATTTGATCAGGATAGCAGTGTGGTAAATGATTTTTCATATTTTATACAAATTTTTTATTTAATTGAATTTTGGATATGATATGGATAACTTAATCATGCATATTGGAGAAAATTTTTAGAATATTTTTTTTGAGTCTTAGGAAGACCCTGCTCCCCCTCCTCAAACAGGTGCCAGAGCCCGGATGACCCAAGGAGTTGGTAATTACAGTGCGCTCAGGGGGATTTGAACCCAGGTCCCCCAGGGAGGACAAGCTGAACTGAACCACCTGAGCCAGAATATTTGAGTGTTCTTTGAATGTGGTTCTCGGTTGAACTATACTTCGACCAAAATACTGATAGAGTGCGTTTTAGTAGTGTAGTGTTTTATTTGTAATTATTTATTAGTAATACCAAATGATCTAAAATTTTAACTGGAGATCTGATACTAAATTATAAAGAACATGTAAAATTTTCATAATTTTTGGATGCGTTTAGACCTTATCAGTAGATGAATTACTGTAATACTTTTATGACAGAAAATTCAGCTGAAATAAGAGAAAGTATAGTGAGGGGTCAATGTGCAATTGACCCAAGCAGCTCAATTGCTCTATATGGTCAACCTAACACACAAGGAGCTATCATAATTTGTGATTCAATCTAGAGAAACAAAATCCTATAGAGAGTGGGAGAGTTAGGGTTTGAGAGGAGAAAGTGATGGAGATGCTGACCTAGGGTTTTGCGGTCTGAGGAATGATGAAATCATGTAAGTTTAGCTTCATTGGATATAGTTTCATGGTGAATCTTCTCTCACATGTGAAGATTCTGTCCCTCCTATGCTTTGATCCAAAATTGTGTCAAAACTTCCCCTTTTCTCACTCTTTCTTCATAATCCCTCATTTTTAGGGTTTTTGAGTTGAAAGGAAAAATAATCGGGTGAATTGCTAGGGATTTGATATGAGATCGAGATTTGCAGGGATGAGATGCGTTTTTAAGGTGTTTTCACACCTTAGGGTGAGTGGGAACTTCCTTTAAATAGTATATTGCACGAAAATTAGTTAAATCATCCATAATCTTTAATTCCTTAGTGTGCGACTACAAATCCTGAATTGTGTGTTTGATCTAAGTTGTTGCAAAATGATATGAAATGGATTCTTCCTCTGTTTGGATGAATTTCAGATGATAAAATCATATTAGAAATGTATAGAATACATCCTCATGAGAGTTCCCTAAGTATTCATAGAGGTTATAAGAGTAAACTGAAATATTGGGAATTTGTCTATGACTGAAATCGCTGTATAATTAAAAAGAGAAATTTGTTTATCTGGATCCCCTTGGTTATGAATGATTTTTTATCTAAATTCATGGTACATATATGTCAGATACTATCTTTGAATTGTGTTTTTTTGATATCTTAGTAAAGAGGGTGAAACCCTAGATGCGAGGAAAGTTTTGTATTTGTGAATAGATATCGTGAAACCCATTTGAACGGATTTTCTTGACATGATAGACTTTATTTATACAATTTTATTATTTATGCATGTTATCTCAGTGAATGGCATGGAAACCCAAATTCAACTCAGTTCCAAGGTTTCATACATATATTGATTTTATATAATTTGTTAATAGTAGTCTTTATTCAGTGAATGTTTATGTTGCATGAAATCCTTATGAGAGCCATGCGATAAGTGGATGAGGTAAATGAAACCCTAAGGATAGGGTGTTTAATGAATTAAGTATTTTGATACAAATGTTCTCAGTATGAGATGTGGTGATGTACAACTCAAGATTTGCAGTTGAGGAGCACGTTTTCCAAGAAAGTACAAATAATTTACAGGTGCAAATGATGATTACTCGTATGTCAAGTAATTAACTTTTATCAGTGTATTAAGAAGTGCAATTGCATGATTCTAGTGTATAAAGTATCAAGTGGACATGTATTTTGTTATTTAAGAATTTTAGTCTGCCTATAGGTATAAAATGTTGATTTCTAGTATATTATAGTGTTTTGAGTATATTGCTCTGCCAAGTTTAGAATGATATACATGTTGTGTTATAAATTTTAAATAAATAGACACAATACCATAGATATACCAGAGTCAAGTATAAGTAAGGGAAAAGATACAATATAGTAAGAGCTTTCCAAGAATAATAAAATAATAGACTTAAGAGCCCTGAACACCGTAGATTCCCTATGAGAGGTCTGCGCCGTAGGGATGAAATGACCTAACCCTGGTAGTTTCCAGTATACGGGGGTCAGAACGTACTAAAAGGTGGTACGGGGGACAAGGCCCTAGTGGAAGTCTCCTTAATATACAACACGTAGTGTCCAACATCAACCACAAGTCCTGGTGGCATTAGAGTATAGAAAAGCCAATAGGTGTCTTGACTCTCTGCCTGTGTGCTCAGGTTAGAGGAGGAGTCCAGTTTTTACGACATAATAGGTGTGCCGGGCTAGAGAGCCATTTTCCTGTTGCAGACCAGCGATATAGTCAGGCTTAGCTTTCCCGAGTATGTAAGCTAAGTCTTATACAGTGACATCGTGGTTCACTACGAGTCTTCATATGTAGGGTACACTGCATATGATCAAGGCATAAGCTAAAATATGTTCATATAGGTTTAAAGAGTTTCTTATAAGTAAGAAAGGCTAAGAAAGATTTGAGTACAGTTTCCCAACAATTATTCTTTGTATGTTTCTGAATTATTAGTTCTCTTTGAAATTAATCAATCATGCTCACATATTGATTTGCTGTTGTTGATATCTAGAGTATCCTGCCATATTTATGATTGTCAATGATCAATCTCTTTAAAGTTTACTGCTATGATAATTGATATCAGTTGCTCAAAAGTATATCTATAATTATATAATTGCTTTAGACTATTTCTTTGAAGTACTCATTCACTGAGCGAGTAGGCTCACCCCTGTACTCACAATTTTTAGGGATATCACATGGACTTGAAAAAGGTCATTGCATAAGTGTAGATCTAGCGCAAGAGTTAAGTCTGAGTATAGTTAAGTTCAGTCGGTCCTTATCACTATACATCCTTGTAAAGAAATAAGAGAGAGTTGTAAATGATGATGTATAACATTATTCCTCTTTTAGCAATATATGCGAATCAACAAGTCTTATGTGCTTAAAAGTATGAGAAACATAATGAACGTTCATACATGCATTTTTACTGTTGAAATCAAATTAGAGAAATCAATGTTTAGATTCCCTTATAAAGTTAGTTTATGTGGTTCAATGCGAGAAAACAAAGAGTTTGAGAAAAAGAAGAAAAAGTTAAGGGTGATCTTTGTATTATGTTAAATCCTCAATTTATGACCTAATCTCATGATTAATGGTAATTGTGAGATCGGGGTGTAACAACTTGGTATCAGAGCTTAGGTTGAGTTGTTAGGGACCATTAATTTAGTAAATTAGAGTCATAAGTGTGGAATATCAGAGATGTTATGATGTTAGCTCTCAGGATTTGAGTATTTGGATATCCTGGCCCAGTATCTGAGTATTTGGATCAACCAGTATCAAGCTACTATGTCTATTCTTTCATGTATATCCTGGCCAAGTATATAGTGGAAGGATGGTCTAGAGAGGAACCCTAGAAATATTAGGGTTAGATACAAGATATGTAACATGAATTAAGAGCATAAATATAAAATGAGATAGAACTTTGATTTCATATTGTTGTATATTGGAGATGAATAGAAAAGCTCTTATATGTTTGAATTCAGATATTCAATATTTTGAAATATATATGGGTCTTTAAGATTGTCGTACCCTATGCAGTTGTAGCATTTATGGATTACATTCTTTGTATCAAGTAGACTAGAAATGATCTTTGAATGAGATTTCCTAAGTGGATAAGTTTTCTTCCACACATTTGAGATGAATAGGAGTTGAGTAATCCTGAGTAGCCCTTGGCTTCAGGGATGCAGGTTCGGCCTGGTCTGGCTGGCAGGATGCATTACACAGATCTAATGACTCCTATTAGTAACATAACAAGAGTAAACTCTGGATACATTAGATCCAAATTCTAGTATGAATGTATATACTCTAAGATTTTGAAGTATAAGGTAAAGATTGGGATAACTAATAATTAGTTGGAACTGATATATGAGATCCAACTTTGGGGACTCATATGAGAAACCCTTAATTGGGAATAAAGGAACACGACATATGGTTCATATTAAGTTTAATTATTAGTATTATATGAACTCTAAATATGAAATATGGAAAAGCTATGAGAAAAGTATGTAAGGGGTCAAGATAGTAAGAATCAATCATGAGGAATGGATTATATAACCGAGTACAATGTTGTTATGTACTCCAAAGTAAAGGGAAAATAGAAGAAAAGAGCTAAGTATATAATAAGTACATAGAAGTGAAGAGTCTTCAGAAGAGTTAAAGTCAAGAGAACTAGATGAGCATGTAATTCATAAAACTGGGATAAGAAACTTAGTTGAAACAAAGAGAAATGTTGGAAATAATGAGCTTAATTAAGGAATGAGGGTTATGATATAATTGAGAGCATGGAATGTATACCTTTATTAATAAATTTAATACATTCATTCTTACTGCCTTTGGATTCTAAGTCTCTATAGAAAAACAAACTAGTTTCTAAAAAAAGAACAAAAGTGTAGCTAAATAAATGAATAAGTCATACAAAGGTAGACTATATTCAGGAAGGAAAAACTTGATTGAAAGAGAAACTATATTTCACGCATGCATGAACCGTTTGATTTAAATGAAGGATATGTAATGTATTAAACATGAGTTGAAACTAGTAGAGAGATTATTGATTTAGAATTTCAACTTCACATTAGTAGAAGGATAAAATGAAATATAAGCAACATGGTATACTTGATCATACACATAAAATAAGCAACATGATCATAAGAGAAAACTAGAAGTTAAAGATGACATGTGGAATAGTAGTATATGGTAAGGGTATTATGGAAAGTAAAGAAGGGTTTGAAACATAATGGAGTAATATAGATTATAAAAAAAAGAGGTTGCAAGATTCAAGAAAGTGTTAATAAGGCAAGTATCCTTGTTGATAATTAATTAAACCTACATATGAGAAATGTATTATTGAATGTTTGAAGTTCTAAGTTTGAAAATCATCTTTTCTTTCATATATTCCTTAATGAGAGCAATGTGGGAATGAAGTGATAAGAAAATGAATAATATATGATGCATAACCACCATGGTAGAGACATCTAGTGAATGTAATAATGACACACAATATGATGATGAAACCCTAGTAGGGTAATTGAGAATGTAATCTATCTGAATAGGTCAAGTAAGAGAAAGAAAATTCAATTGATAAGATACTAAAGACTTTAGTAAAACTTGTGAGATCCAAAGTTTGAATTTCAAATTAAGGGAGCAAAGTCACATCACAATAACTTCATTCTACTCATAAGGACCAAACCCTAGAATGTTTAGAGTTGTAGTAGTTCAAGGGTTGCCACTAGTGATTTGACCTTGAATACTAGCATCTCTATAATACAAGATCATGAGATTTGCATTATGAGAAGTAAACTAACACTGATAGTAATCTAGGGTTTAAAGATATCTAATCTAAAAGGTAGATAAACAATATGGAAATGATTCAGAGTTAAGAGTAAGATATAAATTTGAAATGTAACAAGTGTGTTTTGAACAAAGGAGAAATACAATATGAGTGAAGTGTGATATGAGATAAATTCTTGTAGTGATAGAAAGAATGATAAATAATCTATTTGTACCTTGTATGTTTTAATTTTAGGAATGTTTAATCTACATGATTAAAATGAGAAGGATAAGTAGCAAAAAGTAAGTAGTAGTGAATGAGGAGAGAGATGAGAAACAATGGCTTTTAGTAATATGTGAATTTTTTTTAGAAGTATAATTTGTTGAAGGTATATTAAGGGATGTAAATTTGTTTTACATATGATTTTAGTTGTACATGTACAAGCAATATGTTAATTAAAGGTGTCCGATAGTTGTTGTCATTCATACTAGTAATCCATCTTAGTATTATACACTTGTGGTATGGTGATATGGGTTGAATAATGATGCAACAAATGAAGGGTTACCCTGAATAAGGTAGTCTTACCTATTCACTCATATGAATAGAAGGGATGATAACCATATTGTATTGATATGTAACCCTAATGAGGTATAACTTGTTATACCTAGCTTTAATATAACTAAGTGATCGTAATTGGGTATGAATAGTCCTTGAATGACTATTACAATCATGGAGTACTTTTTTACTATTGTTGAAACCCTAGTATGCTATAACTCGATGGTTACACCTTGAATTATGTGTGAGTTCATACTTGAGAATAATATGGAATGTGATGGTAATGCTTCACCTTATGCATCCATGATGCAATGGGGATGCCATCAGTAGTATTGTACAATTTTTGTTGAATCTAGTCTTCCAACTCAAGACTATTTTTCTATTTGAGTAGCACAATAGTAAAATTCAAAACAACATGGTGAACTCTCTTTTGTGACTTAGAGGTAATACATAACAATAGTACATATTGAGTCGTATGAATTGAGATAGTTGGATCAGATTATCAATGTTGAGGTAACACCTCAAGAGTATAAAAAAATATTGAAATGGTTGTTTCTCTCTCTCTTCTATGATTGATTGTGGCATAGAGAATTTGTTTGTTGTCATTGAGAACTATTTTAAACATGTTGTGATTATAAAAGAAATGAAGGACTTAATGTTGAAAACTGCATTCAAGTATGAAATACAAGAATATAATGACATGTAAGATTTTAGAAGCTTAAAATAAACTTTGAATATACTTTGTTTGCGTATTTATGTTTCGGGGCCAAAACTTTTTAAGGGGGTGAGAATTGTAATGACCACATTTGTGCTTAAGTGGTAAACTAGGGTTTACCTAAATGATTGCATGCTTAATTAGATTGAACATCGTTTAGAATTGATTAATGATAGTAGATCAATTGTGATGTTTCAAACCTAAGAATAAACTCTAACTATGATTTTAGTTTGAAGGATTAGGGTTTGAGAAATATAAACCCTAATCGGAAAAAATTAGGATTTTGATAGTACATGAATATGGAATTTGATTAGGATACCAGTTTGGTAAATGATTTTTCATATTTTTTACAAATTTGTATTTAATTGAATTTTGGATATGATATGTATAATTCAATCATGCATATTAGAGAAAAATTTAAAATATTTTAGTTTTATTTGAATGTGGTTGTTGGTCGAACTATAGTTCAACCAAAATGCTGACAGAGTGCTTTTCAATGATGTAGTATTTTATTTTTAGTTATTTATTGTTAACTCCAAATGATTTGAAATTTTAACTGGATATATAAAACTAAATTATAAAGAGAATGTAAAATTTTCATAATTTTTGGATGTGTTTATACCTTATCAGTGGATGAATTATAGTAATATTTTTATGACAGAAAATTCAGCTGAAATAAGAGAAAGTATAGTGAGGGGTCAATGTGCAATTGACCCAAGAAGCTCAATTGCTCTATATGGTAAACCTAACACACAAGGATCTCTCATAAATCGTGATTCAATATAGAGAAATGAAATCCTATAGAGAGAAGGAGAGTTAGGGTTTGAGAGGAGAAAGTGATGGAGATGCTGACCTAGGGTTTTGCGGTCCGAGGAATGATGAAATCATGTAAGTTTAGCTTCTTTGGATATAGTTTCATGGTGAATCTTATCTCACATTTCAAGATTCCGTCCCTCCTCTGATTTGATTTTAAATGGTGTCAAAACTTCCCCTTTTCTCACTCTTTCTTCATAATCCCTCATTTTTAGGGTTTCCGAGTTGAAAGGAAGAAGAACCGGGTGAATTGCTAGGGATTTGATATGAGATCGAGATTTTTAGGGATGAGCTACGTTTTTAATGTGTTTTCACACCTTAGGGTGAGTGGGAACTTCCTTTAAACAATATATTGCACAAAAATGGGTTAAATCATCCATAATCTTTAATTGCTTAGTATGCGACTACAAACCCTGAATTGTGTGTTTGATCTAAGTTGTCGTAATATGATATGAAACAGATTCTTCTTCTGTTTGGATGAATTTTAGATGATAAAATCATATTAGAAATGTATACAATACATCCTAATGAGAATTACGTAAGTATTCATAGAGGTTACAAGTGTAAACTAAAATATAGGGAATTTGTCTATGACTGAAATTGTTGTATAATTAAATAAAGAAATTTATTTATATGGACCACCTTGGTTATGAATGATTGTTTATCTTAATTCATAGTACATATATGTCATATACTATCTTGGATTTCATTTAAGGTGAATAATGTTTGTTTGATATCTCAGTAAAGAGGGTGAAACCCTAGATGCGAGGAAAGTTCGATATTCACGAATAGATATCATAAAACCCATTTGAACGAATTTTCTTGACATGATAGACTTTATTTATTCAATTTTATAATTGATGCATGTTATCTCAGTGAATGGCATGGAAACCCAAATTTAGCTCAGTTCCAAGGTTTCATACATATATTGATTTTATATGATTTGTTGATAGTAGTCTTTATTCAGTGAATATTTATGTCGCATGAAATCCTTATGAGAGCCATGTGATAAGTGAATGAGGTAAATGAAACCCTAAGGATATGGTGTTCAATGAATCAAGTATTTTGATATCAATCTTCTCAGTATGAGATGTGGTGATGTATAACTCAAGATTTGGGGTTGAGGTGCACATTTTTTAAGAAAGTACAAATAATTTACAGGTGCAAATGACGATTACTCGTATGTCAAGTAATTAACTCTTATCAGTGTTTTAAGAAGTTCAATTGCATGATTATAGTGTATAAAGTATCAAGTGGACATGTATTATATTATTTAAGAATTTTAGTCTACCTGTAGGTATAAAATGTTGATTTCTCAGTATATTACAGTGTTTTGAGTATATTGCTCTGCCAAGTTTAGAATGATATACATGTTGTGTTATAAACTTTAAATATATAGACACAATACCAGAAAGATACCAGAGTCAAGTATAAGTAAGGGAAAAGATACAATATAGTAAGAGCTTTCCAAGAAAATTAAAATAATAGACTTAAGAGCCCTGAACATCGTAGATTTCCTATGAGAGGTCTACATCGTAGGGATGAAACGACCTAACCCTGGAAGTGTCCAGTATATGGGGGTCAGAACGTACTAACAGGTGGTACGAGGGACAAAGCCCTAGTGGAAGTCTCCTTAATATACAACATGTAGTGTCCAACATAAACTACAAGTCTTGGTGGCACTAGAGTACAGAAAAGCCTATAGGTGGCTTGACTCTCTGCCTGTGTGCTCAGGTTAGAGGAGGAGTCCAATTTTTATGACATAATAGGTGTGCTGAGGCCAAAGAGCCATTTTCCTATTGCAGACCAATGACATAGTCATGCTTAGCATTCCCAGGTGTGTCAGCTACGTCTTGTACGGTGAGATCGTAGTTTGCTACGAGTCTTCATATGTAGAGTACACTGCATATGGTCATGACATAAGCTAAAATATGTTCATATTGGTTTAAAGAGTATCTTATAAATAAGAAAGGCTAAGAAATATTCGAGCACAGTTTCCCAACAATTATTCTTTATATGTTTCTGAATTATTGGTTCTCTTTGAAATTAATCAAGCATGCTCATATATTGATTTGCTCTTGTTGATATCTAGAGTATCATGCCATATTTATGATTGTCAATGATCAATCTCATTAAAGCTTACTACTGTAATAATTGATACCATTTGTTCAAAAGTATATTTGTAATTATATCAGTGCTTTAGACTGTTTCTTTGAAGTACTCATTCACTGAGCGAGTAGGCTCACCCCTCTATTACAATTTGTAGGGATATCACATGGACTTGAAGAAGGTCATTGCATCAGAGTAGATCTGCCACAAGAGTTAAGTCTGAGTATAGTTAAGTTTAGTCGGTCCTTGTCACTCTAGGTCCTTATAAAGAAATAAGAGAGAGTAGTAAATGATGATGTATAACATTATTCCTCTTTTAGAAATATATGCGAATCGACAAGTCTTATGTGCTTAAAAGTACGAGAAACATAATGAATGTTCATACATGCATTTTTACTGTTGAAATCAAATTAGAGAAATCAATGTTTAGATTCCCTTGTAAAGTTATTTTATGTGGTTCAATGTGAGAAAACAAAGAGTTTGAAAAAAAGAAGAAAAAGTTAAGGGTAATCTTTCTATTATGTTAAATCCTCAATTTATGCCCTAATCTCATGATTAATGTTAATTGTGAGATCGAGGTGTAACAGTGTTCGTCATAACTCTTCTTTCTATTTTGATCGAGATAAGTAGTTGTTTTGTTTCAGTCGTGACACCCTGCTATAGAGAGGTTGTATTGCCCTATTGTTTGTGGTTGCAACCAGGTGATGGTGTCTCACGGTTGCGACCAGGTGATGGTGCATCACAATGGTGACCTAGTGATGGTGCATTACGGTCGTGACCTGGTGACGGTGTTTCACGGTCATGACTAGGTGATGGTGTGTTGCGGTCATGACCATGGATAGGTGTGTTGCGGTCGAGACTCCTTGCATGATGATGGCCGACACACCTATTTCGAGTGTAGTCCCAACATATATGTGATTGCTGGCCTATACACATATATGATGTATGGTTGCTACCTATGTGGAACATAGTAAGATGGTGATATTTATACATATGAATGATGTACTACTTAGTGTTGTTGAGATAATGATTTAATTATAACCAAGTTACGAGGTCTAACCTAATATGCTCCCAGAAAGTGGGAAGTGGTGCACCTAGGGTTTGGTGATTGCTTACGCTACAAAACCCTAATCGGTTATACAATGAAACTCTAACCTTAATTGTTGGACCATGCAATGTATTTGCTTCTCTCTCTTGAAATAGATATCATGTTATGTTGTTTTCTCTCTCTTGTGTAATATCCCCTAACCTTGTAGGTGATATGAATTCAAATATGATAGCCATTGTATACTATGGTGAATATGAGGTGACACAGAATGATTTATGAGGCTTGTGGAGACATATGAGATACAATAATGATGTGATTGGGTCTCATAACCTAGAAGAGGTCTAGTGACTAGTTGAGGTGTTACCCTCTAATGATGTGATTAAGGGATTGATATCCAATGGTGATGTAAGCACCTTGTGATATGATATGTAATGCCTATGCTAGACTTATGGACTTATATGTGATAAGTTTTGTCTCTTGGTGCTTTTGCAAAATCAATTTTAATTTCCTATGTTTTTTGGTAATCCTCTTTTTTAGTTTTAATTCCATGCTTGGTCTTGAGTAATCTCATTTGTGACGCATCGAGGCATCACAATTTCAGTTTTGGTTGTTTGTGCAAGGGTAACTGGGATGTGTTGTCCTAGTCATATGTGTTAAGCCCTGGTGTTTTCCGTCATTGATGTGATTATCAAATGACCACTTACCTATTTTCTACTTATTATTATTATAAAGAAATGGGTAGGAAGGGCCACATATCATGGGAGTTAAGGGATAGGGAAACACTTGAGTTTTCTTGCCTAATCAATTCGTATCTATTGAACCCTAAGAGAAGTTATATTTTGGAGATTCTAGTGAGAACCATTTCTCAATTGTTGTTTCCTTTGACTTCTCTAATGCAAAAAAATGATTGAAGGAGTATAACAAAAGAGAATTTGAAGAGGATATTTGATGGGAGAAATCTTCCCAATAATTTTGTGGAGTTGGACAATCCAATGATTATAAGGGTCTTGGTGAATACTAGGGATACCAAGCTTGAGATTAAGATATGACTTGTGCATTTTGGTTGGACTAGAAGGATCATATATTTGAGGACATGAAAGGTCAGATCAAATCCATGCACAATAAGAGTCTTTTCAACACCCTCTAGACTAGAGAAAAGATGAATGACCCTCATTCCTTTCTAGTTCTCAGAATGATGTAGTTGTTGAGGAGCCTCTTCAATCTTTTAACTCCAGGCTTCAACATGGATCTTCTTAGGAGTGAAGAATTGCAAGAGATCGTGACAGAGCTTCCAACTTCCTCTTCCCTTTATGAAGAAGATCCTAGCTTCATCTATCACACTACTAATTTCACACCCAAATCTGAGAACACTCCTAAACATGTCTCATTAATGGACCATGCTTAATCTTAGACTTACTTAAGAAAAAACCACATAGCACGATTATTACATTGGAAAATGTACTTCAACTTTTGCTATTAAATTGCGTCATTTCATGTTTAATGATCATACATGAAAATAAACAAAACTAAACTATACATCCACCTATCATTCATACATGTAAAAATATACAACTTAAAATTACATATATGAGACTAAGTCTGATAATTTACAACTTGTACTTACTTTAAAAGAATTCGATTCATAAATAAGGAACTGATGAAACTCCCCATTCAAAATAAGGAACAACATGGATAGTTCTTTATGTTGTTCACAAGTCTGATGTATCCTACTAAGAGGGAAAATCATAAGGTCATTACTTCTATTGTTATTAGGATCCTAAATGTTTCCAAGTATCACTCATTAGAAACAAGACCATAGTGAGTATATATAAACCCAAAAAGTCTAGAAATATGCATGGAAAAACTAGGATAAAAGATGCACAATTCAAAACAATGCAATAAGGTAAACCAAATGAAACTTTATAAAAATACCTAGTTATTATAATTATGAAATTATTGTAATGATTAACTAATATATTTCACTTTGGTGTTGATCAACTTGGTTGTACCTACCAAATTATCAATATATCGATTAAGTTCCAGATAACTGCTTCTATATGTCTTAATTTTCTCGTGACCTCTATGAATATTTAAATTCTCAATCTGTAGGATATATCTTACTTGTAGGGGCACATCATCCTTTGACCTGCATAACATGTTGAATTATATTTCTTGTACCTAGAATCGAGTCCTACCTCATAATGAAAGGATAGGTTTTATGATGTTGGGCATCATATTCCTTGTCAAAATTATACAATAGATGATACAACTAACTTCTCAAATCTTTCTTTTCACAATTTCATTAGTTGATATTAATATTTGGGTTATTTTTTATATAGGATCGAGTAATGTTACTACTTAATCTAGAGAAGTTATGAATTTAAAAAATAATGATGCTAATATATTCTCACATATTCGAATTTTTGTATCATGTCAACTATTACACATTTAGAATCATTTCATTTTGCCAACCAAGGTAGAGAAACTACAAAATCCATGCTTATGTTGTTTACTTTTATTCTTTAATTGCTAAAAATTATAATAAACAAACTAGTATCCTTATTTCACCTATTGATAGAGTGAAAACTTGGTCACATATTCAATTGCACTTCATTTTTCTCCTAATCACCAATGAAGTTCCTTGACATGATTCTACATCTTCATACATCCTAGGTGCATTGTGTACATGATGTTAGCATGTAGGCCTAGAGAGCCAATCATATGATGATTTTAATGGGGCTTCATATCCTTGATTTGATAATGATAAAGGTAATTTCGTCTATTATGTTTTTCTCAATCATGATATGATGAAACAGACATAGTGGAGGTCAAAAGAATGGTGCTACTCGATGACATATGTCTTCATGTTTAGGACCTGGACTATGAGATCATATGTATGATACAAGTACACACATTCTTGTTATATCCCTAGTCTAATATTACCATGGAAGAAAAATAGACAACAATAACACATAATACTAGAGTGTGTGTTGGCTGATGACATAGTCTCATTAGTCACGATATGGGATATCAAGTCAAACACATAGGTACTTGTTAGACAATAGTGTACCGGATGGACCCACCTTGAGAGTGATACATTGTGAGCATGGAATGGTAGTCAGAATAAACTCCCATAGTGAAAGTGATTATTGTGTTTCTTATACTTGAAGTCACCATAATCATCACATGTCATTCGATGTATTTTGACATCATCCAATGTGACCTCAAATAAGGGTTGCCATAAAGGAGATGCTCGGGTGAATTGTGATACATGGGGATTGATTGTGAGTGATGTAGATGGGATTTGTCCCCCCTATAGGGGATCGATATCATGGCCACTTGATAGGGAAGACTGAGAAACATATGGCCATATTCATGTGACTCAATGTGTGATATGTTAGCTCACATGCATCTCATACAGTCTGGTCCAATTCCTGGAACATGATTTGAATGTTGAGAGGATGACGATTCCATGCCTTAAGTCCAAATCAGATATTTGAGACAAAGCAACTATACGATCACTATAAAATTGATCACAGATTGTAGGTTGAAGTTATTCTTCAACTTCCCAATTACTTGGGTAGAAATTATGTGTTGCTACATACTGCTCATTTCTTGTCATGTCATAAATTGGTTATGGACATTTACTGCCAATGTAACATGGGACCTATAGGGTCACACACATAGGATGCACCAAAATAGGAGTTCACTCATTAATGAGGTTAACTTGATTACTAAAGTGTTTAGGTGTTCAATTTAAACAAAATTGGTTGTACATTAGCTGAACTAGAATCTAAATCTAGCGGTTCAAGAAATTAACCGACCAGTTCAGAGTGTGAATCAATTAGTTCAAAATGTGTGTCGACTGATTCAGATTGTGAATTGACTGGTTGAGAGATCAGTAAGACAAAATCATAGATTAATTTTGACGTCATATTCTACATTAATCGTCACATTTAAGGAAAATATATTTGTGAATAGGAAATATTGAGAAATGATTTATTCAAGTGTTAAATCCACTGATTCACATGTGAACTGACCAATTCATGATACACAACAGCCAAAAATTTGAGAAAATATATCTCTTTGACTCCCAATTGATCTGGAAACATTGACCTTGACCCTCCTATAAATAGAAGGGTAGTCAAGGCTTTTAGAAGGCATGATAAATAAGCTCTGACAGTTATGGTCCTCTCATAGTTGTGGTAACAAGAGATCTCGAGCAAGTCTTACCCGTAAAAGGGAGAGACAATGAGGGAGAGACAATAAGGGAGAACAAGTCAATGCTATCACATTGACGTCTGAAGGGACAATTATGTTTTGTTGGTTTTGGGAAGTGTGATGTGGAGTTTCCAGTGGTCCACATGGATTATATAGAGTCATAGAGGTTGTTCCCACCATGGTAGGCAGATAACCACCACCACCTTTTGTGGTGTTTCACCAGGAGGCCATCACCGATATTTTCTCGTTTGCATCTTGTGAGGAATGCACATCACCAAACAAGAGTAGTCGTTGGACTTGCTTCAGGATCAAGTATGTCTCTTGCTACCTTCTTTCCTAGATACGTCATTGTTGATGTGATCTACTAGTAAATGAATAGGGATAAAAAAAATTATTTCATATGTCTTCTATATCATCCCTATTCCCCAACAGTGGTATCGAAGACATGTCAATTTATGGTGTATAAGATCTAAATTGATGTGATCAGATTTATGTTATTGAAATGATGTGAATATTTAAAATGATTAATGTGAATATCTAATTAAATACCACATATGCTCCACAAATATATATATATATATGTATGTGTATATATATGTATATATATATATATATATATATATATATATATATATATATATATATATATATATATATATGCAATCAATGCACGTCTCCCTAAAGGTGTTTTTATGGTGGATGTGTGTGTGTTTATGGATAAAACTACTATGGATGTGTGTGCATGTTTATTTGATTTGTTTCCTATTATTATTCGATTTGCATACCAAGCCTCTTTTTGAATCAAGGTCTAAATTGACTAAACCCTTGTTTTGATGATGACTAACCATTCCACACATTTATGTATAATTCTTCTACTTAAATGATTTCAGAATACATAAGACACACTCCAAATGCATAAACTTGTACATCCTAACTTGAAATCAAGCCATACTTGCATAAAGCTCAAGATTGAAGAATTAATAGTTTCCTCCATATATGTTTGATGTAAATCACTTATAATGATTGTATGACTTGTAATTAAGCTTAGAAAAAACCAACATTACTTAATTCGAATGTTTAAGAACTTTTTATATGTTTTTCAAAAGTGATTACATAATGGCCCATTGACTGCGTTTGTCCTGGTGACAATTCTGCCGACAAACTGCCTGGCTTTTGCAAATGCCTAGGGTCGACCGAGTTTGTCCTAGTGATAACTCGACCGACCCCTACAATTTGACTGTCTTACAATGTCGTTGGTCAAGTTTCCCATAAGATAACGCATCCTACAACATTGAACGAAAAAGTGCAGAAAAGTGTTTCTAGTCATTGGAGTATTGAAAAAGTTGAAAAAATATCTATTGGAACACCCAAAATGGCTATAATTCCTTTCTATGTGTCTCTATCAGGCTAGGAGGAAACCTCAACTATAACTCAGACCCCTTGAGATTCATCTCATGGTTATCCAAGCACTATGAAGGTACCTATATGATATTTGAGAGAGGTTATCCTCCAAGAGCCTCCATCCACTCTCATAAGCTTAATCACTTGCTACATCCATAAGAGTGAGTATGAGATTTGTTAGAGAGATAGTCCTACATGTATATCTTATGAGGCTCTCACTACCTCCACATACCAATCTCTCTTTCTATCATGAAGATGAAGATTCACTCTCTTGGCTAAGAGAGGTGATGAAGAAGGGAAGGAGTCCCTTGGTGAAAGATTCTCCTTGTTGAAGGTGAAGTCAATTGAAGAAGATCCAAGACAGGAGTGGGTAAATCCTTAAAGGAAGAAGACGTGTGATAATAGTGTATAAGTCCTTGGAGAAGGTGGAAGACTCATTGCAAGAGTAGGTAAGTCCTTGGTATGGTAGAAGACTAATTGTCATGGATAGGTCAGTCCTCTGTAAGGTTATGGACTCCCTTATCCTCAAATGGAATGTTAGGTACCCTTGACCTTTAACATGGAGGTATTATGTTGTAACCCTAATAAAAGAATATAAGGAGTGAGACATTGTTGAAAAATATTATAGGTTGACCTCTCTAGGTAGTTAACATACATTTCCTAGTTTGAAGGTTTGAACCACTATAAGTAACTTGTGTTATCTTGTGCTTGTTCAATCTCTCTCCCTTGCTATGCTTTTTTAGTTTCACTCTAAGTTCATACTTTCCATATTATCTTAGAAATATCTTGAAGGTATAATGATTTTTTTAAGTGGTTTTATCTCTATTCACCCTCTCTAAATCCCATTATAGATCCAACACCACTCTGCTCCTTTCCAAATGTAAGTTAATGCTATTCTTCCTATTCTTCCCTCAAATGTAACTCAATGTCTTCCCTTTCACAATGTAATATGGAATATGATAGTTTTAATTTTTGTTTTGGGAAAGAGAGCCTGCACCAGCAAAGTTGACCAACTGAGGAGTCAAATCGATCAACTGGAGGACTGATAAGGCCATCGACAGGAGGAGACAACTTATCGACTAGAGGGTCAACCAATCGACTGGAGGAGTGTAGTCAACCGCTTGAGCCAAGACCAATCGACTGATAGATGAAGCGAACCAATCAACTGGGAAGTCTAACCGATTAGTTGGAGAGTCCAACCCATTGACCGACGTGTTATAGTTACATGTTATCCAGTACAGGTTGCTACATATGATGCATACCTTAGGTGGTAGAAATTTTTTGTGGCTCCAAAGAATTGAATTAGTACGTCATAACCATTGCTCGTATGTTTTATTATTGCATGTTTTGTTTGCGGGTATATCATGTATATGATACATAATACAAGTATGTGGTGATTGGATATATTTACTTATATATAAATTTCCTCAATTTATATTATGTCTAAGAGGCTTTTCATAAGTGACACACATCAAATGCTTGGTTATACTTGATTGATCAAGCATAGGTTACACCAAAGCATGTAGTGCATCTATCTCATGGAAGTGATGGTAGATATGTGGGTCTGTCAAAGTAGGGTGCTTCTATCATGTTGTCTTTTGGGTCATACTTAACTAGGTGGACTTAATGAGATTAAGTTCCTAGAAGCATACAAGTGGATTGTGAATAGGAGTTGTGTACAACATCTATCCAAGATTTGGATTATATGCAATTGGCAAATGTTGCCTTACTTGATAGTTGGTTATGAACGTTAGTGTTGTCTAGGTAATAGTTTAATTATTTTGGATCTTGTCTCACTATAATATTGTTCATTAAAATCTTCCTAATTGTTAGTAAAGTATATTACTTTGAACAAAATAATGGGAATGATAATGAATTTAAGGCCGGGTTTATATCGTCAATATTATCAAATTAATTCAAAAGTAATTTGACAAAAGTTGCAAATTTTAATTTTTAGAACCTAATGGAAAACAATTTTTTTTATATTTAGGATTAGTACATGAGAATGACAATCGAAACGAGAATGACTTCTAAAAATAGTTTAGGACTTTGAGAAACATTCTCAACCACGAGCGCAAGCTCTATGTCCTTGAGACACCATCGCTAGAGGAACCCGCTCCAAGTGCACCAAAGGCTGAAATAGATGCTTATAGGTAGCATGCCAATGATGTCATAGACATCAGAAAACTTATGTTGGGCTGTATGAACTAAGTTGCATAAATACATGTAAACATGGACATTTTTGATAATGTAATACATCTTAAGAATCATGTAAAGAAAGAAAGATATAATGTCTCCAACATGCTATTTGAGTGCAAATTGGCAGAGGGAGATATAGTAGAGCCCCATGTTCTCAATATGATTGGGATGTGGAACATCTAGAGAGATTGAGTTTTCTTTTAGGCAAAGAGTTGGCCATGGATTTGATTCAACAATCTTTGCCTGAATTATATAACTAGTTTATCGAGTGATATTACTTGAGTAACTTGGCCAAACCGCTGTGTGAGTTGCTTGGCATGTTGATGAATGTCAACGCATGCATGGAGAAGGACAAACCCATAATGGTGATAAAAAAAGGGAAGTTCAAGGAAAAATGCAAGGATAAGAAATATTTTGAGCCTAACCTAAAGTTCAAATCATTTGTACTCAAGATAAGGAAAAGGGTAAGTAAAAAAGGAACCTATCCTTTTCAATTAAAGGAACAAAGGAAGAAGAAGTAGGAACTAGATATCACTCTAGGACTCAAGAAGAATTAAGCTAGAACTATGTTGAGCAAGAGTTGTTGCCACTACAGTTGAAATATGTCATTCATGGTCATGTAATACAATTAGTGAATTTCTACTATGTACCTCTCATTATAGAACATCACACATCTTGTATGGATAATAATATTATAAATATTTGATGTTTTATTTTAAAAGATAGGATATTATATGGAAGTGCTCTATGTCTCATAGTCTATACTTCATAGTTATAGAGATAAATTGTGTAACACATATACTGAATGACTCGATGACTCAAACAATGAATACCTATAGTATTGTCATCTAAAGAACACAAATGAGAAATGAATTTCTAGAATCCATAATGATTGTTGTCGATACACTTTTGGTTTTCAAACCAATAGAGACATGCCAATCTTATTTGTTGTGAAATATGACAAAAGAACCTTTAATTAGAAGTAGTGGGAGAGTGAGTATTCTATTAGGCCTCATACATATTGATGTATATAGACTTTTTAGAATAGATGCTAGAGGTGGTTATAGTACGTTATTATATTTATTGATGACCTAAGTAGATATGGTAGTTTGTCTTTAATGAAATACACGTGTGAATCTCTTGGTGTTCAAGGAGATTATGAATGAATTACATAACCAATTTGGTAGTATCAAAACATTTCGATATGATCCACATGGAAAATACTTTGAACCAAGAATTTTTGGAATTTCTGGGAGACTGAGGTGATATATCATGTTGAACTCCACCTAAAACATAATGATGTATCAGAAATAAATCTAGCTAATCTTCCAATTTCCTTTTGGGCACATACTTTACACTAAATGATGTACTATCTAAAATGGTTCAAAAGACACCATATGAGATATGGAATGGGAAGTGTCCTGATGATGCCATTTATAAATTCAAGGAATGAAAGTTTATATAAGAAAATAGTTTCTTGAAAATATTTTTCCACAACTCACATAAATGCTATTTTATTAAAGACTATTTTTATATTCCAGTCCAACAAAAAAAGTGTTTGTTGCCATGATGGCTATATTCCTAAAAAATGGAATTTAGTTCCAAAGGATTTAGTAGGAGAAAAGTAGGACTCAAAAAGTTTGAGGACAACAAGAAAGCATTGAACCAAAAGAGGAACAATAGGAATAAGGAGAATCACAAGTTGTTGTGAAATCTCAAGTTCCTTATGTAACACAAAACCTCGTAGATCTAGCAGAACATGCCTTGTCTTGAAAGATTATGATTTCTTATAACTCAAGAAGGGGCTGAGTTGGTCATATATGGTGATCGAACAACCTATTTAGAGACTATTGAGAAATCAGAATCCAAGAAATGGCTTAAAGGCCTTAGAATCAAAGATGGACTTCATGTACACCAACATGGTATGACCATGGTGGATCCACTTAAGGGATGAGACACATAGGGTGCAATTGGGTCTTCAAGAAGAAGACTGACATGGATGGTAGTGTACATATGTATAAGGGTAGATTGGTTGCAAAGTGTCAAACAAGTTCAAGGTGTTGAATATAGAAAATCTGTTTGCCTATTGCCATGGTTAAACCTATTAGGATAAATCTTTCCATTGTAGCTTATTATGACTAAGAGATTTGGCATATGGATGTTAAAACGACATTCCTTAATGGGAATATTTATCAGGATGTATACTTGATACAACCTAAAAGGTTTTATAAATACAATTATTGCAAAGAGGTATATGAACTACAAAGGTCAATATATGGATTGAAGCAAGCATCTCAGAGATGGAATCTTTGATTTGACATGCTAGTCAAAGAGTTTGTCTTTAGTCAAAATGAGGAATAAACTTGTGATTACAAAAGGTAAGTGGGAGCATATTTATATTCCACATAATGATGGGGAATGACATCCTTATCTTGCAAATAATAAAAATATGGCTGGGAAGCCCCTTCTCTATGAAGGGATTCCACAAAGAATCCTATATATTAGGGATTAAGATCTATAGAGATAGATCTAGAAAGCTTCTTGACTTAAGTGAGAACACATGTATGGGCAATATGTTGAAGGGCTCAAAAAAGAATACTCAATGAGAGAAAATTTATCCATATCTCATGGAATTATTCACTCAAGATCTTAGTATCCCAATTCTTGTGAAGAACATGAATACTTGAGTAAGGTGAAATTGCATTCTCAATATTATGTACTCATTTTGTTGTCTCGCATATATTGGACGTGATGGGTCGATATCTATCAGATCACCATGAAAGTCACTAGACTACCATAAATAACATGCTTAAGTACTTGAGAAGCACTAAAAGGATCAGTTCCTTGATTATGGTAATGGAATAGAGTTGGGTGTTAAAGGTTACACCAACACAAGCTTTCAAAATGACAAATAAAACTAATGATTGCAATCCAAATTTGTGTGTGGCCTTAAAATAAGAATTGAAGTGGGAAACATTTTGAGCAAGATACAGTTGTTTAATTCTATAATTGAAGTTGAGTACCTCACTGTTTTGAAAATAGTAGAGGATTCTATATGGATCAAGAGGTACATGTAGATGAACTTGTGGGAGGTTCTGACCATAGGTGACATAGTAGAAATACTATGACAAAAATGGGGCTAATGGTTAGGCAAGGGATCTCAGATAACATACTGTAGCAATTCCTTCTCATCTGAGAATTTGTACAATGAGAAGATGTGAAAACTTTGAAAAAAATGACTGGAAGCAAATGTTATTGACCCTCTATATAATCACTTGCACAGAAGAAACATTATGGACATGTTAAGATCACTTGAAATATGTTTCATAGGTGATTGGCTCTAATTGCAAGTGGGAGTCTATTGGTATGTGTGCCCGGAGAGCGAATCATGTGATTATTAGAAAGAGGCATCATATACATGATTTCATAATGATAAAGGTAATTCTATCTATTATGTTTGTCTCAATCATGACATGATGACACATACATAGTAATTGTCTAAAGAATGGTGCTAATAGATCACATATGTCTTCAGTTTCAGGACTTAGACAATGAGATCATATGTATGATAAGAGTACACACATTCTTGTTATATCCCTAGTCATATATAAGCATGGAAGAAAAATAGACAACAATAATACATAATACTAGAGTGTGTGTTGACTGATGATAGAATCTCATTAGTCGTGATATGGACTATCAAGTCAAGCACATAGGTACTTGTTAGAGAATAATGTATTAGACAAACCCGCCTTGAGAGTGATACATGGAGACCATGGAATGGTATTCAGAATCAACTCTCCTAGTGATATTTATGATTGTGGTTCTTAGACCTAAAGTCATTACACTTATCACATGTCATTCAATATATTTGTTAGCATCCAAAGTAACCTTAAATAAGGGTCTCCAAAAAGGTGAAGCCCGGGTGCATTGTGACACATGGAGATTGAATGTGAGTGATATAGATGGGATTTGTCCCTCCTACGGGAGATTGATATCCTAGACAATTGATAAGAGAAACAAAGTAACATATGGTGATGCTCATGTGACTCAATATGTGATATGTGAGCTCACATGCATCTCATATAGTCTTCTTTAGTTCAAGGAATGTGGATTGAGTGTGGAGAGGATGACAATTCCATGTGTCGACTTCAGACCAGATCAAAGACAAAAGAACTATACAATCATTGAAAAACTGATCATGGATTGTAGGTTGAGGTTGTTCTCCATCTTTCCAATTCTTGGGTAGCATGATGTGTGCCAAGATAGCGCTCATTATTTGTGATGTCATAAATTGGTTATGGACATTCATTTCTGAAGTAACTTGGGACCTATAGGGTCACCCACACAGGATGCACCTGGAATAGGAGTTTACTCATGAATGAGGTTTAACTTGATTACCAAAGTGTTTAGGCATTCAATTTAAACAACATTGGTTGTACATTGGATGAACTAGAATCTGAATTGATCTATTTAGAAGTGAATCAACTGGTCTAGAATGTGAATCAAACGGTTCAAAATTGAACCAACCAGTTCAAAATGTGAGTCAAACAATTCAGGATGTGATTCCACCAGTTGAGCGATCAGTAAGACTAATGCTGACATCATGTATCATCACATTGATAGAGAACATGTTTATGAATAGGAGTTATAGTGAATCGAGCAATTCAAGTTTTGAATCGACCGATTCACATGTGAACTGACCGATTTATAAGTTAACTAACCATTTTAGAAGTGAACTGATTGTTTCATAATTCACAACAGCCAAAAATTTGTCAAAATCTGTCTCTTCGACTCCTAGTTGATCTGGAAACCCTGACCCTAGCCTTCCTTTAAATAGAGGGGTAGTCAAGGCTTTTAGGAGACACACCAAATAAACTCAGATGATTATTTTTCTCTCATAGTTGTAGTAACTAGAGAGGTCGAGCAAGTCTTACCTGTAAAAGGGAGAGACCATGAGGGAGAGCAAGTCAATGCTAGCACGTTGATATTTGAAGGAAAAAATCCTTCCCCTTGTCTTTAGTAAGCACTATGTGGAGTTCCCTATGGTTCGTGTGGGCTACGTAGATGTATAGAGGTCATTGCCACCATGCTAGGAGGACAACCACCACCATCGTTCATGATTTTGCACCAAGAGATTGTCATTGAAGTTGTCTGTGTGCATCTTGCAAAGAATTCACACCACCAAGCAATAGTAATCGATGGACTTGCTCCATGACCAGGTATATCTCTTGCTACCTTCTTTCTTAGATACATCATTGATGACGTGATCTTCTGGTAAAAGAATAGGCGAAAAAATTTGTTTGAGTGTATTGGCTCCTCCTATAAGATATTGGCTCCTCCTATGGAAGGCTCATTATAATTATAGTAATGTTTCTTTTGAGTGTAGTTTTGCTTGGCTATTTCTAATAATGTTTTTAAATCTACTCACATGTTGATATCTCTAGTCCAGTCCCTAGTATAAAGACCATCAATATGTTTCTTCCATGCAATAAGAGTTGGAATAACATTAGATTCTTTCTTGGTTTCCTATATAGATGTATTGTAATTTCATTCATCCATCACTTTCCTCAATGCCTCTATAACATACCAAAACTTGTCACTATGATACCCAAAACCCTAAACCCATTAATTAGGTGCCAAACATCTTATTTCAAAAGAAAAACTATCAATGAAGGTGTATCTTATTTTGTGATGAACCTTTGATGAATCCAAAACTTATCCATGACAAAAATAATTTATCATACACATATGACAATTCTAGTTTGTTAAATACCATAGCTTGTGTGTTGATGACTTTGATGTGCTCATGTGACATAATGGGTATATTAGGGTTCATGTAGTGTGAAGTGAAGGTAATATCTTTATCTAGTACACTTCATCAATCTGAATAAATTTATAATAAAGTATAAAAAAGAAAGATATTAGACGTTTGAAACTAGTGGGTTGTGTCTAAAATAGTCAGATAAATTATAATTTGATATTTTGCATGGTCAACTACAACCCACATAATATAACAAGTTACAATTAAGTTGATAAATGAGATAATAAAGTGTAACAAATATAACATAGAGCACAATTTATATTACCTTAAGTCATTAATGTGTCACATGGTTCATTAGAATACACACTACCAAGATGTAAACAAACATGTAAAACTAATTAGTGTGGGTTAAAATGTTTTCAAAACATGTTAACAAATAATGGATGTTTTCTGTAAGTTGAGATTATTGATGTTTCCATTATGTTGTGATTGAATTAATGGAATTTGTGCAAGAGAATTTAATATGACCCTTATCATGAAAGTATAGTGTGAAGATAATTCTAATTAGAATTTCTTAAGAAAAACTAGAAGTATAAAAAACATGCATAGATAATAATAAAAAAATGTAATGTTAGAAATGATCTGAGAGATAAACCTTGTCTCATAGACTCAAAACTACAATACCATGAACCACATAAATTATCAGAGTGTACATAGGGGAAGACTTAATGAAAAATATATGAACAATCAACTAGGTCCGTACACCATAAAAATTCTCAATATTCTACATGTAATATAATTACAATTTGAATTCTTACATATTACAAGTATACCTTGAAAAGGAATTTTACAAGACTGTAAACATGTTTTTTACCTAGGTTCTTAGTCAATAGATACATCATGTACACCTTCTCACAAGAATCTCTTCTCCCATACTAGTCCTGAAACTAAAATTATTAAGACAATGAAAAAAAATCAACACAAATGTACTGAGCACTAGGTGCCCAATATAAATACTAGAAAAGGAAGCATAATTGTAAAGTGTGAAAAAATAGTGCTTGATAGGATTTATAAGGGAAAGATAACATCACTTTATCAACAACTTATTTTATTTGAAAAGAGTTTATTATGAGTGTTCCTATTATGGTGATATCAAAAATTTATATTGATTTGTCGCCCCCAAAAATATGAGGGAGGTCATGTGGATTCATCTATCCATTCAAAAGGATGAGGTAGTCATTTTGTATGAGATCCATCACTAAAACATAGGGATGTCACATGTATCCAATATCAACATCATCATTCAGGAAGTCATAATGGTCATGTCATTATATTAAAGGTTATTTGCAAGACATATGTAGAATTTCAAAATATTGGTCAAAAGAGAATGATGAAACTCAAAAAAAATCTTCAACCAAGAAATTTATAAAAGCATACCAAACATTTCATGAGGTGATATAGATTATATTGAACATAATATATGCTTATAGTCGAAATAGACTAGACAGTCATCAAGGAAGATAGTCCCAAGTGCCTGAGGTTTGATATTTTTAACATATCCATGATCATATAGATCGCATTCATCACTTGATTAATAACAATTAATTACCATAAATACAAGGATTATCATTATTATTTGTATTTAGATCTAAGTAAGGATTTTTAGACAAACCTATATTAGAATTGATCTAAATATGTCTCTAGTACCTTGTACTAATTATAAGGTTATATTTAGACCGGGTTTTAAGTTTTATAATTTTTTGGTGTTGGGTCAATTTTATATAATTAAAATAAGGTTTTGAAGTAATTATTAAGACTTTAATATAAAAAAGCCATTATATTGAAGAATATTACTAAGAAAAAAGTTAATAGATGCTTTGTATAGTAGATTAGGCTGTTATATCCATTTCCCGAGTATTTTCAAATATATTTTATTCCATTTCATATTTCCCAAATAGATATTAACTTCTCAATAATAAACTATCAAATGTGATTATCAGAAGTCTGAATCAGATGTTGTGTAGTAATCTTGGCAATTTTTGAAATTTATGGGTATTTTTTAGGCATTTGTTGGATAGTGGAGCTATACTCTATGGTTTATGAAAAAGCCTAGCATGTAGTGATATAATACATGATTTACCTCATTGGGGTTAGGGACATTATATTTTGATCCCAACTTACCCAAATGTTGCCACGATACTCCAATAGGGAACATGACTCATAACTTGATCTAATATGATTTGAACAGCCCTAGGAACGACCCGTCAATCTGTCTCTATGAAACCTGAGTTCCCATTCCTCCACCCTTTTTGTAATGACCACATGTGCTTAATTGGTAAACTAGGGTTTACCTAAATGATTACATGCTTGATTAGATTGAACATTGTTTAGACTTGATTAATGATAGTAGATCAATTGTGATGTTTCAAACCTAAGAAGAAACTCTAACTATGATTTTAGTTTGAAGAATTAGGGTTTGAGAAATGTAATTAGGGTTTGAAAAAAATTAGGGTTTGACAAAAATTAGGGTTTTGATAGTACATGAATATGGAATTTGATCAGGGTTTGACAAAAATTAGGGTTTGAGAAATGTAATTAGGGTTTGACAAAAATTAGGGTTTTGATAGTACATGAATATGGAATTTGATCAGGATAGCAATGTGTTAAATGCTTTTTTCATATTTTCTACAAATTTTTATTTAATTTAATTTTGGATAGGATATGGATAATTCAATCATACATATTGGAGAAAAATTACAGAATATTTGAGTGTTCTTTGAATGTGGTTCTCGGTCGAACTATACTTCGACCAAAATGCTAATAGAGTGCTTTTTAGTAGTGTAGTGTTTTATTTTTATTTATTTATTGGTAATCCCAAATGATCTAAAATGTTAAATGGAGATCTAAAACTCAATTATAAACAACATGTATAATTATAATAATTTTTGGATGTGTTTAGATCTTATTAGTAGACGAATTATAGTAATATTTTTATGACAGAAAATTCAGCTGAAATAAGAGAAAGTATAGTGAGGGGTCAATGTGCAATTGACCCAAGCAACTCAATTGCTATATATCATCAACCTAACACACAAGGATCTCTCATAATTCGTGATTCAATCCAGAGAAACGAAATTGTAGAGAGAGGGAGAGTTAGGGTTTGAGAGGAGAATCGTGATGGAGATGCTGACCTAGGGTTTTGCGGTCTGAGGAATGATGAAATCATGTAATTTTAGCTTCTTTTGATATAGTTTCATGGTGAATCTTATCTCACATGTCAAGATTCCATCCCACCTCTGATTCGATCCAAAATGGTATCAAAACTTCACATTTTCTCACTCTTTCTTCATAATCCCTCATTTTTTAGGGTTTCCGAGTTGAAAGGAAGAAGAATCCGGTGAATTGCTAGGGATTTGATATGAGATCGAGATTTTTAGGGATGAGCTGCGTTTTTAAGGTATTTTAACACCTTAGGGTGAGTGGGAACTTCCTTTAAATAGTATATTGCACATAAAGTGGTTTAATCATCCATAATCTTTAATTGCTTAGTATGCGACTATAAACCCTGAATTGTGTGTTTGATCTAAGTTGTTGCAAAATGATATGAAATGGATTCTTCCTCTATTTGTTTGAATTTCAGATGATAAATTCATATTAGAAATGTATACAATACATCCTAATGAGAATTTCCTAAGTATTCACAAAGGTTATAAGTGTAAACTAAAATATAGGGAATTTGTCTATGACTGAAATTACTGTATAATTAAATAGAAAAATATGTTTATCTGGATCCCATTGGTTATGAATCATTGTTTATCTAAATGCGTAGCACATATATGTCAGATACTATTTTGGATTTCATGTGATGTGAATCATGTTTTCTTGATATCTTCGTAAAGAGGGTGAAGCCCTATATGAGTGGAAAGTTGGAAATTTGTTAATAAATATGGTGAAATCCATTTGAAGTGTTTTTCTTAGCATCATAGACTCTATTTATGCAATGTTATTCTTGATTCATAATATCTCAATGAATGGCATGGAAAACCCTAATTTAGCTCAATTCGAGGATTTCATACATATGTTGATTGTATATGACTTGTTTATAGTAATATGTATTTAGTGGATGTTTATGCCATATTAAATCCTTATGATAGCCATGTGATAAGTGAATGAGGTAAATGAAACCCTAAGGATAGGATGTTCAATGAATTGAGCATTTTGATTACCATGTTCTCAGTATGAGATGCACAACCCAGGATTTGGGTCGATGTGCACATTTTCCAAGAAAGTGCAAATAATTTATGGGTGCAAATGACGATTACTCGTATGCCAAGTAATTAGATCTTATCAGTATATTAAGATGTTTAATTGCATGATTCTAGTGTATAAGTGCCAAATGGACATGCATTATGTTTATTTAAGTATTTCTGTCTGCCTGCATGCATAGTATGTTGATTTCTCAGTGTATTATAGTGTTTGAATATACTACTCTACCAAGTTAGGGATGATATACATGTTGTGTTATAAACATCAAATAAATAGACACGGTACCATAGAGATACCAGAGTCAAGTTTAAGTAAGAGAAAGGTACAATGTAGTAAGAGCTATCCAAGAATAACAAAATAATAGGCATAGGTTTCTTGAACACCGTAGATTCTCTATAGATGTCTGCAATTGTAGGAAGGAAACGATCCACCCTGGCAGTGACCAATATACGGGGATTAGATCACACCCACAGAGTGTGTGGGGAGACGAAGCCCTTGAGGAAGTCTCCTAAGAGAAGATAGGTTACCCAACATGAACCGAAGATCCCAGTGGTAACCTAGAGGTACCCACAGAGCGTACCAGGATGAGGCCCACAGAGCGTCTCAGACCCTCTACCTATGTACTCAACCTAGAAGGAGAGGTCCAGTTAAAGGCCAACTATTTAGCCACCTTAGTCAGACGTGACGATTCGAGTCAAGTAGAGCCAGATTCAGTTCTAGGCTTAACTTCCCAGGTTTATGCTAAGTCTTGTACGGTGAGATCGTAGTTCTCTATGAGTCTTCATATGTAGAGTACACTGCATATGATCAGGGCATAAGCTAAAGTATGTTCATATAGGTTTAAAGAGTTTCTTATAAGTAAGAAAGGCTATGAAAGATTTGAGTACTATTTCCCAAAAATTATTCTTTGTATGTTTCTGAATTGTTATTTCTCTTTGAAATTTATCAAGCATGCTCATATATTGATTTGCTCTTGTTGATATCTAGAGTATCCTTCCATATTTATGATTGTCAATGATCAATCTCTTTAAAGCTTACCGTTGTTATAATTTATATCAATTGCTCAAAAGTATATATGTAATTAAATCAATGCTTTAGAATGTTTCTTTGAAGTACTCATTCACTGAGTGAGTAGGCTCACCCCTCTACTCAAAAATTTTAGGGAAACCATGGGGATTGAAGATATCATTTCATCAGAGTAGATCTTCCACAAGAGTAAAGTCTGAGTATAGTTAAGTTCAGTCGGTCCTTGTCACTCTAGGTACTTGTAAAGAAATAAGAGAGAGTTGTAAATGATGATATATACCATTATTCCACTTTTAGCAAAATATGCGAATCAGTAAGTCTTATGTGCTTAAAAGTATGAGAAACATAATGAATGTTCATACATGCATTTTTTACAGTTGAAATCAGATTAGAGAAATCAATGTTTAAATTCACTTGTAAAGTTAGTTTATGTGGTTCAATGCAAGAAAAATAGAGTTTGTAAAAGAAGAAAAAGTTAAGGGTGATCTTTGTATTACATTAAATCCTCAATTTATGCCCTAATCTCATGATTAATGGTAATTGTGAGATCGGGGTGTAACAAATTTGGTATCAGAGCTTAGGATGAGTTGTCAGGGACCATTAAGTTAGTAAGTTAGAGTCATAAGTGTGGCATATAGGAGATGTTATGATGTTAGCTATGGGGATTTGAGTATTTGGATATCCTAGCCCGATATCTGAGTAGTTGGATCAATTAGTATCAAGCTACTCTATCTATTCTTTCATGTATACCCTATCTAGTTATATAGTGGAAGGATGGTCTAGAGAGGAACCCTTGAAATATTAGGGTTAGAAACAAGATAAGTAACCTGAATTAAGAGCATAAATATAAAATGAGATAGAAATTTCATTTCATATTGTTGTTTTATTGGAGATGAATACAAAAGCTCTTATATGTTTGAATTCAAATATTTAGTATTTTGAAATATATATGGGTCCTTAAGGTTTGTTGTACACTATGAAGTTGTAGCATTTATTGATCTCATTCTTTGTATCAAGTATACTAGAAATGATCTTTGAATGAGCTTTCCTAAGTGGATAAGTTTTCTTCCACACATTTGAGATGAATAGGAGTGGAGTAATCCTGAGTAGCTCTTGGCTTTAGGACTGCAGGTTCGGCCTAGTCCGGCTGGCAGGATGCAATACTGGGATCTAATGACTCCTATTAGTAACATAACAAGAGTAAATTCTGGATAGATTAGATCCAAATTCTAGTATGAATGTATATACTCTAAGATTTTGAAGTATAAGGGAAAGACTGGGATAACTAAGAATCAGTTGGAACTGATATCTGAGATCCAACTTTGGGGCCTCATATGAGAAACCCTTAATTGGGAATAAAGGAACACAAAATAAGGTTCAGATTAAGTTTAATTATTAGTATTATATGAACTCTAAATATGAAATATGGAAAAGATATGAGAAAGTATGTAAGGGGCCAAGATAGTAAGAATCAATCATGAGGAATGGATTATATAATCGAGTACAATGTTTTTATGTACTCCAAAGCAAAGGGAAAATAGAAGAAATGAGCTAATTATACAATAAGTACATAGAAGTGAAGAGTTTTCAGAAGAGATAAAGTGAAGAGAATTAGATGAGCATATAAATCATAAAACTAGGATAAGAAACTTAGTTGAAACACAGAGAAATGTTGGAAATAATGAGCTTGATTAAGGAATGAGGATTATGATATAATTGAGAGCATGGAATGTATACCTTTATTAATAAGCTTAATACATTCATTCTTACTGCCTTTGGATTCTAAGTCTCTATAGAACAAAATATTAGTTTCTAAAAGAAGAACAAAAGTGTAGCTAAATAAATGAATAAGTCATACAAAGGTAGACTATATTCAGGAGGGAAAAACTTGACTAAAAGAGATATTAAGTTTTATCCATGCATGAGTCATCTGATTTAAAATGAAGGATATGTGATGTATTAAATATGAGTTGAAACTAGTAGTGGGATTATTGATTTAGAATTTCAACTTCACATTAGTAGAAGGATAAAAGAAATATGTGCAACATGGTATACATGATCATACACATGAATAAGTAACATGATCATAAGAGAAAATTTGAAGTTAAAGATGACATGTGGAATAGTAGTATATGGCAAGGGGATTATGGAAAATAAGGAAGGGTGTGAAACATAATGGAGTAATATAGATTATAAAAGAAAGAGGTTGCGAGATTAAAGAAAGTGCTAATTAGTCAAGTATCCCTATTGATAATTAATTAAACCTACATGTGTTTTGATTCTCTCCGGGATGTCATGCAGCGGAAGACGCGGAAGAGGGAGAGGGAGCGGAAGGATCCCTAGGGTTGACGATGGCTCTACGACGGCGAGGCCCTCTGCATCAGAGTCGATTCCGACTCCTCCAGGTAGCTCAGGTGAGGTTACTGGAGAGGCATGGAGCGCCTCGACCCAAGAAGGCCAAAACCCTCAGGTGTGTCCTACCCCAACAAATCCCCTACCCCGACCTCCTCGACTCCACCGCCGCCGGAGGGAGAACAGGGAGCTTCTTCTTCGTCAAGAGCCGTAGTCGATTGGTTGTTGGCCAGTCGCACTGGAAGGCCATGCGGGGAAGTTGCGGTGATCGATTTCATTGAGCCTGAGGTCCGGAACGGCGTCAGATGCTTCTCGATTTCAAGTGCCGATGAAGCTACTCCATCGTGGGAAGAGTTTATCTCCATCAGATTCACATGGAGGAAGCCCTTTTGGAGTCAACTCCACGGGTGGATCCGCCGCCAATGGCGCCCTAGTGGTCCGTTCCAGATAGTTGTAGAGGAAGCAGAGGGGTATGTCGTCAAGCTTCCGACGGCTACTAAAAGGGAGCGTGTTTTAGAGGAAGCTCCCTGGATGATGGATGGGTCTCTCATCATCGCCCAAGATTGGGAGCCGGGCTCCCCTCTTCCATCGCTTTCCTTCTCTAAGCTTACCGTCTGGATCGTCCTTGAGAATCCAGGGCTTCACTGGACGTCAAGAAGATTAGGTGGGGTGGCTAGCTTGGTGGGGAAGCCCCTGGACATTGATGATGCGTGTCTCTCGGTGGACTGCTTCAAAGATGCTCTGGTTTGCGTCGAGATCAGCTCAAGCTTTGCCTTCCCAAAGGAGGTTACGATCATGGTGGATGCAGTACCCAGGTCTGTGAAGGTTGGTTATGTAGCTAAGCCAAAGATTTGCTCCCACTGCAGTCAATATGGGCACAGACTCCCATCTTGTCCATTGATAGCCAAGAGCAAATCGCTACCTAGCCAAATGTAGATTCGAGCAGGTAAAAATGCTAGAAGGCAGGGTGTTCAACGGGATGCCGAAGATAACTCTGGCCCTTCCACGAAAGCACATGTTGCTGGAGCCTCAACCGAAGCTGATGCCAATAGGAATGAAAAATTTCCTCACAAGATTCTGGAACCTGATATGCACTGTCGATCACCAGAAAGGGGTTATGAGTCACTTAACCTTGATTGGGAGTTTTCTCTTTCCAAAATAGGTGCTGCTCCGCAATGTGTGAAACAACTAGCTATCGACACTGGTTTGTCCCTGGCGTACCAGCATAAGCTAGCTTGGAATTCAGATGAGGTCTCCTCGGTCAGTTCTTGCGACATTGATCCGGAGATCCTTAATGATTTCAGTGTGAATAAGGTACCCAAGGTGAAGAAAAAGAAGAAAAAGCATAAGAGAGCTGGAAGTGAGGAGTCTCTTCCATGCTGATCAGCTATCAATTGCTTGGGAGGTCCAGAGCATGTACCATTTTGATCCCTCACAAATACTTGTAGGTGGCCGATCCTTGGATGTATGTGGATGACTGACTCTGTCTGTGTAGGCGTATTTGTGGGTGAGGTGACTGCTGCTTCATGGATGGATGCTTATTCAGCCACAGATATCTAAGAAGGCACCTTCTAGTGTTCTCCGGTTTGATCTTGGTCACTTGTTCTTGGCCTGCTCAGATGAAGACGAGAATCAGTGGCAGCGGTTTCTTCTCTTCAGGGAAGATGGTAGGAGTGGCAGGCCTGCCTTCTACTTATTAGTTTCCCTTAGTAATCCATCTAGGTCTTAAACGGGAGGCGAGATTAGGGATGTCTTTGTGTTTCAGATGTGGTAGTTGAGCTAGTGTTTCTACTGACGTCTTTGTGGGTGTGCTTTATTGGTTCTGTATGATTCTCTTTCTCTCCTTTCTTAATCTGTAACTCCTAGGCTGATCTGTCTTCCTCCTGTTCATCTCTTAGTTTGGAGTTTCCTGGCTCTGATCCCTATATTGTTCCCCTGCATGGGGACAACAAAGGATCTTGGTTTTTTTCCTCGGGGCGCTCATGTACCCAAAGTTTTTGTTTTCTAGTAATAGATTTTTGACTGACAAAAAAAAAGAATTCTAAGTATCAAAGTCATCCTCTTTCATATCTTCCTTAATGAGAGCAATGTGGGAATGAAGTGATAAGAAAATGAATCATATATGATGCATAACCACTGTGGTAGAGACATCTAGTGAATGTAATAATGACACAAAATATGATGATGAAACCCTAGTAGGGTAATTGAGAATGTAATCTCTCTAAATGGCCAAGTAAGAGAAAGGAAATTCAATCGATACGATAAAGAAGACTTTAGTAAAACTTGTGAGATCCAAAGTTTGAATTTCAAATTAAGGGAGCAAAGTCACATCACAATAACATCATGCTACTAATAAGGACCAAACCCTAGAATGTTTATAGTTGTAGTAGTTCAAGGGATGTCACTAGTGATTTGACCTTGAATACTAGCATGTCTATAAAACATGATCATGAGATTTTCACTATGAGAAGTAAAATAGCACTGATACTAATCTAGGGTTTAAAGATAGCTAATCTAAAAGGTAGATAAACAATATGGAAATGATTCAGAGTAAAGAGTAAGATATAAATTTGAAATCTAACAAGTGTGTTTTGAACAAAAGGAGAAATACAATATGAGTGAAGTGCGATACGAGATAAATTCTAGCAGTGATAACAAGATTAAAATGTGAAGGATAAGTAGAAAAAGTAAGTAGTAGTTAATGAGCAGAGAGATAAGAGAAAACAATGGCTTTTAGTAATGTGTTAATTTGTCGAAGGTATATTAAGGGATGTAAATTGGTTCTACGTATCATTTCAGTGTGCATGTGCAAGCAATATGTTAATGAAAAGTGTCTGATAGTTCTAGTCATTCATACTGGTAATCCATCTTAGTATTGTACAATTGTGGTATGGTGATATGGGTTGAATAATGATGGAACAAATGAAGGGTTACCCAGAACAAGGTAGTCTTACCTATTCACTCATATGAATAGAAGGGATGATAACCATATTGTATTGATATGTAACCCTAATGAGGTATAGCTTGTTATACCTAGCTTTAATATAACTAAGTGATAGTAATTGGGTATGAATAGTCTTTGAATGATTAATACAATCATGGAGTACTTTGTTATAGTTGTTGAAACTCTAGTATGCTATAACCTGATGGTTACACCTTTAATTATGTGTGGGTTCATACTTGATAATAGCATGGAATGTGATGGTAATGCTTCACCTTATGCATCCATGATACAATGGGGATGTCGTGAGTAGTATTGTACAATTGCCGTTGAATCTAGTCTTCCAACTCAAGGCTATTTTTCTATTTGAGTAGCACAATAGTAAAAATTCAAAAGAACATGGTGAACTCTCTTTTGTGACTTATAGGGAATACATAACAATAGTACATATTGAGCCGTATGAATTGAGATAGTTGGATCAGATTATCAATGTTGAGGTAACACCTCAAGAGTATGAAAATTTTGAAATGGTTGTTTCTCTTTCTCTCTGCTATGATTGATTGTGGCATAGAGAATTTGTTTATTATCATTGAGAATTGTTTTAACATGTTGTGATTAGAAAAGAAATAAGGGACTTAACAGTGAACATTACATTCAAGTATAAAATACAAGAATTTAATGACATGTAAGATTTTAGAAGCTTAAAATAAACCTTGAAAGTACTTTGTTTGTGTATTTATGTTTCGGGGACGAAACTTTTTAAGGGGGTGAGAATTGTAATGACCACATTTGTGCTTAATTGGTAAACTAGGGTTTACCTGAATGATTACATGCTTGATTAGATTGAACATCCTTTAGACTTGATTAATGATAGTAGATCAATTGTGATGTTTCAAACCTAAGAAGAAAATCTAACTATGATTTTAGTTTGAAGAATTTGGGTTTGAGAAATGTAAACCCTAATTGGCAAAAATTAGGGTTTTGATAATAGGTGAATATGGAATTTGATCAGGATAACAGTGTGGTAAATGATTTTTCTTATTTTCTACAAATTTTTTATTTAATTAAATTTTTTATACGATATGTATAATTCAATCATGTGTATTGGAGAAAAATTTTAGAATATTTTAGTGTTCTTTGAATGTGGTTCTTGGTCGAACTATACTTCAACCAAAATGCTGACAAAGTGCTTTTTAGTAGTGTTGTGTTTTATTTTTTAAATGTGGTAACTCCAAATGATCTAAAATTTTAACTGGAGATCTAAAACTCAATCATAAACAATATATAAAATTATCATAATTTTTGGATGCATTTAGACCATATAAATAGACGAATTATAGTAATATTTTTATGATAGAAAATTCAGCTGAAATAAGAGAGTATAGTGAGGGGTCAATGTGCAATTGACCCAAGAAGCTCAATTGCTCTATATGGTCAACCTAACACACAAGGAGCTCTCATAATTCATGATTCAATCCAGAGAAATGAAATCCTAGAGAGAGAGGGAGAGTTAGGGTTTGAGAGGAGAAAGTGATGGAGATGCTGACCTTGGGTTTCACAGTCCGAGGAATGATGAAATCATGTAAGTTTAGCTTCTTTGGATATAGTTTCATGGTGAATCTTCTCTCACATGTCAAGATTCCGTCCCTCCTATGATTTGATCCAAAATGGTATCAAAACGTCGCCTTTTCTCACTCTTTCTTCATAATCCCTCATTTTTAGGGTTTCCGAGTTGAAAGGAAGAAGAATCAGGTGAATTGATAGGGATCTGATATGAGATTGAGATTTTCAGGGATGAGCTGTGTTTTTAAGGTGTTTTCACATGTTAGGGTGAGTGGGAACTTCCTTTAAATAGTATATTGCACGAAATTGATTAAATCATCCATAATCTTTAATTGCTTAGTATGCGACTACAAACTCTGAATTGTGTGTTTGATCTAAGTTGTTGCAAAATGATATGAAATGGATTCTTCCTCTATTTTTTTGAATTCCAGATGATAAATTCATATTAGAAATGTATATAATACATCCTAATGAGAATTCCCTAAGTATTTGCAAAGGTTATAAGAGTAAACTAAAATATAGGGAATTTGTCTGTGACTGAAATTACTGTATAATTAAATAGACAAATTTGTTTATCAGGATCCCCTTGGTTATGAATGATTGTTTATCTGAATGCGTAGTACATATAAGTCAGATACTATTTTGGATTTCATGTGATGTGAATAGTGTTTGTTTGATATCTTTGTAAAGAGGGTGAAGCCCTATATTAGTGTAAAGTTGGAAATTTGTGAATAAATATCGACAAATCCATTTGAAGTGTTTTTCTTGGCATCATAGAATCTATTTATGCAATGTTATTCTTGATTCATAATATCTCAATGAATGGAATGGAAAACCCTAATTTAGTTCAATTCGAGGATTTCATACATATGTTGATTGTATATGACTTGTTTAATGCAATCTGTATTTAGTGGATGTTTATGACATATTAAATCCTTCTGAGATCCATGTGATAAGTGAATTAGGTAAATGAAACCCTAAGGATAGGGTGTTCAATGAATTAAGCATTTTGATTACCATGTTCTCAGTATGAGATGCACAACCCAAGATTTGGGTCGATGTGCACATTTTCCAAGAAAGTGCAAATAATTTATGGGTGCAAATGATGATTACTCGTATGCCAAGTAATTAGCTCTTATCAGTATATTAAGACTTTTAATTGCATGATTCTAGTGTATAAGTGTCAAATGAACATGCATTATGTTTATTTAAGTATTTCAGTCTGCCTGCATGTATAATATGTTGATTTCTTAGTATATTATAGTGTTTAAATATACTGCTCTGCCAAGTTAAGGATGATATACATGTTGTGTTATAAACTTCAAATAAATAGACACGGTACCATAGAGATACCAGAGTCAAGTATAAGTAAGAGAAAGGTACAATGTAGAAAGAGCATTCCAAGAATAATAAAATAATTGACATAGGTGCCCTAAACACTGTAGATTCCCTACAAATGTCTACAATTGTAGGGAGGAAACGATCCACCCTGGAAGTGACCAATATATGGGGATCGGATCGCACCCACAAAGTGTGTGGGGAGATGAAGCCCTTAAGGAAGTCTCATAAGAGAAGATAGGTTACCCAACATGAACCAGAGATCCCGATGGTAACCCAAAGGTACCCATAGAGCATACCAAGATGAGGCCCACAGAGCGTCTCAGACCCTCCGCCTGTGTACTCATCCTAGAAGGAGAGGTCCAGTTAAAGGCCAGCAGTTTAGCTGCCTTAGTTAGATGTGATCGTTCGAGTCAAGTAGACCCAAATTCAGTTCTAGGATTAGCTTCCTCGGTTTGAGCTAAGTCTTGTATGGTGAGATCGTAGTTCGTTACAAGTCTTCATATGTAGAGTACACTGCATATGATCATGGCATAAGCTAAAATATGTTCATATAGGTTTAAAGAGTTTCTTATAAGTAAGAAAGGATAAGAAAGATTCAAGTACAGTTTCCCAACAATTATTCTTTGTATGTTTCTGAATTATTAGTTCTCTTTAAAATTTATCAAGCATGCTCATATATTGATTTGCTCTTATTGATATCTAGAGTATCCTTCCATATTTATGATTGTTAATGATCAATCTCTTTAAAGCTTACTACTATTATAATTGATATCAGTTGCTCAAAAGTATATCTATAATTATATCAGTGCTTCAGACTGTTTCTTTGAAGTACTCATTCACTGAGCGAGTAGGCTCACCCCTCTACTCAAAATTTTTAGGGAAACTGTGGGGATTGAAGATATCATTGCATCAGAATAGATCTGCCACAAGAGTTAAGTCTGAGTATAGTTAAGTTCAGTCAGTTCTTGTCACTCTAGGTCCTTGTAAAGAAATAAGAGATAGTTGTAAATGATGATGTATAACATTATTCCTCTTTTAGCAATATATGTGAATCAGCAAGTCTTATGCGCTTAAAAGTATGAGAAACATAATGAATGTTCATACATGCATTTTTTACTGTTGAAATAAGATTAGATAAATAAATGTTTATATTCCCTTGTAAAGTCAGTTTATGTGGTTCAATGCGAGAAAACAAAGAGTTTGAAAAAGAAGAAAAAAGTTAAGGGTGATCTTTGTATTACATTAAATCCTCAAATTATGCCCTAATCTCATGATTAATGGTAATTGTGAGATCGGGGTGTAACACTTTGTTTTTTCATGTAAAGCAGGATTGTGATGTCTAAGAGATCTAATGAACAACACAACAACCAGACTCCCTAATGTCATCTCAACATGAGAAGGAGCTTCTAGATGTTAAAGCAAAATTGGAGGCCTCCTAGGAACCTATACAGAGGTACTTAATTTTATCCCATCTAGGGTTTCACCCTACAGTGGAGTAGTCTACCATAGAAGAGGTTGTCTCATTCTCGGGGTTCTTCTCACCCTCTACAATAGTTAGGGATCTCCTTCGACACCAATAAACCTTATGGTGATCCCATAAATGATGATTAGTCCTCATGCATCACCCATGAATCCCACCTTTACTCCCATGGTACACATGTCGAATGACCATAAATCTCACCAGTCAACATCTACTACACCACTCTCCATCTTCATCCAGATATATAGGTGGTACTGCCTTCTCAAACTCCTTAGATCCATGTCCAAGTAATAACTTCACTCCTTTATCTTATGTAAAAGGACATGGAGAGAAGTAGAAGAATGATTGAATGATATCTCTCAACATAGTACCAATATTTTGGTTGTATGACTCACTGTGTTAGGATAATGCCAACCAATTGGACTACTGGCTTGATATTCGATATATTAGCTATGTGGCACAAGGAGGTGGTGATGCAAACAATACTTTGTTCCAAGGAAGTCGTAGGTCAAAGATAGAGTATCTGTCCACCAATTCAAATAGGATTCCCTAACCCTAAGATCCACATTGTAACCACATAAACCATGGTTGGGTGATATTAGATGAAAAAGAAGCTTAGATCCAAAATAAATGCATTATTATTCATTTGCAAAATCATAAAACCTTAATTTATTTCTAATGGACCATCCAAATGCCATTAATGTTTTAATCAAACATTATATACTTATATCGAACTCATGGTCAAAACAATTGGAAGAAAGTTGGGCCTTCCATCATCTGCATAGTGGATCATGCTTCCACACATGAAGTTAGAGATCCTTCCATGGAAAATTTATATATGGTGCTCATCCCAAAGACTGATGCACTCCAGAAGTGTAGTGACTTCAGGACCATATCCATCAATAATGTGTCTTTGAAACTTATCTCTAAGGTGATCATGGCACGCATAAAACCTTACCTGGACAATTGGATAGCCCTGACCCAATCTAGCTTCATTCTAGGATGTAGAATGAATGAAAATGTCATCCTTGTTCAATAATTTATACACTCCATGAGGAGTTAGGAAACCAAGAAAAAGACTATGTGCATCAAGTTAGATCTAGCCAAGGTCTTTGATCACATGAATTGGGATTTCATCTATTACACTCTTAAACAAACATGCATAGGTGACAAACTCCACAACCTCATCATGAATATGATTACATTAGGCTCCACCTCCATCCTATGGGTAGTTAACCCACATAGATCTTTTAAATCAACACAAGGAGCTAGGCAAGGTGGCTTGATCAGTCCATATGTCGTTGCCATGTGTGAGGAAAGGTTGATCTAGGGAATCACAGTTTCTATCACAATAGGTGAGTGGAAGCCCCTATCATGCTTTATCATGTCTTTCTTGCAGATGAGATCCTTCTCATGGGGGAGGCATCAATAGTGCAAGCAAGGACGATCTTTGACATCTTAAAATCCTTTTTAAAAGCATTGGGCCAGCTTGTTTCTCAAGAAAAATCCTGATGTTTTTTCTCAGGAAACACTACTAGCTCGGAAGATCACGCCATCATCTGGAAAATAGGCAAAAAGTCAAAAAATGATCTCAGAATATATATGGGAGTGCCTGTTCTCCACCACCACGTGAACAAATACACACATGACCACATTATCTTGAATATTCAGAAGCTACTCAATAGATGAACCATGTGACATCTCTCTCTAGCTGACAGGGTTACCCTAGACAAGTCTACCTCACAAGCAATTCCTACTTATACCATGAAATCTATTCAACTCTCTCCAAAGCTAGCTGATGATATCAACAAACACATATGTAACTTCATCTAGTCTGGTTGTGGTGAGAGAAGAAGACTCTCACTGGGAGCCTGAAGAAAAGTGTTTTTGAATAAAAATGTCAAAGGTTTGGGTATCAAGGATTCACATGACCAGAACCGGGCGTTGATGTTAAAAATATCTGGACTTTTCTCAAAGAACCCTCAAAACTCTGGGTAGAAGTTGTGAAGGATAAATATGTTTGGGGAAATTCCTTCATGAAAAGGCCCTCCTCATTAGTGTGGAGTTTCATTAAGAGATATGTTTGTGAGATCAAGGATGTGTGCCATAAAATTATCAATAATGGTGAGGCCACAAATGCCTAAAATATTAATTGGTTTGGGGGCAAGTTAGTCCCAGACTACGCACCCAACTGGACAATCATTGAAGGGATCCAAGACCTTTCTTTCTACTCTATGGCGGTTAGGGATGGTGAGTGGGATTGGGACTTTATCTGTAGCCACCTACCTCAAGACACCTGGGTAATAATAACGTATTGTGATAACCTAGATTTTTGAGTTTTAATGACCAATACACTATTGGAGAACCAAGCATTCTATGTAGATGACAAATACCAAATTGAGGAATTGGTAATTCAATCATGGATTCCTACACCCAAATTAGGTGTTTTGAGATAGAATAGAGGACTATGATACCTAATTAAATTCAATTGTGAATGAATACCCTTACTTATGATTATTGAAGAACTAATTTATATGACCAAATGTTAGAATTTTGGGGTCATATTTCATGATACAGGGTTTTGTTTAATGGAGAACCCATGACTCAAATTTCATGGAATTCCTATTAACTGTTTGAGAGATATGGATGATTTAGTATATCATAAAGTGAATAATGATTCTTTGTTTTTTTTTTTGGCACACGACCATTTAGTGAACTGATGACCCATGTGTCATCTTCCACCTCCAGTTTCCATGGAGGTTGTTAAATGGATTTGGAGGGCATCACATATGGTCGTCACCAAGTGTTTGGGATTTGAATGGTTCAACTAGATCCAGGAATATCAGATCTACCCAACACACCTGATATTGTGAGGTTGGATGGAGGGTGGAGCAAGATATCCCCACTGTATTTCTACCTGCAACAACAATCCACCTCAGAAGTACCAACATAGGAGCTCTAGAAGATGGTTTTGGTTGAGTAGGAAGTAGGGATTTTGGAGCAGCCATTAGAACTTGGTACAGAAAAGTAGAGGTCCCTCCTATCTTGTAGCAATTTCCCAAAGCTCCAGAGGATGTTAGACATAGAGGAAGGCCAAAGGAGAGAAAATCTCCTTCTCCCCTTTTCCATGCTCCCTACAACGATAGAGGAAGTAACCAGTCAACGGGTCAGGATCCTGACGTCTCCTTGGACCCGAGGCGCGACTGAACACCAGGCTAGGTTTCACGATGGAGCCATGCTCTTAGAGAACCAGGGTTCTCACGCAGTAGGTGGTGGTCAATGGAATGTTGGAGAGAGGAGACATTGTGATCCTTCCTGGATCTAACATGACTAGTCGCTGATGTTCATGCCCTCACGGTGATGCCCTTTTAACCAAGTGGGAAGATGAGTTCTAAGAGGTGTTGTGAAGCTTTCGGGAGCTTCAGATCACTACAAGTAGGAGAAGAGGCAAGTCACCTCTTTTCTCCTCCACATCCAGGCCTTAGTGACCGCGACACTGCTACCCGGATGGAGACCTGGAGCCGTGGACAAGAACTGGAGGAGTCGAGGAAGTATGCAAGGCCATGACAAAGTTGATGGTGCATCTAGTGGCTGATGAGGAGGTCAGGGCAGTGAGGTATTTCTCACCGGAGGAGAGCCCGTGCGGCGGTGCTCTGTTTCACAGAGGAAACAGAGACTGCGGGCTGGATCGCAAGAACAAAAGAGGGCAGAACTATCCCTGACAAATGGATCAGAGCGTCGGCAGATCCTACGCAAGATCTGACTCATGCAGAGTTAGCCATGGAAAGACCGCACCCCCACTTTGCCACGTGGTAGCGCCTGATTGGTGAGAAGTTAAGAAAAATCCCAAATTATGCAGATCTTACAAAATTCATAGTAAATACATACCTTATCAGAAAAATACATATAATATATCGAAATTCTTAGAAAAATGTGTGCAACAGCATAAAACCATAATATTAGGATTTTAAATTCATTAATAACAGTGATATCATGTAAGATGTGTAATGCTTGTTTAATGGATAATAAATAGCAAATGATGACCTAAAATCATGGAAAAATATCAGTAAGTTCATAATTATGTATAAAATGCATATGATGTCAGATATGGTCATGTTGATGTACGAAATTATGTAATTTTATTAATATGTCTAATTAGGGCTAATAACACTAAAGATGATGCAATTAATACATGCGTCCTCAATATATGATGAAATGCGTCCTCAATAAATGATGAAATTTATAGAGTAATCTCATATCGATATTTGGAAACTCAGATTTAATTATGAGATCATGATGATGCATAGAATTCATGTTATATGAAGAGCACCCTTAATACATGTGATGTAACCCTAATATGGTTAATGAAAGTGACATAATGTTAAATATGTCCACATAATAATGTGACACATGAGTATATCCAATTGATGACTGTAATCTGGAAAATGACATCAGTAAGATAAATATAAGGTAAGAATACAAGTAATCATGAGAATAACATAATGATCTAAGTAAACCCTAAAATGAACATGACTAGGGTTAAGATGATTACAATCTGATGCTAGTATATGATCTTGTCCTAATCAGGTGATGACTAGATTATCTAGATGATCATGGATGTTAAAAGAATCTATGAACTCAGGTACATGGGTTTTATTAAGTATAAGACTAGTTTTTTGGTTGCCTATGATATGTAATATCTTGAATGCTCATATTTGGATAGGATTGCTTGGTTGTACTAGTATGAGTTATACTTCACCAAATCTAATAGAACATAAATGAGTATGATGGGTTGTAGTTATTAGAGCACATAGCGTGGTGTGGATGTATGTTGCCTATCATGGGTGTATGATTCCTTGGCCCATGTTAGATGTATGATGATACTATATTGCCCACACTAGATGTAAGTCAAGTGCAAGTATGTGTAGTACAACCGCATCAAAGTGAATGCAATAAAAGGAATGTTTACCTAATTATCACTTTAAATAATGTTTTCCTTTAATCTTTCTTTCTCAAGTTATTTCAATTATGCAAACATATTAGTATGTATCTTTCTACCAACGTGCACAACACCTTGTGTGTTGATTCGCTGTTTCACGTATGGTTTAGGTTCAGAGATAGCATGGGAGGAAAAAGATGGGAGTGAGTAGTTGTTCAGGTTGTACCTATTGTCTAAGATCCTAGTTAGCATACATGTTTAGACTTGTGTAAAAAAATTCCCTTTCAATATACAATTGTAAATCGTGTTGTAATAATATACATGTTGAATGCTGAGAAATGTTATGGCTGTATGTTCATGTATGCGTATGTCACTTCCGCATCGCTCTCTATAACGATTGCCTAACATTTTTGGATTTTGTCTTCTCATCTCCATGGGGTTTGAAAATCCAGGGATGTGACAGTTGGTATCAGAGCATGAACAATAGCTACGTCTGACGATTGCTCACCATGAAACATAAAACTTGATTTCACCTTTTACGTTAAAACCTAGAAACTTAGTAAGTTGTTCTATAGGGATAAGGTTTGACTTAGCCTCTAGGTTAGAACCTAGATGTTCGAGAACTAGGTTTAAACATGTTTCTGAAACCCTTTCCATATAGAGCTCATATGTATTGGGTTGCTACACTAGTCTACACCATGTTCTCACCATTTCATTAGATTACATGGCACCAGACTATCTACTGTGTGTTGGACACTCGAGTTTGCTGGTTTGGTTTTGTTTCCCAATCGGCTCGCACCTTGACAGTTTTCTCTAACGCCTTCTTTCTCGGAGAAAAACTATATAATATTTTATTAGATATACGTAAATATAAAAATGTGTCCCTCACATAGGAGAGTAGTAGATGTTCATGCAATCTAAGTGAAAGGGAGTGACATCAGTCTAGAAGAGAGAATAGATCTAGATTAGACGTCTAGAGCCTCATAAGGTTATGTGATACATAGATAGACAAAAGAAAGATGAAGGAAATTTGCATATAGAATCTTATCTAACGTTAATCCATGATGGTATAAGTTTCCTTATTATGATTTGAGTTGTATATGAGCCGAATCCACTCTTAGAGGATCTATGCTATGTTGTGATGATGAAAGTACATTCCCTTTTCCTATTTAAGATAAGCTAAGTTAAGATAGAGATGAGTGTGCATGAGCCTCAATCTCTTATACAAGGAGGATATCTAGTGGTAGGATGTGATATGTGGTGAACTCTAGAGAAAGTAAGTCCCACAAAGAGAAGGTCATAGGACCTAGCCTCCAATATATGAGATATGTGTTAAAAAAGTGTCCTACACTAGATTACTCTCGAGTGTTGAGTTGAGTCCTTATGCATGATTCAAATTTATATGTGAGAATTGGGTAAAAGAAAAGGATGGGTAGATGACCCATACAATAGTCAATCTTTTGGCTGAGTTAGGTCCTAGCTGGAGTGACATATTTTGTGAATCTCATCATTAGTTGCATGTGAGGTAATATATGAACTCTAGTTATGAGAGTATAATGCTTTGTTCAAAAGATACTCAAAATACATGTTCTCCCTTCTTCATCTCTTTCTTAATATATGATGATAGAAACCTCACTTGAGCTATATATATGATTTATATATGAGGAGTCACTCGTATAAGCTTGACCTATTCTATATTTTCCCCCCTATATCATACATGTAGCACCCAAGATTGAAATAATGATAAGTTTGACTTTAAAATATTCTCTCCCCCCTTCATATGAAACATGAAAGATATGATGCTGAGATCACGGGATAAACTTAGTATATATATTTTTTCCTTCACATAATACATGCAAGACATAAAAATTTGAACTCATGAACTTGATATAAAGATATTTTTGGATCATAGGATATATGATCAGAAATATAGTTGTAACTTTGATCCTTCTCAATGTATGCTTCTAAGTTGAGTATGAATATCACACCATAGGGTGAAACCCTAATGGTCAAACATGTTACGTAAGCCCTTCTTAAGTAGAAAAAAAATTCTAATATCAAGGGGGAAGATAAATCTCCTCTTATGCTGAAATCATTGTAATATGTTAATGATGTTAGATTTGAACGATCTGAATACCATGGCATATAAATGAATTCCTCTTGAACTTTAAAAGTATGAACAAAACTCGTATCCTTAGGGGTGATGTAATCCTAAGATATCATAATGTCATGTTATGGTTAAGACATTAAGTGATGCTTCCACACACACACACACACACACACACACACATATATATATATATATATATATATATATATATATATATATATATATATATATATATATATATATATATATATATATATATAAGGTGGGGTGGACACACCCAAGAATCTCTAGACCCTAAGCTGACAACTTAGAGTGCACACAATTATGGTGGTCTTAGAAACTAAGCAATGATGATGTATATGAAGTTGAACTCCTAAATAGCCTCTTAAGAATGAAATTAGTTGAATTTTGAGGACGAAATTCGATCTAAGATGGGGTGAATGTGATAACCTAGATTTTTGAGTTTTAATAACCAATACATTATTGGAGAACCAAGCATTGTATGTAGATGACAAATACCAAATTGAGGAATTGGTAATTCAATCATGGATTCCTTCACCCAAATTATGTGTTTTGAGATAGAATAGAGGACTATGATACCTAATTAAATTCAATTGTGAATGAATACCCTTACTTATGATTATTGAAGAACTAAGTTATATGAACAAATGTTAGAATTTTGGGGTCATATTTCATGATACATGGTTTTGTTTAATGGAGAACCCACGACTCAAATTTCATGGAATTCCTATTAACCGTTTGAGAGATACGAATGATTTAGTATATCATAAAGTGAATAATGATTCTTTGTTTTTTCTGGCAGACGACCATTTAGTGAACTGATGACCCATGTGTCATCTTCCACCTCCGGTTTCCATGGAGGTTGTTAAATGGATTTGGAGGGCATCACATATGGTCGTCACCAAGTGTTTGGGATTTGAATGGTTCAACTAGATCCAGGCATATCAGAGCTACCCAACATACCTGATATTGTGAGGTTGGATTGAGGGTGGAGCAAGATATCCCCACTGTATTTCTACTTTCTCCATTGTGAAACAACGCCTCAGTTTGGGCGTGGAGTGTAGTGATGAGGGAGATATCGTTCTCTCTTTCCTAGCTCCCTGCTTCTTGTTGCGAGTGACATGGGGAGAAGAAGGCGAGATGGGTGGCCAATTGATTGAGATCTGGCAGATACAACCACTACCCAAGCAAGTTATTTCTACCTGCAACACCAATCCACCTCAGAAGTAACAACATAGGAGCTCTAGAAGATGGTTTTGGTTGAGCAGGAAGTAGGGATCTTGGAGTAACCGTCAGAACCTAGTATAGAAAAGTAGAGGTCCCTCCTATCTTGTAGAAATTTCCTAAAGCTCTAGAGGATGTTAGACACAGAGGAAGGCCAAAGGAGAGAAAAGCTCCTTCTCCCCTTTTCCATGCTCCCTACAACGATAGAAGAAGTAACTAGTCAGCAGGTCAAGATCCTGACGTCTCCTTGGACCCGAGGTGCGACTGAACACCAGGCCAGGTTTCACGACGGAGCCATGCTCATAGAGAACCAGTGTTCTCACGCAGTAGGTGGCGGTCAATGGAATGCGGGAGAGAGGAGGGATTGTGATCCTTCCTGGATCTAACTTGACTGCTCGCTGATGTTCATGCCCTCATGGTGACACCCTTTCAACCAAGGGGGAAGACGAGTTCTAAGAGGTGTTGTGAATCTTTCGGGAGCTTCAGATCAACACAAGTAGGAGAAGAGGCAAGTCACCTCTTTTCTCCGCCACATCCAGGCCCTAGTGACGACAACGCTCCTACCCGGATGGAGACCTGGAGCTGTGGACAAGAACTGGAGGAGCCGAGGAAGTCTGCAAGGCCATGAAAAAGCTGATGGTGTGTCTAGTGGCTGATGAGGAGGTCAGGGCAGCGAGGCATTGCTCACCGGAGGAGAGCCCATGCGGCGGTGCTCTGTTTCACAGAGGAAAGAGAGACCGCGGGCTGGATCGTGAGAATGAAAGAGGGTAGAACTATCCCGGGAAAATAGACCAGAGTGCCGGTGGATCCTACGCAAGATCTGACTCGTGTAGAGTTAGCCAAGGAAAGGAGTGCACCCCCACTTTTCCTCGTGGCAACGCCTGATTGGTCAGAACATAAGAAAAATCCCAAATTATGCAGATTTTACAAAATTCATAGTAAATACACACCTTATCAGAAAAATACATATAATATATCAAAATTCTCAGAAAAATGTGTAGAACAACATAAAACCATAATATCATGATTTTTATGCATTAATAACAATGATATCATGTAAGATGTGTAATGCTTGTTTAATGGATAATAAATAGCAAATGATGACATAAAATCATGGAAAATATAAAAAAGTTCATAATTATGTATAAAATGCATATGATGTCAGATATGGTCATGTTGATGTACGAAATTACGTAATTTTATTAATATGTCTAATTAGGGCTAATAACACTAAAGATGATGCAATTAATACATGTGTGCTCAATAAATGATGAAATTTACATAGTAAGCTCATATCTGTATTTGGAAACTCAAATTGAATTATGAGATCATGATGATGCATATAATTCATGTTATATGAAGAGCACCCTTAATACATGTGATGTAACCCTAATATGGTTAATGAAAGTGACATAATGTTAAATATGTCCACGTAATAATGTGACACATGAGTATATCCAGTTGATGAACTGTAATCTAGAAAATGACATCAGTAAGATAAATATAAGGTAAGAATACAAGTAATCATGAGAATAACATAATGATCTAAGTAAACCCTAAAATGAACACGACTAGGGTTAAAATGATCAGAATCTGATGCTAGTATATGATCTTGTCTTAATCAGGTGATGACCAGATTATCTAGATGATCATGGATGTCAAAAGAATCTCTGAACTCAGGTACATGTGTTTTATTAAGTATAAGACTAGTTTTCTGGTTGCCTATGATATGTAATATCTTGAATGCTCGTATTTGGATATGATTCCTTGGTTGAACTAGTATGAGTTATACTTCACCAAATATAATAGAACATAAATGAGTATGATGGGTTGTAGCTACTAGAGCACATTGCTTGGTGTGGATGTATGTTGCCTAACATGGATGTATGATTCCTTGGCCCATGTTAGATGTATGATGATACTATAATACCCACACTAGATGTAAGTCAAGTGCAAGTATGTGTAGTACAACCGCATCAAAGTGAATGCAATAAAAGGAATGTTTATCTGATTATCACTTTAAACAATGTTTTCCTTTAATCTTTCTTTTTCAAGTTATTTCAATTATGCTAACATATTAGTATGTATCTTTCTACCCACGTGCATAACACTTGTGTGTTGATTTGCTGTTTCACGTATGTTTTAGGTTCAGAGATAGCATGGGAGGAAAAAGATGGGAGTGAGTAGTTGTTCAGGTTGTACCTATTGTCTAAGATCCTAGTTAGCATACATGTTTAGACTTGTGTAAAAAAATTCCCTTTCAATATACAATTGTAAATCGTGTTGTAATAATATACATGTTGAATGCTGAGAAATGTTATGGCTGTATGTTCATGTATGCGTATGTCACTTCCGCATCGCTCTCTATAACGATTGCCTAACATTTTTGGATTTTGTCTTCTCATCTCCATGGGGTTTGAAAATCCAGGGATGTGACAGTTGGTATCAGAGCATGAACAATAGCTACGTCTGACAATTGCTCACCGTGAAACATAAACTTGATTTCACCTTTTACGTTAAACCCTAGAAACTTAGTAAGTTGTTCTATAGGGATAAGGTTTGACTTAGCCTCTAGGTTAGAACCTAGATGTTCGAGAACTAGGTTTAAACATGTTTCTGAAACCCTTTCCATATAGAGCTCATATGTATTGGGTTGCTACACTAGTCTACACCATGTTCTCACCATTTCATTAGATTGCATGGCACCAGACTATCTACTGTGTGTTGGACACTCGAGTTTGCTGGTTTGGTTTTGTTTCCCAATCGGCTTGCACCTTGACAGTTTTCTCTAACGCCTTCTTTCTCGGAGAAAAACTATATAATATTTTATTAGATATACGTAAATATAAAAATGTGTCCCTCACATAGGAGAGTAGTAGATGTTCATGCAATCTAAGTGAAAGGGAGTGACATCAGTCTAGAAAAGAGAATAGATCTAGATTAGACGTCTAGAGCCTCATAAGGTTATGTGATACATAGATAGACAAAAGAAAGATGAAGGAAATTTGCATATAGAATCTTATCTAACGTTAATCCATGATGGTATAAGTTTTCTTATTATGATTTGAGTTGTATATGAGCCGAATCCACTCTTAGAGGATCTATGCTAAGTTGTGATGATGAAAGTACATTCCCTTTTCCTATTTAAGATAAGCTAAGTTAAGATAGAGATGAGTGTGCATGAGCCTCAATCTCTTATACAAGGAGGATATCTAGTGGTAGGATGTGATATGTGGTGAATTCTAGAGAAAGTAAGTCCCACAAAGAGAAGCTCATAGGACCTAGCCTCCAATATATGAGATATGTGTTAAAAAAGTGTCCTACACTAGATTACTCTCAAGTGTTGAGTTGAGTCCTTATGCATGATTCAAATTTATATGTGAGAATTGGGTAAAAGAAAAGGATGGGTAGATGACCCATACAATAGTCAATCTTTTGGCTGAGTTAGGTCCTAGCTGGAGTGACATATTTTGTGAATCTCATCATTAGTTGCATGTGAGGTAATATATGAACTCTAGTTATGAGAGTATAATGCTTTGTTCAAAAGATACTCAAAATACATGTTCTCCCTTCTTCATCTCTTTCTTAATATATGATGATAGAAACCTCACTTGAGCTATATATATGATTTATATATGAGGAGTCACTCGTATAAGCTTGACCTATTCTATATTTTCCCCCCTATATCATACATGTAGCACCCAAGATTGAAATAATGATAAGTTTGACTTTAAAATATTCTCTCCCCCCTTCATATGAAACATGAAAGATATGATGCTGAGATCATGGGATAAACTTAGTATATATATTTTTTCCTTCACATAATACATGCAAGACATAAAAATTTGAACTCATGAACTTGATATAAAGATATTTTTGGATCATAGGATATATGATCAGAAATATAGTTGTAACTTTGATCCTTCTCAATGTATGTTTCTAAGTTGAGTATGAATATCAAACCACAGGGTGAAACCCTAATGGTCAAACATGTTACGTAAGCCCTTCTTAAGTAGAAAAAAAATTCTAATATCAAGGGGGAAGATAAATCTCCTCTAATGCTGAAATCATTGTAATATGTTAATGATGTTAGATTTGAACGATCTGAATACCATGGCATATAAATGAATTCCTCTTAAACTTTAAAAGTATGAACAAAACTCGTATCCTTAGGGGTGATGTAATCCTAAGATATCATAATGTCATGTTATGGTTAAGACATTAAGTGATGCTTCCACACACACACACACACACAGATATATATATATATATATATATATATATATATATATATATATATATATATATATATATATATATATAAGGTGGGGTGGACACACCCAAGAATCTCTAGACCCTAAGCTGACAACTTAGAGTGCACACAATTATGGTGGTCTTAGAAACTAAGCAATGATGATGTATATGAAGTTGAACTCCTAAATAGCCTCTTAAGAATGAAATTAGTTGAATTTTGAGGACAAAATTCGATCTAAGATGGGGTGAATGTGATAACCTAGATTTTCGAGTTTTAATAACCAATACATTATTGGAGAACCAAGCATTGTATGTAGATGAAAAATACCAAATTGAGGAATTGGTAATTCAATCATGGATTCCTTCACCCAAATTATGTGTTTTGAGATAGAATAGAGGACTATGATACCTAATTAAATTCAATTGTGAATGAATACCCTTACTTATGATTATTGAAGAACTAAGTTATATGAACAAATGTTAGAATTTTGGGGTCATATTTCATGATACAGGGTTTTGTTTAATGGAGAACCCACGACTCAAATTTCATGGAATTCCTATTAACCGTTTGAGAGATACGAATGATTTAGTATATCATAAAGTGAATAATGATTCTTTGTTTTTTTTTGGCAGACGACCATTTAGTGAACTGATGACCTATGTGTCATCTTCCACCTCCGGTTTCCATGGAGGTTGTTAAATGGATTTGGAGGGCATCACATATGGTCGTCACCAAGTGTTTGGGATTTGAATGGTTCAACTAGATCCAGGCATATCAGAGCTACCCAACATACCTGATATTGTGAGGTTGGAGCAAGATATCCCCACTGTATTTCTACTTTCTCCATTGTGAAACAACGCCTCAGTTTGGGCGTGGAGTGTAGTGATGAGGGAGATATCGTTCTCTCTTTCCTAGCTCCCTGCTTCTTGTTGCGAGTGACATGGGGAGAAGAAGGCGAGATGGGTGGCCAATTGATTGATATCTGGCAGATACAACCACTACCCAAGCAAGTTATTTCTACCTGCAACACCAATCCACCTCAGAAGTAACAACATAGGAGCTCTAGAAGATGGTTTTGGTTGAGCAGGAAGTAGGGATCTTGGAGTAGCCGTCAGAACCTAGTATAGAAAAGTAGAGGTCCCTCCTATCTTGTAGAAATTTCCTAAAGCTCTAGAGGATGTTAGACACAGAGGAAGGCCAAAGCAGAGCAAAGCTCCTTCTCCCCTTTTCCATGCTCCCTACAACGATAGAAGAAGTAACTAGTCAGCAGGTCAAGATCCTGACATCTCCTTGGACCCGAGGTGCGACTGAACACCAGGCCAGGTTTCACGACGGAGCCATGCTTGTAGAGAACCAGTGTTCTCACGCAGTAGGTGGCGGTCAATGGAATGCGGGAGAGAGGAGGGATTGTGATCCTTCCTAGATCTAACTTGACTGCTCGCTGATGTTCATGCCCTCATGGTGACACCCTTTCAACCAAGGGGGAAGACGAGTTCTAAGAGGTGTTGTGAATCTTTCGGGAGCTTCAGATCAACACAAGTAGGAGAAGAGGCAAGTCACCTCTTTTCTCCGCCACATCCAGGCCCTAGTGACGACAGCGCTCCTACCCAGATGGAGACCTGGAGCTGTGGACAAGAACTGGAGGAGCCAAGGAAGTCTGCAAGACCATGAAAAAGATGATGGTGTGTCTAGTGGCTGATGAGGAGGTCAGGGCAGCGAGGCATTGCTCACCGGAGGAGAGCCCGTGCGGCAGTGCTCTGTTTCACAGAGGAAAGAGAGACCGCGGGCTGGATCGTGAGAATGAAAGAGGGTAGAACTATCCCGGGAAAATAGACCAGAGTGCCGGTGGATCCTACGCAAGATCTGACTCGTGTAGAGTTAGCCAAGGAAAGGAGTGCACCCCCACTTTTCCACGTGGCAACGCCTGATTGGTCAGAACGTAAGAAAAATCCCAAATTATGCAGATTTTACAAAATTCATAGTAAATACACACCTTATCAGAAAAATACATATAATATATCAAAATTCTCAGAAAAATGTGTAGAACAACATAAAACCATAATATCATGATTTTTATGCATTAATAACAATGATATCATGTAAGATGTGTAATGCTTGTTTAATGGATAATAAATAGCAAATGATGACATAAAATCATGGAAAATATCAAAAAGTTCATAATTATGTATAAAATGCATATGATGTCAGATATGGTCATGTTGATGTACGAAATTACGTAATTTTATTAATATGTCTAATTAGGGCTAATAACACTAAAGATGATGCAATTAATACATGTGTGCTCAATAAATGATGAAATTTACATAGTAAGCTCATATCTGTATTTGGAAACTCAAATTGAATTATGAGATCATGATGATGCATATAATTCATGTTATATGAAGAGCACCCTTAATACATGTGATGTAACCCTAATATGGTTAATGAAAGTGACATAATGTTAAATATGTCCACGTAATAATGTGACACATGAGTATATCTAGTTGATGAACTGTAATCTAGAAAATGACATCAGTAAGATAAATATAAGGTAAGAATACAAGTAATCATGAGAATAACATAATGATCTAAGTAAACCCTAAAATGAACACTACTAGGGTTAAGATGATCAGAATCTGATGCTAGTATATGATCTTGTCTTAATCAGGTGATGACCAGATTATCTAGATGATCATGGATGTCAAAAGAATCTCTGAACTCAGGTACATGTGTTTTATTAAGTATAAGACTAGTTTTCTGGTTGCCTATGATATGTAATATCTTGAATGCTCGTATTTGGATATGATTCCTTGGTTGAACTAGTATGAGTTATACTTCACCAAATCTAATAGAACATAAATGAGTATGATGGGTTGTAGCTACTAGAGCACATTGCCTGGTGTGGATGTATGTTGCCTAACATGGATGTATGATTCCTTGGCCCATGTTAGATGTATGATGATACTATAATACCCACACTAGATGTAAGTCAAGTGCAAGTATGTGTAGTACAACCGCATCAAAGTGAATGCAATAAAAGGAATGTTTATCTGATTATCACTTTAAGCAATGTTTTCCTTTAATCTTTCTTTTTCAAGTTATTTCAATTATGCTAACATATTAGTATGTATCTTTCTACCCACGTGCATAACACTTGTGTGTTGATTTGCTGTTTCATGTATGTTTTAGGTTCAGAGATAGCATGGGAGGAAAAAGATGGGAGTGAGCAGTTGTTCAGGTTGTACCTATTGTCTAAGATCCTAGTTAGCATACATGTTTAGACTTGTGTAAAAAAATTCCCTTTCAATATACAATTGTAAATCGTGTTGTAATAATATACATGTTGAATGCTGAGAAATGTTATGGTTATATGTTCATGTATGCGTATGTCGCTTCCGCATCGCTCTCTGAAATGATTGCCTAACATTTTCGGATTTTGTCTTCTCATTTCCATGGGGTTTTGAGAAGGTGAAAATCCGGGGACGTGACACGTATACTCCCATGCCGGTTTCAATGATAGGTGAAGTTTCCTGGACATGGCCACTAGAACCATTGGGGCGTTCTCATCTCATTCTACCTATATATGCACGTGCAAAGGGAAGGAGGTATCTACATAGGAAATTAGAAATAGATTTGGAAAGCTAAACTCCCTAAGCGACTGAAGGTTTTCCTCTAGTTACTCCATCATAGAGCCCTAATGACCAATGTAGAGAAGTTGTGCCACCACATAGAGATTGATGAAGTATGCAATATCTACCTTAATGGTCATGACACCTTATTGCATGCCCTCTGTGATTGTCATTTGAGTGCAGCTGTATGGAACTTGCTCCCAATTGACAATCATCATTTCTCCCTCAATGAAGATGAGTGGATATCACTCAGTATTGATGATTAGGGTGCTAATGCCAAATCTTACACACACTAGGTCTTTACCTGCTAGCACATCTAGAAATGTCGAAACAACCTTATTCACCAATGTATTACACAACTATCTCGTGCCCAAGCTGATTTTATCTAGTATATGATTTATACAATACTCCTCTATCTATGCCAGATGGTAAGTGGCGGCCACAAATGGAAGTCAACTTGAAGCATGTGTTGGAGAATTTTTTCTACCTCTTTGCTGATGTTACTTTACAACAAAAAATCCCTTGAGGTTCCATTGGCATTCATACAATCACCAGTGATGGCATCCCCCTCATTGGAAAGGGCACAATCATAGTTGTTGATTCGATTCTTGAGGCCGCCATCCAGGCCATTTTGCAAGCAGAGGCTTGCAAGGATAAAAAATGGAATTCATACTATGTGCTATCATATTCCCAACAAACCATCTGCATCCTTAATAAGGTTAGAAAAACAACTCCCAAGTTTTTACCATTTTCCTAGGTAGAAAAATCTCTTGCAAATGGGGACTTCACCAATGTTTTCCAGTACATTCCTAGAAAACACAAAACAGTAGCAGAAAATTGACAAGTTTACTTTAACTTCCAATCTACTTTGTAACTTTCTTTTTATTACAACTAGCTGGTTAACTTATAACCCTATGTCAGTTCAATCTTGGATTTTGTCCGCACTATAGAGAAGAATGAATAAAATCTAGTCTCTAGTAGTTATAAATAAATGGTCAAAATGATAATCAAACCATAGTAACATGTTCACTTAACAAGAATCCTCAAATGAATTATTAATCATTTGGAAAAATTTAAAACCTCAATATCTTCCATTGCATCATTAAAATGCCATTAATATTTTAATTAAACATTATATACTTAAATAAAACTCAGGGCTAAAATAATATCAAAACCATGATCACATGATCACATAAGAAGAATCCTCAAATTTTCTAGTGTCAAAAATCCTATATATCATAAATAATTATAAAATATCATAAAAAAACCCTCAACCACTTATATTCAGTGTAGTTGTTCGTGACATAGGTCATGGGTGGATCTAGGTCATTAAAAAGTCACTTATATACCAAAATCTTACCAGAGTTTACATTCATGTATGATTATTTAGCTCAAGTGCCAACATGATTTCTTTTTCAAATTCATTTCCAATTCTCAAAATACTACATATACATATCATGTGATGAGTTATACACATTATAATATCTTATATTATATGTAGGGTTTTGATTATCATGATTTGATATTTTTTTATCTAGATCAGAATGATTATCAAACCTAGAAATATAGGATATCACACTTAGACTACGAATATAAGGTTAAAATCAGGTTCTACATGTCTTCTGAGAGACCAAGTTTTAGTTGTTATACCTATCATAATTGATTTAAACAACTTAATATGCATGTATGTAAATTAATGTCATGTTAAAACTAGGTTTTATCAATCCTTTTTCTATTTTAATTATTTATGTATGTCATGCAATTTCATTTTTTTGCTATGTGTGTGTTTACTCTGTCTGGGTCAAACCTAAATATGTCAATCAAATGAGCCTCTCCATCACCCTTCTTGCCAACTTGTTATACTATGTTAGAGTCTATAGCCTATGATATCTTATTCCTCTTTGTTTCTCTCACATTTTTGTCCATCTTTAAAACTCCTTCACTAACATGTTACGTGTGTAAAATTGAACAGTTTGATCCCAAGTTAGTTTTTGGTGTTCAATAAAGTTCTAAAACACATGCTACATCCTAAAATCAATTACCTTATTTTCTTTGGATCCTTATAATACATAGACTCCATATCTATAAGAAAGGCTTCACATAGACTCCATATCTATAAGAAAGGATTCACAACCATCATCAAACCCTTAGAATCACTATGGGATCACTATTCCTCTTGTCTACCTTAGAGCACATTCACCCAATCTCATCTACCTATGACCACCTATATGGGTTTGAATGTGTATCAATGGGTGTTGCAACTATCAATATGTGGGTTCTCTTCAACCTTGCTAAGACACACCAAAAATTCTATCATAAATGTATATCCTTTTAACCCTCTTTTTCCTTTTTCTTTGTAATTCTTTGTAGTTTGAGTGGGTTTCCTATTTGGCTTCTCTTGGTATGTTTACCCTCACCCATTAATTAATTGAAGTCAAATTGATTATTGGCTATTGGTAGTACATGTAGTATCATGCTTTTTGATGTTTCCCTTTAGTGCACTTATGGCCACCTCATCATCCTTTCCACTCCTCTATAAGATCTCAACAAGGTGATGAAGGTGATGCATGTTTAGATTTTTGATTAACTGTTCTTCATAGGATTGCTGAGAGTCTAGATTCTTCATAGGTTAATAACCTTACGAGCCATGACCATGAGCAATCGAGATATTTATTTTCATAGAATTCCCATAATTTTGTTTAGGATAATCATAATTTCACTAGCTGATTTAGTAATTTTTCTACTTTATTTAATTTCTATATGTGCAAGATTTTAAGTGGATGATTTTACATGCGTACACTATCTTGCAAGGTAAAAGTAAATATTTTATTTTATATTGATTATGAATTAATATACTATTTATCTAAATTTATATAGGGTAAAGTAAAAACCTAAAACTTAGACCTAGTACTATTACAGTCATTAGGTTCATCAAATGATGTTGCAAATTATTGGAGTCTACATGGGAAATTCATCTTCATCATCCTATTTTGCCTATTTTAGTGAATTCTTTTTATGATACGTTGTTAATATCAAATTGATCTCATTTAAGACACTTTTTGTAGAACGAATCCTAATTCACATATGCTTTTTTATTAACAAATGGAACCATATCTTTAACTTATTCATAATCATTCAATTTCATCCTAGTAGTATCATTCTACTATGTTAATTCATTTTTGTGGTGAAAACCCTAATTGGTCTATCTTTATGAAGGAACTTTTCTAGCATATAAATTAGACATGCTTTTACTATATTTATATATAGTATCATCATTTTTGTAGTTACTTCCGTATAGTTTTTTGATGGAGGTTATGATTTTCATACCTCGATTATGTGACACTCCTTTTATTCATAGAAGGGGGTTTATATGCCTATTTTTAGGGAGGTTGATTCTGTATCTTTCTCTCTAAGGGTTAGGGCTCTGTTCTCTAACTATTATATCTTGTTATGTTTTTTATGTTATGCTGTTTGTATCACTGCATATTGTTGACTATCTATTGAGGGGTTGTGTGCCCTATCTTTATTGTGTATGGTTTCATGGAATACTTTAAAATTGTGACATGATAAATTTATTTCTATATACACCTATTCATTATAATTTCATTTTTGATAGTATGAATCTCTTAAGTTATATAGTCATATTTACAAACCCCATAGAATCACTTACACTGTGACCATGTTACATCCTCACCTTTTATGGAATCCCTTATATGAATTTTGACAGTGATAATTTACTATTTTATAAGAACATGCTAGATGTTTTTGATGTTTCTCGTTGTTTCTTATTATCTAAAATTTTCATACCAACCTCTCAGGTGAAGGCACTTTAGAAAAGATGACCATTTTCTTACGACTTATTCAAGATTAGTTTTTCTTTAGGAGATACAATTTTGATGTCTCATCCACACTCGATAGCCATTCAAGGATATGTTTTGTGATGTAGTTTTCCTTAATGTATCCACCCATGAAGTTGTTGGGCCATCTTGACATGACAAATTGTAATACATATGTTGTTTTATTGCACTACTATACTTTGGTGAAGTGAGAACATACTAACAATATTCAATAATGATATATATATATATATTCCTTACAAAAAAATATTGTGGTGTTTACCTTGTAGACATTTATATTTACATTATTAAGTAATTAGTGATGTCCATATGAAGTCCCACTCATTACAACCACCATAAATGCCAATTTCAATGCCGCAAAGAATTTTCATGATCTATATTTCTTATAATGAGTTAGCCAACATTATACTTTCCCATACCCTAATCCATTATCCTACATGATATTTTTCTACCATTGCCAAGGCTGGCATGTGTAGTTGCACTATGACGTCACCATAAAACTTCATCCAACCACTTGGTTGAAGATTCTAATGAGGTTGATGTTTCATATGACTAACCAAAGATGCTTATGTAGGATTTGTGTAGGCTTACTAAACTCTTGTTACTAGGCTTAGATGTGAAGTCTTTCTTGTTGCTTAGTGCTCCATTTTTGTTCAAATATAATGTGGTTTTGGCACTACTAGATGGATAACACCCATCCATGAACAATTATTATTGTTCCTCACCAACCTTCATATTTTTGTGTGTTATAATGCAACCCATATATTACGTCTTTTTATTGTCATCTAAAGATCTTGATGAGTTTTTACTTCGAACATGTACTATGACATTTACCTTGCCTAGATGATATTTAGTAATGCAATCACAATGTTTCTTTTAAATCCCACTAGAGTCTCTATCTCATATTTTGCTTATTTTATGAGAAAATATCATTTAGTTCATGGAGAACAAAAATATTAAATTTTCAAAATAGGTAACGTCTTTGGATATTTATTTTTAAGAGAACTATTTCCAAGTCAAAATTATTAGTTGGATAGTTGTATCTTTCTTTTTGATTTGTCTAGAAGGCATAGGATATCAATTTCATGCCTTGCATAATGAGACAAACTAGTCCTCTCCTTGAAGCAATACATGAAATAATGACTTGTTTTCCTATATCCTTAAGGCAAGGAATGACATTGTCATAAACATCTCCTTTACATACTAAATACTATCTTCCAATTGATGTATCATTTGAGTTAAACATCCATCCTTGTCAACTTAGTAAATGGTGATTTTATTTTACTCAAATTATGAATAAATCATATGTAGTAACCTACAACCATAGAAAATATATATTTTAGTAGGTATCTCTGGTTTTCTCGACTAAATTAACTTGATTTACTCTCTTAGGATCTACACAAATCTCTATTACTTATATACCATTCACAAGAAATTCTACTTGGAAAGGAAAAAATTCAAATTTATAGATTTGTTTCATACAAAACATGTCATCCCAAACGTTTGCAATACTAATATCAGATCATTTTTATGTTGTTGTTCATTAAATGAATATATCAAAATGTTATCAGTGAACACTATTGTATATTGTTACAAATTCTATTAGCCTAGTCCATAAATGTTGTATGTCTTTCAGTTAGGCCAAGGAACATAGCCATGAATTTAAACGGACCAGAATAATTTCCAAGCATCATCTTCAGGACATCTTGACCCTTGACTTGTAGATAATATTAACCTAACTTTAGTTATATCTTGGAAGACAATATATCACCATTCAACTGATGAAAACGACCATCTATCATCAGACACATATTTATTCTTTTAAGGTGATTTGATTGTTGATAGTAAATACATAATTGAAGAACATGTCTCTTATTTTTTTAATGAACTCACCCTAATAAGGTATATGATTGGACCCACCTAGAGGGGGATATCTAGGGGACTTTCTACCTCAAGAAATGGTTACTCAATTATGCACACAAAGGCCAACTAGATAGCAAACTCAGATCTTCACGAGGGATTTTCTAGGAATCAATCATTTGGCCCTTCCTAGGGATTTACCAAGTCACAACACTTAAGTTATCACCACTAACACCAACCTATATTTATTTTTAATAAGAAAAGAAAAAGAAACCTAGGTGGATGTACTTCATAGAATGAAGATCTTCTCCAAAAACTTCTATGGGTTCTTAGTGAGCTCCTACTAATACAATGGTTCCATCCTATATAGAGATTATGCAATGGATTTTGAGTTCAAAACTAGATTGATTTCAAATTCAACCTCCCTAAACAATGGCACTCCTAAAAACTCATTAAGAAATACATCTTCATATTCTTGTAAAAAAAGATAAATTTAATGTTTGATGTTCTTGTATACATCTTCATATCAACATTAAAGAACTAAGATTCATTGGACCAATAATCTATCATATCCCTATATTGATTTATACTTCCCATCCCCAAGATCCTTCCAAATTAAGTCATCTCATGTTCTAAATAAAAAACTTGATAAAAAAATCCCAATGGGAAAACAAACAAATGATGAATATACTTCCATTAAAATATGGACCCAAAAGTAGGTGTCTCATGCAAGAGATCATGCTTCATCACTTTAATTGGTAAGTGGATAATACTTACCACCTCCCAAAAGATAAATCAATCTATTTCAACAACTTCTAATAATAATCAAAGAATGATAAAAGTAGATAGATAATAATAAAAAATTTCAAATTGACCTATTATAAACTTAATGGCACGAATTCTACTTGTGGGGTCAATGCATAGACATACTATGCTTCTTCCACATGTCCATTGACTTGATAGTGTGTTCGTATGTCGATGAAGCTACATCTAAAGTGTATCCTCTTTTGTCACTTCTGTTTCTGTGATGAGGGGGGTTACTATCCTTGTTGGACTTACTATATTCTAGACAATTCTTCCTCAAATGCCTTATGCCTCCACACTAAGAGAATCCTTTGGAGTCCAGATCCCAACATGGGCCTAGATGATACTTTTTGCACATTATGTGTTTCTAATTGATCCTTGTCTTGTCAACCATGTCACTATCATGGATCCTATCTAGCTATCATATTAACCATAATTCCACATCCCCTATCACTTCCCTATTTGAATGATTGTTTGAATGATCCTTGTCCTGTCAACCCTGTCACCATCACTGATCTTTTCTAGATATCTTAATAGCCTTAACTCAACATCCCATGTCTCTTCCTTGTTTGAATAATTGATGGCCCCTCTACTTAAAAGATAATCCACTATGTTGTTCTTGCTATTCTTGTGATTATATAAGTAGAACTGAATACTACTTCCTAGTTTGACTACCTCCTTGATAATTGTCCTTTGTATCTAACCTATTTTTGATTCAAAATAAGACATCATATTGAGTTCTCTCTTAGCCCTTCTAACTACTTCTAAAAAATAGGAGAACAAGTCCTTGGATTTAGTTCATGAGGTTTGATTTTGAATCTATAGGTTGGGCCCATCCTCAAATGTCTATTTTTTCATGGTTGGTTGCTACTAGTTGTGGATTTAGCACCACAAATTCAAAATTCTGCGTACTCATTAACCAATATCATTTGGCTGTGAAAGTTATGAAAGTGTCTGATTTCATCTCTCATTTAATATTAAGGAAACTAGAACTCACAAATTTGATATTGATGCTAGTCTAGAGCAACCATTCTCTAGCTCATCTTGACTCCTCCATGACCCACTAGTGTATTTTAGAAGATAAATTATGATTCTTAACTTCTCTTTATCTTTTATTCTTTAGAACATGGAACTATTTCTCTAGTTTTTTCAACTATGAATATGCATTAATTGGATTAATTATTCTTGATAATTTTGTACACCCACACAATGTTGATGCTCAAATGTTTTCTCAGAAACTCCTTGTCTCGATATAGGTACTCTATTCATAATTTGGACCCAAGCATGTACCAGCTGACCAAATAGGACATGCATATAGGAATTTACACGTCCATCAAATGGAAATTACAACTAATGGGATACTCATATTGTCTCTAGAAAACTTGATGCTTGTACACATCTTGTCTGTTTAGCCTTCTAAACTCCTCAACCTTTCTCATTTCCACCATCTTTTCCATGTCATACACAAAAGGAGGCCTAAAAATACTCTCATCTTGTTCTTCACATCTATGTTCCATATCTGCATCATCTTAGAAGGTACAATTATTTATGTGTACTAAAAATGACATGACATCCTAATGATCAATAGCTAGAATATGGGCCTTTAATACCAAGGAATGTGATAGAAAAATATTAGATCACTCTTAAACATGTCTTTTGAATAGGACAACTAACCTGAAAACTACCTTAAGATAAATCAAAAAAATAATTTGATTAAATAAAATATACTTCATCATTTATAAAAAAAACATATTGACATATTTCAGATTAACTCGCACCACATCATCGAGGACAACCACCCACGAGAATAAATAAAACTAACTTATATTATAATAAATTACAAAATTTCATAATTAGGGTTACATATGAATGCCTTGTTAAAAAATTAACTACCTATATTTTCTTCATAAAACATTGACTCCTACAATAAGAACAAAAAGACCCCCATTCACAAAATATGAATAGAACTTATGATGATAGACACTCTATACAAGACTTACATCCTCCCTCTACTATTGAAGTGGGAATCGATGAGATTGCTCTTGAGATTTATGCGATGATATTTTTAGGATCCTAAAACTTTTAAAGTAATCGTCATGAGGCACAAACCCTCATGAGTGACACCATACCCAACACGGTCGATAAGTATGTAAGACATGATTTATGATAAAATATACACAATTATAAAAATTAAATGTGGTCAGTGAGATTTCTAAAATACAAAATATCTAGCTATAATAACATGCATTCTAAATGACAATTACTATATTTTAATAAATTCTTTGTTTGGTAAATTGGTGTTGATTGCTTAGACATCAATTGGGCATGAAGGTGAAGCTTGTAGTCACTCACAATATCTACAATCAAACACTATATTTGTCACCTTTAGCTATTTGTACCGATTGTTATTTAATGCAACATTCAACAAAAGTTGTAGAAGAAATTATTTCATACAAAAACATCATGTGGTAATGCATCTCATGGCATAAAAGCATTGGTGGGGTCATATGCTTTTCCAAATAATTCATTGACCATAATCAAATTGGGTTTTCCAAGTTTCAATTATAAATAATAGAACTCCAAGTAACATGTTGTATAATTCTTAGGTTTCTAGTACATGTAAGACTACTTGCAATATTAGAATGTACATAATATCTTAGTATTATTGTAACATCAACCTACAATCTACATATATTCAAGAAGTAATTTTAGGTATTCATAATAGAGTTCTACCTTATTATGATTATTTGAAACATCACACTCCTGTATGAACTAATACACAAACTAGAAATCCAACTTCGTAAATCTTTCTTGTTAGATCTGAAAAGATAATATATTGATGCAGTCAATCTCTTTATAAAAGAAATCATATTATTCATACCTAAATTAAATAAGTTCTAAATGAAACTTCTAGTGAAGACTCATATAATCTCACATATATAAGATATATATGATTAGAAGATAACTATTTATAGCCCTCTTTTGAATTCTACAAGTACACCTATTTTATTTGCATCCCTCATGCCTCAATGGAAGATCTACATTGTTTTGTTTGGTAACCACACTAATTTAATTAGGGTTTCACTTTTTTTTAACCATATTACTCATCTTAAGAAGAACTTTTACATGGAAAATTATATATTATTTGTTTTCAATCTACAAAACTTACAGCAGATTTAGAAAGGTGTATATTTATCTAAAGAATTAAATATCATTCACATGTTATAACTAATGAAAAATATGATTCAATTCAAGTTTACTAATCATGAAGAATTTTCATAGATTATTTGAGAGTGAATTAGTAAATAAATTTTCATCGTCTTTCTTTATGCATACATTCTTGTTGGATAAATTGGATATTATGATAAATCCCTTTGTTTCGATGATGACAAACATTTCATTCTTATTAATCTAACGAGCTACTTAAGTGTGCAGGAACAAGGTGATGACAAAGTTCTAGGGAATCCTTACGCTTGAATGTTTATAAATGTCATACAATGTAATCATTTGTAAACTTGTACAAATATATAATGTACAAGTACTTAGACTTCATGTAAATCAAGCGTTAGATCTCCCTAGCTAAACACCACACTTAGTTAGGTCATCTCCTTCTAATAGATCACATAATGCACACTCATGCACATACTTAGTATCTTAATTAAAAGATTGAAAACAGAGTCAATCTCGGTCGACCACACTCCTCGACCGAGACACTCTCGGTCGACAAACTTCTCGACCGAGATTGACCAAAAGTAGCCGTTAGACACAGCAGTTGACAGTTGCAAATCAACGTTAATCCAGAGAGCCTGTCGGTCGACAAATCCTCGACCGACTGGGCATCTCGGTCGACAAGTCCTCGACCGAGATGGTCTCTGACAGCAACTGCAGAATTAATTAACTAGCCGTTGCTAATGCGCCTAACTTATTCCTAACGGCTAGTTAAGCACTAGGAACCCCCTAGAAGTTGTCTAGAATGTCCTTAAGCATACTTAGGCCATTCCTATAAATAGGACAAGCCATAGGACACTAGAACACACTTGTTACACTTATATACTCAATTGTGCAATCTTTGAGCATACACTACATTGGCAATCTGTTTAGAGCAATAGTGCAATTCCCACACTTGTTATACATTCATATTGCTACCGTTTCGTGTCCTATAGACTAGGATCTCCTACACATAATAATCACATTGTTATATATCTTGGTTGGGAGATCCAAATGCTTGATATAGGAAAATCAAGCCTTGTGCTTACAACGGTATTGTAATTTCTGTATTTCTTTCTTGTTCCTATTTATTCCTTGTACTCTCCTTGCTACTCCTAGGGTTGGAGGCTGCGGATTGGAGAGGGTGGACTTCTCAGGTGGAGAAGGGGACTTCAAGCTACTTCAAGAAGGCTATCGCACGGGAAGCTACTTCAGAAGGCTGGTGCAACGGGTGTTGGTGCATCTACTTCAAGGGAAGGCTGCTTCGAGTTGGGCGATTACTTCTAGGTGAAGGCTGCTTGAAGGGTTTAGGGAAAAGAAATGTATTTTATGTAAAGTCCTTGCGAGGTAATAAAATAATTTCTTTTCAAATCCCGGTTGGGTAAGCAACCGGGTAGTGGACTGACTACCTTAGTATTTGCTAAGGCTAGGAACCACTCTAAACCCTTGTGTCTCCTTGTCCAATATTTTCTTTGTGATTTTTGAAGTGCAATAATTGTTAAAATCTCTATAAAACTCTATTCACCCCCCCTCTAGAGGTTTTCAATTGGTATCAGAGCAGGCTTCAAGGAGCCCTAACAAGGTCTTGAAGAGATAAAGGGAGGAGGTGACTACAACCACAAGAAAAGGAGCATGGACCAAAGTTCGACAAGTTGCAATTGGTGCTTAGGAACAAAGCACTCTACGTCTAAATGTCCATGGAGGTCAAAGAAAGGAGATGCACATAAAGAGTGTTTCGTTGCTACAATAAGTGAGGAAGAAGAAGAAGAGGTAAGCTTGCTTGATTTACCCAAGGAGGAGTTAGTTGCTATTATTGAAGAAACACATAATAAATATGTTGAATGCAAAAAGAAGTTAAAGAAATCCAGTAAAGAAAATGATGATCTAAATGCTAGACTTCTTGCTCTTACATCCAAAAATGACGATTTATATGCTAAATTGAATACTCTTGGTTTTGAAAAAGACAGCATTATGTCTGATAATCGTACCTTGAAATCATCTCTAAGTAACAGTGAAGTAAAGATCTTTACTCTAGAAACAAACTATGATCTTCTATGTCAAGAAAAAGCTGAATTGCTTACAAAATTAAATGATTTTCAAAAACAACCTATATTGTGCACCCATGTAGATTATGACAATATAGTGAAAGAAAGAAATATGTTATCATCCAATCTAGACCAAGCAAAATTAGATATCAAGAAAAGAATGGATGAGATCGTTAAGTTGCAACAAGAAGTTAGTAAGTTAAGCAACAATGGAATCCTTGATAGAATATTAGAAAATTCCTATCATCAAATAGGGAGCAGAGGACTAGGTTATAAGCCTAATGAGAAATCCCATCAACAACCTAGAAGAACACAAGCGAGTCAATCTGCTTATATACCTAGAGGCACAAAAATGTATATACCCAAGAATAACCTAGATCAAAACCATAGAAAAAGGCTTGAGGTTGATTCAATTTGTTGTCATTATTGCTCACGCCTTGGACATTATTCTTTTTCATGCCCATACAAGAAAAAGCATGTCGAGATGGTATGGGTTCCAAAAACCCCAAATTAAATAGGTTCGACTAAGTTGAGATATGACCAAAGACCTTAATTTGTATATCCTTATGTCTATCTCAACTTAACATTTAGGGATAACAAAATCAAAAATTAAAAGATTTAATAGCACCTTGATACACATATGTTTATCTCAAACTGATCTTTGAAATAATTGAATAAGATACAGCCTATATTGCACTTGAAATATATTTCTGAAACAGTTTCCAGAAACTTGATCGGTCGAGAAGTTGTCGACCGAATAATCCTCGGTCGAGCAACTGTCGACCGAGCATATCACTGTTCTCAGACTGCTGTAAATCTTTACATTGTATGTGAAAATTATTCTTGAAAGATTATATGGAATAAATATTAACTGATCATGCTTACATTTCTATTTAATCATTCTTTTATTGCACATTTCTTTTTCAGAAATACTTGCAATGAATAAAATGTTTCAAATAAATTTTTGTGTGCTTTTATATTAAGCATCACTTATTTTAGTCTATCCAAAGTAATCTTAAATTCATGAATGGATATTATTCTTGAATATGCTTCATCATATTTGATGTCCTTATTAAGCTCTCATAATTAGTACACTTTAATGAGTCTCAAATTGATATTTGCAAGCTATCTGCAGAACTCATACTTCGCATATGAATGATTCATACTGGAAACTTGCAGAATATGCCTCTTGGTTAAAATAAAATTTGACCAAGGGGCGCCATGGTCGTAATCAAGGGCGACCTAAAATAAACTTTGATAAAAAAATTACTTATTGGAGAACATTGTCGGTCGAGCAACTGTCGACCGACTGGGTTTCTGTTTTTCCAGATTAACATAAATTGCATACATCTTTGTTAAATCTTGGACATCTTATATATTTGCTTAGTATTCAAACTTTCATCTATCTAAGGGGGAGCAAAGCATAAGAAAAAAGGGGAGATTATCAAAACTTTGACCATTTGATTAAAGAAGCTTACAAAAATATTATGTGTAGCTGAAAATTTTCAAGAAATTTATGAATTTATTGAAAATGGTATCTTGTATTTACAGGAATTCTCTACCCAAAATAGGGCTTTTAGATGGAGACATTTTTATGTAATCTAAGCTTAGAGGATTCTCATTTAATCTAGGGCTTAACATCCTTTGATTCATGAGAAATCAATATACATTCATCATATGCTTAAAGGAATCTCATATCATTTCAAGGCTTAACATCCTTTGCGAATGATTAAGAAACAGATTGTGGATACATTAGATAAAAATCCATGTTCCTAATAGGATATCTAATTAAGGGGGAGCATTATATTAAGGGGGAAAAGAAAAATAAAACATTCAACTTGGATATCTTTTTGAAATGACAAAGGGGGAGAAAGAATATAAAAGAGTTTCATCACATCTTGGCCAGCACTCACTTGAAAAACATAAATAGCTACAAAAGGTAAATTTTCAGGTATGAAACTCACATGATTTATATTTCCTTATTTCATATTTAGGAAATGTTTGTCATCTTCAAAAAGGGGGAGATTGTTGGATAAATTGGATATTATGATAAATCCCTTTGTTTCGATGATGACAAACATTTCATTCTTATTAATCTAACGAGCTACTTAAGTGTGCAGGAACAAGGTGATGACAAAGTTCTAGGGAATCCTTACGCTTGAATGTTTATAAATGTCATACAATGTAATCATTTGTAAACTTGTACAAATATATAATGTACAAGTACTTAGACTTCATGTAAATCAAGCGTTAGATCTCCCTAGCTAAACACCACACTTAGTTAGGTCATCTCCTTCTAATAGATCACATAATGCACACTCATGCACATACTTAGTATCTTAATTAAAAGATTGAAAACAGAGTCAATCTCGGTCGACCACACTCCTCGACCGAGACACTCTCGGTCGACAAACTTCTCGACCGAGATTGACCAAAAGTAGTCGTTAGACACAGCAGTTGACAGTTGCAAATCAACGTTAATCCAGAGAGCCTGTCGGTCGACAAATCCTCGACCGACTGGGCATCTCGGTCGACAAGTCCTCGACCGAGATGGTCTCTGACAGCAACTGCAGAATTAATTAACTAGCCGTTGCTAATGCGCCTAACTTATTCCTAACGGCTAGTTAAGCACTAGGAACCCCCTAGAAGTTGTCTAGAATGTCCTTAAGCATACTTAGGCCATTCCTATAAATAGGACAAGCCATAGGACACTAGAACACACTTGTTACACTTATATACTCAATTGTGCAATCTTTGAGCATACACTACATTGGCAATCTGTTTAGAGCAATAGTGCAATTCCCACACTTGTTATACATTCATATTGCTACCGTTTCGTGTCCTATAGACTAGGATCTCCTACAAATAATAATCACATTGTTATATATCTTGGTTGGGAGATCCAAACGCTTGATATAGGAAAATCAAGCCTTGTGCTTACAACGGTATTGTAATTTCTGTATTTCTTTCTTGTTCCTATTTATTCCTTGTACTCTCCTTGCTAGTCCTAGGGTTGGAGGCTGCGGATTGGAGAGGGTGGACTTCTCAGGTGGAGAAGGGGACTTCAAGCTACTTCAAGAAGGCTATCGCACGGGAAGCTACTTCAGAAGGCTGGTGCAACGGGTGTTGGTGCATCTACTTCAAGGGAAGGCTGCTTCGAGTTGGGCGATTACTTCTAGGTGAAGGCTGCTTGAAGGGTTTAGGGAAAAGAAATGTATTTTATGTAAAGTCCTTGCGAGGTAATAAAATAATTTCTTTTCAAATCCCGGTTGGGTAAGCAACCGGGTAGTGGACTGACTACCTTAGTATTTGCTAAGGCTAGGAACCACTCTAAACCCTTGTGTCTCCTTGTCCAATATTTTCTTTGTGATTGTTGAAGTGCAATAATTGTTAAAATCTCTATAAAACTCTATTCACCCCCCCTCTAGAGGTTTTCAATTCTAAGATTATTTCATCAAAACTAGAAATCTCATGATATTTACTTTTTCATTAAAATAATGTGCCTCTTACAACCATAAGAAATGACACAATATGGAATTTTGTATCAAAACCTCCCAATACTTACATATCTTCTGATAATGAATTGAATTAGTATTTTTAACATATGTACAACTTGATAAATAATAAATTGCATATAGGAAGGACCGCATCAGTGATTAAGTCACTTACCTATGACGAGTGGCCCAAAGGTATGATAACATCCTCATATAAGAAAGCTCCCCGAGGTTAGATTTCCTCCACAAAATAAAACACCTATATCTTCAACTAGTCCAGGAGGGAATTTGGTTTTAGAGGAGAGAATTGGTAAATCTTTTTGAAATCATGAAGAATATAGGACAAAAGAATAGATAAGTGGAAACAAAGATAGAAAAGATAACAAATCTAACTATTCACTGATAAAATGTCTTGATTAATTTAGGAATAAAATTCTTAACTTTATTACAAAAACTATCCATGAATATTCTTAAAGCTCATCACTTAGATAAAATTTCCTTTTTCAAAGATAGAACAATGTTTAAATTTCTATACGGTAAAACTCAAGGTATGTATACACAAACACAATGCTAGGTTATATGCATAACACAACTTTTAAAAATTTTAGCTTGTTAGGAACTTTGTTTTGGCCAAATAGCTATTAATCTAGTCGAATGAGGAGATCTAGTTGGAGGTAACTTGGTTCAAATAAACCCCAAAGTCATTTCTATTAAATAATAATAACCATGTATTAGTTGCTCCAGCTTGCATTTAGTTTATGGGAAAATGCCCTTGGCCTCTCTTCACTCGAGTGACATAATCATGTTGACTCTAGTCGTTATGTAAAATGTTGGTTTCAACAAAGACCCAAACATTCAATGCAAACTAATCACTATCAACATGGATCCTTTGCTACCTCATTAGTTTGTCAACTAACTATTAAGTAAGCCACTAATTGGCAAAAAAAGTGAAAAATAACATCACTCCCTTTAGTGACCTTTGAAAGATGTGGTAGTGACTAAGGTTACAATAAACCCATTCTAAGGTCTAAAATGTTGAAAAGTTAATCATTGTTTCTATTAGAACATAAGGGATGTACCTTACCTATTTTTTATTAGATTCTAATTTTAATATTGTATAACCATTTTATCTTTGAAATTTCAAATATCTAAAATTAGGATTTTCGTCCATCTAAGATTTCACTTAGTCAAAAATAAACATATAAATTTACACCAACATTTCAAGTACTATATTAATACTCAACAATGATTATAGATATTTAAAACACAGACTATATATTAATATCATATTAGGTCTTAAACTATGATGAGGATCTTACATAACCGATTGGTGCCACACCTACCGAGAATTATCCATAGTGGTGATATCATAAGAGGAGAGCACATGTGATGTAGAGGGCCACATGGCCACATCCTACACATGCACCAAAGATAAAAAAACCTTTTTGTGCACAATCTAGGTAAATACTATAAAATCTGGGAAGTTTCTTGAATATCACATAATCAATAGTTCTGATTCCCCAAAATTTTGTTAAAAATACTCCTTAAGTTGTTATAATTTCATAAATCGCATGGAATCATAATTTCACTACTTTGAGGTGTAAAATGATAGATTCCTTTTTAACATCACAATACTCCTATTATTTATTAACAAAGTAAATTAATAACATATAAATCATATCATTTGTCAATATATTTATAACCCTATGAACAATAAAGCAAATAACTTAAGTCATGATATCTATACACATGTTCTTGTAGTTTCACTAGGTACCTTTATCATGAATAAAAACCATAGATATATATAAAATTATAACAATGGAAAAATACTAAATTTTTTGTCGATATAACATAATTACTAGAAACAATATAGTAAATTATGGGACCAATATATGTATAAGAATTTATTATAACATGATGATGGTCCTTGATAAGTGTCTAAAACCCTCATTTGTTCAAAATATCAAATCTTTAGGTTATATTCATGCACAATACCAAAAGCTAGAATTTAGTTCACCAATTCTAATATGGATCAACATTAGTAATAGAACTTCAAAAATAGAATGAACAATAATGATAAGTTATCACCTAATTCAAACTAATTTTTAGTTAATGATATCTAATGGAATATATGCAATATTCACATAACCAAAAGTAGAAATAGATTTACTTTGAATTTAGTATGTTGGAATAGGACTCTCTAAAAAAAGTTATGTAATTTTATCGTCTTGATAAGAATACAATCCGAATTTTTATAGTTTCATGATTATGTCACTAGAATTGCATGAAACATGTTTCTGTTACAATAGTCATGGCATATGATATTGATCTTAATATTGTATGCATTCATATATTATTGATAATCAAAGGAATTTTATACTACAATGCATGTTTTCTTTCATTATTTAAGAACAAAGAACATTATCAATGAATATAGCCATAGGTACATCAGCTTCTAAATTTATAATATAGGAACACAGAGAACCAAACCATAAAAAATGAGTTGTAGTGAGGGAAAATCGTATCTCTTGTATTTCTTGACTAGGGAGGGTACCCAACTTCACACACTTTAGTTTTCTAGTGTTCCCATGTAGCATAATGCAACTTTTGTTTTTTGAAAATAGCTCAATATCATTAAAAGTAAGCCATACGACATCTACAAGATAGACATCTCTCATCAAGTAACCAAGCAACAACTCCTTTTGAGGAAAGACATACACAAGGCTCAGATTGGGTTGTGATAGGTACACTTCTGCACCATCCACCTCTTGTAGTGACTGTCTAAAATAGTTATCTGGGATGGAATTCATCAATCTACATGAACCTATGAGTACATCTGGAGAGGAGTTTGCAAAGCCGCTGACAGAGATTACCATCATGAAGACAATGAAAGATTACTAGACAAAGAGCTCAACCCCAAAGCAACGACACAGACCTAACAATACATACACAACGCGCCACAAAACAGGATGAGAAACACAACTACCACCGACGAGCACTAAGGTTGCACCAACTAGGAGACCCAGGAAGGAGGCCAAACCCCAATGATGCAGATATAGAGGAAGGATGGCTCATGCAGATACAAGGGTGGGGAGTAGAGGCTTTCGGGAACTCCACCACCACTCCCGACCACCACTGCAAATAGGGGGCAGAAGACCCACAGGAAGCACAAACCCAGATTACTCCTCCTCTGCCTGAAGCACCAAGAGGGCACCCGAGCTCACCGTCCGCCCAAGAAGGAACCAAAGGCAGGACCATGGCCAACATATGTGATCAAACTTACCTTTTTTATAAATCATATTGTTAGTTATTCGATCTTGCATCTTTTTAATTCTAAGATTAAATATTGATGATATGTTTGATCCATGTAGTCAACACATTTGTTTGATATTTTTCATTTCTCATGAATAAGTTTTATTGGATGGAAGATATGTCATGAGGAAGAGTACCAGTGTACCTATTATCATGTAGATATGTATAGAATAATACATGATCATATTTGTTTTTATAATTTAAGATGCAAAATTAATGTTGTATAACACATGTGCACTTATATGATGGAAGGTAGCATCTTTTATTAGTATAGTTTTTCTTGTTTTACGCATGTATGTGCATTTGCTTCCACTAAGTACATTTTGATTTGGGTTTTGTGATGCCTAATTTTTATATTAAACTAGTTGTGTGGTATTTATAGCTTGGCATACTCATCCAGTGTGTGTTTCATTTTAGACAATTGTGCATATAGCTAATAAGTTGAAAATCTTGGAATAAAACTCATTAGACTGAGTTGGCCAACATTTATCTAGTCGCAATGACAGTTGTCTTAATTTCAACATTAATGTTTTAAATTGGATACTCCTTTTCTTCTTCTTGATGCAACCCTCATCACCAACGCTTTTATTGGGTTGAGGAATCACACAAGGGGGTCTACTTCCTTACTTTCCATTTTTCATTTGATAATGGGCAAGAAGAAATGAAGAATTTTATTGAATTTAATTTTTCTATTTTATTCGTCATTTTCCTTACTTATATTTTTATATTTTTATTTGTCTATTTAAGTTATTGATGTTGGTACATACTTTTGATCAATGTGATACATTACCAAATAACAAAAAATAACACTTCAAACTCAATATGTAACTCCATTTCCACCTCTTGTGATGAAGTAACCTACAATATCTCTAAGAATCACCAGTATTTACATCAAAAACTCTAAGCGCTAGAATATGTATAAACTCATACAATATAGTAGATGTAATAAATTTTGATTTCAGGATTAAAATAAAAGGGTGTGCTAGCCCAAGGGTACACCTATTTTGACGAGTCAATTTGTTTCACATTATTTTTGTAATAACTTTTATTAAGTATTTTTAGACATAATTAAGTTATTTTGAGCTAAGTGTGGACTTTTTTATTTCCTGGAACTTATGTGTATCTCTTTCATCTTTAACAAATCATCAAATATTACTTTTCATGTAAATAATAAGAAAATTATGAGAGTTGATCATAGAATATATCTACATATGTGTATAAGCACCTTGTAGAAATACCAGAAAAGGTTTTCCAATTTAAGTTATGTATATTTTAAGAAACCATTTTGTTGATATCAAGAATAGTTAACATCTAACTATTAATTTGGATAAGATCTGGTCAAATGATCCTTACTTAAATCAAGAAGATTTGTCATAAGTTTAAATCAGACTACATTATTATTGTTGGTCAAAATACAAGCTAGAGATAAATCATTTTACAAGCAAACTATAAGTTTGACTAAAATACTATTGGCCCCACCTTGTTCAATTGACAAAAGAGTTCTTAGCTGAATATGATTTGGCTCGATACACATCACTTAAGTGATATGTATGATTGAGTGGAAGTCATCCAACATCATAGTTTGACTGACATAGTCATGATATCCCTCAATTTGTCATTATAAAATTATTGAGTAATTGCAGTGACATAATTTTTTTACTTAAAGTGTCCAAAGGATAGTTTCATAATTCTACCCATTTCCCTTAAATAGAGACCCTCTAGGACCCTCTAACATACACATTTTACTTGAGATATCCATTTCTATACTTTGTCATAGATTTCTACATTCATATAGTGCAATAGTGTTTCAAGAAAAGGTTCTTCATCTGAGCATGATCTCCTGATTCCATTGCATAGAAGTACTTTGATTGCTTTGCCTACTATATTGTACTTGTTTAATCTGATAACATACTAGATTTCGGGTACTAGTTCCATTATGATATTTGCATAATTACCTCTCAGGGAAACCTCTATAGATAAATATCCATTAATTTTTATTCCTTTTTTCATTTTAAACTCCAGGTACTAAACTACAATTATACCTCATCACTATCATATAACTTATTTGGGACCCACACTCAAATACCAAAACCTATTCAATTTTGGAATCATTATGAAATATTAATTGGATCAAGATCTACAAAATAGATATACATGGTGACTGCAATTAACTTACTCATCCTATAAATTTATATAGAGGTGTTAAAGTTGTTAGGAATTTAGTTATTAGAAAGGAAAAACATGTCCAAGATCTTAAAGTATTTGGGGTTACCATTTAGAATTAATAAAATAATGGAGTGAATAGAAAGATAGGAGAAATTACCTTTTAATGGGATACGTTTTGAGAACCCACGTCTTCATTGTGTAAAACCTAGTTGCAAGGAGTCCCTTTACTCCCGACGCCCCCTTCCCTTGATCAAAAACCTTAGATATATAATGAACCCTCACCAGCAATAAGTTGAAATCAACTCTACGTAGCTACAATCTCACCTCCTTCGACCTTCTTGGCCCTAGCATCCCTGCTTGTCATTAATCCCTTTAAAACGCCATCCAAACACCTACAACACCTGTGATAGGCACAGATCAGCCTCCATAAACCTACCAACCCTCAATGGTGGACTACCATTAACTTGGACACCTCCTTCAAGACAACCCAATGTTGGTGACAGTCAAGACTATTACACATCCCTCCTCATCCAACCCTATGCACATCATCTACCACCTCTATATTCTAAAGCTCCCCGCCAACAACCCTAAAAACTCTCTTATTCTTAAGACCAAGAACATCTCTTCTTCAATTGCAAACAAGCACATACCATCTAGAACTATTACTTCACCACATACCACACCCACATAGAACTTCACTTAGAAACATTAAACATATTATGTACAACACTGGGTTCAATAATTTTATAGAGTCTTGAATCGTTGTAGGTTTGATATTTTAGAGTATATGGAGATAAAGACATATGAAAATATGGCTGCAATGATGGAAGCAGAAACAAAAATTTTCTTAACATATTTCCCTTGACCAACAGATCATGTCAACAACTATGGATTGAGAAGGAAGGTTGCAATGTATATACCTGGTCCTAGAGAAAGTATGGAGACTATCCTTATAGAGGTTTGCTTCTTTTACACGTTGCACTCGAACGATCTTGGGGGCCACCTCCTTGATGTAGCACAATGAATGACTGTTGATGACGTCCTCCTAGAGTGTTGGCTATGACCTCCACACATTTATTGTAGTCCCCACAAACCACCAGAAACTCCTATCGTTCTTTTGGAAGTGATAGGAAGGAGTTGTCACTTTGATGTCAACCTGCTAGCCTTGACTACTCTCCCTTATTGTATCTCCCTTGATGTCTCACCCTTTTATAGGTAAGACTTGTTCAAGCTCTCACATTACCACAACTATGAGAGGACAACAATTATCAGAGCTTTATTGTTGTGTCTCTTTAAAGCGTAGACTCCCCCCTTTATATAGGATGGCCAGGGTCAAATTTTCCAGATCATCTAAGAGTCAAGGAGATAGATTTTCATGAATTTCTGGAAGATGATATAGATGAAATGGTCAGTTCATCACTAAATTGATTGTTTCACATGTGAAACGATTATTTCAAGACTTGTTCACTATGTTTCCTATTCACAAACAAATTGTCTTTTAATATCCAATTAATGCAAATTGTGAAGTTAGCATCAATGCTTGATTCAATCTTACTGATCTCCCAAGCGCTCAGTTCACATCTTGAACTGGTCAGTTCATGTTTCTGAACCATTCAATAACTTACTGAACTGGTCATTTCACATTCTAGTAATCCAATTGTTGATTAATTTGATTACCTAGACACTTTTGTAATCAATTTAAACCTTATTCATGAGTAAAATCCTATTTCTGATATATCACTATAGGTCATGAATTATGCTGATAATGAATGTCCTTAAATAATTTATGACATTAGAAGAAATGATCGATATCTAGAATACATCATTTCTACCCAAGAAATTAGAAAGTTGGAGAACAACTTCAACCTACAATATGTGATTAGGTTACAGTGATTGTATATTTCCTTTATCTCTAATATCCAGATTGAACTTGAGGGATGGAATCATCATCCTCTCAACATTCACTCCATGTTCCTTGAACTAGAGCAGACTATATGAGATTCATGTGCGATAACATATCATATATTGGTTCACATCACTATGTCTAAACATTTCTCAATCTCACTTATCAAGCGGAAAGGATATCAACTCTAGTAGGAGGGACAAATCCCATCTATATAACTCACAATCAATCCTCATGTGTCTCAATTTATCTGAGGATCTGCTTAATGGTAACCTTTATCATGTTGGATGATGCAAAGTACATCGAGCGACATGTGATGAGTGTAGTGATTTTTGGTCGAAGAACCACAATCACTACTATCACTATGAGAGATGATTCTGAATACCATTCAATGGTTTCCATGCATCATTCTCAAGGTGGGTCTGTCGAGTACACTATTCTATAACAAGTATCTTTGTGCTTAATTTGATATCACATATCATGACGAATGAGATTAAGCCATCAACTAACACAAACTCTAGCCTTATGTGTTATTATTTTCTATTAGTTTCCACAATAACATCTGAGAAGGGACATAACAAGAATCCAAGTCCTCTTATCATACATATGATCTCACTATCTAGATCCTCGACTAAAGACATATATCATCGAGTAACATCATTATTTAGACATTTATCATGTTATATCATTATCTCATAATTGAAAACAATATATAGATGAAAATTATTATTATTATTACTCAAATTGATTATAAGATATGATTTTAAAATCATCATATGATTGGATCTCTAGGCATAAATACCAACATACTCATACTTGCACTTAGATCCAATCTACCATGAATTTAATCCCAAGTGATCTAACATAACCATCATGCTTCTACTATGAATGTGTTTTTGTCAAGGGCATTGCTTTCATTTTGTAGTTTGCAAATCTTCACATCTTCTCATTGTACAATCTATCATATGAGATGGAACCTCCATAGTATGTGCTTGGAAAATTGATGCAATCTAGGTTCCTTAGCTTGTGCAATAACTCCTTTGTTGTCACAATACAACTCTACTACATCATTGATGCTTGGAACCACCCCAAGTTCAACGATGAGCTTATTGATCCAAACAACTTCCTTTGTTAAAATGTAGAAAAAATATACTTGGCCTTTGTTGTTGAATTACAACTATTTCTTACTAGGAACTCTTCCTACTTGTAGCTCCATTGTTGAGGCAAAACACAAATCCAGATTGTGATCTATAGTCATCTTTGTCAGTTTTGAACCATGCATCAGTGTAACTCTTTACCACCAACTCTTCCTCACCACCGTAGACAAGGAATCGATCATTAATTCTTCTCAAGTACTTAAGGATGTTCTTAAAAGATGTCTAGTGTCATTCACTAGGATCTGACTAATATCTACACATTATTGTTAAGTCATTCAAGACATTAGGATGAGTACACAATATTGTGTACATGATACATCCAATTTCTTATGCATATGGAATCTTACTCATGTGTTCCCTTATTTTTTAGAGAAGTCAAGAAACACTCTTATTCATCCTACCTCTCTCTTACAAAAGACTCTAAAAAGTTATTACACTCACTAATATCATTTGTAAAAATAAATATGGTAGTAGAACTACCATTAGACTTGTTATGCATTACCTTTCTTCAGACGAACTGGGATATTGAGAACTAGAGATAGTCACACAATGAGACATGGGTAGGTTTCCTCTCTTTGATTCTCCATGTTGAACTTCTTCAACACTTTGTCAATGCGTGTGTTCTGGCTTAGGGCAAGAATCCTTCTTGACTGTCTCTATAGATCTTTATTCCTAAGATGTAGGAAGCTTCACCTAAGTCATTCATAGAGAATGTATTCCTAGCTTGGGTTTTACTATTTGTAAAAAAGGGATGTTATTCCCCATCAACAACATGTCATTTACATACAATATGAGGAATTATTCATGCTTCCACTAACCTTCTTGCAAACACATGGTTCATCTTCATCTTGACTAAAGACAAACTCTTTAATTGTTTTATCAAATCAACAACCAACTCCTAGATGCTTGCTTCATCCATAGATTGAACTTTTTAACTTATAGACATTTTTTGCATCTTTGGATTTATGAAACCATCGGGTTGTGTTATTTACACATCATCAAGAAGATTCCTATCAATGAATGTGGTTTTAACATCCATATACCAAATCTCATAGTCATAATATGTTGTAACTGCAAGCATGATCCCGATGAAATCAACCATGGCAACTGGAAAAAGGTTTCTTCATAGTCAACATATTGAACTTGTTTGAAACCCTTTGCAACCAATCAACCTTTATAGGTTTGTACATTACCATCCATTCCAGTCATCTTCTTAAAGACCCACTTGCACCCTATGGGTTTTGCCCCTTCTGGTGGATCCACAAAGGTTGATACCTTATTGGTGTACATGGATTCTATGTTATATTTCATGGCCTTAATCCATTTATCAGACTATACTCCCATTATAGCTTCTAGGTAGGTTGTTGCCTCATCATCAATAACCAACTTATCACCTTCTTGAGTCACAAGATAACCAAATCATTTAGGATCAAGGTGCTTCCTACGAAATCCACAAGGTTCCTGTGTTACATGGGGAATTTGAGATTCCGCAACAATTTATGACTCTTTATGTTACTTTGTACCTCTACAAGTTCAATATTTTCTTGTTGGTCTGACACCTCTTAGAGTTCTAATTTTCTCCCACTGATTTCTTTGGAAATAAATTCCATTTCCAGGAATACAACATCCCTGGAAGTAAATACTTTGATGTCTAATGGAGTAAAATAGTAGTGTCCTTTGGTTTCCCTATGATATCATCAAAAATAACATTTATCTATTTGGGTCCAAGATTTTTGAGAAATAGCTTTCTCACATATCATAAAAGGCACATTGGGACACTTCCCATACCATATCTCATATGGTGTCTTTTGAACTAATTTAGATTGGTAGATAGTTTAGTGTTAACCTTGAGGTTTCTAGAGCATGTCCCCAAAAGGAAGTTGGAAGATTATCAAAACTCATTAATTATCACAACATATCTAGAAATGTGTGATTCCTTCTTTCTAATACACCATTATGCTCTAGTTTTCTAGGTGGAGTCCATTGTGATACAATATGACGATCTCATAGAAGGTCCTTAAACTCTTAGATTTAGTATTCTCCACCTTGATCTGAACGAAGTGCTTTAATACTTTTACCAAGTTGTTTTTGTTATTCATTCATGAAATGCTTAAACTTCTCAAGGATTTCTGACTTTCTTTTCATCAAGTAAACATATCAATACCTATTGAAGTCATCAGTAGAGGTAATGAAGTACTAGTAACCACCCCTAGAATTTGTTCTAAAAGGTCCACATACATCAGTATGTATGGGTCCCAATAGATCACTTGCCCTTTCACTATGACCAGTGAAAGGAGCTTTAGTCATCTTGCCAAACAAACAAGATTTGCATGTCTCTATTGATTCAAAATCAAAAGAGTCAAGATATCCATATTTATGGAGTCTATAAATGTGTTTCTCATAATGTGCCCTAGATGACAATGACAAATGTATATTTTGTTTGAGTTATAGATTTTTTATTTTTTGGTATTTACATTATAAACATTTGTCTCTAGATCTAATAAGTAAAGACCATGGGACATTGTGGCACTGCATAAAAGATCTCAGCTTTTGAAATAGAACACTGACCATTCTTTATATGAAATTCAAATCCATTCTTGTACATACAAGATACATAAATAATGATTCTAATAGTACAAGGTACAAAACAATAGTTCTCTAAGTCTATTACAAACCTCATGGGCAAAGATAAATGATAGGTTCCAACTGCAGTGGAAGAAACTCTTGCTCCTTTTCCAACACACATTTTGACCTCACTCTTTCTTAAAGGCTTAATTCTTTTCAGATCCTGCATATTTGAACATATGTGAGATCCACATATGATATCAAGCACCCATGATGAAAAAGTAGACTTATTTATATAAACCTGGAGTAGAAATCTATCCCTTGCTTCATCTTCTTAAATCCTTTTATGTGAAAAGGATAGATTCCTTTTGTAATTTCCTTTCTCCTTATCTTGAGTGTAGTACAGTTGGACTTTTGATTAGCCTTAGAAATCTTCTTGGCTTTGCTTTTGTCCTTGGAATCCACTCCACTGATCAACACAATGGGTTTGTCCCACTTCATTCGTACTTTGACATTTATCAACATGCCAAGCAATTCTGACAATGATTTGGCCAAGTTACTCAAGCAATAACACTCGATAAACTAGCTATATGAATCAGGAAACAATTGTAAAATCATATTTGTGGCCAAATCTTGGTTCAAAGATAATTCTAATCTCTCTCGATGTACCACTTGCCCAATCATATTGAGCACACATGTCTCTACTAGATCTCCTTTTGTCATCCTGCACTCAAAAAGCACCTTTGAGATATTGTACCTTTCTTGCTTTGCATGATTTTGGTCCATATTTTAAAGATGTGTTACCATCTCAAGAATCCACATGTTTTCATGTTGCTTATGTTGATCATAGTGTATACCACATAAAATAAGGTGTGTAATGTCTAAGGCATCATTGGCATGCCTCCAATAAGCATCCAGCTCAACCCTAGGCGCACTAAGAGCATGTTCCTCTAGCATTGGTGGATCTAGTATATATATCTTATGCTCATCATTGAGTACCCTTGAAAAAGTCCAAAACTAGTCATGGAATTTTGTCTCTTTAGTTTATCCCTCTTAAGGATTGGTCGCAATGAGGATTGTTTTCCATTTTTTTCTACACAAAAAAATTTCAATTTGTAAAAACCCTTTTGATTTTATTTCATTAAATTAAAATTTGTGGATATTAATTAGGCCTTTAAATAATTATCCCTCCCACTATTTCATTCAAATTGATATCCCCACATATAAATTCCAAAGATTTCAATGTACAACCTTCTAGTGAGCCAAGATCCAAATCAGTTAAGCTATTATCCGACCAACACCAAGATCCATAGCTAGTTATTGAAGTAGGAAACATTTGCCTATTGCATCTTATGCGATTATTAGATAGATGGCATGCATAACTCCTTGCCATTGTGGCACCTTGATGTACCACAAAGTGAGATTACTCAAAACAAAGCACAGAGTCAATATTAACCAACTAGGTTACTAGAAAACATAGGAAACATAAACTATTTGCACTTGAGTACATGAGTTGAAACTTATCAGATCTGAGTCCACAAAGCCACACACACACACACAGATATATATATATATATATATATATATATATATATATATATATATATATATATATATATATATATATATATATATATATATATATATATATACATACATATATATATTTATACACACATATATAAGACACATTCCAAAAGATTATTACATAAGCACTGTTCACTGGACACAAAATGTACATATGATAACATGTTCATATGCATGCATGCCATATTTGTACAATAAGGTACATAGACGGAAACATCTTCACAATTCTACAAAACACCCCCAATGACATGAGAGTACAAGGATGACACATAGGATTCTACTACAAAATAATAATAGCATATCCAACCTTTTAATATCTACTACTGCTCTTCTCAGCCTCAACTGCATGATCTCTACGTTGTCGTGTATGTCCACCTAAAAGATGTAGAAACCCAAGGGATGAGACCAAATGACCCAATCAAAGATATAACTCTCCGCCAATGTCTATTATAAGCACAAGCAAACTAAATAAGATAGATAACATTAATATCAAGTTGAGTAGATTTAGCTAAATCATATTTCGTAAACTAATAACACAAATTAAGCAAATGAGGAAGTTACCACTTAGCAGTAGAACAATTAAAACTTTAAGAAGGAATATGAAAAACATGTATAATGGTTGATTTCTCTTATAGCGTTAAAATTAAAGAAATCAATATAAGGATGAGGAAAGGGGTTAACCAATGTTAATCATATTTGACCCTAAGCAATTATAATACACAACTATATTACATATTTTATATTCCCTAAGGATTTGAGTCGTACCAACCAAATCCAACCGACCACTATGAAGTCGAAATCAGTGGCATACAAGATCAATGGAAGAATTGGAATCCATTATCTTCTCCTAAACTAATCAATCAGTTCGAGTCTACACCACAGTGAAATATAGTCAAATTGTAAAGAAAACAACTTGTAGTCAAAGATATAGACTTATAAAGACAACATCTCATAGATAAAGCCATGCCCCTATAGAGACAACAACTCATAGTCGACGATATGGTCCTGTAAAACACCTAGCCCACCTTGGTAAAGGCACAATGCTAGAAACTGAGGTATATAATCCAATCACTGAGGTACGAACACAATTATCCTTCATCACATCATATCACAAATTATCAATGAGACCCGACCGAAGTCATTCTCAAAATCTTGAGATCAAGATGTCAAGAACATGTAGTCACTTGCACCTTGCATACAAACAATATGTGCTATAGGTTTCCCTTGGGAATACCCATTTCACCATCCATCAAGGTATTGAAGATGAAGATGGATCTATGGCAAAGCGAACCTACATGATTAGGGTTTCACTTGAATAGTTCAGCGAATTAGGTGCCTTTAGGCATCAATCAAGTTACAACGTATAAACTCTAAACAAACACTAAAAAGATAAGGGTATGATACAACTCGAGAAGATATAAAAAATATAATATACAAATTTGTAACAATATCACTTGATGGCACTGTCGTTCAAGGCTATCAACATATCACACAACCATAGAAGGCTATCACCACCATTGCACTGCTATGGGATATCAATCCCTCATCACATCACTTGGAGGATGACAACTCTCACTAGGCATTAAGCCTTAGCTAGGTCATAAGACCCATCACATCATTAGGATCTCAACATGCCTGATCAAGGCTCATAGCTGTCACCCTGTGTCATATGATTACTTCCATATCATTCACAAGCTATGACATTCGTTCAACCTGCAAGTTTAGATTCGCACAAGTAGGAGAAAGAAAATATAATTACATGACATACATCAACATCAAGGCAAAATCAACAAGCATATAGCACCCTAGAATTGGGGTTAGGGCTTCAAAATATAGTCAATTAGGGTTTTCATGTTAATATCCAACCATAAAACCTAAATTATGCCATATCCCACTTTCTTGGAACACAGTAGGGCTAAGATTCATGATTAGGATAAATCAAACAGCCACCCAAACAACACTATGAATTAACCATCAAATTCTTAGGCACGTGTAGCAACCAACATGGTGTAGAGACCTTGGTCCACTTGTAGTGACTAGGTGTTGCAAACCACCTAGCTAGGACTGTGTCTCGACCTATCATCATGCATGGGTCTCTACCATCCCTCAAAGTAGATGTATTTTTGGAAACATAACATCAACTGTAATCATATTTCGTGACCCTTAGGTATTGTGACCATCAGCCTATTAGGGTTAGGGTTGTGGCCGCTACACATCACCAAGCATGCCTTAGCCAAAACTCATCCAAATCTCATGTCATGACCAAAACTAAAGAAATATTAGGTACCAGATCAAAGAAACACGGCGTTGTGATAAAAGAAAACAAAAAAGGGTGTAGCACCTGATAAATTCCACAAAGCACACCCTATTTGAAGCAAGTCAAGGTTTCATAACAAAAATGTTATGACATAATGAAAATGTTAGAAGTGGTTAAATAAGTTCTCTATCTACTATTTGTTAGCCACATGCATGAAATATGATAATGTGAAGTTACTAGGTAACCATAGGGTTAACTTTTGATAAAGAATGCAACCTAATATGAGAAAGAAAAAATGGGACAATTACCATGCTACATATTACATGTGGTTGAAATTGACATGAGGGCCAAGTAGTAAATAAATTTTGTTTTCTTCAAAGTATGATTTACCTCTTTTGTCCTACCATATGGTAAGAATTGGATAACATACTTGGCATATGACGGTAGGTGAAATAGTCTTCCATGTAGTCCTGAACACACGAGACATGATACATAAGTCCCATTATATCCAAATGCTTCAATTTGTGGTAGTAAGCTTCCAATAGTGATCCAACATGTGAATGGTATACCACATGATATAATAATATAACCCTTAGGTACAAAGTACATAGATGATATAATGGAAAATATGCCTAAAGGACATGTTCCTTTGTGATAATATAAATCTTGGTTGATTTCTAATAAATGCTAGTTTTATCTTTTCTTGGGATAGGACCTTTCCTAGAAAGGTGAATTCAAAAAATAGTTTAAGAATTGAGGTACCACTAAATGTCACTTAAAACTTGAATAGATTAATTGAATGAAGCACAAAAGCAAAGATATTAAGTATGATTCTTTGGATCCATGTATGACCATCTCTAAGGGATATGAGGAAAAGTCACTACAGAAGTGACATATAGAATGGGAGCAGACCTAGATGGGAAGGTCACCGTGAGTCCAGTGAAGGGACATAAAGAAAACTATATGTACCCTAAGAGATGAAGGAAATCCACATGAAAGAATTTTAAAGGATACAATGTTCTTGAAAATTATCAAAGAAACCATAAGCAAAATGTGTGATGAAATAAAATAAAGTTATGACATCTCAATAAAACCCTTCACAAGGGTAGGGCCACAAGTCAAACCTAAGATCTTGTTGGATTATTGAAGGTACATAAGAATTATTAGGATGAGGAATGATCATGTGCTAAGTGCATAAGGCCCTTGGGGGTCCAGAGGAGATCATTATAAAGATACCTATGCCATTGAGATCTTAAGGGAAAGATAGAGGATAATGATACATGAGATATAGATGAAAAAATGCTAGAATTCATGAGATGATGTTGAATAAGAACCTTAAAACGAATTGTGCATAGAATCAAAAAGAGAAAAAGAAAACCCACTCCATGTTAATGCATAGAAAGAAAATTACGGAACTAAAGGGTATTCATGGTATGGATTCATTTTTGAGAGTGACTCAAACAAAATTTAGAAATTGAAAAGATAATGTGTGATTACAACATCTCGACCCTTGGAATGGGATGAACTTTGTATTTGGACTACAAACAAATTGTCATTTCATCTTGTTGTGAGTGTGAGAGATTGAATGGACACATGTTATGATAAAAAATAGAAGAGAGTCAATATCTAATTTGAAATTTAATGACACAAATTAGGGTTTAGGAGTAACCTCACCCTTAAATAGTGAATAATGGATTAAAATTTTGTTGAAAATTGTAGTCTCCAAGTCAAATTAGAATGTAATTATAAAGTGGAATTGGAATTCACAAACTAATCACTAAGTGATAAAAACACACAGTGGATATGGTTGTGGACTACCCCAAAATTGAAATTGAATAAAAACCTTAGTAAGTTATGAATTTATAGATCAATAAAAGTTGTTCAAAATGATCTAAAGAAAGATTTGTAACCCTTGAGTTTTAAAAGTAATGCAAAGTTACCATTCACATTGATTTATTTTGTCTAATTTAGGGGACCAAATCCCTCCAAGGAGGGGTGAACATTAGATCCCCATTTTGGAAACTTCAAATTATCAGAGCTTTATTGTGTCTCCTGAAAGCCGAGACTGCCCCATTTATATAGGATGGCCAGTGTATGATTTTCCACATCATCTGAGCGTCAAAGAGATGGATTTTCATGAATTTTTTGGAAGCTGATAAATATGAAATGGTCAGTTCATCACTGAACTGATTGTTTCACATGCAAAATGATTAGTTCAAGACTTGTTCACTATGTTTCCTATTCACAAACAAATTGGCTTTCAATATCCAATTAATGTACAATGTGACGTTAGCATCAATCCTTGATTCAATCTTACTGATCTCCCAAGAAGTCAGTTCACTTCCTGAACCGGTCAGTTCATGTTTCTAAACCATTAAATCACTTACTAAATCAGTCATTTTAGATTCCAATATGCCAATTGTTGATTAAGTTGATTACCTAAACACTTTTGTAATCTATTTAAACCTTATTCACGAGTAAACTCCTATTTCTGATATATCCTATGTGTGTGACCTTATAGGTCATAAATTATGTTGATAATGATTGTCCTTAAATAATTTATGACATTAGAAGAAACACTCGATATTTAGAATACATCATTTCTACCTAAGTAATTAGAAAGTTGGAGAACAACTTCAACCAAAAATATGTGATTAATGTTACAATGATTGTATATTTCCTTTGTCTCTAATATCCAAATTGAACTCGAGGCATGGAATCATCATCCTCTCAACATTCACTCTATGTTCCTTGAACTAGAGTAGTCTATATGAGATGCATGTGAGATAACATATCATATATTGGTTCACATCACAATGTCTAAACATTTCTCAATCTTTCTTATCAAGTGGCAAAGATATCAACTCCAGTAGGAGGGGCAAATCCCATCTATATCACTCACAATCAATTCTCATGTGTCTTAGTGTATCTGAGGATCTCATAAATGGTAAACTTTATCACATTGGATGATGCAAAGTACATCGAGCGACATGTGATGAGTGTAGTGATTTCTGGTAAAAGAACCACAATCACTACTATCATTATGAGAGATGATTCTGACTACCATTCAATGGTTTCCATTCATCACTCTCAAGGTGGGTCTATCCAATACACTATTCTATAACAAGTGTCTTTGTGCTTGATTTGATATCACATATCATGACTAATGAGATTCAGCCATCTACTAATACACACTCTAGCCTTATGTGTTATTATTTTCTATTAGCTTCCACAATAACATCTGAGGAGGGACATAACAAGAATCCAAGTCCTCTTATCATACATATAATCTCACTGTTTCGATCCTTGACTGAAGACATCTATCATTGAGTAACACCATTATTTAGACATTTATCATGTTATATCAGTCTCTCATAATTGAAAACAATATATAGATGAAAATTGTTGTTATTATTACTCAAATTGATTACAAGATATGATATTACAATCATCATATGATTGGATCTCTAGGTATACCTACCAACAGACTCCTACTTGAACTTAGAGCCAATCTACCATGAATTCAATCCCAAGTGATCTAGCATGACCATCATGCTTCTACTATGAAAGTGTTTTTGTCAAGGGCATTGCTTTCAGTTTATACTCTGCAAATCTTCACATTTTCTCATTATACAATCTATCATATGATATGGAACCTCCATTGTATGTGCTTGGAAAACTGATGCAATCTAGGTTCCTTAGCTTGTGCAATAACTCCATTGTTGTCACAATACAACTCTACTACATCACTGATGCTTGGAACCACCCCAAGTTCAGTGATGAGCTTCTTGATCCAAACAACTTCCTTTGTTATAATGCAAGAAAAAATATACTCGGCCTTTGTTGTAGAATTATAGCTATTTCTTACTTGGAACTCTTCCTACTTGTAGCTCCATTGTTGAGGCAAAATAGAAATCTGGATTGTGATCTATAGTCATGTTTGTCAGTTTTGAACCATGCATCAGTGTAACTCTTTACCACCAACTCTTCCTCACCACTGCAGACAAGGAACTGATCATTAGTTCTTCTCAAGTACTTAAGGATGTTTTTAAAAGATGTCTAGTGGCTTTAACTAGGATCTGACTAATATCCACTCGTCATTCTTAAGTCATTCAAGACATCAGGATGACTACATAGTATTGTGTACATGACAGATCCAATTGCATATGCATATGGAATCCTACTCATGTATTCCCTTATTTTTTAGAGAAGTTAGGAAACACTCTTATTTATCTTTCCTCTCTCTTACAAGGGACTCTAAAAAGTTATTACACTCACTAATATCATTTTTGAAACTAAATATGGTAGCAGTACTACCATTACACTTGTTATGCATTCCCTTTCTTCAGAAGAACTTAGACATTGAGATCTAGAGATAGTAACACCATGAGACATGGGTAGGATTCCTCTCTTTGAGTTCTCCATGTTGAACTTCTTCAACACTTTGTCAATGTACGTGTTCTGGCTTAGGGCAAGAAGCCTTCTTGACTTTCTATATAGATCTTTATTCCTAAGATATAGGAAGCTTCACCTTAGTCCTTCGTAGAGAATGTATTCCTAGCTTGGGTTTTACCATTTGTAAAGTAGGGATCTTATTTCCCATCAACAGTATGTCATCTACATACAATATGAGGAATTATTCATGTTCCCACTAACATTCTTGTAAACACATGGTTCATCTTCATCTGGACAAAAGACAAACTCTTTAATTGTTTTGTTAAATCAACAATTCTAGCTCCTAGATGCTTGCTTCATTTTTAGAGTGAACTTTGTAGCCTATAGACATTTTTTGCATCCTTTGGATTTATGAAACCATTGGGTTGTGTTATTTATACATCATCAAGAAGATAGCCATGAATGAATGCAATTTTAACATCCATATACCAAATATCATAGTCATAATAAGCTGTAATTACAAGCATGATCCTGATGAAATTAACCATGGCAACTCGAAAAAGGTTTCGTCATAGTCAACATATTGAACTTGTTTGAAACCCTTTGCAACCAATCAACCTTTATAGGTTTGTACATTACCATCCATTCCAATCATCTTCTTAAAGGCCCACTTGCACCCTATGGGTTTTACCGCTTCTGGTAGATCTACAAAGGTCAATACCTTGTTGGTGTACATGGATTCCATGTCAGATTTCATGGCCTTAATCCATTTATCAGACTCTACTGCCTTTATAGCTTCTAGGTAGGTTGTTGTCGCATCATCAATGACCAACTTATCACCTTTTTGAGTCACAAGATAACCAAATCTTTTAGGATCAAGGTGTTTCCTACTAAATCCACAAGGTTTCTGTGTTACATGAGGAATTTGAGATTCCACAACAATTTGTGACTCTTTATGTTCCTTTTGTACCTCTACAGGTTCAATATTTTCTTGTTGATCTGAGACCTCTTAGAGTTCTACTTTCCTCCCACTGATTTCTTTGGAAATAAATTCCTTTTCTAGGAATACAACATCTCTAGAAGTAAACACTTTGATGTCTAATGGAGTAAAATGGTAGTATCGTTTGGTTTCCCTATGATATCCAACAAAATAAAATTTATCTATTTGAGTCCAAGATTTTCAAGAAATGGCTTTCTCACATAAGCTTCACATCCCCAAATCATCATAAAAGACACATTGAGGTTTCTAGAGCATGTCCGCAAATGGAAGTTGGAGGATCATCAAAACTCATAAATTATCACACCATATCTAGCAATGTGTGATTCCTTCTATATGATACACTATTATGCTCTGGTGTTCTAGGCGAAGTCAATTGTGAAACAATATCACAGTCTCATAGAAGGTCCTTAAACTCTTGGATTAACTACTCTCCACCTCAATCTTAACGAAGTTCTTTAATACTTTTACCAAATTGTTTTTGTAATTCATTCATGAAATGCTTGAACTTCTCAAGGATTTCTAACTTAGTTTTCATCAAGTAAACATATAATACCTACTGAAGTCATTAGTAGAGGTAATGAAGAATTGGTAACCTCTCCTAGAATTTGTTCTAAAAGGTCCACATACATCAGTATGTATGAGTCCCAATAGATCACTTTCCCTCTCATTGTGACCAGTGAAAGGTGCTTTAGTCATCTTGCCAAACAAACAAGATTTGCATGTCTCTATTGATTCAAAATCAAAAGAGTCTAGATATCCATATTTATGAAGTCTATAAATATGTTTCTCATAATGTGCCGTAGACGATAATGCCAAAGGTATATTTTGTTTGAGTTATAGAGTTTTTATCTTTTGGCATTTACATTATAAACATTAGTCTCTAGATCTAATAAGTAAAGACCATGGGACGTTGTGGCACTACCATAAAGGATCTCATCATTTGAAATAGAACACTGACCATTCTTTATATGAAATTCAAATCCATTCTTGTACATACAAGATACATAAATAATGTTACTATTAATACAAGGTACAAAATAGCAGTTCTCTCACTCTATTATCAAACTTCATGGTCAAAGATAAATGATAGGTTCCAACTGTAGTTGGCAGAAACTCTTGCTCATTTGGACCTCACCCTTTCTTAAAGGCTTACTTCTTTTCAGATCATGCATATTTGAACATATGTGAGATCCACATCTGATATCAAGCACCCATTATGAAAAAATAGACTTATTTATATAAACCTGGAGTAGAAATCTTTATCCCTTGCTTCATCTTCTTGAATCCTTTTATGTGAAAAGGATAGATTCCTTTTGAAATTTCCTTTCTCCTTATCTTGAGTGTAGAACAGTTGGACTTTAGCTTAGCCTTAGAACTCTTCTTGGCTTTTCTTTTGTCCTTGGAATCCACTCCACTGATCAGCATAATGGGTTTGTCCTACTTCATTCGTGCTTCGACATTTATCAACATGCCAAGCAACTTTGACAATGATTTAGCCAAGTTACTCAAGCAATAACACTCGATAAACTAGCTATATGATTCAGAAAATGATTGTAAAATCATATTCGTGGCCAACTCTTGAATCAAAGGTAATCCCAATATCTCTGGATGTTCCACTTGCCCAATCATATTGAGCACATGTGTCTCTACTGAATCTCCTTTTGTCATCCTGCACTCAAAAAGTGCCTTTGAGATATTGTACCTTTCTTGCTTTGCATGATTTTGGTTCATATTTTTAAGATGTGTTACCATCTCAAGAATCCACATGTCTTCATGTTGCTTATGTTGATCATAGTGCATACAACATAGAATAAGGTGTGTAATGTCTAAGGCATCTTTGGCATGCCTCCAATAAGCATCCAACTCAACCCTAGGTGCACTAAGAGCATGTTCCTCTAGCATTGGTGTATCTAGTATATAGATCTTATGTTCATCATTGAGAACCCTTGACGAAGTCCAAAACTAGTCATGGAATTTTGTCTCTCTTAAGGATCGATTACAATGAGGTTTGTTTTCCATTTTTTTCTACACAAAAAAATTTCAATTTGTAAAAACCCTTTTGATTTTATTTCATTAAATTAAAATTTGTGGATATTAATTAGGCCTTTAATTAATTATCCCTCCCACTATTCTGTTCAAATTGATAGCCCTTGCATGTAAATTCCAAATATTTTAGCATAAAACCTTCTTGTGAGCCAAGATCCAAATCAGTTAAGATATTATCTGACTAATGCAAACATCCATAACTAATTAATAAAGTAGGCAACATTTGCCTATTACATCTTATGCAATTCTTAGATAGATGGCATGCATAACTCCTTGGCATTGTGGCACCCTGATTTACCACAAAGTGATATTACTCAAAACAAATTGCGGAGCTAATACTAACCAACTAGGTTACCAGAAAACATAGGAAACTAAAACCATTTGCACTTGAGCATAAGAGTTGAAAGTTATCAGAACTGAGTCCACAAAGCCACACACACACAAATATATATATATATATATATACACACACACACACACACACATATATATATATATATATATATATATATATATATATATATAGAGAGAGAGAGAGAGAGAGAGAGTCAGGTTAGAATACACTCGAGTGTACAGATCACACAAATACACTCAAGTGTGTTTGCATATCAAGACTATTTTTTGCAAAATGTAAACCATTGATCTTCACCGTCATATTATGACTAGGCTACATACAAATTTTGAGCCCAGTTGGATGAGTGTAAGTCACTCATACAAGTGCAACAAAATCGATGTGTGAAACTAATTTAAAATGCATAATGTTTTTCGGTCTTTATAACATGACCTATAAATGTCCAAATGTGCTCAAATTTTGTGTATGATCTACTCACAAGATAATTAAGAAGATTAGTGGATTAGATTTTTGAAAAAAATATTGCATCATGAAAAACTACTCGAGTGTATTTTGCTCTGAATACACTCAAGTGCATTCTAGCCTGACTCTCTCTCTCTCTCTTTCTTTCTCTCTCTCTCTCTCTCTCTATATATATATATATATATATATATATATATATATGTAACACATGACAAAAGATTATTACATAAGCATTGTTCACTGGCCACAACTTGTACATATGATAACATGTTCATATGCATGCATGCCATATTTGTATAACAAGGCATAGAGATGGAAACGCGTTCGTGATTCTACAAAACACCCCAAGGACCTGAGAGTACAAGGATGACACATAGGACTCTACTACAAGATAGTAGCAGCATATCCAACCTTTTGACAACTACTGCTCCTCTTGCTGCTCAGCCTCAACTGCACGATCTTTACCTTGTCGTGCATGTCCACCTAAAAGATGTAGAAACCCACGTGGTGAGACCAAATGACCCAAGGAGAGATAACTCTGTACCAATGTCTATTATAAGCACAAGAAAACTAAAGCAGATAGATAACATTAACATGAGGTTGAGTAGATTTATCTAAATCATATGTAATGAACTGATAACACAGATTAAGAAAACTAGGAAGTTAACAATTAGTAGTAGAACAATTAAATCTTTCAGAAGGAATATGAACAACATGTATAATTGTTGATTTCTCTTACCGCATTAAAATTCAAGAAATCGATATATGGATAAGGCAAGGGGTCAACCAATGTTAATCATATTTGACCCTAAGAAATTATACTACATGGCTATATTACATCTTTTATATACCCTAAGGAATTGAGTCATACCATCCAAATCCGACCGACCACTACAAAGTCGAAATCAGTGGCATACAAGATCAATGGAAGAGTCAAAATCCATTATCATCTCCTAAAATACTCAGTCAGTTCGAGTCTACACCACAGTGAAATATAGTCAAATTGCAAAGATAACAACTTATAGTCAAAACTATAGTCTTGTAAAGACAACCGCTCATAGTTAAAGCCATGTCACTATAGAGACAACAATACATAGTCAAAGATATGGTCTTGTAAAACAACTAGCCCACCTTGGTAAAGGCACGATGCTAGAAACCAGGGTATATAATCCAATTACTAAGGTACGACCACAATTATCCTTCATCACATCATATCACAAATATCACCGACACCCAACCGGATTTGTTCTCAAACACTTGAGATTAAGATGTCAAGAACATGTAGTCACTTGCACCTTGCATACTCAACAATATGTGCTATAGGTTTCCCTTGGGAATACCCATTTCACCATCCAACAAGGTACTGAAGTTAAAGATGGATCTATGGCATAGGGAACCTACATGATTAGGGTTTCACTTGAATAGTTAGGTCAATTAGGTGCCTTTAAGAATCAATCAAGTTACAACGTATAAACTCTAAACCAACTCTACAAAGATTACTGTATGATACAACTCCATAAGATATAAAATGTATAATTTACATATTTGTCACACTATCACTTGATGGCACTACCATTCAAGGCTATCAACATATCACACAACCATAGAAGGCTATCACCACCATTGCACTGCTATGGGATATCAATCCCTCATCACATCACTTGGAGGATGACAACTCTCACTAGGCATTAATCCTCTTCTAGGTCATAAGACCCATAACATCATTAGGATCTCAACATGCCTCATAAAGGCTCATAACTATCACCCTGTGTCATGTGATTACTTCCATATAATTCACAAGCTATGACATTCGTTCAAAACCTGCAAGGTTAGATTTGCACAAGTAGGAGAAAGAAAATATAATTACATGACATGCATCAACATCAAGCCAAAATCGAAAAGCATAGAGAACCCTAGAATTGGGGTTAGGGTTTCAAAATTGTAGTCAATTAGGGTTTTCATGTTAATATCCAACCATAAAACCTAAATTATGCCATATCCCACTTTCTTTGAACATAGTAGGGCTAAGATTCATGATTAGGATAAATCAAACAACCACCCAAAAAACACTATGAATTAACCATCAAATGCTTATACATGTGTAGCAACCAACATGGTGTAGAGACCATGGTCCAGTTGTAGTGACTAGGTGTTGCAAACCACCTAGCTAGGCCTGTGTCTCAACCTATCATCATGCATGGGTCTAGACCATCCCTCAAAGTAGATGCCTTGACCGAAACATAACATCAACTGTAATCATATTTCATGACCCTTAGGTGTTGCGACCATCAACCCTAATCATATTTCACGACCCTTAGGTGTTACGACCATCAACCCATTAGGGTTAGGGTTGTGGCCACTACACATCACCTACCATGCCTTAGCCAAAACTCATCCAAAGCTTATGTCATGACCAAGACTAAAGAAATATTAGTGACCAGATCAAAGCAACACGGTGTTGTGACCAAAGAAAATAAAAAAGGATGTAGCACCCGATAAATTCCACAAAGCACACCCCATTTGAAGTAAATCAAGGTGTTTTGAATGTAACAAAGCCAAACAAGGTGTCGACCAGCTAAACATATTAACCACACAAGAGTGTGTCAACCAAAAACACCAATGGGAAACATGCATTCCTGAAACAGATGTTAAACTCCAAGAACACCAAGCGTCACCAAGATCAATTATTTTGGAATATGAACATCAAATCCTAGAAACGTTCCCCAACATGATTAACTAAGAAATTAAACTAGGAGAGAGAGACAAAGCTTGAATCTCATGAAAACCAAACATAAAACCTTAAGAAATCATAAGAGATGAATAATATCATGGTGATAAAGCTAGGAATCATGTTGCATGTAACCACTTCACTTCAATCATCATTTAACAATCAGGTTCATGAATTTAGGGTTAAGACAGAGAGCAATCCACATGAAAAAAACTACAAAGTATCAAACCCTAAAATCATGAGAACATCATTTACCAACTTCATATTACCTTTTTGAGATGAAAATAGTAGCATGCAATCACAATTAAGGTGAAACTAATGGAAGAAGTTAGAGAGTTATATAACCTACCTTATAGTGGGACCAAGATCCAAGGATCATGATCACTAAGAGAGAGAAAGAAGCTCCAACCAATATCACCACTTCGGCTAGAAGATCACCTCCAAAGAGAATAACACCATAGGCAAAGAAGAGCTCAAGAAAAGATGGTGAAAAACCCTATGCCGAATAAGAAGAATAAAGGAGAAAGAGAAGAAAGCTTCCTCTCACTTGGGTACCACAATTTAAAAACACAATCTCCAAACCTTGTGAATGGAAGTTTCTCTCAAGCTGACCACCATGGTAGAACCATAGTATCATGGCCGAGAAGGAATAGGAAGAGGTAGGGTGTAAAGGAAAGAAGATCAAGGGTTCAAAACCACTTATCAAGGAAGAAGATCACCAAACATCACCACAAGAAGGATGATCAAGCTTAGGAACACCATATGCAAAAGTGATTGATGACCAATGCACCAAGATCAGCACCCTCTAGCTCCACCATGCTCCAAGGTCATCCACGAAAGAAAGGAGAAGGAAAGAGAGCTAAAAGAGTTTCTTACATGTATAAGAGAGAGAATATATACATGTGGGTAGGAGGGATGCAGAAAGTTATGAGGTGTCAAGACAAGGGATCACCAAAAGGATACTTGTCCACTAAGAAAATAGCCATGTAACCAATAAACACTTGCATGCAACAAATGGTGATACAACCTAGTTGGGGTATCGACCACATGGGTCACAACCACCCTTGTTGTGGTCGAGACACACCAAGGGTTGAAACAAACATCACCCAAAGAAGGTGTGTTGGTAAAACACACTCAAAACACACCAACATTGTAGAAACATAGGTCACAACACTCAACCAAGCTCAACATGGTCGACATTATGCTCCACCAAGAAAAACCATAGAAACCCTAACATCACCATAGGATGCAATATCATCAACCATGGTCCAAGCAAAGCACCCCTCTACATCATCTTCTCTCTCGTGATGCCAAAGTAAAAAAATGCACACTCTACATATGACAAATTGCAATTCAACCCCTCAACATGGGTAAATTGCAACTTGGTCTAAAATAAAGGCACATAGCTCTAGCATCATCCAAATATAACCAAAATGAAAACATAATATTTCCATATGTTATAAAATAATATAAAAGGATTAGATTAAAGTTAAGCATATTACTAAGCAGAGCAAGCACACTTAAGCACTAAGCTAGGTTACGAGCCTTACAACCATAAACCCCTAACAATGATTTCCCCCCGAAATCCTTCACAGAAATAGAAGGGTACTTTCTAGGCATCTCTTCCTCAAACTCCCACGTGGCCTTCTCTACACGATATGGATGCCAAAGAACCTTCACCAACATGATATCCTTCTTCTTTAATTTCTTGATCCTCGTATCCAGGATCAATACAAGACCTTCCATGTAAGATATATCCTCGTCTAGCTCAATTTCCAGTGGCTGCAACACCAACTATGTATCAGGGTGGTACTTCCTCAACATAAACACATGAAACACTAGATGCAACTTGTGCAACTTAGGTGGGAACTCCAACTTATAAGACACCTTCCCAAAATGTGCCACCATAGGGCAAGGTCCCATAAACTGGGGAGCCAACATACCCTTCTTCCCAAGCCTCAAAACACCCTTACAAGAAGAGACCTTGAGATACACTTTCTCCCACTTGGAACTCCAAGGGTCTTCACTAGTTATCAATGTATAATTTATGTCTGTCCAAGGATGACTTCAACTACTATTGAATCATTCTGATCTTCTCTATTGTCTATTTCACAAGCTCAAGACCTATAACCTGATACTCACTGACCTCCTACTAGAAGAAAGGAGATGTACAATGTCTTCCATACAATGCCTCATATGGTGTCATATCAATGATCCTCTAATAATTGTTATTGTAGGCAAACTCTATTATGGTAACATATTGTCCCTTCCTCTATCTCCTAGAAGCCATCAAACTTCTCACTGCCAAACTCTAATCTGATCTACTATATCACAGTATCACCCTATTGTGCATATTTGATCTTCTTCCTCAATGTGGGCTTTACCTGCAATTGTGCCAACATTACTCCTAGCATGGACTCTTCAAACTTGATATTCATCTAACGCAATGAAACCAACATGTCTCTATTATGGCACACCATGGAACATAATTTTGCCTTCTCAACATATGATGACAAAGAAGACTTCCTACTTAAAGCATCTTCCACCACATTCGACTTCCCTGGATGGTTATTAATGGTGAAATCATAGTCCTTCATCAGCTCCGTTCAATGTCTCAGTTGCATGATCAAATCTTGCTGCAAAAAGTTGTACTTGAGGTTCCTGTGGCCGGTGAAGATTTGACACTTCTCACCATAAGGTAGTGCCTCAAAATCCTCAAGGCATGGACCACCAATACAAGCTCCATACCATGGGCATGATAGTTCTCCTCAGGCTTCTTCAACTATCATGATGTTAAAGAGATCACATTCTTGTCTTGCATCAATACACAAAGCAAACCATTCGTCGAGGCATCAAAAAAGACATTATAGCCTTTTCCTTGCCCTGGAAGAACTAGTACTGGTGCACTTGTTAGATTCTCCTTTAACAACTAGAAGGAACACTGACACTTGTCATTCCAAACGAAAGGTACATAATTCCTTGTCAGCTTAGTTAGGGATAACACCATAGCACTAAAGTTCTTGATGAACCTTCTGTAGTAGCCTGCCAAACACAAGAAATTGTAGACTTTTGTCGGTGTCTTTGGATGTTCCCACTCTATCACAGGCTCCACCTTCTTAGGGTCCAAACAAACACCCTCAAAAGATATCATTTGTCCAAGAATGGACACCTCCTTTAGACAAAGCTCACATTTGCTGAACTTTGTGTAAAATTGATGTTGTCTCAACAAAGTTAATGCTTGACGCAAATGTTGTTCATGTTGTTGGATGTCTCAACTATATATCAGTATATCATCTATGAAAACCACCACAAATAGATAAAGATACAATCGAAACACTCTGTACATCAAGTCTATGAATGCTGCTGGTGCACTGGTTAGCCCAAACGACATAAGCACAAAGTTGTAGTGAACGAACCTCATCCTAAAAGCTAACTTTGGTATATCACCTACCTTGATATGCAATTGGTGATATCCATACCTCATGTCTATCTTTGAGAAGACTGTAACACCTCATAATTGGTCAAAGAAATCTTCAATTTGTGAAAAAGGTTACTTGTTCTTGATCGTCACCTTGTTCAACTGTCTGTAATCAATGCCCAACCTCATGGATCCATATTTCTTTTTCATGAATAACACAGGAGAACCCCAAGGAGACATGCTCGGTCTGATAAAACTTTTCTCAAGAAAGTCTTGCAACTATTTATTTAACTATGCCATCTCAGCTGGTGCCATCTTGTACGTTGTCTGTGCTATCAGTCGGGTAGGTTGATCTCAAAATCAATCTATCTAACTGGAGGAAAACCTAGAAACTCTTATGGAAACATGTCTTCAAACTCATAGACAACTGGCACCTCCTCGATAATTGGACTCCTTGCCTTGGTATCCACCACATGACTTAAGAACACATCCCAACCCCAACTCATCAACCATTCTGACATCATTTCCAACACCGTACATGTCATAATAATCTTCCTATCTCCTTGGAAGACCCATGTCACATCAACATCAACAAACATCACCACTTTGGAACCACAGTCCAAAACTACCTGATACTTCTACAAAGTATACATTCCAAGGATCACATCATTCAGGTGGTATGAGATCCACTTGAATGCTATGCCCTGGAAATGAAAGGATACAGGAAGGACACACCTCCTACAACTCGGTGGAACCAAATAAAGGGGTTTCTAAGATAATATTATCACGTTTATGACTAACAGGAAAAGAACAACTAGGAATCACTTCTCTTGTGGTAAAAGAGTGTCTAATACCCAGTTCAACCAAAACATATATAAAGAAAAAAGAAGACAAATTTGAATGAAATAATTCCATCTAACCTGTCACGACTCGTGGGTTGATCACTCCTTCTGACTGACTCATCACATAGAATCGAGGCATTTCCTATTGTCGCCCTCTCCCTCTGTTGTCTTGCTTAGAGGAAACAACATATGATGCATGTCCACATCCTCTTTGACTGCCACTGTTAAACTGTTGTCGCAACTATGACCCTTGCTGGCTATATCTCAGTTGATGGGTAACTTCTTCATCTTTCATTGGAAAAACCCACTTCGTATTCACAACATGTCCACACTTATAGAAGGTCTTTTTCTCATACCATGGCCTAGACATCCCTATCACCGAAACTGATGCAACACTATGGGCACATGTAGGTAGAAATCCGCGACCTCTGTCTCTGCCTCTGCTTGGTACCACTACGACCAACTTACCAATCTCTATTGTGACGACAATGTTGAAAACCTAGGCTTCTTAAAGCCTCCAGACAACTGCCCTTGAGACTGTGCATACCTCTTCTTGGCCTTCGTCTCACTCTTCTCTACCTCTGATCATTCTACCCTCATGACCATCTCCACAAATGTGGCAAACTTCTCAATATTCTCTAGGGATGTCACCAACATTGTCAAATCTATACTCAAACCTTTTTTGAACCCTCTGATCCTCTCCTTGTTTGTTTCTGTCATATGGGGACAAAACCTTAGAAGCTCCATAAACTTAGCTTCATACTCGTTGACTATCATAGATCCCTACTGGATTTTATCAAACTACATGATCTTCTCATCGAGGTAGGTCTTCAAAAAGTACTGACTCATGAAATCCCATGGGAACTCTTCCCAACTGATCACAACACCATGCCTTTTCTCATCCTCAATGGTCCACCAATGACCAACACTCCCCTTCAACTGATACACCACATGGTTCACTTTATCCTCCTCTGGGATGTTGAGGATCTTGAAGGTCTTCTCCAGCTTAGTCAACCACAGATCTACATCTTTCTGGTCTTCTGTACCCACATACTCAATCACTCCTACATGCCTCAACCTTTCATAGGTCTTCCCAGAACCTAAAAATTCCACATCGGGGACTATTTCTCTCACCTGAAGAATGGGCATTCTATCCTCCATATGTGTCATCGTAGCCAAAAAATGTCCAGAAATGAACTGGAAAGTGGGATTGGCCACTAAATCTGGGTCAAACTGGGGTGTCTCAGGAACTCCATCAACCCTCTCCTGCCTGCTAGAACTGCTACCTAGTGCACTAACACTACTCTCAACAACATGTTCTTTGTGTTCTCCAACCATCTTCTCTTCTCTACTTCTTCTTCTACATAAGTAGAAGTTACCATAAGATAGAGTGGAGGATACTAGAATATACACAAACCTAGTCCTATGTCTCTGTAGAGTCAATGAACCTAAAACTCTGATACTGACCCAAACTATGATGTCCCTATGCACCACAAAGTGAGATTACTCAAAACAAAGTGCGGAGCTAATACTAACCAACCAGGTTACCAGAAAATAGTAGAAATTGAAACTGTTTACTGTTTCCACATGAGAACAAAAGCTGAAACTTATCGCATCTAAGTCCACAAAGCCATCTATATATATATATATATATATATCACATGCCAAAAGATTATTACATAGAACTATTCACTATCTCACTGGCCATAACCTATACATATCATAGCATGTTCATATACAAGCATGCCATATTTGTACAACAAGGCATAAATCTAGAAACATCGTCGTGATATAAAACATCAAAAAAACACCCCCAAGGATCTAAGAGTATACAGACAACACATAGGACTCTAATACAAAACCCTAGAAACATATCCAACCTTTTGACAGCTATTGTTCCTCTTGCTTCTCAACCTCAACTACACAATCTCTACCTCATCGTGCACGTCCACCTAAAAGATGTGGAAACCCATGGAGTGAGACTAAACATTCTAGAAAGAGATATAACTCTCTGCCAATGTCTATTATAGGCATAGGAAAACTAAAGCAGATAGATAACATTAATATTAGGTTGAGCAGATTTAGCTAAATGATATGTATTAAATTGATATCATAGATTAAGCAAACTAGGAAGTTACCACTAAGCAGTACAACAATTAAAACTTTAAGAAGGAATATGAAGAACATGTATACCATTTTATGTCTCTTACCACATTATAATTCAAGAAATCAATACATGGATAAGGCAAGGGGTCAACCAATTTTAATTGTATTTGACCCTAAGAGATTATACTACATGGCTATATTACAACTTTTATTATGCCCAGAGGATTTGGAGACGTACAACCCAAATTCAATCGACCACTGGGAAGTGGAAGTTTGTGTCATACAAGATCGATGGTATAGCCAAAATCCATGATCTTCTCCTGTACTACTCAGTCAGATCGAGTCTGCACCACCATGACATATCGTCAAACTGAAAAGACAACAACTTATAGTTAAAGCTATAGTCCTGTAAAGATAACAATGTTGGGTTTTAGCAGAGACAGAGAAGGCAACAGAAGCAAAAATTTTCTTCTCTCCAAACCCAGAATAAAGGAATCGTGTCAACATCTATACAATAGGAAGAATGGTTTATAGAGATGTACCTTGTCCTCAGGCTTGCTCGGTGACGTTACCTCATAGCTTGTGTGGTCTTCACCTCTGGTCTTGGACTGTGTCTGTGCAGCTCCTAGACACCGGGACTGCCAGGATTGACAACTATCCTCTGAGCGACAGAAGTCTCCTGCCTCTGTAGTAGTCCACATGGACCACCTAGAGCTCCGATCACCTTGTCACAAAAGGAAATGGAAGGATTCGTACCCTCCTGTCGGTGTACTAGTCACCGATACACTCTCCTACAACCAGTCATTTTTCTGCAGTTGTCTTTCCCTTATTATGCCTCCCTTGTCAGGTAGCAGTTTCTCGGGCTCTCCTGGTTACCACAACCAGAGAGAACGACAACTATATAGAGCAATTGGTGTTCTAAGTTGTTGTTTCTGAGAAGCCCCCAATACCCCTATATATATAGGAGGGTCATGGGACATGGTTCTCTACCTCAGGAAATGTGGGATTAAAGCAGGAGTAGAAGGCTTTGAGATTTTCCACAAAACAACCAACTGCGTGAGCTGAACCGATCGTTTCACACCCTAAAATGATCGTTTCGGGTCCTGAGCCGATCGTTTGGGACCTGTCGTATGGTGCTCTGAGCCGATCAGTTCATGCCTGAGCTAATCAGTTCATAATCCTGATCCAACTCAAATTGATTTTCATATTTTTTTCCAACTAATCAAATATTAATCCTTGTTCCAATCAAATTGGACAAGTGAAACAAAGAGAAATTTCTTGCCAACATGACTTTCCTAACTCGCTCGGTTGGACCAGTTGAGCATATTAGTTCAACCCTCAAACTGGTCAGTTCAGCCTGTGTTGAGCCGATCAGTTCATCACATGAGCCGATCATTTCACCAACCTGAGCCGATCGGTTCATTACATGAGCCGATCGTTTAGGAGTGCAGACTGCGTAGAATCAGTCAAATACAGTTTCAATCAATTTGATACTCTAATCAATTGGTCCAACACCTTGAACGCTATGATTTTGAGCTATTAATCAACTGAGTGTTTAATTGAACTACTAAACTCCTTTAGTAATCAATCTAAACATTGTTTGTGAATAAACTCCTCTTACAGTTTAAACCCTATGTGTGTGACCCTGCAGGCCCATTTCACGTTGGCAGTGAAAGTCCATAACACTTATGACTTCACAAGAAAAGAGCTATGCCTAGTCGCACATCAGTGCTACCCAAGTGAAAAGGAAATTTGGAGAACAACTTTCAATCCTACAATCTGTGAATGGTGTTACAACGAATGTATAATTCCTTTGTCACTGATATCCCGAATGAACTCAAGGCATGGAACAGTCATCCTGTCACTGTTCATTCACTTTATTTATCTCAGAGTAGATTGGAGGAGATATGTGTGACATCAATATCACATATTGATTCACACATGTGTACACACACCTATCTCAATCCTACTCATCAAGTGGCCATGGATATCAAACTCCTTCAGGAGGGACAAATCCCATATCTATCACTCACCCCTCAAAAGCCCCATGTGTCAAAGACACCCAATCATCACCTTTATAACAACCCATGTTTTAGGACTGTGTTTGATTATGTCAAAGTGTACCCAACAATATGTGTTGAGTGTAGTGATTTTTGGTCAAAGAATCACACTCACCACCATCACTGTGAGAACTGACTGTGACTACCATGTCATGGTTCCATGTGTCAAACTGACGGTGGGTCTGTCCGGTACACTTATTATCTAACAAGTACCTATGTGTTTGGTTTGATATCTCCATATAATGACTAATGAGATTTTGTCATCAACCAACACCACAATCTAGTCTTGTGTGTCATTTCTGTCTATCTACCTTCCATAATGACATCTGACTAGGGACATAATAAGAATGTACACACTCTTAGCATCTGTATGATCTCATCGTTTAGGTCCTCAACCTGAAAGCATACGTCATTGAGTACTGTCATTCTCTAGACATTCAATCTGTTATATCATTATCTCATATGGCCGAACCAGAAAGAATTGGAAGCTTTCCTTTGATGTTTATCAAATCAATCTTAATGTATCCCACCAATCATCCCATGATTGGCTCTCAGGGCATACATACCAACAAACTCCCACTCGCACTGCGAGCCAATCACCCTTGAATCATATTCATAGTGATCTTCAAACATGTCCCACATGTTACTGTGCTTTAGTGCTAACATAGTGAGTTATGGCAACACCTTGCCAAAGTTGGTATTAACCGCATGTCTCTCATCTCTTCAATGTATGTCACACGTATGAGATGGAGTTGCCGTAATATGTGATCTAGTATTCCTTTGCTAACCTTTAGCCACATTGCATGACCAAGAACTCCTTATTTGTCATCAATGACCGGAATATCTATAAGTCCATCTCATGAACTTCTAGATCCATATATTATCCACTAATGTTCTCTAACACATAGATACTCATCTTTTCCTTTTAAACGACTTTATTGGAACGTTTCCATTTATTAACAAACATTCACTTTTATATATATCCCATATATATTGTGATTAATTCTCTATCCTTTTCGGAAGTTTGCATCAGTGTAACTCTTTACAGTGAACCCTTCCTTATTTCCATAAAACTAGTACTTCTCAAGTACTTATCGAGTTCTTATGATATTCCAGTAACCCTTACTAGAACTAGACAGACATCCACTCGTCATGTTCCACATACAAGTTATCAGGATGAGCACATTATATTGTCATGTCCTACATAAAAGATGATGAATGCATTTTATTCTTGCCATGTCCATATATGCAAGATAATGGGATAATTACATACATGATAGATCCATATCTATTCTTAGTGTTCCCATTCTTTATAAGAATTGGACACTTGGCCTTGGGGTATTAACTCCATGTAACATGGACAAGTTTTCTCCCACTGAATCTATGCACACTGAACCCTTCAGTATAGATTGCCAATGTATGCTCTCTCTCTCTTTTCAGGTCAAGAGGTTTTCAAGAACTGTCTCTATAGATTTCTATTCCTATCACATAGGAAACGTCTCTATCTTCCCTAAAGATAATTTCCACTTTGGATTTCCATTCTTAGAACATCTCATTTCACATCAATCATGTGGAATGTGAATACGCTCCCACTAAATCACAGATCTCTCTTTACCTTTGACATATCAATCAAACCTATGGACTATATTATCAAAATAAAGATCTCAGTTCTGAGTTTCTTATACTCAATCAATCACATTGATTAGTCCATTGTAAATTATAGACTTCATTTGCATTAATGGATTCATAAACCTTATAGGTTGTGTCACGTACACATCCTTGTTTTATTCCTCATAGGAATGCGATTTTAGTATCTGTATGCCAAATGTCTTAATCATTAAGTTGCAATCAACAAGCATCATCCTTCTCAAAATGTTATCCCTGAGTCTTAACACTTAAGACTCATTCACACTTATGGATTTCATCCCAATGGGTTCTACCGTCAAGGTCATACCTTATGGTTCACATGGAAGTCATTTAGGATGTAATGGTCATAAACCATAACTCAAGTATTTCATTCATTGATCTCATCAAGAATTAACACTTTACCAAATTCGATATTCTCGAACACTTCAAGATATTCATATTGGTATTTCTCTAAGCACCATTTGAAGTACTAGCATTAAGTCCAATACATCACATGTATTATACCTAATAGGATAATCAATCTACCACTATGACTAGTGAAGATTGATCATGTCCAAGAGATTCATGTCTCTTACTGGTTCTCTAACCAAAAAGAGTCTAGACTTATCCATCATATGGAATCTAGAAATGAATTTCTCATTATTTATGCCAATTTGATTGTTTGAGTTATCAATAACGTTTAGGTATCATTTTATCTTATGCATACCATGTACCACAAGATAAACAAGGCATTGCCACAAAGATTGAAACATCAACTTTATTTATTTCCATCATTGTCATACAATATGCAAAAATTAAGGTGTTTATCTCCATTGGAAAATATGAAATAGCAGTTCATAACTCTATTACATTCCTTTAAGGTTGAAAATAAGCTGAAGTACTCCTATCTATGGCGGAAACACTTTCCCCATTTATTGGGTGCTTTACACTTTATATCTTGGTATCATATACCTCAAAAATGTTACAAGTTTATTTCATGACACCTTCAGGTGGAGACGTTTGTTGCCTCCTTCTTTAGTTCTTCCAGATAGAGTGAACAATTCCTTTTCCAATTTCCTGGCTTTTGAAAATGGTGGCAATTGCCTCTCTTGGTCACGCCTCCCTTGGCCTTGAGAGTTGAAGACGACTTGGGCTGCTGGCTAGCATCAGAACCTTTCTTAACCTTACCCTTGCCCTTGCACTTGGACTTGCCTTTCTTGTTGCTGATCATCATCATAGATTTGGGCTTTGCCTTCTACATTTGTGCCTCGTCTATCCTCAACATGCCCAACAACTCTATTAATGGCCTATAAAAGTTGTTCTTGTTGTAGTTCATCACAAACTGACTGTAGGATTCTAGAATTGATTACAATATCACGTCAGTAGCCAACTCTTGGCTCAGGGGAAATCCCAATCTTTTTATGTTCTCCACATACCCAATCATTTTGAGCGTGTGTGGACCAACTGGATCTCCTTCTATCATGACACACTTGAATAGTGCCCTGGAGACATCATATCTCTCTTATTGTGCTTGATCTTCATACATGTTCTTGAGATGCTGAATCATCTCAATGACAACCATGTTCTCATGTTGTCTCTGCAACTCATGGCTCATGAAGCACAACATCAAGTACTTTGCATCAATGGCATCTACAGAATGCTTCTTATAAGCATCCCTTTCTACCTTTGGTGTAGTAGGAGCAGGTTCCTCTAGAGCTGGATTATCCAGGACATAGAGCTTTCACTCTTGAGTGAGAACAATTCTCAATGTCCTAAACTAGTCGTGGAAGTTAGTCCCATTTAGCTTGTCCTTTTCAAGGACTGATCGCAACAAAAAGTGATTTTTTTTTGTTGTCATTTGTACTATAAAAGGAAATATATGCAATTTAGTCCAAAACTCAATTTTGACATATTTGATTGATTTGAAAGGTTGACGATATAATTAGGACTTTAATTAATTATCACTCCCACTATTTTTGTTCAAATTGATAGCCCTCACCATCAATTCGGAAGATTGCAGCGTACAATCTTCTGGTGGGTCAAGATCCTAAAATCCTCGGAGTCATGGACCAGCTAGGGCTGTCACCCACAACTTAGATCTTCCAGGTAGGCAACTTTTGCCAATTGCATCTTATGAAACTCTTGAAAGTTTTCATATGCAACTCCTTGCCATGATCACCTCCATGCCTCAAGGTGCTAGATCCTATCTAGGTCACCTTGTTAAGTCCAACCCAAAGCCAACACGATGAATATGCACCCTGCTAGGGTAGACCCACATATCTATCCTTCACTCTTCCACAAGATAGATGGTGCACCATGCTAGGGCGTGCACACACTTCGCCGATCAAGCTTTTCACATGTGTTGCATTTGGAAGGCATCTAAAACTTTAATATTTAATGAGGGATTTGGTTTTATAGGTACACATACATATCCAATCACTACAATACATAGTACGTATCATATACATGATATATCCCCCAGAAAACATGCAAAACGATAAAAGCGATGATTATGACCATCTTAATGTGATTCCTCGAGCCAAGAGAAATCACGGTCATCTAGGTCTACATCACATGCAACCTATACATGATGAACTCTATGCTTTGCCCTTACTGGGTTTGATCAACTCATCTCCATGATTGATCAGCTCGCCATCAGGCCGGTCAGTTGGGTGCCACCAGCTGATTGACTGGCACCTCCAGTAGATCATTTCACTAGTCATTGCGCATCTCCTCAGGTCGCCACCCGCTCGTCTTTCTCCTCGAATCGATCATCTGGAATGCCAACCGATCGGTTCATGCCTTGAACCGATCGTCTCAATTATCATTAGGTTGTCCGCCACTCTTTGACATAACTGGAAATGAAAGTTCTATCCTATTTACAATTGGATTGAGAAACCCCGAGTTACATTCAGGGGGAGAAAAAGTAGGAAAGAAATCTCGAGTTATCTTGAGTTACATCAAGAAACAGAGGTAAGGAATTGGTGTGCAGACCGAGATGCAAGCAACCACATTCAACCATACACAGACACATGTTTTATTGGCCATAACCACGCTATACATCCACCACAAAACTCATTTAAGGGAGACACGTATCAAGTGCATTTATATTACATATCATATATGTATATTGGGATTTGTGGATTAAGGATTGGACATGCATAAAGCCAATTTTATTCACATCGTATGTAATAAATAAAGGTGACAAACCAAAATCAATCACATCGTTAATCCTAAAGTATAGAGTAGTTGACGTGGCTCTGATACCACTGTTGGGTTTTAGGGGAGACAGAGAAGGCATCAGAAACAAAAATTTTCTTCTCTCCAAACCCAGAATAAAGGAATTGCGTCAACATCTATACAATAGGAAGGATGATTTGTAGAGACATACCTTGTCCCAAGGCTTGCTCAGTGACGTTACGTTACGGCTTGTGCAGTCTTCATCTCCGGTCTTCGATGGTGTCTATGCAGCTCCTGGTCACTGGGATTGTCAGGATTTCTAGTTGTCCTCCGAGCGACAGAAGTCTCCCGCCTCTGTAGTAGTCCACACGGACCACCTGGAACTCCTATTTCCTTGTCGCACAAGGCACCAGAAGGAGTCCTACCCTCTTGTCGGCGTACTAGTCACCGACACACTCTCCTGCAACCAGTCACTTTTCTATAGTTGTCTTTTCCTTGATGTGCCTCCCTTGTCGGGTAACACTTGCTCGGGCTCTCTTGGTTACCACAACTAGAGAGAACGATAACTTTACAGAGCAACTGGTGTTCTGAGTTGTTGTTTCTGAGAAGCCCCCAATATCCCTATATATATAGGAGGGTCATGGGAGAAGGTTCTCTACCCTGGGAAATGCAGGATTAAAGCAGGAGTAGAAGGGTTCGAGATTTTCTACAAAACAACCAAATGTACCAGCTGAATCGATCCTTTCACACCCCGAAACGATCGTTTCGGGTCTTGAGCCGATCGTTTGGGACCTGAGCCAATCATCTAGTGCTCTGAGCCGATCGGTTCATGTTGATCCAACTCAAATTGACTTTCATATTTGTTTCCAACTAATCAAATCTTAATCCTTGTTCCAATCAAATTGGACAAGTGAAACGAAGAGAAATTTCATGCCAACCTGACTTTCCCAACTCGCTCGGTTGGACCAATTGAAATGATCGGTTCAACCCTTGAACTGATAGGTTCAGCCTATCCTGAGCCAATCGATTCATCACATGAGCCGATCAGTTCACCAACCCGAGCCGATCAGTTCATCACATCAGCCGATCGGTTGGGAGTGCAGACTATGCAAAATCAGTCAAATACAGTTTCAATCAATTTGATACTCTAATCAATTGGTCCAACACTATGATTTTGAGCTATCAATCAACTGAGTGTTTAATTCCTCTTCTAGTAATCAATCTAAACATCAGTTGTGGATAAACTCCTCTTCTAGGTTAAATGTTTTGTGTGTGACCTTGCTGGCCCATTTGAGGTTGGTAGTGAAAGTCCATAACACTATGACTTCACAAGAAAAGAGCCGTGCCTAGTCGCACATCAGTGCTACCCAAGTGAAAAGGAAAGTTAGAGAAAAAATTTCAATCCTACAATCCATGAATGGTCTTGATCCAACGAAAAGGCATGGAACAGTCATCCTGTCACTGTTCATTCACTTTGTTGATCTCAGAGTAGATTGTAAGAGATATGTGTGACATCAATATCACATACTGATTCACACATGCATGCACACACATATCTCAATCCTACTCATCAAGTGGCCATGGATATCAAACTCCCTCAGGAGGGACAAATCCCATATCTATCACTCACCCCTCAAAAGCCCCATGCATCAAAGCCACACGATCATAACCTTTATAACAACCCATGTTTCAGACTGCGTTTGATGATGTCAAAGTGTACCCAACGACATGTGTTGAGTGTAGCGATTTCAGGTCAAAGAATCACACTCACCACCATCACTGTGAGAACTGACTGTGACTACCATGTTATGGTTCCATGTGTCAAACTCACGGTGGGTCTATCTGGTACGCTTATTCTCGAACAAGTACCTATGTGTTTGGTTTGATATCTCCATATCATGACTAATGAGATTCTGTCATCAACCAACACCAAAATCTAGTCTTGTGTGTCATTGTTGTCTATCTACCTTCCACAATGACATCCGACTAGGGACATAATAAGAATGTACATACTCTTAGCATCCGTATGATCTCATCATTCAGGTCCTCAACCTAAAAGCATACGTCATTGAGTATTGTCATTCTCTAGACATTCAATTTGTTCTATCATTATCTCATATGACTGAACCAGAAAGAATTGGAAGCTTGCCTTTGATGTTTATCAAATCAATCTTAATGTATCCCACCAATCATCCCATGATTGGCTCTTAGGGCATACATACCAACAAACAACTCATAGTCAAATCCATGGACCTATACAGATAGAAACTCCTAGTCAAAGCTATGATCCTGTAAAACAACTAGCCTACCTAGGTACAAGTACAATGATAAAAACTAGGGTATAGAACCCAATCACTGAGGTACAACCACAATTGTTCTTCATCATATGATACCACAAATCATCACCAAGACTGGACCGAAGTTGTTCTCAAACACTCGAGGTCAGACACGTAGTCACTTTCACCTCCCATACTCAATAGTATGAACTCCAAGTTTCCCTTGGGAATACCTATTTCACCATCCAGCAAGGTACTGACACTAAAGATGGATCTATGGCACAGGGAACCTACATGATTAGCATCTCATTGGATTAGTTAAGCCAATTGGGTGTCTTTTTAGTATCAATCAAGTTACAACGAATAAACCCTAAACAAAGTCTTCAAAGATAAGGGTATGATACAAATCCAGAAGATATAAAACGTACAAGATATAAATTTGTCACACGATCACTTGATGCCACTGGCATTTGAGGTTGTCAACATATCACATAGCCATAAAAGGCTATCACCACCATTGCACTGCTATAGGATATCAATCCCTCATCACATCACTTGGAGGACGAGACCTGTCACTAGGCATTAAGCCTCAACCAGGAAATAAGACCCATCACATAATTAGGATCTCAACATGCCTCATTAAGGTTCATAACCATCACCCTGTGTCATGTGATTACTTTGATAACATTGAAAAGCTATGACATTCATTCAACTTGCAAGGTTATATTTGCATAAGTAGGAGAGAGAAAATCTAATTACATGCCATACATTAAGGAAAAATCAACAAGCATAGTGTACCCTAGAACTAGAATTAGGGTTTGACATTTATAGTCAATTAGGGTTTTCATGTTAATATCCAACCATCAAACCCGAATTATTGCATCTCCCACTTTCTAGGAACACTTTAGGACTAAGATTCATGATTAGGATAAATCAAACAACCACCCAAATAGCACTATGAATCAATCATTGAATGCTTGTACATGTGTAACAACCAACATGGTGTAGTGACCATGGTCCACTTGTAGTGACCAGGTGTTGTGACCCACCTACCTAAACCTGTTTCTTGACCTATCATCATATATAGGTCTTGACCATCCATCAAAGAAGATGTCTTGACTGAAACATAACATCAATTGTAATCATATGTCGTGACCCTTAGGTGTTGCGACCATTAGTCCATTAGGGTTAGGTTTGTGGCCGCTACACATCACCAAGCATGCCTTAGTCAAAACTCATCCAAGTCTCATGTCATGATCAAAACGAAAGTAAGAGTAGTGATCATATCAAAGCGAAACTACATTGGCGACCAATGAAAATAAAAAAGGGTGTAGCGCTTGATACATTACATAAAGCACACCCCATTCGAATCAGGTCAAGGTGTTTCGACTATAACAAAGCCAAACAAGGTGTTGACCAGTCAAACATATTAACCACGCAAGAGTGTGTTGACCAAACACACCAAGGGGAAACAAGCATGCTCGAAACAGATGTTAAAATCCAAGAACACCAAGCTTTATGAAGATAAATTCTCATGCTAAAATGTTCCCCAATAGATCAACAAGAAATTAAACTAGGAGAGAGAGACCAAGCTTCAACCTCATGAAAACCAAACCAAAAACCTCACAAAATCATAAGAGACGAACCGTATCATGGTGATAAAGCCAAGAATCAAATAACATGTAACCACTTCACTTCAACCATCACTTAGCAATCAGGTCCATGAAATTAGGTTAAGGAAGAGAGAAATCCACATGAGAATACTACAAAGTATTAATCTCTAAAATCATGGAAAAATCATCTACCAACTTTATATTAAGTTTTTGAGATGAATGCAACGACATGCAATCTCAATTAAGGTGCAAATAATAGAAGAAGGTTGAGAGTTATATAAACTACCTTATGGAGAGACCAAGCTCCAAGGATCATGATCTCCAAGAGAGAGAACGAAGCTCCAACCAAGATCACCACTTCAACCACAAGATCACCTCCAAAGAGAAGAACGCCATGGTCAAAATAGAGCTCAAGAAAAGAGGGTGAAAAACTATGCCGAATAAGAATAAAAAAGGAGAAAGAGAAGAAAGCTTCCTCTCACTTGGGTACCACCATGTCAAAATATAGTCTCCGACCCTTGTGAATGGAAGTTTCTCTCAAGATGACCACCATGGTAGAATTGTAGTCTCATGGCCGAGAAGGAAGAGCAAGATGTAGGGTGCAAAGAAAACAAGATCAAGGGTTCAACACCAATTACCAAGGAAGAAGATCACCAAATATCACCACAAGAAAGATGATCAAGCTGAAGAACACCACATGCAAAAGTGATCGTCAACCAAAGTACCAAAATTGGCACCCTCTAGCTCCACCAAGCTCCAAGGTCGGTAAAGCAAGAAAGGAGAAGGAAAGAGAGCTAAAAGAGTTTCTTGCATGTAAAAGAGAGAGAATATATACATGTGAGTAAGAGGGAGGTGGAAGGTTATGAGGTGTAAACACAAGGGAGCACCAAAAAGACACTTGTCCATGAAGAAAATAACCATGAAACCACTAAACACTTGCATGCAACATATGGTGATAGAACCTAGGTGGTGTATCGACCACATGGCTCACTACCACCCTTGTTCTAGTCAAAACACACCATGGGTCAAAACAAACATCACCCAAAGAAGGCGCATCGGTTGAACACACAAGACACACCAACATGGTCAAAACATAGGTCACAACACCACCAAGCTCAACATGGTCAACATTATTCTCCACCAAGCAAAACCCTAGAAACCCTAGCATCACCACAAGATGCCACATCATCAACCATGGTCCAATCAAGGCATAACTCTACATCATCTTCTCTCTCATGATGCCAAAGCATAAACATCCACACTCTAATGTGACAAATTGCAATTCAACCCCTCAACATCGATAAAGTGCAACTTGGTCCAAAAGAAGGGCACATAGCTCTAACATACTCAAAATAGTACCAAACTACCAAACATAAGATTTTCACATGTTATAAAAGCATCTCAAAGGATTAGATTAAGGTTAAACATCTTATTCAGAAAAGCAAGGACATTTAATTACTAAGCTAGGTCAGGGGCCTTACAACCATAGTGTGACAACTGCTATCAAACCGACAACATTATCTCATTAAACTATGAGAAAATAATCATTAACAACAAATTACTAAAAATTAAAACCTTTTTGCCAAGAGATCCACTACCAGGAAACTATTTTCAAAAAGAATCAAACCATATATACATCATGGTTCACTTTATACATACATTTCTCCATCACCTTGTAAGGACATAAGATAACAATTGCTTTACCAAAACATATACAAAAGTAACATTATGCATCAAGGCATACTAGACAAAATCTCATATCGATCATAAAACTATTTATGCACTTGCTCCCAAAGTCCTGAGAGTACAGGGACAACACATAGAACTCTTTATCTACAAGACACAAAACAACACACTCAACCTGAGTTGTTACTGTTGTCCTTATTGTTACTTCCTGCTCTCTACTACACAATCTCTTCCTCCTTGTGTACGTCCACCTAAAAAGTTGTGGAACCCACAGGGTGAGATCCATATCTCAGTGGGAGATATAACCCTCCTCCAACAATATTACTATCATAGATAAATCTTATGAAAGAGAGTAGAAGAAACCTTTATTGAATTAAACATGTATAACTACTGATTATATGTAGGGTAGAGTAGTCTCAACATCTCATTAGTTTAAATTTCTCCAAATGAGAAATGGATCATTTAATCAAATTTCAAGGGAATATGAAGAACATGTATAATTATTATAAAATTAATAGTATGAAATCAATGCAAGGCAACAACCAATGTTTCTGTGATTTATCCTTAAACAAATACACTATACGTCTGATTATATCTTTTAACAATCAATCTTATGCCCTGAAAAGATGGGAATATACCTTCCATGATCCAACTAACCACTTTGAAGTAAGCATCAATGCCATAAAGGTCTTATGGAAGAGTCGAAATCCATTACCTCTCATGTTTCAGTCAGTACAAGATTATAGAAAGAGACATATGAGTCAATCTACATTATAGCGAGCCTGGTGTGAAGAGAATCTTTGCTATGGAGATATAACATGTATCATGTTCTCTTATCATAGTATGACCCATAATCAATCCTGATTATATCAAGGTATGGTCCATAACCAATCCTGATTGTTTATTTGAGTCACGATACAATTGCACTCTTGTTAGATTATGACAAGAAGTCAATCCTAATATTTAGGTTATGTCCCGTATCCAATTTTGTTAGTTAAGGATACAAGGAGATACCTCAACTTGTACCCCACATATTCAATAATATTCACTCAAAGTAAAACTCATTTCACCATTCAAAAAATCTTGACACTAAATGGATCTATGGCCAGGGAAACTACATTTTTAGTTCACTTGATAGGTTAAGTGCATTACTGCATCTTTTAGCATTAATCAAATTACAAGTATGAATTATAGATAAATTCTACATAGAAAGGTGTAACATATTTTAAAGAAATCTTGTATCGATTGGAACATATCTTGTTACACTCATCTTGGGATCTCAGTCCCCTAAACACTTTACTGGGAATCTCATCCCTTCAACATTATCATTATCATGACCACATGTTTGGGTACGAAACCCTCGATTCATTATTGAAGAGTGTCACCTTTTACCAGGAAATAATCATTTTTAGGTCATCAGACCCACATATATATATATATATATATATATATATATATATATATATATATATATATATATATATATATATATATATATATATATATATATATATATCATACTTGTGTTGGCCTAGACACATTCACTTGTGTTGGCCTAGACACATCTACTTGTGTCATCCTAGACACATCTACTTGTATCGGCCAAGGCACATCAAGTGGTATTGGTTTACAGGTGCTCGAGGTATATCAGCTATAGAGTATTCTTATGTGTCATCCATACTATTACATTGTGTATCAACCACTCAATCAACTATTATGTCGACCATATCATCAATTAGGGTATTGACCACTAAGGTTTGGGTTGTATCGGGTGAAACCTATTCAACACCTTAGTATCTTTCACCTATTGACTTTAAAACTTCTTGGTGTGTCAGACAAGACCTCAACGTATGTGTTTCCTATACTTTTACAAAGTATGCCAGGCTAAGGGTATTGTCCATCATACGTGGGCCAGGCTAAAGAGATATCGGAATATGAGTATATCAGATTACTAGGGTTAGGGTTGGCCATGTCAGCCTCCATACTCAATTAAGGCATCATAGTTTTATTTTCCATATTCACTAGACATCTCTTGGTCATGAAAAGCTTGAGTCATTTAAAGCATATCGTTCTATAGTGTCTAACATATCTTCCTAGATCCTCTGGGCCGTGATAGATCAACATCATATCGTTTTAAGCATCAAAGTTATGCCGACCATCTAAAATAGAATGCAAGTATATGTTAACTTAACTATTTTCAAGGTATCGACCTATCTTATTCTTTATCCTTGAGTGATAGGGAGTTAGGAATCCACATATATCATTTTTCATTCATTTATCCTTGTATCAGGTTAAGGTTTCCACAAACTGATATCGGTTTGTGCATAGAGGTTCTCATCATCTTCAAGCTCCAAACATTCATCCCTTATTACTCTAGTTCATGTACAATAGCCTCATATATCCACTAGAACTAATAGAACCATCATTCAAACAAAAAAAGTCGAAGTAGAGAATGAATCACCAAGTATTGCATAATAGAAGGTGAATAATAATAAAATTGAGTTCAAGTTATATAACCTGCCTCAAGATCAACACAAGAGCTTCAAGATCCAAAGCTCCATGTTCCCAAGGTTGAAGATGACTTATCAAAAGTCCAAGACTTTATCACAACACTTCTATATGAAAAAAGATACCATAGTTAGGAACTTGGTGAAGAAGATAAGAAAGAAAGGAACCATGACCCGAGAAGCATAGTCCTCCCAAGGATGAAGATGACCATGGCTTCACATTAGGCAAGATGATCGATCTCATTCCTACTCAAGATTCTATGGTTGTCCACCAAGAAAAGGATGATATGAGAATTGAAAACTATACTTGTAGGTGAAAAGAGTTGCTTATATAGTTGAGGTTCAAGAGAGAGATTGTTTGTGAAGTGTCATCACCATATCCAGTTAGGTGACACATGTCCATTCATGGTAGCTTCATGGATCCATAATTATCTTTCCATGTAAAACTCATAAGGATAATCCATAGATAAAATATCAGCCATTGGGCATCTTGCTTGACAAAATATCACAACCCAACATCACTTTATGTGCAAAACGATACAACTTTTGCAAGGAACATGTAAACCGATAGGCTTCACCTACTTGAGGTGCTTAGCCTGAGATAAGTACTTTTAAAGGTTACCAAATTGATATAGGACCTCCTATTCAGATTCCAAGCTAATAGGCACACCCATATACACTTCATTGCTTGACACAACCTCATCTAGGGTTCAAAAGACTTCAACACTTATTTGGTTCTTTCACCACAATGAGTGCTATTATTCAAGCAAGACTCAAACAAGGCACCCCCTTCTTTCTTTATCCTCTATATGATGCTAAGAGAGAGAAGGAACACTCTAGAGGTGATAATTTTCACATAAACCCCTCATTTGGGTAAATTGCAATTTTACCAAAGTTATCATTTAATGCACAAACAATTTGCAAATAAGTTCAAAATTGAGAAATAAACTCTCCTCAAGTCTTAATTACTTTTCAAAAGATTAAAATAAGGTTCTAAACAACTTACTTGGGCAAAGCTTCTAGGGTTATTCCAAAACCCATGTTAAGGATGTTATAAGTTATCAATCGCTAACAAGGATTTCGTCCTTGAAATCTCAAGAGAAAAGAGAAGGGTGTTTCCTCCTCAAATCTTCCTCCAACTCCCATGTGGATTCTTCAATGCCACGATGATGCCAAAGAACTTTCACAAGCACCATGTCTTTCCTTTTTTAACTTCTTGATTCTTCTGTCAAGAATCAACACTAGATCTTCCATATAGGTTATATCTTCATCTAATTCTACCTCTACTGGTTGTCATACAAGCTCAGTATCAGGGTGACATTTTCTCAACATAGATACATGAAATATTGGATGTAGTCTATGCAACTAAGGTGGTAGTCCAACTTATCAGCTACCTTTCCAACATGTGCTGTCACCGGATAGGGTCCCATAAATTTAGGGGACAACTTTTCTTCTTCCCAAATCTGAGAACACCTTTCCAAGGAGAGACCTTGAGATACACTATGTCTCCTACTTGGAATTCTAAAGGTCTATGATGATTATCAACATATGACTTCTATCTGTCCAGTGTTGTCTTTAATTGTTGTTGTATTACTTTAATCTTTTCTATGGTTTGTTGTACAAGTTCAGGACTAAGAAGTTGGTATCCTCCTATTTCATACCATCATAACAAAGATCTACAATTCCCACCATATAATGCATCATATGGTGCCTTATCAATGCTTTTCTGATAACTGTTATTGTAAGCAAATTCTATCAAACTCAAATGTATATCCCTGCTACCTACAAATTGAAGAACACATGACCTAAGAAAGTCTTCCAAGGGTTTATATAGTCCTTTCAGATTGTCCATCTATCTGAGGGTGGAAAGAAGTATTAAACTTTAACTACATACCCAAAGCTGCGTGTAATCATTCCCAAAAGTGACTTGTAAATTGAGGACCTCTATCAGACAAAATTATTGATGGGACTCTGTGTAACTACACTATCTCATCTACATAAACATGTGCAAGTTTCTCAGTAGTGTATGTTGTCTTAACATGAAGAAAATGTGGCGACTTTGTCAACCTATCAACAATCACCCAAATGAAATCCTGACCTTTGGTTGTTCTAGGAAAACCAACTACAAAATCCATTATCACATGATCCCACTTCCATTGTGGTATAGGTAATGGTTGTAATGTTCCTAAAAGCTTCTGGTGCGTAGCCTTAACTTGGTGACATAATGGACATCACATAACAAACTCCGCTACATGCTTTTTCAAACTAGGCCACCAATACTTGTATTTTAGATTGTGATACATCTTGGTACTTCCTGGATGCATAGCATACATAGATGAATGAGCTTCTTCCATAACTATCTTCCTTATGTCATTTACATCAAGTACCACTATTCTAACATGGTAAAAAATTGTTCCATCTTCTGACTCATGAAATCCATCCCACTTATCACTGCCATATCCTAATCTGATATACTATATCACAGTATTAGCATGTTTTGCTTATTTAATCTATTATCTTAGTGTAGGGTTTACTTGCACCTATGCCAACAATCCGACTAGCAAAGATACTTCCAGCTGTACATTCATCTGTCATAAGGAGACTAGCATGTCCCACTTATAACACACCAAAGAATTCAACTGTGCTTTATTTGTGAATGAAGATGATGACTTTCTTCTTAGTACATCTGCGACCACATTAGACTTTCCTAGATGATAATCAATTGTGCAAGCATAGTCTTTGATTAGTTCCATCCAACGACATTGTCTCATGTTTAATTCTTGCTGTGAAAAGATGTACTTCAGATTCTTATGGTCATTGAAAAATCTGACACGTATCCCCATACAAGTAATGTTTCCAAATTTTCAAGGCATGAATCATTGCCACAATTTCTAGATCGTGTGTAGGATACTTATCCTCATGTTTCTTAAGCTGTCGAGATGCAAATGAAATCACTCATTTATCCTGCATCAACACACATCCCAAACCATTCTAGAAAAGACTCCACCTTTTTAGGATCAAAACTAATACCTTTAGGAGATATGATGTCCTATAACAGATGATGTCCTATAACAGATACTTCTGACAACTAAAACTCACACATGCTAAACTTAGAATATAGCTTGTGTTATCTTAACAAAGTCAATGCTTGACGAAGATGTTGTTCATGTTATTGGCTATCCTGACTATATATTAGAATATCATCTATAAAGACCACTATAAACTTAACAAGGAATGGCAAGAACATTCTATTAATTGAATCCATGAATGTTGTTGGTGCATTAGTTAGTCCAAAAAACATAACTATAAACTTATAATGACCATACCTTGTCCTAAAAGCTGACTTGGGCATGTTATCCCCCATAATCTGAAATTGATGATATCTTGACCTTAGGTCTATCTTAGAGAATATTGTTGTGCCATACAACTGGTCAAACAAATCATCTATCCTTGGCAGAGGATATTTATTCTTTATTGTTACCTTGTTCAACTGTTTGTAGTCTATACATAACTTCATAGATCCATCCTTTTTCTTTACAAAAAATATCGGAGAACCCCCGGTGATGTACTTCACCGGATAAAAACTTTGTCTACTAATTATTGTAACTATTTCTTTAATTCTACCATCTTAGTTGGAGCCATCCTATAAGGTGTTTGGGCTATCGGTTGCGTACCGGGAACTACATTGATCTCGAAATCAATCTCTCGAGGTTGAGGAACATCATGAAATCCTCAAGAAACACATCCTTAAATTCCCCGACCGCTGGCACTTCTGGAATACTAGGACTTTCTATCTTGGTATCCACCACATGTGCTAAGAATGCCTCACACACATGTCACAATAGTTTCTTAGCTATCATTGTTGATACTAGACATGTTGGTAGAATCTTCCTGTCTCCCTGAAAGATCCATGTCTCACCACAATATGTGAACATAGATTGCTTGGAACCACAATCCAAGACTACCTTATATTTTTCCAAGGTGTCCATTCCAATGAATACATCAAACCCATGCATCTCAAGTGGTATAAGATCCACTTGAATGATGTGTTTTGAGAAAGAAAGAACACAGGGGGAACATACCTCTTGTAATATTGTGGAACCAACTATTGGAGTTTCTAATAGCAAGTTATTTGTTCTACAACTAATAGGAAAAAGACAGTTATGAATCACTTCAGGAGTGATAAAGGAGTGTGTAGTTCCTGGGTCAATCAAAACAGATATGAAGCAAGATGGTGACATATTAGAATGAAATAACTCCATATGACCTATCATGACTTGTGGGTTGACTACTACTTTCATATGACTCATAGCATAAAGTCTCGATGTTGCCTGTTGCCGACCACATCCTCTATTACCTTGTACAGATGAACCTACTTGAGACGTCTGTCCATGTCCTCGTCCTCCTACACCAATATTGAACCATTGCCTCTGAGAGCCTTGATAACTCTACCTTTGTGGTTAGGTTACCTCGTTATCTCTTACTATACAATCCCTCGTCAGATGTCCTATCTGCCCACACTTGTGGCAGGTTCTGATCCCTTGCTATGGCCTGGACGGCCCTATCACTAACATTGATGTCGTACTTTGGGCTCTAGTAGGTGGAAATTTACAGCCTCTACCCTTACTTGTCATCTATTATGTTTGGGAACTAAACCTTTGTGGTGCTGACAATGTAGAAAACCTTGGTTTTGTGTTGCTTCTGGACCTCTATCATTGGAACTGGGTAGCTCCTTTCCTAAAATTGGCCTCACATTTCCCGATTACGGACCTTTCTATCCTCCTAACCGATTCCACAAACATAGAAAATCTCTCCCCATTCCCCAAAGTAGCTGCAGGAATGGTTAACTCAACATTCAAACCCTTTTTAAAACACTGAATCCTCTCCTGGAATGTAGTAGCCATGTGCGGAAAAAACCATAGAAGCTCCATGAACTTTGCTTCATTCTCATTGATCTTCTAAGGCCTTGTCTAATCTATTCAAACTATGATATTTTCTCGTCTAGGTACGTCTGAGGAAAGTACCTATTGGTGAACTCACGTCAGAATTCCTCCCATCCGACCTCAACATTAGGCATTTTCTCCTCTTTGATGGCTCACCAATGGCTAACACTTCCCTTTAATTGGTACACAACATGGCTAACTTTGTCAGTTTCTAGGACGCTAAGGATCTTAAACTCTTTTTCTAACTCAATGAGTCACAGATATGCATCTTCTGGGTTAGTTGTTCCAGCATATTCTATAGCTCCCACATGGCGTAACCATTCAAAGTCTTACTAGAACCTGAAGATTCTACAATGGGAACTGGTGCCCTAGGTGGTGGTGTTGGTATCTTGTCTACCATATGTGTTACTATTGTCATTAACTACCCAAAGAGAGCATGAAAAGTAGGGTTCTCCAGCATAGTCTGATCCAAATGGGGATTCTCAGACACTTTTTCTTCTCTCTCCTATTCCCTTACACCTCCTCCTGGTGTAGTAATGTTGCTCTCGGCAACATGTTCTTCGTGTTCTCCAAACATCTTTAAGCTTTACTTCTTCTTCTATATAAGCAAAAGTCGCTATAAGATAAACTAGAGGATACTAGAATAGACTCAACGACCTTAATCCTATGTCCCTATAGACTCAATGAACCTAAGGCTCTGATACCAAAAATTGTGACAACCTCTCTCAAACAGACAACATTATCACACAAAACTATGCGGAAATAATCATTAATAGAGGATTACCAAAAATTACTTAAAATTAAAACCTTTTTGTAAAGAGATCCACTACTAGGAAACTCTTTTTAGAAAGAATCAAACCATATATATCATGGTTCACATTATACATTCATTGCTCCATCACCTTGTAAGGACATGAGATAACGGTTGATTTATCAAAACATATACAAAAGTAACATTATACATCGAGGTGTACTAGATAAAATCTAAGATAGATCATAAAACTATTTATGCACTAGATCCCAAAGACCTAAGAGTATAGGGATGACACATGGGACTCTATATCTAAAAGATACATAACAACACACTCAACCTGAGCTATTACTACTGTCCTTGTTGTTGCTACCTGCTCTCTATTGCACAATCTCTTCCTTCACGTGAATGTCCACCTAAAAAGTTGTGGAACCCATGAGGTCAGACCCATATCTCAGTGGGATATATTACCCTCCTTCAACAATATTGTTATCATAGATAAATCTTATGAAAGCGAGCAAAAGAAGCCTTTATTGAATAAACATGTGTAACTACTGATTATATGTAGGGTAGAGTAGTCTCAACATCTCAATAGCTCGAATTTTTACAACTGAGCAATAAATAATTTAATCAAATTTAAAAGGAATATGAAGAACTTGTATAACTATTATAAATTTAGCAGTATGAAAGCATGGAAAGGCATCAACTAGTGTTCCATATTTGATCCTTAAACATATATTCCATATGACTAATTATCTCTTATAACAATCAATCTTATGCCATAAAGATATGGTAATATACCTTCCATGCTCCAACTAACCACTACAAAGTAAGCATCAATGCCATAAAGGTCTTATGGAAGAGCCAGAATCCACAAACTCTCCTATCATGCTCATTACGAGATTATTGGTGGAAACATATGAGTCAATTTGCATTATAGCCAACCTGGTGTATTGAGGCTCTTTGTTATGGAGATACAACATGTAGCATGTTCTCTTATCAGGGTATGATTCGTAATCAATCCTGATTATATTAGGGTATGGTCCATAACCAATCCTGATTGTTTATTTGAGTCACGGTACAACCACACCCTTGTTAGGGTATGACCCAAAGTCAATCCTAATCTTCAGGGTATGGCCCGTAGCCAATTATGTTAGTTAAGGATACAAACACATATCTCAACTTGCACCCCACATATTAAAAAATATGCACTCCGGGTGAAACTTGTTTCACCATTCAACAAATACTAACACTGAATGGATCTATGGACAGGGCAACTACATTTTTTGTTCACTTGATAGGTTAAGTGCATTACTATATCCTTTAGCATCAATCTAGTTACAAGCATGAATTATAGATAAATGCTACATAGAAAGGTGTAACATATTTTCAAGAAATCTTATATTAATTGGAAGATATCTTGTTGCAGTCATCCTGGGATCTCACTCCCATGATCACTTTACTGGGAATCTCATCCCTTCAACGTCATCATTATCATGATCACATGTTTGGGTATCAAACCCTCGGTTCGTTATTGAACAATGTCACCTTTTACCAGGCAATAATCATTTCTAGGTCATTAGACCCACATATATATCATACTTGTTGTACAAGTATTTTACATGGATCACAAGGCCTTAAATAATCTGTATTACGCTAAATCATCATACCTCATATCTGTCTATGATCATCATTTCACAATACCTGGATGGTTAGGATTTCATAGAAAATGTAATATCAAGTAAATATCATGACCATGCCATAAAGAGAATCATTCAAATTGCAACCTTATCATAATTAGGGTTAGGGTTTCCCCTTGTAGCCAATTTAGGGTTTTCGAGTTCATATATATCAACCAAATCCTAATTTACATCATAAGAGCTATGTTACTGCCATAAGCGTTAAAAAATTCTTCATTAAATATATTTAATTGATTATCAACATGAAGTATTACCTTTCTCATATGAGTAGTACAAGTTTCTCTCTTATCCTAACTAGGATATTGACTTCAACATACATATTTCATTGATTTAACCTTCTTTAGGGTTTATTAGCCTACACTTATTAAAGTGTGTCCATCTTATTACATTCAAGATGCATCATCCTACACTTACCAAAGTGTATCGACCAATACTCAGTAAGGTGTATCGACCTATACCCATAAAGGTGTATCAGCCTATATTCCAATCCTTGTGTTGGCCTAGATACAATAACTTGTGTCAGCCTAGACACATCTACTTGTATCGGTATAGTCACATCTACTTGTGTCAGCCAAGGTACATCAAGTGACATCAGTTTATAGGTGCTTGAGGTATATCGACAATAGAGTATTCTTGTGTGTCATGCATACTATCACATTGTGTATCGGCCACTCAATCAACTAGTATGTAAGCCATATCATCAATTAGGGTATCGGCGACTAGGGTTTAAATTGTAGTGGGTGAACCCTATTCAACACCATAGTTTCTTTCACCTATTGACTTCTCCACTTCTTGGTGTGTCGGCCAAGACCTCAAGGGATGTGTTTCCCATACTTTTACAAAGTATGTCAGGCTAAGGATGTCCCCCATCATAGATTGGTCAGGCTAAAGGGATATCAGAATATGAGTGTATTAGATCACTAGGGTTAGGGTTGTCCACATTGGCATCCATACTCAACTAAGGAATCATAGTTTGATATTCCATCTTCACTAGACATATCTTGGTCATGACAAGGTCGAGTCATTTTAATCATATCATTTTATAGTGTCTAACATATCATCCTAGCTCCTCTAGGTCATGGATAAGAAACATCATATCATTTTAAATATCACAAGTTATGACATACATCCACAATAGAATGCAAGTATATGTTAACTTAACAATTTTAAGGTATCCATATGTATAATTTTTTATTCATTTATCCTTGTATCGGGTTAAGGTTTCCACAAAATGATATTGGTTTGTGCATAGAGGTTCTCATCATATTCAAGCACCAACATTTTGTCCATTATTACTCTAGTTCATGGACAACAACCTCATATATCCACTATAACTCATAGAACCAGCATTCAAACAAGAAAAGTCAAAGTAGAGAAGGAATCACCAAGTATTGCATGTTAGAAGGTGAATAATAATAAAATTGAGTTCACATTATATAACCCGCCTCAAGATCAACACAAGAGCTTCAAGATCCAAAGATCCATGTTCCCCAGGTTGAAGATGAATGATCAAAAGTCCAAGACTTGATTACAACACTTCTATATGAAAGAAGATACTATAGATAGGAACTTGGTCAAGAAGAAAAGAAAGAAAGGAACCATGACCCGAGAAGCATAGTCCTCCCAAGGTTGAAGATGACCATGGATTCAACTTAGGCAAGATGCTCGAGCTCCTTCCTACTCCTCAAGCTTCTATGGTCATCCATCAAGAAAAGGATGATATGAGAGTCAAAAGTTTCACTTGTAGGTGAAAAGAGAGGCTTATATAGTTGAGGTTGAAGAGAGAGAGTGTTTGTGAAGTGTCATCAGCATATGTACTTAGGTGACACATGAGCATGCATGGTGGCTTCATGCATCCATAATTACCTTTCCATAAAAAACTTATGAGGATAATCCATAGAAAAAATATCATCCATTGGGTATCTTGCTTGACAAGAAATCACAACCCAATATCACTTTATGTGCAAAACAATAAAACTTTTGCAAGGAACATGTAAACCAATATGATTCACCTAATTAAGATCCTTAGCCTGAGATGAGTACTTTCTAAGGTTACTAAACCTATATGGGGCATCCTCTATAGATTCCAAGCTGATAGGCACACCCATATACACTTCATAGCTCGACACAACCTCATCTAGGGTTAAAAACACTTCAACACTTCTTTGGTTCTTTCACCACAATGAGTGGTATCATTCAACCAAGACTCAAACAAGGTTCCTCCTTCTTTCTCTCTCCTCTATATGATGCTAAGAGAGTGAAGGAATAGTCTAGAGGTGATAATTTTCACATAAAACCCTCATTTGGGTAAATTGCGATTTTTACCAAAGTTATCATATAAGGCACAAACAATTTGCAAATAAGTTCAAAATTGAGAAATAAACTCTCCTCAAGTCTTAATTACTTTTCAAAAGATTAAGAAAAGGTTCTAAAAAAACTTACTCGGGCAAAGCTTCTAGGGTTATCCCAAAACCCATGTCATGGGTGTTACACATAGTCCATCGTCATACTTCTAGGCACTTTATCCCATTAAGGTTAGCTTGTTCAACACGATAGTAATGCACCCTACTTGGAAGGGTAACATAACTACCATCACACTTCCACGAGATAGATGATGCACCACACCCGGTGTTCTTACAGTTAGTTGATCATGCTTTTCATGTTTGTTGCTTATGGAAAGTATCCAAGACTGAATATTGGATTGAGGGATTTATATTTATATAAATGCATATACATATACAATCACTACATACTAAAAATATGTATCATATGCATACTATATCCACAAATGAAACATGTAACAAAAATATGAGTGATGGTTAAGGCCACACTAAAGCAATTCTTTAGAGCCACAATGAATTGCTACCACCAAAGGTCCACATCATATGTAACAACCTGTACTTGCAGAAATCTATGTTGGAACAAGTCTGGTCAATAGAATCAACCCTTCATTTGATTGGTTGGCATCCTAGTTAGTGGATTAGTCTTCTTGGATTGGTTGATTGTCCTCTTGTTCAAGTAGCTTTTGAACTCCTCCAATTGATCAGTAGGACCACTAGTTGATCGATCAACTCCTCTTGTCATCTAGACTCCTCAATCCTCTAGTTGATCTATTTGACTTCTAAATCAATTATTTTTTTTCTGACACAGAACACCTTCTCTTTGCCAAAATAAGAAATAGAAGTATCTTAATCCTTTTTAATTTATTACATTGTAAAAATGAAACCTCGAATTACATTCATGGGGAGTATAGGAAGCAAAGAATTAACTTACATATGGAAAAAGAGAGAGAGAGGCTCATTATTCTAATTGAATTTAAAAAGGTAGGAATAAAACCATTCAACCTTGCACACATATCTAGGGGGTATTTCCCATAATCATGCTTACATCCACCATTAAAAAAATTCAGGGCGACATGTATAAACTACATATATATATATGTATATATTCATTATAGTTTGGTATTTAATCATAAAATTCACATTAATCATTTTAAATAATTTCATTATAATTAATAAAATAAAATTTTGATCGTATCTATTAAATCCCAAAACATAGCAAATGAACATGGCTCTAATGCCACTATAGGGAAATATGGCTACAGAGATGGCAATGGAAATAAAAATTTTCTTATCACATTCACCTTGATCAATGAATCACATCAATAACTATATATTGAGAAGGAAGGTTGCAAGACACATATTGGTTTTAGAGCAAGTCCAATGATTATCCTTGTAGTGGCATGCTTCTTTCACAAGCTGCACCTGAACGACTGTCGACAATGGCCTCCTTGATGTATTACCACATACATAGGTCGACGACATCCTCCTAGCATATTGTAAATGGCCTCCACACCACTATTGTCATCTAGGAAGACAATAGGGAACTCCTGCCATTTTTTAGAACTGATAGGAAGGAGTTTTCCCTTTGATGTTAATGTGCTAGTGTTGATTTTTCTTCCTTTTTGTCTCTCCCTTTTATGGGTAAGAATTTCTTGGATCTCACGTTACCATAACTATGAGATAAAAAAAATTGTCAGACTTATTGTTGGGTCTCCTGAAAGCCTAGACTACCCCCCTTTATATAGGATGTCCAGGGTCATGTTTTCAAGATCGTCTGGTAGTCAAATACATGAATTCTAAGGAATTTTCCAGAAGATGTGAATGATGAAATGATTGGTTCATCACTAAATTGATCGGTTCACATGTGAAATGGTCAATTCACCACTTGAACTGATAGGTTCACTGTTACAACCCATATTAGGGTTAGTCAAGAAATACCTCGATTAGCATGAAACACCTTGATTAGTGTTGAGTATATTATTAAACAACATGGTTAATCGAGATAAGCTACATCGTAAATCAATAGTTGAGATTGAATCATCTGAGGTAACTGATGAAAATTTTAGTATTAATTGTTGAGTTAAGTTAAATGCCAAGATGCAATTGGTACTTTGACCAGTTGTGACAAGATACTAATTGTGATTTTGTGCTTCGAGGTTGTAGAGAACTTCGTGCTTGATAGTTTGCAAAAAAGAATCACTCTAATCAGACATTTGAGGTAAAAGATATGACACTTTCAAGATTTTGGACTTATTTGCAATTTTTCCAATATATCCTTATTACCCTTTTTCCTTTATCTTTTTCCCTGGATCGGTGCTTATAACCGACTGATGAGCGGCGCACTGTAGCCGCGATTGATCGCCTAGCAGAAGAAGGAAAGGGTGGGCGATTTGGAATCTGCGGAGTTCGATTCCTGCAGGGTGACACTTCTTCCTTCTTCCCCTTCATATCCCTCTACCTTCCTCCCTCTCATCCTCACCCTAGCGGCCCCCACCTGTAGTTCGATCTGTTGCATGGCGCCGGCCAAGCAACTATAGCGGCGCGATTAGCTTGGGAGAGGGGCGGCCGATTTGGCATCCTAGGCCCCGATTCAGCAGCGCCGGTCTCTTCTTCTCCTCCCTTTCTCCTTCCTTCACCTTTTCTCTTCCTCCCCTACTCGCCTAGCCACCTGCAGCCTTGCTGCTTGGCTTAGGCGGCCGTCCTGCAGCTAGCAAGATGCTACGGCCAGCAGTAGGGAAAGCTTCCCTTAGCTCCGATTTTGGGGACCAAGCAATGGTGCATACCTTCTAGCTAGTTCCAGCCATGAATCGAATCTATTCCGCCAACCTACTGTGCGCTTGAAGCAACCTGATCCAACAGGACCGTGAACAGTATAAATCCAAGGTTGAAGACAATGGAAATTTACCCGGAATCAAACCTTGGACGCATCCCCGGAGGAATCTGGACAGACCAAATCACAGTGAGTAGGGTTTCATTTATTTATCATTAATAAACTCAGGCGTTTGAATATTTTCTATTTTGTGCGCGAATTACGCTGATAACAGGCGTTATCAGGCGTCGGGCAGTGTTTGGCGTCGCCCGACTTTTTATTTCATAAAATGCTTTTAGACGCTGTTATATGATTTAGTTTAGCATCTGATCAGTGTGGATTGAATCAGTGAATTTATATGGTTCATTGGAACTTGAAATACGTAATATGATTGATGAAAATAATAGAATTTCCTCTATTATAACTGCAATGTATACGTTGAGCATAAAATGGATGTGTAGCATCGAAACTGGATAAGTTGATACTGAGTCATGTTGATAGACGAGAGATGATATATATATGAGTTTTTAAGAGATGTTCAGAATGTGAAATAAGTATGAAATGTGATATTCCTATTTAATTGTTTATATGTTAATCAGTTAATAGACTTAGGTGCCCTAACACCGTAGAACCCCTTTGACAGGTCTGCTTCTTAGGGGTGAAACTCGTGTCCAACATCAACGCGTGCGATGTCATGGTGGCACGAGGATGGAAAGACAGTGTTCAACAACAACGCGTGCGATGTCACGGTGGAACTGGAGTAAATAGGGGTTATTCAACAACAACGCGTGCGATGTCACGGTGGTAACCGAGACCTCCTGAGCCTGTGTACTCAGGTTAGAGGAGGAGTTCAGAGCACTCGATGTAGTGCAGTGAGGTCGATGAGCCTCGAGGCCGATGAGCCTGAAGGCCGATGAGCCTGTGGGTCCTGTAGCAGAACTGGAAGTCAGACTTAGAATTCCCCGGGTGTGTCGCTAAGTCTTGTACGGTGGGATCGTAGTTCGCTACGGATTTTTATATGCAGAGTACACTGCATATGATTAGGGCATACTAATATAAATATCTAAGCATATAGGATCACAGTAAATTTATATATCCGAACTTTTGTGCCAATTCATTATATCAGTTTATTGGTTTAAATTACCTGTTGTTGCATAGAAATGCGATTATATTTTGTAATCTGCTATGTCATTAGAACTGCCCTGCTTGTACTATATTTATTTTTATTTCAATTTTATAAACCTAATGTGTTGTTTAGTGATAGATAAATGAAATGCTATTCACTGAGCGAGTAGGCTCATACCTCTACTCAAAACATTTTCAGGTCATCATCAGCAGCAGGAAATCTGAAGGATCCTTTCATCCTAACGCTTAGTCTGTAGAAGGTATACGTAGTTAGTAGTTAGAGGTCTCTTAGTCCTTTCCCCTCGATCTTTGGGACATGGTGTGGGTGAGAGAGAATGTGTATAAAGATGTAAAATAACTTTCATGCTTTATTTTATGTTGATCAATGTAATATGCTGTAGACTCTGTTTATATTGCTAGTCAGTTTAATAAAAATGCTTCCGCAGTTTGTTTAGATTTAGTTTACAGCATAAATCAGATTATCTTTTTAATGTCTTTAAAATGTTTTAAAATCTCAAAGTGGGTTGGCTTGTGTGTAATCCCTCCGTCGCGCCCTAATCTCGTGATTAGTGGGTAATGCGAGATCGGGGTGTGACATCTTGGTATCAGAGCATAGGTTGAGTACATGGTTGCTCTAAGTCAAGGTCAGGGGACGATAAGAGACCAATAGGATTAGGACTTAGGTGTCTTCCTTCTAACTGCAATTTTATAACAGGAAATGTTCTGTTATAGTATTGCAGATGGCAGGAAGATGATGTGGTCATGAGGATCAAGTTGAGAACTTAAGTTGAGTCATATGGGATCATTAGAATCGAAAGATAGAATCATAAGTGAGATAAAAAGGAAATGATGTGTCTTTAGCTCTGGGAGGTCTGAGTATTTAGATACCCTGGCCAGGTGTCTGAATACTTAGATTGACCAATATCAAACTACTCTGTCTATTCTTCTCTAAATACCCTGGCCAGGTATGCAGAGGAAGGATAGGCTAGAGAGAAACCCTAGAAATCTTAGGGTTAAGAAATCAGAAAGTAATATAAGAGTAAGAGATTAAATATAGGATGCAATACAACTCTTGTTTATATTGCTTATTTGATTGGAGATCATTAGAAATGCTCTTATATGCATGAATTTAGATTTTCAGTTTGTAGAATAAACATGATTCTTTTATATTGTTGTGTGTTATGAAATGATTTATTTAGTGTTTATATTCTTTGTATTAAGTAGATCAGAAATTATGTTTAAATGAGTTTGCCCTGAGTGGATATTCTTTCCACATGTTTGAGATTAATGGGAGTTCGTTAATCCCGAGTAGCTCTTGGCTTCAGGACTATAGGTTCGGCCTGGTCCGGCTGGCAGGATGCGTTACTGGGATCTAATGACTCCTATTAAAAATATAATAAATGTAGACTCTGGATAATTTAGACCTGAATCATAGTGAAAAATTGTATATACACTAAGATGTTGAGATATAAGGGAAAGATTAGAACGGCTAAGAAGTAGCTGGAAATAATATCAGAGGCCCAATGTTGGAGTCTTATTTGAGCAATCCTTATTTGGAAATGAATGAACACGATATGAGGCTCAAATTAAATTTATTGATTTGTATTTTATGAACTCTAAATATGAGAATATGAAAAAGATAGGAGAAAAGTTGTAGTGGCTAAGATAGTAAGAATTAACTTTGGAATGGATCATGTAATAGAGTAAAATAATTTTTTTATATACTTCAAAGCAAAGGGAAAATAGAAGAAAGGAGTTGAATATACAATAAGTGCATAGAAATAAAGAGTCTTATGAAAATCATAAGACCAGGACAAGAAACTTAGTTGGATAAAAAGAAATGTTAGAAAGGATGACCTTGATTAAGGAATGAGGATTACATGACATAATTGAGAGTATGGCATGTATATCTTTATTATAAAGTTTAGTGCATTCATACATACTATCTTTGGATTCTAAGTCTCTATAGACTAACAAATTAGTTTTTAAAATAAAGAACAAACACATAACTTAGAAAATGAATGCATGATATAAGAATTTCTCAGTATTTACAATTATTTTAAGTACACTGTTCTGACAGTTCTAGAATGATATCATATTGTGATTTGAACTGCAATCAAGTGAATGAGGTAATCGAAACCCTAAGGATATGGTGTTCAATGAATCAAGTATTTTGATATCAAAATTCTCAGTATAAGATGTGTGATGCTTAACAGTTCAATTGCACGATTTTAGTGTATAAAGTGCCAAATTGACATGCATTCTGTTTATTTGAGAATTCCAGTCTGCCTGCATGCATATTGATATTGATTTCTCAGTAAATTACAAGTGAAAATGTAATTAGATTATTTAAGAATTTGAAATCTGCATGCATGCTTATTATGTTGAATCTCTTGATATTTGCAATACCTGAATATATGGCTTGTCCAATTTGAAATGATATTCATGTTACGTTATAAGCTTCCATTAAATTGAAGAGATATCATGGAAATACCAAAGTCCAGAACAAATAAGAGAAAGGAAATTCCAGTGATAAGATAAGGAAGAATTTAGTAAAACTTATGAGATCTAAAGTTTGAATTTCAAACTAAGGGAACATAGTCACATCACAATAACGCTATGTTATTGATAAGGACCAAACCCTAGAATGTTTAGGGTTGTAGTAGTTCAAGGGATATCACCAGTGATTTGACCTTGAATACTAGCATCCTTATAAAACAAAATCATGAGATTTGCTATGAAAGGTAGCTAATCTAAAAAGTAGATAAACAATATGAAAATGACTTAGAGAAAAGAGTAAGATATAAATTTGAAATGTAACAATAAGTAAGTAGCATAGAATGAGGACTATTACCTGATACATGATCTGAAGTTAGCTGTTGTAGTTCATGCTCTTAAGACATGGTGTCACTATCTTTATGGTGAGACATGTCAGGTGTTTACAGATCATAAGAGCTTAAAATATATCTTCACTCAGAAGGATCTGAATCTTAGACAGCGCAGATGGTTAGAATTGATCAAAGATTATGATGTGACCCTAGATTATCATCCTGGTAAGATAAATGTGGTAGCAGATGCCCTAAGCTGGAAGTCTAGTTTTGTAGCTGATGCATTCTCTATTGCATGTTTCGAGAGAGACATGCTAGTAGAAATGTGAAAGTTAAACGTAGACTTAGAGGTGACAAAGTAGAGTGGTTTGATTGCACAGATGGAAGTCAAGCCTATCTTTTATGATTAGATTAAGGAACTACAGTAGGGTGATAGTGAGTTACATCAGATCATGCATGACATGACATGGGGAAAAGACCAAAGTTTAGATTTTCAGATGATGGTGTGTTGTATTAGCATGATATGTTGTGTACCTCGAGACAGTGATTTGAAAGAACAGATTTTTGAGGAGGCACGTGCATCGATGTATGCCATGCATCCAGGTAACACTAAGATGTACATGGATCTCAAGGAGTTGTACTGGTGACCTGATATGACAAAGGATGTAGCTGAGTATGTGACTAGGTGCAGTGTGTATCAACAGGTTAAGGCTGAGCACCAGAAACCTACAGGTACCTTGCAATCTCTTCCTATACCTGAGTGGAAGTGGGAACATATCACAATGGATTTTGTGATAGGGTTGCCCAGGACACCTAGAGGTTGTAACTCTATATGAATGATTGTGGATAGATTAATTTAGTCTGCTCACTTTCTTCATATTAAGTCAACCTTTGATGTCCCAAAATTGACTAAGATATATATGGATGAGATAGTCAGGTTGCATGGTATCCCAGTTTCAATTATACCAAATAAGGATCCTAAGTTCACATCTAGGTTTTGGAATCAGTTGCATCATGCTTTGGGCACAAGTTGAGATTCTGTACAACTTTCCACGCACAGACGAATGATCAGTCCGGGAGGACCATTCAGACTCTTAAGGACATGCTGAGAGCATGTCTCATGCATTTCAGTGGAAGTTGGGAAGAACACTTGAGCCTTATAGAGTTTGCATACAATAATAGTCACCATTCTAGTCTTGGTACGGCTCAGTATGAAGCTCTATATGGTAGAAAGTGTAGATCATCCATATGTTGGTATGGGGTAGGTGAAAAGCAGATTCATGGATTAGAGATAGTGGATTTGACCACTGAAAAGACTACTGTGATCAAAGTACAGTTGAAAGTTTCACATGATAGACATAAGAGTCATGCCGAGAAGAGGCGTTGACCACTTGAGATTCAGGTTGGTGATGAAGTGTATCCGAAAGTTTCACCATGGAAAGGAATGTTGAGGTTTGCCAAGAGAGGCAAACTGACTCCTAGGTGTATGGGCCCATATCCTGTCATTGAGAGGATTGGACTTATAACCTATAAGTTGGATTTGCCATCCGAGTTGGATAATTTACATGATGTATTTCATGTAGCGATGTTGGAGAGGTGTTATCCCTGTTCAGAGAATATAGTGGATCTATAACCTGCTCAGCTCAGACCAGATGTATCCTATGTTGAGGGATCAGTACGGATAATTGATCAGTGGATCAAGAAGCTCAAGAATCTAGATACCATTAGTGAAAGTTCTGTAGAGAAACCATAACCTAGAGGAAGCCACGTGGGATCTTGAGTCTGAGATGCATAACAAGTTTCCTTTTCTCTTTTAGGAATTTCGGGACGAAATTCTTATAAGGGAGGGAGATTGTTACAACCCATGTTAGGGTTAGTCAAGAAATACCTCGATTAGCATGAAACACCTTGATTAGTGTTGAGTATATTATTAAACAACATGGTTAATCGAGATAAGCTACATCATAAATCAATAGTTGAGATTGAATCATCTGAGGTAACTGATGACAATTTTAGTATTAATTGTTGAGTTAAGTTAAATGCCAAGATGCAATTGGTACTTTGACCAGTTGTGACAAGATACTAATTGTGATTTTGTGCTTCGAGGTTGTAGAGAACTTCGTGCTTGATAGTTTGCAAAAAAGAATCACTCTAATCAGACATTTGAGGTAAAAGATATGACACTTTCAAGATTTTTGGACTTATTTGCAATTTTTCCAATATATCCTTATTACCCTTTTTCCTTTATCTTTTTCCCTGGATCAGTGCTTATAACCGACTGATGAGCGGCGCACTGTAGCCGCGATTGATTGCCTAGCAGAAGAAGGAAAGGGTGGGTGATTTGGAATCTGCGGAGTTCGATTCCTGCAGGGTGACACTTCTTCCTTCTTCCCCTTCATCTCCCTCTACCTTCCTCCCTCTCATCCTCACCCTAGCGGCCCCCACCTATAGTTCGATCTGCTGCATGGCGCCGGCCAAGCAACTATAGCGACACGATTAGCTTGGGAGAGGGGCGGCCGATTTGGCATCCTAGGCCCCGATTCAGCAACGCCGGTCTCTTCTTCTCCTCCCTTTCTCCTTCCTTCACCTTTTCTCTTCCTCCCCTACTCGCCTAGCCACCTGCATCCTTGCTGCTTGGCTTAGGCAGCCGTCCTGTAGCTAGCAAGATGCTGCGGCCAGCAGCAGGGAAAGCTTCCCTTAGCTCCGATTTTGGGGACCAAGCAATGGTGCATACCTTCTAGCTAGTTCCAGCCATGAATCGAAGCTATTCCGCCAACCTGCTGTGCGCTTGAAGCAACCTGATCCAACAGGACCGTGAAAAGTATAAATCCAAGGTTTAGGACAATGGAAATTTACCTGGAATCAAACATTGGACACATCCCCGGACGAATCTGGACAGACCAAATCACAGTGAGTAGGGTTTCATTTATTTATCATTAATAAACTCAGGCGTTTGAATATTTTCTGTTTTATGCACGAATTACGCTGATAACAGGCGTTATCCGGCGTCGGGCAACGTTTGGCGTCGCCCGACTTTTTATTTCATAAAATGCTTTTAGACGCTGTTATATGATTTAGTTTAGCATCTGATCAGTGTGGATTGAATCAGTGAATTTATATGGTTCATTGGAACTTGAAATACGTAATATGATTGATGAAAATAATAGAATTTCTTGTATTATAACTGCAATGTATACGTTGAGCATAAAATGGATGTGTAGCATCGAAACTGGATAAGTTGATACTGAGTCATGTTGATAGATGACAGATGATATATATATGAGTTTTTAAGAGATGTTCAGAATGTGAAATAAGTATGAAATGTGATATTCCTATTTAATTGTTTATATGTTAATCAGTTAATAGACTTAGGTGCCCTAACACCGTAGAACCCCTTTGACAGGTCTGCTTCTTAGGGGTGAAACTCGTGTCCAACATCAACATGTGCGATGTCACGGTGGCACGAGGATGGAAAGACAGTGTTCAACAACAACGCGTGCGATGTCACGGTGGCACTGGAGTAAATAGGGGTTATTCAACAACAACACGTGTGATGTCACGGTGGTAACCCAGACCTCCTGAGCCTGTGTACTCAGGTTATAGGAGGAGTTCAGAGCACTCGATGTAGTGTAGTGAGGTCGATGAGCCTCGAGGCCGATGAGCCTGAAGGCTGATGAGCCTGTGGGTCCTGTAGCAGAACAGGGCTGGAAGTCAGACTTAGCATTCCCCGGGTGTGTCGCTAAGTCTTGTACGGTGGGATCATAGTTCGCTACAGATTTTTATATGCAGAGTACACTGCATATGATTAGGGCATAATAATATAAATATGTAATCATATAGGATCACAGTAAATTTATATATCCGAACTTTTGTGCCAATTCATTATATCAGTTTATTGGTTTAAATTACCTGTTGTTGCATAGAAATGCGATTATATTATGTAATCTACTATGTCATTAGAACTGCCCTGCTTGTACTGTATTTATTTTTATTTCAATTTTATAAACCTGATGAGTTGTTTAGTGATAGCTAAATGAAATGCTATTCACTGAGAGAGTAGGCTCATACCTCTACTCAAAACATTTTCAGGTCATCATCAGCAACAGGAAATCTGAAGGATCCTTTCATCCTAACGCTTAGTCTGTAGAAGGTATACGTAGTTAGTAGTTAGAGGTCTCTTAGTCCTTTCCCCTCGATCTTTGGGACATGGTGTGGGTGAGAGAGAATGTGTATAAAGATGTAAAATAACTTTCATGCTTTATTTTATGTTGATCAATGTAATATGCTGTAGACTCTGTTTATATTGCTAGTCAGTTTAATAAAAATGCTTCCGCAGTTTGTTTAGATTTAGTTTACAGCATAAATCAGATTATCTTTTTAATGTCTTTAAAATGTTTTAAAATCTCAAAGTGGGTTGGCTTGTGTGTAATCCCTCCGTCGTGCCCTAATCTCGTGATTAGTGGGTAATGCGAGATCGGGGTGTGACATTCACTATGTTTTCTCTTTGCAAAAAAAAAGGCTATTACTATCCTATTAATGCACAACATGACATCAACACCAATCCTTGTTCTAGTCATATTGATCTCCCAACTGGTCAGTTCACAACCTAAACGGCTATGTTCACTTACTGAATTGGTCATTTCAAATTCTAGTCAACCAATTATTGTTTATGTTGATTACCTAAAAACATTAGTAATAAGTTAAATGTTATTTATGAGGAAACTCATGTTCCATGTGTATCCTATACGTGTGACCAAATAGATCCCAAAGTATGATGGCAGTGAATGTTCATAACTGATTTATGACATCTCAAGCAATGAGAAATATCTAGCAACACATCATTGCTACCTAAGAAATTGGAAACTTGGAGAACAACTTCAACATACAATCGATGATTAATGTTACAATGATACTATAGTTCCTTTCTCTCTTATCCATATTGAACTTGAGGCATGGAATCATCATCCTCTCAATGTTCTATCCATGTTCCTTAAACTAGAGCAGAGTGTCTATGATGCATGTGAGCTCACATATCATATATTGATTTACATGAGCATGACCATACATTTCACAATCTCTCTTATCAAATGGCCAAAGATCAACTCCAGCAGGAGAGGCAAACCCCATCTATATCACTCTCAGTCAACCCACATGTGTCTTGATGTATTCCAACATCACCTTTTTGGTAACCTATATTCGAGGTCACGTTGGATGATGTCAGTGTACATCAAATGAAATGTGATGAGTGTTGATATTTTAGGTCTAATAACCACATTCACCACAATCACTATGAGAGCCTATTCTAACTGCCATTCAATGGTTTCCATCCATAAATCTCAAGGTGCGTCTATCTAGTACACTTTTCTATAAGAAGTACCTATGTGCTTTGTTTGATATCACAGATCATGACTAATGAGATTTTGTAATCAACCAACACTCACTCTAGACTTATGAGTTATCCCTATCTATTATCTTCCACACTAACATCTTACTAGGGACATAAAAAGAATGCAAGTACTCTTATCATCCATATGATCTCACTATTGAGGTCCTCAACCTAAAGACATACATTTTCAAGTAACATCATTCTTTAGACATCTATCATGTTATACCGTTATCTCATAATTTAACAAACATATTGATGAATATTGGCTTTATTACTAATCAGATCATTTACAAGATATGCAATTACAATTATCATATGGTTGGCTCTCTGGGCATACATGCCAAAAAAAGAAAAAAGAAATTATTTGATAGAAACATTTCCTCGATTGCGCATGTTCTAACAACCAACAATTATATCATGATGTCTCTTTTTCTTTTAGTTGATGCATGTATTATGATTATGGCCTTTGATCCTATGATCCTATACATCAAGTAAAAGAGAGAAGAAGTCATATGTCACAACTCCTATACAATGGAAATAATTTTGGAAGGCAACAAGGAAGAATACAGTTATAGACTAATAGTATAACTCCACAACCCAGTTATCCTATATGCAACTTAGCTATATATTTCCAGCTTTTAAGTAAGGTTTTTTATGCAGTGCCTCCCCACTAAGAGAAACTATTGTTTCTAATTGTAACTATTTCATACTAACATATGTGTTTCAAAGTACCCCTTACGCCTAAACACATACACAAAACATCTTCTTTTCTTGTACATGTATTCTAATTTTGCAATAGTAATACCATAATTGCTTCATAAAAATGAATACACACACATATAAATATATATATATATAAATGATTAATCAAAAAATTAAATCGTATGCACATATAACTAGTGTTAGAGTGTCTTTTAGTGTGACTATTGGCCTCTTTTAGGGGTTGTTGCATTGTTGGGTCATTATAGAGGGTCTAGGTGGTCACGATGATAATAAATTTAACATTGACCTAGGTATCAACCAAAGGTTAGACCCAGATTTGTCAAATTGTATCACAATCCATCAAAACCCATGGGTTGACCCATCTAAGTCGTGTTTGGGTGTTGATATTTGCCACCCTTTCATAAAACCCATACCCATCTCTTTAATTAGTGGGTTTCATGAGTGGCTCACAAGCACCCCAATGTGACCCACTTAACTAATATAATTAAAATAAAATAAATAGAAATATCTATTACTACATAAAATAAATATTATGATCTAGTAATATATATTGATTTTTATGGTATTCTGGTCCATACTTGAACTTGCCCAAAAACGACCTAAATGTTGGAAGATGAAACCACGTCTACTCCATTTTTTAAGTGTTCTATCAAACTTAATATGGAGTTGTACTACAAGTTTCTACTAGTTTGTCTAGCATAATCATACATTAGAGAATTTTAATTATGAAATAGAGAATGTTTCCCACAAAATGGTATATGGTTGAATGATTTTAATAAATGAATAAATGTTTTGATTTGATAGGGGCAAGGCGTAGTACTTGGTTATTTTTTCTATGTTTTATGTAAAAACACTAGAGAGAGTCATTTGTTTTTATTACAATAGTATCCTACAAAGCATGTTGATTGAAATAACTAATTTGGACAACCATGGGTCAACTCATAAGTCATTGAGTCAAATATGGTTTTGCTTGGTCCACCTACTAAGAACTGGGTATTACCCATGAGACTCAAACCCAAAATATGATCCAACTCAAACCCAACCCACCCTCCCATTTCATAGGTCTACTCAGACGAACCTTCTCATAAGTAGGCCAATGTTTAGTCAGTCGGTACCAATGTTTGGTCTAGGTGGACCAACTTTCTTGGACTTTAGATACCTGTAAACAAAAAACCCCTTGCAAACCCGTTTGATGCTCCCATTGCATGTGACTAGAACACTATAAACATCACATCACCTTTGTGGCACTCTACTTTACATGTCAAGGATACTGTCAACTTCTCCTTCACATGCCCCAATCCCAGTTATCGACCTAGCACATGGAAAACTCTCTACACCATGCATTTATGATTGGGTCCCAAGAAAACTATCTCTTCCCAACATTTCTCCAATCATTCAAATCTATTTCACTTTTCAAACAAATCAACTTCCCACCCAACTAGAACCTATATTATGATCGATTTCCCTCTAACTCTTTTTGTTATTTTGAAAACTTGGATGTTCATCACGCTCTTCCTCATATTCCCTCCTACTACTATTTGATATGTTCCACCTTTCCCTTCCATTCACCTATACCTCATGCATCATCCCATAAACATCTTCCATCAAACCCTTCCTAGTCCCGTCAATAACCCTTTTTAACCTCTGTATTGTCATCACAATCCCAACTCTCCCTTGCATCTGCCTCTCCCACACCAGTCCTACCATCCTCCATCACCAATATGGCTCTCCCTACCATTAACTCCAGGTCTATACTTCCCATTGATCTTCCAACAAACTCTGTGAGGATGTTGAAAGTCGTCACTAGTTTCAATGTCTTAGTGTCTATAGAAAATAACATTAACAATCATATCTCAACATCCTGGATGTCACCCAAGATGTTTCCCATCTCATCCCGGGACACATCATACTCAAACCCTATTTTATTTCACCATCTAGCTCATCTATTTTGTCTCAGAAGGTGCCAAACTTTCCCTCCTATTTTGATAGGTCATGACTGTCTCTTATGAAGATAGCTTTATCTAAGTTGTGTGCCCTCTCCAAATGGACAGTTGATCAAGGTGCTACAATAGTTGGCTTTGGAGAGTCAGGGTGGGTCTCCATTCTGATACCCCATCACAATAATGGGACGTCAATATTTTTTGGTTCATATCCCATTCCATAGGTGCTACATTATAGTTTGTTATCCCTCACACACTCCAACCCATCAACAATATTAAAGTTTTATGTATCTTCTCCATCTAGAAAGAAATTAAACTCCCAAAAACATTTCCTATTCAAAACTGAGAAATAATTTACACCACCAAACTAACTGTAGAGAACCCAACACACTACCCAACAACCATATCTTATCTATTTAGACACACACCATCTTGGTTTCGTCCCACCAACAAAAAACAAATCATCAACAATGGTAATCTTAAATGATAACAACATAGGAAAATGGTATGGAAAGGGAGAAACCACCAAACCAATAACTATACATCATCCAGGATGGACAGTACCAACACACACAAACACCCACACATGCCATAACCCAATTGAAATACCTCATACATATGGTTCATAATAGTATGCAACCCATTTCCATTCCAAACAACTGCTTTGATCACACATCACCATATGAAAAGAAAGAAGTTGTCGATCAGATAAAAATTGAGATCATTGAGGAAATCAAATTTTTGTATCTAATCATAAGAAACCCACCAAGGCACCACCTACTATCAGATCTTTCATCTCACTCATCACTAACTAGTAGGACCCAAATAACAATACTTTGTGGCTGAGGACACATGTATGGATTCATTTTAATGATTTTTCTTATTCTACTTCATATAAGGTTCACCAACCTTAGGATTCTACCATGCACAATATCAATAACATGAAAACCTTAGCCTCATGGTCTGATATTCATGATTTCATAAATTTTTCTTCGAAACTAGGCATTCATTTTGACAATAAATTGCATGAACTTTTGTCTTGTCAGAAATTGAACACATCATGGGATGGAGTAAAACCAAACCCATCAACATAACCATAACAAAATTCAAGGAACTAAATATTTAAAGGGTTTCACAATCTAATATATAGAGGTTAACCTTTTCTAGTTATTATAGCATCTTGGAATGTTTGCGGTACCTATGTTCCCAAAGGAGAAGAGAAACTACAAAATTTATTTTATGCACATAACGTCAATGTCATTACACTCCAACAAAAAACCACCATTTCCCCTTCCATACTAACACTATTATAGGGAAATACATTATTGAATGAATCCATATTCTACTAAATGGATTCAAAGGAGGAATTGTCACAATTATTAATAAAAAAATCTTCAAGACCACCCACCGATACTGGAAACAATATAATATAAATTTTATAATCCAAATTTCTCTAACCAGTTCACATGGTCTCTCATAAGATCTATGGTGAATGCAGACATCACAAACAATTTTTCTTTGATGAAATACAAGACTTGGAACAATACTTTTCATCTACATCTCCACTAATTGGAGGGGGCTTCAACATTATCAGACTTCAATCAGAACGACACAATACACTACAATTCTTGTGGCAAAACTATTCCTTGTGTGACAGGATTTAGAATTGTCTCATCCTTAATTTTCAACTTCTTGATATATATGTCACAAATTCCAATTACACATGAAGTATATGGCAATCAAGTGACAAACTAAATCACTTTTTATGTTCTCAACAATGGGAGGACCACTGTCCAGTATCATTTTCATCTTCCACCACTATACTTGTCTTGTAAGACCCCTGACCTTTCTTAGAGGTTTATCTTTCTTTATTAGCATAATTAGATGCTTAAAACCTTAATATAACCATATTATGTTCTTTTATAACATGTGATAGGATTATGTTTATAGTTTGATCCAATATGGATGTTGTTTGAGCTAGTTATGTTATAGTGCTTATTTTCAACCTAATTGCAAATTACCCATCTTTAGCGTTTATTTTGCAATTTGTAACATTCTTTATGTACCCTACATGCTTTGTCATCATTTAGGAGAGAGTAGTTGCTTAGGGTTCCTTGTTGTACCTTTGTTTGATTAGGTGGCATCATATGTTGAGATCTAGGGTTTGCTTGGATGCTTTATCTTGATGTTGACCTTGAGTGTTTACTGATGGAGTGCTTTGGTTTTGACCACCTTCATGTTTCTTCGACGATATTTTCTTTAGTCTATGAAGTTTTAAATACACCTAATGATCTTGGCGGTCGATGAGCAAAGAAACCCTATGGTTTGGATTCTATGTGATCACAAGGGTTTTGATCTCCTCAGGTCACTATGTTTTCTTTGACTGATGGCTTTTAGACCTTGTGCCCCTTTGATCGAAAGGACTTTCTTAGACCAAGTTGATTGTTTGCTTTTCTTGGTTTTAACGATCCTTGATGAATGAGTTTTGAGGGACAAGTGGCACATGTTTTCATGACACCTAACCTCCCTTCCCTCTCTCCAACCCTTCGATATATATACATCCTTTTTTGCATGCAAGTGATCCTTTTATGCCCTTCCTACCTCTCCTCTTACTTGGAGATTGTTGCTTGTATTCTTGGTGGTGCTTGAGCTCGGTGCAAGTGGCTGATCCATCTTGGTTGTGAGCTAGGGTTTGGAGCAACCCTTCCTTGGAGATTGTTTTGTAATCCTTTGCTCTCTTCTTTACCTCGGTAAGTGATCTACCTTTCTTGATATTCATTTTCTTGCAACCCTACCCCCTCTTCTTTCTCTTGGCTGAATCCATGGGTCTTGATGGTGGTGCTTCTTGAGGGACTTCTCTATTCTTGTCCTAACCCATTGATCTCCATGGTAGAGCTAAAATTTAGTGGAAATTTTCTCTCTTTCTTGTCTTTTCGGCCTAGGGTTTTCTCTCCATCTTGTACTCCTTAAACCTATGGTTTTTCTTTTCTCTTTGAAGTGGTGCTAGCTTGGTCGTGAGGTGGTGATCAAGCTAGGTTTCCTCTCTTTTTGGAGCATCCTTGCTGTTGGAGTTGTTTTTTCACATCCAAGGCGAGTTATATAAGTTTCTCCTCTATTATTGTTGCACTTAATCTTGCATGAAAATAATCCATCTCAAACACATGGCTCCAAGTATAATAATGATGATATCTTACATTGGAGTTTATGTTCCATAGTGATCTTGAATAGATAAACCCTCCAATGTTGATACCTAATTTATGTGCATGTGTTCTTATTTGTTGATGGTGGTTTTGAAAACATGCATGGTGTGTAAAACAATTAGTTTTCTCTCTATCATGATTATGTTTTTACTCCTAGCTTGATGATGGCTGAAATTAGGGTTTTGATGTTGTTCCCGTTCTTGTGGTTACACCTTGATGTTTTGGTTTGATGGTGAAGATCAACTTGATGATTTTGTGGTTGATGAGTTTTCTCCCTCTTCATATGGTTGCCAAGGATATTGATGTTGATTGGATGACAAATTTTCCATAATGGTCGATGAGCTTCTCACCTTCTTGAGGGCACTAAGTTTGCTAGTTGATTGTCACTTAAGATGGTGATTTTCCTCTTTGGTCAATGATTGTTATATGTGCTTTTTTTCGAAAAGGATGGACCCATGTTTGGTCGCTAAAATTTTGATTTCTAGGTGGTCGTTGATGATGGTTAATCTAGTTCATATGGTCTCTGAATATGGACACTCTCAGGGGGTTGTTGAAGGGGATCAAACCCTACTTTTATGTGGTCGATGAAGGGGTAGTGCACCTTGTATCTTTGGTCTCCAAGAAAGTTGTGACCTATTTTTATGCGGTCGATAATGAGTCCTAGGTTTTATGTGACTGATGGTGATTTTTGGTTGATTGGATGATGTTGATTGTTGACCTTATGTTTCTAAGATTGTCAGAGATGTTGGTAATTAGGTTTTAGTGTTAATTTCTGATTTGGAAGCCCTAATATGATTATTTATTGAAAACTAACCATAATTACAAATGTATAATGATGTTGCTTAGTTTTCTTGAGTAATTAGCATTATGGTAGAGCATTTTTTCTCTCTCCTAAACTATTGTAACTCTAAATTGTTATCTTATGGGCATCATAGTTCTTTAATGCATAGTTATGTTGATCTTATGCAACACATGTGAGATGATGGTGATGAGCCTTGTTGAGACATGGAGAGATAATGATGTTCTTGTAGGGAAAAATGTGAATGGTCTTATGACTTAGACAGTGGATTTGTGCCCTAATTGAGGTGATATCCTATGGTAATGTGATGAGGGATTAATATCCTATGGTGATGTAATGATGAGAGAAGTCTCATGTGTATGATAGTGAATAGTACCATGTGATGATGTGTTAGGTTCATAATTTATATGCTTCATATCTTCTGAACTTGCAACCTACCTTATCTTTTGTAGTACCTTTCTACGGTTTGTGTGTAACTACCCAATTAACTTAATTAATCAAGTGGAACCCTAATAATATACCCTGGCCATAGATCCATTCCAGCGTCAGGTGTTACTGGATGGTGAGATGAGTATTCCTAAGGGAAACTCAGAGCACATATTGTTGAGTATGTAAGGTACAAGTGACTGAGTGTTCTTTCCATCTTGACTCTAAGGTTTTGAGTTTGGATGCGGTCATGCCTCGATAGGAGAACAACTATGATCATGCCTCGTCAGGGGAATGATTGTTGTCATGTCTCAATATATATGACATGATAGAGGATAGTTGAGTTTGTACCTCAGATGGTTGGGTTTGTATACCCTATTCACTAGTGTTGTGACCTATATACCATCTAAGGTGTTTTGTGATTGGACTTCATATGTCACTGTAGAGGACTCGTTCTAACTGAGAGTGGATGAGATCATAGGGGTATGGCTCTCCTAGATCTTGTATGTCACTATTTTCGACTTTGTAGTGGACAATTAGAGTATGAGTGGTATACCTCATCCCCTCAGGGCTTGAAAGACATATTACAACCGTATAGTATATCTTCTTAGGGTCAAACATGATTCACATTAGATGTTTACCCTTGCCTTATTTCTTATACTGCTCAGTTGTTATGTAATGTAGTATCAAGACTTAATTGTTATACATGCTCCTCATATTCCTTCTAAACATGTAAAATTCCATATTTATCTATTGAAGAAACTTAACCTTCTTAACCTGTGTAATCAGTTTAAATTATTAATTTATCTAAATTTTCTCATCCTTTTTAATAATAATATATCATGCTATGTTACAATAATCATCGATAGAGAGTTATATCTCTCACTGGGACATGGGTCTCACCCTTGTGGTTTTCTACATCATTGTAGGTGGTCGTCAGTGTGTGGGTAGGATCGTTCCGTTGAGGAAGAGTATCTTCATGATCAATAGCCATTGAAGGTTGGATAGCTGCTAGTGTTGTGTAGTAGAGTCCTAGTGTCATCCTTGTACTCTTAGGTCCAGGAAGTGATGTATTTTATTGTAGATGTTGTATCTCAATACGTGGTCTTAGTAGTATTCCTTTTTTGTGTGTGTGTGTCTATATATATATATAAATATATATATATAAATATAAATATATATATAAATATAAATATATATATATATATAAATATAAATATATATATATATAATTATATATATATATATATATAAATAAATATATATATATATATATATGGCATGTATATGTGGAATAGATGTTTTGTAATAGGTGTGTGGCAGATGGCTACTTTGTACATGTAAATACATGATATGGTATGGGATATGATGCATGTTTGTGGGCCTTCATGTAATATTTTTCCACATAGTGATGATTATATGAAATCAATTTTAATTTACCTATTTTTCTGGTAATGTGATTTTTAGTGGTTAATCATGCATTTTGTCATGAGTTATCTCCTTTGTGTGGCATCGGGGTATCACACATCTCAAACCACTTCTCTAATCTCCTTAATACCAATTATGTGGCCTTTTCATCTCCACCGCTAGACCTATCCCAAACCACTTCCCTATAATCCTTAATACCAATTATTTTCCATGGGAATTAAACCATTCTATTTTAAACATTTTTTTATGAGAGACCCCTATTTCAGTACCATGATACAACACAACTACCCTATCCAACTTATCCACTAGAACTGGGGTTAAGTATCCTCAATAAAATCAAATATATAAGAAACACCCTCAAATATGGAACAAAAACAACTTTAATAATATCCATTGAGCTCTTAAATATAAAGAATCACTGCTGAACTTAACAGTGATCCATCTGAAGACCAATCACATATCCTTGTCGTTAGAACTAAAATAGAACACCTTACCTTTTGAAAATGAAATAGTGTGGAAAGAAATATAAAAAATGAGGTGGATGAAGAAGGGATATAGGAATATCAAAATCTTTCACAAATGTAATAAAAAAATATTAGAAAAAACTCCATCCATAGTATAAACGTTTGAGGTCAACACACCACATGTAGGCACATCATCACATCACATATTATTGAATATTTTCCAAAATTATTCAATAACAAATACAACATTTCACCGTATATCCACGTCTAATGGGACATTCTATATTCAAATAGTATCATCATCTGAACAACCTCATTACATCTTCACATAGACTAAAAATAAATAGGCTGTAAAGTAGTTGGGTGTCGATAAGTCACTTGAGCTACATGGTATCAATAAAAAATTCTATCAATACATGTGTGATCACCTCAAACCTTATTTCATCAATCTCTTCCAGTACATTTATCTCCATGATGATATTAGTCCCAATATGTTTCCTCAACCAAACTTTCACATCACTCACCAAAAAATTGACAATCTACATGTTGTACATCATTTCTGACCTATCATTCTCATTCATTTATCCTACAAAATTATTGCCAAAATGTTTAGCACTAGGATGAAAACACACTAGAAAGTTGTTATCTGTCAACAAAAATGCAACTACTTAAGAATAGGAATATCCAATATGCTTACATCATGGTAAAAGTGAGACCATCCACACATGTCACCATAGAAAGACCCTGATCTAGCCATAAAACATGAGTTTGAAAAGCCTTTGACAATATTAACTAGAACTATCTTTTCAATTGTTTGGCGGGACATGATCTTCATGATAGATGGACTAAATGAACTTAAGAATGTATAACCATAGTCCATTTTTGTACTAAAACCAATGATACTCCTTTCAAATATTTTCATAGCTCTAATGGTCTCAGGTGAGCGGACCCACTTTCTCCATATCTTTTCATCCTGGTCGCTTCCATCAATATGATCAAACTGGTATTCACCATGGACTCATCACACCCCCTTATGAATGTGAGAAAACATCATGCAATATGTTGAGTACACCATCATCTTTGTTTACACAGATGATATAAATGTCATCAACACTATATGTATCCTAGGATATTTCTCTTATAAACTGCGGCTTAGGATTGATCTACAAAAAAATTACGATCACTGACACACAACTCAACACTCAAGATATTAACGACTATCAATTTCTTCTCAATTGTAAGATAAAATATTTTCCTTTCACCTACTTTGGACTTCTTATTAAACCTCACCCCTTACCTAAATCCATCTCTAACCATATCACAAGTAAACTCAACCAGCACATGTTTCATAGAAAAACAATTTCCTAAATTTGGTAGACTCACTCTCCATAACAATGCTCTCACATATCTGACCACCTAGTACCTTAACTATATTCCACTCCGAGCTCACATCCACTTGGCCAATTAGAATATTATTTGTGCATCAAAAACATAAGAAGGCTAGGGCATCATCAATATCAAAACAGATGCACTATGTCTGATCTTTAAAATCATTACAACACTACGTTAAAAATGAAACATCATTTAGAAAGAACATGTCGTTAATATATACTACAAAATAAAAACTCTTATTGCAAAATTATAAATTGAGGGACATCAATAGTTATGGAAATATATCAATCACCACATTGACTTGATACAAAATTACATCAATACCCCACTACACATTTCCAACAACAATAACATTTGGATTGACCCTTGGTTCTATGGGAAAACTATTGAACATCAAATTGTTAACTTGTAAATCCCACATTCTATATCAAACATTTCTACTGGTACAAAAAATGAAATTTCTAGGAAGTCATGAAATAAACTTTCTTAAAAGAACCCTCATAGACCACCTCCCATAGAAAATAACATCTGACATTATTAATGTAGAATCCAACCTCAGGAACAACACCTAAAGGATATGGGACCCCACTTACTATCCTAAAAAACACACCTCTTATACACATAGCATGACCACCTATATCCTAGATTCATTTGGAACATCAAGTTCCTTATAGAAACTCCTTATGTGGCTCATCAGGTATAATAAATTTCTTGATGATCACAATATGAATAAAAAGGTTTCCAGGGTCCCTATTTTTTCATCTGCACTCCTAACATTAGAAAATAACAAAACACCTTTTTATCAATTGCCCCATTACCACACTACTTAGAAATCACTTCTTCCTATCAACAAAATACCCATTCATCAACACCTATGACATTCTATATATGTTCCTAATTTCTAAGACGAAAAAGTTGGTCCCATGCATAGAAAACACTTGTGGCCTTCATGATATGGACCATATGGAGTGAGAGAAGCAAGAGAATGTTTAAAAACAATAATGGTAACACCATCACACTCTTCCAAAATTTTCATGACTCATCTCACCTGTTCTTATATTGTAGATCTACTTGACACCACAGGCCCAAGTATCAAAAACCATAGCCTACTTCACATTTTGGAGAGAAGACTATCGTGAAAAGAACTTCATCAAGGAAATTCTAGCTGAGACGAATGAATTCTAATTTGCATCATAGTAGTTTTTAGGCCTATTATTGGAATATGTTCCCCTTATATGCAAATTTTTTTGGTTTAAGTATTTCTATTTCATCGTCCAGGTTCCAAGATTCACAGTTTCATTAGAACCCCCAGTGCTATTGAAGTTGTACTCAGATTTTAATTGTCATTTTTTTATGTCACATATTAGTATGCAATCATAGCCTGGAATAGCATGTTTCTGAGTCAATACGTCCCGAATGAAAATGCATTACACCTGGTGGGGTCAATACGTCCCTTCGGGAGACATATTGCTATGTTTGAAAAGCAATATGTACCCAGTTGGGACGCACTGCCCCCAATAGGAGCAATGCGTCCTAAAGAGGACGTAGAGCTTTTTTATTTTTTAATTTTACTTTATTTTTTCATTATGATACCATGTATGTGATATATACATTTACATGTTCAATAACAAAATGAAACTAATTTGCATTAACTTATATACAATTAACAATATAACTAATACTTGAAAATAATAAAATAATAAACGAACATTATATTTCATTAATATTTATTAATGTAGACAAACATATTTAAAATTAATTATTACAATACTAAAACTATATAATAAAGTTTAAAATTATAGAAATAACACACACAATATATATATATATATATATATATATATATATATATATATATATATATATATATATACATACACACACACACACACACATATATATATATGCAAACTTAGAAAAAACAGAAAACTAATATACCAAAATATACCACACATTGTTATAAACAATATATATATATATATATATATATATATATATATATAATATCAAAGAAATATAAACATGTCAATTATGTAAAGTAAAATATACTAGAACAGTAACAACAAATAATCAAAATAAAATATATAACACATACAATTTTAAATGGAATATATTTAAATCATAATTTTAACACAAATATTAACATATGCAAACTTGCTCACAAAATATCCTCCGTTCAAGTTCTAAAAGTTAAACATGAAACAAAAAATATTAACATTAATGTGTAAACTACATGGATAAAACATAAAATAAATATATAATCATGGAATTAGAAATCTATTAAAGAAAAAGAACAACCATCATTAGAATTTAATAAAAAAGGTATGTTTGATCATTGATAAATTGCAATATGCTACATGGGCATACTAGAACAATACAACTCTAGATCTTGGATGCCCTCCCTAGTCAATAAATGCATGAGCTATTTTTATCCTTCACTTCAACTCATTGTTTTGATCTTTAGTGCATAGTTTTATTTTGTTATCAACTTATGAAGGTGATGTACCTATGGCGTAGTACTTAATATGGTTCTTTGCTCCTAACTTACAAAAGAAAACATCACAATTGTACTAGAGGATAACCCAACTCCACAAAATTATTATAAAGAGTGGGATCTGAGAAGGGATCACTCAAATGGTGCAATACAAAGAGCCAGGTAATGATGAAACAACAAAAACAAAACTGTTACAAGTACACGAAGATTTACATACAATTGTTCATCGTTTACAATATTTCAAACGTAAAAGTTACTCATCTAATAGCATGCAACTCCAATTTCATAGGACAACTGGACAATTCCAAACTATCTTCGAGTTCAAATTCATGAATATAATCTTCTTGAGTCCTTCTCATCTAATATACCTACACCTGGTGGGAAGGAAAACATCACCCACAAAATAGGAAGTAAAAGCATGTCTTAGTAAAAATTGAGTACATCCACATAAATAACATTTGGGCATTATATCATATTTCAAGCATAAAAAAGGATGTTCCCATGAAAATGGGCTGTATAAAGTATGCAAGCTGAGCAAGAGTTAAATATTGGGGTATAATATTGATGGAGAGCAATATTAGGGATAAAAGAAACATCTTTTTATAACAAACATTCAAAATTTCCAAATAAACAATATCTTTCCATGTACAAACAATGTACATTGTATATACCTAAAATAGGGCCATAACACCATAGGAATATGTCCTAGAAGGTAAGGGTGGAAACACACACCCCAAGAAAAATACATGTGCCCTATATAGGTATAGTTATACATAAGTACCATTATTCTAGATATTCTACTCAAACATGTATCATGCAAATCTAGAGTAGCAAGAATAGCATTCCAGTCATAATCCACATCAAGCATTAAAATCATAGAAATAGGGGTCAAAAGACCCATAACAAAGGAATGGCTCAATATTCACAGTAGTTCACAAGATATAATTCAGGAATGTAGAACTTCAATTTAGAAATAAAATGATCAATGTCCAATTATGTTCCCCAATTTAGGAAATTAGGAATTATACTCAATAAAATTTCCAAAGATAAATTGGGATTTGCACATACATGATCTTCACAACTAACCCTATTTCTTCGATTTGATTACACCTTCATCCTTCTTGACCTAAAAGTGTTTTATACACCATTAATACTGAATTGCTAAATCATAAATGGAAGTATATAAAAATCCATTATTTGTTACTTAAGTTGAGTCAGCTTTTTAAATCTTGGAATTACACATATATAGGATGAGGGATGGGATTATGTCTTATTTACAAAAATACCCTTACATATAATATCTGAGATTAATATGATATATATATGGTTGTTCATTCGTTGTTCGGAAGATAGCCTGGATTTTTGCTACCCATGCATCCCTAAAAGTAACCATATGGTCACAAAAGTAACTCTCTCGACAAAAAATTAACTACTTTGATAAAAAGGTAACTATATGACTAAAAAATAAAATCAGAAAGAATACACAATAGATATATTTGTAATGTATATTTGTTATAGTTGTTACAAATGTAACTATTTATTCATGAAAAATAACAATTTGCAAGGTAAAGTAACCGTCTACATGTGTAAAGCAAGAAACTCCAAAAAAGTAACCAAAATAAGGGGCAGGTAGCTACCCGCGTGGGTATTGAATATGGCCATACATTCATATACATATATATATATAATATATATATATATATATATATATATATATATATATATATATATATATATATATATATATATATATATATATATATATGACAAGGTGTATTGATATGTGTTTGAAACTCAGATGTCATCTAATGTTAGTTTTGGCAAAATATACATTCATCCAAATATAGTTATCAAAGTATGATCTAGTGTATGTTCTTTCTCTTTTATACCCTTGAATTCATATAAGTCAAACATAGATAAATTGCTTCCCGGTATCATCAAATAGTCATCTGAATCTCATGTTTTTAGTTCATATATGACAATAACAAAATGATGTATGAACTAGGTTATATTATTATCATGAACATGATTACATCCAAAGTGCTCTCTTCCTTACTTAATCTTGCATATAATGTATGTGTGGTAGTTACTTATCTATTTCTAGTGCTAGATCAATATTATGTGCAATAACATGATGAGTAATACTGTAGATGACAAATATGTCCATATTGTTTTTAATAACAAGATTTATATCATGAACCTTGATTACCATTGCCTAAAACACTATAAATATCATATAAACTAATCATAACATAGACATGTTTATATGTAATGATGTATGTATGTGTTGATATGATGGAGTAAATTGACCAATTGTTGTTTTGACATATTAGTATTAGGAAATAAATGTTATCTATCATGTCAAGTAGATTTAAATGTATTACTAGATCTAAGAACTTGATTCTAAACTAAAATAAAGGAACTAGGAACTCACCTATGAGTCATATGGCACAACATTTATCTTCCATTATCCACTTCATGATCAGGCTCCGTGATCACGGTCAAGGGTGAATTAGTACGTAGGTTTAAGAATAATGGGGTGGTTTACTTTGAGGAATATTTGCTAGTGGGCTGCGAGGTTAAGAATTTCCATAGCTAAAGAATATAAGAACATCATATTGTGACGATGAGTGGATCTAGGGGTTATCTATTCTAGATTTAGTGAGATGAGAGGATGTTGGAGGAGGATTTTAATGATCCTTTCGGTGATAGCTTATTGTATTATAGGTCTATTGATGGAGTTGGTTGTAGATATCTAAATTGTGTCTAGGGTAACATAGGGAATGTCACAAGATGGAATATGATGATGAGGATGGTAGAATTGGACATACTGGTAGGTGACTTAGAGGATGATGTGGACATTTTCATTGTTGAAGAGAGTGGTGATCTCATTGCCAGTGATGGAATGCAGAGTCAAAACAACACCCTACTTTCAGTCGACACAAGGGGAGGGAAAGTAGTGGAGATTAGGGTTTTAGATTTGAGAAGAAAGTAGGAAAGGGAGAATTGGTGAGGAAGAACTAGATAAGATTTTGTTGAGGAAAGTCATGACTAGGTTGAATAAGGAGATGTGTATTGTTGGCCGACTATCATCAACTATAGCAGTGACCATTATAGTTATTGGTGTCACCTTCATGCATCCACAATGACTGTTGGTTCTCGATTTCTAGGTGGTGATGCTCCCTTATAGGTTTGGTGCTTGGACATATCTTGTAGGCATCACTACAACTCATGATTTGTAGGTTTGCAAGTAAGGAAGCACATCTTCCTCTTTAGGAACTATATTTCTTGTGAGATATCAGAATTGGGGATGACAGGGAGAATAAAATGGTTAGGGTTTGTGGAAGGCTCAGGAAAGGAAGGGGTCTATCTCAGTTTCCATCATTCTTAGTAGTCACGGGAGGTGGCTACCTCATGACAGACTGTTAAGCAAAAAGTGTGAGAGAGAACAATGGATGGCTAGGGTAAGGAATGAGGAAGAATGAAATAAGAGTGAAGAAAAATAGAGGAAAAGTAGGAGAGTGAGGTAGAGAGTAATAGGCAAATGAGAAGGGAAACCCCAGACATTACCTGGTCAAGTGTGTGTTCTCTGGACTAGAGGAATGCATTAGAGAACCAAATAGGGAAAAGAACAAAGGCATTACATAAGGATGGGAAAGGAGAATTATTGGTGGCATTTAATTGTAATTTCCTACTAAAATAATGTATATTAAAGATTGAATTTTCCACCAATTAATTTTTATGGGCATTTGAACTCTTATTGGCATGAAAACTGCTATGTTGGCTAATTTAGATGTGAGGAATCATATTTTGGTATCAATTGTAAATTTTGAAAATGATTAATATTTTATTTTTTTAATATTTTTATATTAAGCACTTATTAAATTCATTGAATCCATCTAATTAATGAATTGTGACATGGTATTACCTAGTAAATTGTTATATTTTATCTTTTCATCCTATAAGGTTCTAGAAGTTCAAATTGGAGTCAAACATATTTTTTGGTATATTTTTATATTTAATTTGGTATTAATTTAGTTTGTCTATGTCATCTTTGTATCTCATATGTAAATGATATTTCTACATAATGTTAAATCATTATATGCCTTAAATTAGGGAAAAATATACTAAATATTGACATAATCATAGAGGTGCTAGAAAAAGGAATGGTTATGCCATAAATCCTAGTTTAGTATGTTAGAATTACAGGGAGGATAAACAATAATTGAGAGTTGGATATCCCTCAACTCTCCACAATAAACCTTCAACAAGGGTCAATCGATATTTATCATGAGGCAAGAAATCCAACAAATTTACCTATCCCTTAATGCCATTGAATGTGATGTGTGAGCATTTGGTAGTTTTGTCCTATCCTCCCAATTAATATGGTATAATGACTAGTAGAGGCAAGAGGTTCTTTGATACTCCCATCAATAATTGGAAAACACTAGGTCCTAACATATATGTGACCAAGCCAACACATCCCAGTTTCCCTTCCTAAAAGAACTGTGACTAAACTAGGCCATATGGATTGTTAGCATTAACAAAGGAGGTAAGACAATTCAACATATCTAACCTAGGTTAGACAAAGTAGTCAACCTTGGTCTCATTAAATCATATATATGAGCTAATTCCTCATACTTCAGTCTATATAATCCCTTATTGGAAGTTGATATAATAATTAAATTTTAGTTGTATTTTCATTAAAATAATAAATTATATTTCGCAAATCATTATGCCAAAATTTTGTGGTTCAAACTATCTTTTATTACTTAATAAAGATCCATATCCATGTAAATGGATAGAGAATGGATTGTTCATCCAATTTTAGTAAATATTCAATTCATTATTGAGAAACAAGCTAGAGTCAGACAAAAGAGTCAATTTATCTCCAGGACAAGAAATGAAAATGGTACCACCTGTGATTCTATAATTTATTTCACCAACATGCTAGAAGCATAATGCAAATGGAATGTCTTGGTTATGATTAAGCAAATCACTTATCATATTTTACTAATTCAGTTTCCTCACACTGGTTTTGTTTACCAAGATGTATGTGACACATTAAAAACACCCATCTAGTAGAAAGTGAAATTATATACATTTTTAGTATTATATCATTTAACGAAAATAAATCATATTGGACCATATAGAAAGTTGTGTCCATGAATCCATGATAAATGGACAAATTGAAGATAATACTAGATAAAAAGATATCTCGACACTATATATGTAGGCATTCAACTAAAAATAGTTACATGTTGCGGTCATCTCTAACTAATGAGCTCCTTATTATGGTTTTCTCCTCTTCGTATGATTGTACATTGCTGATGATATTGTAAGTAGACAAGTTAAGATGATATATAGGTATGTCCTGTTGGTTTTTATGTGTATTTTAAATATGAAGGAAGAACTTTAGTCACACAAGGAATCAAAAAATTCCGTCCTTGTATATGAATTGTAAACCATAGATTATTTGAGGAACACAAAGGAATATGGGCTTCACATGTGCATGGTGAGGCAGCTCAATTGGAATTGAGTCGACCCAGTCCAGAATCCTTTTAACTAGGTGTGTCAGTTCACATCACGTCTGATGCATAGGGGTTGCAAATATGGCCTTTCGAGACTCCTTGATTAGGCATCACCCAAGTTTAGTTTTACCCTTTGGTTCACTCAACCATTTCTCACATGTATCACATCTTTTCGAAGATGCACATTTTTGTTTGGGTTAATTCCAAACCAACGCCAGTTTCTAATCATAATGCATCTGTTGGGCTTTAACCACATGCGATTCTTTTGTTATTTAACAATATTTGCCAATGGTTTTTCTCCTAAATAAGAGTAAGTCTCTCATGTTTCATCATGTTCCATTTTGGTGTGCAACGTTTTCCTTGCCACCATTGTCTAATCTTTGAAAGAATGATCAATAGTTTTTCAGCAGTATATTGTGACTTGTGTATACATGAATCACTTGCCCAATCATGGATTTATCCTGAGAGAGTGGCAGCCACATTTACTATCTACGACCTATATTGCTAAGTAAAGTAGGAATATTATTAAAAACATTGCATTTTGCACGCTTCAATGAATCTAGTAACAATATCTTAGTTAAAAAAATAATATTTTGTGTATAGTTGAAATAAAAATATTAATATTAATCATGTTATCGAATGTGCACAAACATGAAAGAATTCGAAACTCCATCTATGTATACGATGCCATCCAGATCAAACAATCAAATTGCTATTGCTTTGATTATTTTGCAAATATATTTACTTGGTGTCACTAGCATCAAATATTCTAATGCACTAGATTGTCATCGTTGGCATGTAAACATTTGTACTACTTTGGAGTTTCTAATGTAGCATTTTCTTTTTATGAATCGAAGTCTCAAATAACTCAGTTGATTGGGAAAAAGCAAATTGTATTTGCTGACATGTAATTCTGAGTATTATATCTAATCAACTATTTCATGCATACTTCTCAATCAAAATTGCTTCCAAAATTTTGAAAATCCTTAAGCAGAAATACATTCTAGAAGAGGCTTCTACTTGTAAATTAATGTTGCTAATTTCTTAAATTTTAATATGACTAAAGATAAATAAATAACTACTCAAATTCATAATTTTTAGATCTTGCTTGATGACTTGAAAAATGAAAAAGAAATCATCATGAGTCTTTTATTATTGAGTCTTTAATTTAAAAATTGTCTGATTCTTGGATTAACTACAAGAACAATTTGAAGAACAGAAGAAAGACAATATCTCTACATAGTGTAGTAATATTTATTTGTGTTGAAGATCAAAATCCTACTACAGAAAGATGTGATTTGAATAAAGAATTGTCATCTAGTGATAATTTTGTTCATAACAAAATTGAGCAAAATAATAATTCTTTTGGTCAGACTAAAATTCATTACAAGAATGAGAAAGGAAAAAGACATAATAATAAAAATAAGGATAATAAGGACATTAAGAAGAAAACCATTTTCTATTGTATGTGAAAATATGGTCACTCTTCTCCAAGATGCATGCACTAAAAGAAGCAAGCAATTTAGGATACAAATGAACCAACAACAGAGATTATGGCAGAGGACAAACTTGATATTTATCAACTTGATCAATATGGCATCTTTCCAATATCATGATTTGTTCATCAACTTGGGGGAATCACGCCATAATACTAAAAATAGGGATTCTTTTGTGACCCATTCATAAGTATGAGAGGATGAGTATTGAGTTGTCATGAGAAATTGTAGTGCTTCTTCTATGACCGGCAAGGGAAACATCATGATCAACATGACCTCTGAAAGATTCTTTCTAATGAAAGATATATTGTATGTTCCAGACATTAGGATTAATTGATTTCCATGTCACAACTTGATAATTTTGGGATCAAGGTGTCCTTTTATTCTTACAAGGCCATTCTTTCTACATCTGTGGAGTACTTAGGATGGGATGTTGTTTAAATGACTTGTTGGTCTTGAATGAAATAAATATTTTATTAATAAAGTTTCCTCGTTTGATTATATCATTGACTCTTTTGTTATGTGTTACAATCAACTTGGACATGTTAATAACGTATATGAAATTTAAAAACATGATGTCATTGATTTAGGTTTTAAATTTCATGTTTGTTCTAAAACTAAATCTACAAAGAAATTGTGTCCTTAATAGTGCATACAAATTCTGAATTGCTAGATTTAGTTCACACATACCTTGGAGATTTTAACGAAAATTTGTCTATAGGTGGGAAAAGCTTCTATATGATATTTGTAGATTATTTCTCACACTATACAAAATTATACTTATTGTGTTTGGAAGATGAGACATTTGAATTTTTTTTAAATATAAAATAGAGGTAAAAAAATTAAATAATTGGAAGTTAAAATGTCTTCACTCTAATAGAGGTGGTGAATATGATTGTTCTTTATTTAATTAGTTTTATGTAACCCACAATATTATACATGATTACACCCAACCATATATAACTCAATCAAATTGTATTGTTCGGTAAAAGAGATGATGAGATCTATTTTAATTAAATTTGGAACTCCCAACAATATGTGAGGGAAAATTATATTATCTTCTTATTTTATTTAGAATTGAAATCCTAGTCGTATGAAAAATAAGGCTCCATTAGAATTATGGGAAGGATACCTTCCTAACTTGAAATATCTCAAAGTCTAGGGGCATTTGGCCAAAGTTTTCTTAATTGAACATAAGAAATGAAAATTAGGTTCTAGAAGTAGAAATAATATTATATAAACGTAATACTATTATTGAATCTATAATTGTTGAATACTTTGAGCATATCTTTTCTATGATAACTCTTATGGGATTTTTTTTTGTCAAATAATATTTTAGAAAATATACAAAGTACAAATGATAATATTGATGTTTTAGAAGTTGATGATGTAAAACATAGAAGATCCACTAGGATGATAAATGATAAGAATCTTAGTGATGAATTCTTTCTCTTCTGTTGTAGATAATGACCCTCAATCTTACAATGACTCTACTTATTTATATGATTCCTCCATTTTTTAAGGAAGCAATTAAGAGTGAGATTAAACCTATAAAATCTAATCACATATGGGAGTTAATGAGTCTTCTACTAGGTTTAAAACCCATAGGATCTAAGTAGATATTCAATAGAAAATTAAACATTGATGGGGCTATAGATAAATATAAGGCCTGATTAATTTCAAAGGGTGATATAAAACATAAGGATATATAAAATTTTGATACATTTTCTATTGTAACTAGGACTTTTTCAATTAGGATTTTAGTTATTTGTACATCAAGTAGAAATCAATTTTACATCAAATGGATGTTTAAACTGCATTCTTGAGTGGAGATTTAGCCAAAGACATATATATGGATCTACTAGAAGGTTATGTTTTATCTGAAAAAGAATAAAGGTACATAGTCATGTTATTATATCTATTTATGTGGATGACACACTTGGTTTTAGCACTAATGTTGAAATTATATATCGCACCAAAAGTTTGTTGGCTTCAGATTTAGACATGAAATATATGAAAGAAGAAGATGTAATTTTGGAAATTAAACTTCTTAAATGTGATGTTGGCATCATGCTTTGTTAAGAAAATTCTAAAAAAAAGTCAATATTGAACTGTAAGCCAATCAAGTCACCAATAAATTTTAAATAAAATCTTAAGAAAAATAAAAGTACCATTGTTCAACTAGTCAAATTTACACAACTAATGTTACAACTGCAATTTTACACATGTTTTCATAATTGAAATGCAATAATTTTATGAATATGGACTTGAATTGAGAAGGTTGTATGCTTTGCTTCAAAGAATGGGTTTCTTTGCAAATATCCCCTTTGATATGAATTTCATGATTTCTATTGTTCTATTAATCCAATAATGGATATAAAAGAGAGAAAAAGAAGAAAAGTCCAAACAATAGAGAAAAATAAAAGATAATAGATATTGAGCAATGTATTTATGAGAAATGTATGGAAATCTCTAGAAAGTGGCATTGATGGCCACAATTGATTATATTTCGTTTACATGTGATTAATAATGGAAAGAGTAATCAAAATAAAGAATATAGGAAAAGAGGAAAGAGAAAATATATGTTTTAATGCATAATATATGCCTTATAAGTCATTGACTTGAAAATGAAGAAAAGGAGTTATTCCTTTTGTGATTTGCCTCCAAACTTGGAATATAAATAGATTAAGTCCATATAGACTTTACTTTAAAATTTGGGATTATTTTTTTGTACATTTTAAGAAATATGGATTTTTGAAAATACCTAAAATGAATGGATAATCTTTAAATGTCACAATTTATTTAAAAAAAAATAAATCTTTGTTTTCTTAGATGCAGGTTATTAGAACTGCAGATCTTGCATCTAATGGAACTGGATCATCATGTAGATCCCAGTTCGAGAAGGACTCCTAGAAACCTTATCCTTCGAAGTTCTCATGACTCTAGGCATGAGAGGACTTGAGGATAAGTCCATTAAATTTGGGAAGTCTTGAGGATCCCAACCATATCAGGTTTTGGGACCTGGCATGGCATGTGTGGGATTTCCCCAATTCGAGGAGGGGCACCATCGACCCTGCCTATATATATAAGGGGATACACACCCTCTGCAAAAGCCCAAAGCTTTCCTTTCAGTTTGTATGGAAGAGGCTAGCGAGCGCGCGGGGTCAATTACGAGATGAGTCGAGATCTTCACCTCCAAATCAAAGCTATTTATCACTAGAGAAGAGCTTCTCCATCCCGTCAACTCTAGAAAAATCCAACAAAGCCAAGGGCACCAGCAGATTCGGTGGACCAGGGCAGAGCGATGGGGACCTTCGCAAGCTGCTGGGGAGGCTAGATGATCGAGGTCAACCCTAGGGTTGACCATGGCGGGAGCTGCTTCGCGCATAGGGGAGGCAACGTGAGGTTGTTGATGACAACATGTGCTTTTACCATCCTACCCCTAGGCGCGATGGGCCCTGAGCCCATTGGAATGGATTAGATGTGTCTTCTGCTAGTTTTTCCATCCTGAATAAATGAAAAACAAAAATTAGGTAAGTGGATGACGTGGTAGCAGCTTGTTGGTCAATTAGTCCTTATCTTGTTTAATTCCAAGGAAATAATTGGTAACTCTAATTAAGAAGTATTATATATGAATGTTGCTCAGAAAATACAAGGAATTCAATAAAAATACTAACAGAGTGTTGTTTTGCTTGTTTGTCAAAAAGTATCTAAAGTTCGTATCTTTAAATGATCTAACTAGATCAAAACCCTATCTTTTGAATATTAATGTTTTTGATATAGTTAATTGCATAAATATGATGAAAGAGACCTAATTAGAGATATATGTTCATAACTTGTGTATTTAGGGTGTCATCATTTTAAGAGTGCATTAAAAGGGTTAAAAACCCTAACTCAAGTAGTTATGAGATTTAATGAATTTAAATATGAGAATCAATCTAGAAGGCATGAAAATAGTGTAATTGGACTAATTGTGGATAAATACCCTTAATTTGGTAATTAGGGTTTCCTAGTGTATAATAGTGGAATTAATGTTAATTTGGGGTTTCCTAACATAGAAGATGTAAAATATAGTAATTAGGGTTCCTTTGAGAATCAAACTATAATTCTTTGTTTTGTCAATTCAAAGGAACCTGAACATGATAATTGGCCTTAATGATCTTGACATGACCTAAAAGGATAAACATGGAGGTTTTAGTGTAAAAAAAGATATATTTGACCTAATTGGAATTCAATGATGTCTGTGATGTTGAAATTAGGGTTTGTGGATCAAAAGAGCATTAAAAGTGATAAATGCATTATGGAGGCTAAAACCCTAATAAAATCCTAAAGTTGACCTAGAAATCCTAAGGTGGAATCCAAGTCAATCTTGAAAATGTTTTTGATAAAATAATGACACATGGGTGTTATGCATTAATTTTAGGATATTGTTGATTGCTTGATTGATTGTTCTTGATTATTCTTGCTTGGACCTCAAGTTACTCTAGATCAGGTATGTGGTTATTTATGAATAATCGATTTATTTTCATGGAATTTCTCGAACATTTTATCAATTGGGTGCAACCTAAACTGTTGGATATTTAATTCTGCAATCCTATAAAGTCTCTATGATTATCACCATTAAGTATATATGTGTATTATCAAACCTACATGCCACCCTGATGTATGTTTCATGATCAAGCCTCAGAGGGAAGGTCTAATTGGTCAAGCACCAGAGGGAAGACCATTGGGCACCATGAGAGGTGACCCCAGGCACCAAGCTCATGATGGAGAAGGTGGCCTTATGTCCCTTGCAAGGGCAAAACCCTAAGAGAGGGTAATCCATGGTTTAGGGAAAAAGCGGTGGAGAATGTCACATTTAAAATGTAATTTGGATTGTTAATAACTTATTTGTGATAATTAGCTTGTTAGAAACTATTTGTGGAAATTTTGATTGTTCCCCACATACCAGTGTAGCAATATGTTGATTGAAGTTTTGTTTGTCGGTATTTTAGGTATTATCTAAAAAGAACAAATAGTAAAGAAAAAATTGTGAAGATGGAATTAAGTAATCCAAAGGAGGATTAGATAGTTTGATTTCTACTGTGGATATAAGTCTTAGATCCTATTTTGAAAAGGTAAGCAAAAGTTTTTATTTTATACCAGCTTTCCAATTTAGTTAGTAGGATTTGATAATTATTTTTGATTAAATTGTTAAACCAATGATCCTGAATTTTGGGATAATGCCTATGACCTTTTGTTCTCCCTTGATTGGTGGTTATCAGGAAGCGGGGTCATTACATTTGGTATCAGAGCCATAACCCCTATAGTAGGTGGGGCCCACATGGGCATGTTTTATGCCAGTCTTGAGCCATGCGGTCCAAGTATGTTGGAAAGGGTTGTCCATGGTTGACATAGCCACCCTTGTGTTGGTATTCTGTGATCGAGAGTGGGGTGTCCATTGGCCATTATGGGTCTGCACTGAAATGGGGTGATATCATGATGCCATATAGTTGAGTCTTGATGAGGACGTCAAGAGTCTACATGGGAGAGTTTGTAACATCCCATGATTTGAGGCTTCAGATATAATGATCTTATAAGGAATGATTGGAATACCCATATCACAAAGGTGCACCTCCTTTTTTGGGAGCATGTCACTAAAGAAATCCATAGTTAAGCATGATTAGCTTGGAGTATCACTAGGATGGGTGACCAGTCGGGAAGTTGATCATGGCTTGCACGTATGTGAGGATAAAGTGCACATTTAAGGCTAGAGGTGGTCTGTGCAGCCAGTCGTCATTTGTAAAACACTGCAAGAGCCATGGGCAGTGGGCCCAGATGTTACAAATGGTATCAGAGCAAATGGTTTCTCATTTAATCCTTAATAATTATTAAATTTTACATACTCTATAGAACCCAAGGGAGTTATTAGAGGATTTTCCTATAATGAAGGTGTCTAGAAAAGGATCACGGTCTGGGGGCTGGAAATATTTTCCTCCTCCCCTCTAGTTAGTCACGAGGACTCCCGGATATGTTGTGACTGCCCGACCAAAGTCTGAGGTCTTGACTCAAAATAAGATACCTTTAGGACTCTCTCATCTATTTCGTCCCTTCTCAACTCAAATTCAATTAAGATTATAAGGTTTCGGGTTTTTCTCTCTCTTCATCTCCCTCTTGTGGTTAGGGTAAGTATGATAAGGATTAAGGAATCCTCCACCAAATCAATGAAAAGCATGTAAATAAGATGTCATGGATAAATGTTTAATAGTTTAAGCATAAACTAAAGATTAGTTACAAGCTTAGGTTGCATGACATGTGTTGTTGTTCCATCAGGAGAGACCTGAGGTTAGAACTTGTCGTAGGAAGATGAGGAGAGAGTTAGTCTTGGAGGGAGAGGCCTCTAGGAAGAGGTAGAGACCCGACACATCCTCTGAGGATGATGCTAACCCTAACCCTAAGTGGTTGTTAGAGAGAGATAACATGATGAGTTAGATATCAAATTGACCATGCAGGTATGTACGTGGGTTGACATACATATAGGTTTTGTGTATCCATGAGAAGCATGAGCTAAGTTTGACCTAGTGCCTTTTGGCGACCAAACCTTAGAAAGGTCATGCCTGTTAGGGTGAAGGGTAACTCCTTCATTATAGAGGATAATGGTGACCATATAGAAACCCTTATGGGCATATACAAGCATAGAAGAGCATGCTCCTACATAGGAGAGAATGTCAACAGTACTAGAAGTAGGTTTAGACTTAGGTCAGAAGAGTTATGCCTGACAAGTTAAGATATGGACATGCATAGCTTTGGATAATCTTAATCAAACATAGGTTTGGATCATACGGTTCACCTATGTAGGTGTGTGCATGTGTCCTTAAGATCTGGATCTACCTTATTGAAAGAGAACCTTTAGTGGTAAGGTCGGTTGTAGGGTTAGCTCTAGAGGGAGGGAAAGACCCGAGAAAGAAGGTTGGAAGCTGACTCTGATACGTGAGGAACCACGAGAAGTTGGGTATTCTATGACATGTATTAGATGACCCTGAGTATATAGTTGTGGTTGCCACATGCATGATCCTTGGAGACTCATTATACATTAGATGCCTTTAAAGGAACCAAACCCTAGAATGAGAAGAGGCTTCCTGAACCAATGTATAGAAGATGTAGGTGCCTACCTTACCTTATAGGTGTAGAAAGGTGAATTCCTTAGACTGAGGATGTATGATATCAAGTTGTGAGGCCTCGTACCTAGTGGGTCGTCCTGGTGTAGGACTCTAAGGTGTTTCTCATGTGGAGGAATAGTAGGAAGTGCATGTTATACCTTGAACCTGTTTGGCTTGTGGTTGAAAAGTTGAGCATGCAGTTTGATAGTGGATGCCTGAGAAGTGAACCTATAGTTCCTAAACCTAAGAGGGAAAGTAGTAGCACCCGGCGTACCCGATGCTCATGACAAGGTTTGCATTCCTATAAATTGGAGCATGGCACCCCTCAAGAGTAGAGGAAAAGGAAACCCCTTGGCTAGGGGATATGTTTGATGAACCCCTCACACATAGGTTGATGACATATGCATGTATGATATTGGACCAATGTTGAGGAGTAAGGAATGAGTATGATATACCAAGGAACCCAGAGTGGCTTAGTGGGTTGTCCTCTTACTAGCTACATGCCTAAGTAGCACGATAGGGCTAAGCCTGTACATGATGATATAAACCCTAGACATAGGAACGTTGGTGACCTTTGTTGCTACTAAGAGATAGTTTTCTCTCCTGGGGAAGGACCCTTCTGTCAGGTGTAGCTTTTGTGTAGGTTTGAGGTAACCTAAATAGGTCTCTCATAGGATCTTGATGAGATAAGTAGAGAGCACATAGTATGAGCATGAATCTATAGAACCTTGTGTAACCATCTCTAAGGCGAATAAAGATATGTTGCCATGGAGGTAACCTAATGGGGCCTGACCAAGTTAGGTAGGTCGCCATGATCCCTATCAAAGGATGTAAGTTTGACTATGAGTGCCCAGAGGGATGATGGAGTGAGATGTGCTATGATGAAATCCTAAGTCAATACTAAGGTCATGAAGGGATAAGATCGATGGAAGTAGGAGTTGTCTGTTTCCTGGATGCATGACACCATAGGGTTGGGAGGTAACAACTACCTTTTCCCATGCACCATGGGTTAGGAGGTTGGCCACCTTCATGAGTTCATGGTGTCTAAGGGGTAAGAGTGAGAGGCACTCCTTTGATGCATAAGGATCGGATCACCCCAATAGTGTCGGAACCCTAAAGTCCTTGACATAACGACTAAGGATTGTACATAAAAGAGATATATTAGGATTCAAAGGGTGATGGGAAAAGTCTTCCCATTGGCGTAGACCCATAATTGAGTTGTTTATGATGTGGAGACATGTGATGTATGTTTGAACTAGTTTGGAAAGTGTACTAGAAATATGTGATGCACCATCTCTACTCTTGGAATGGGATGAACTTTGTATTTGGACTGCAGCCAAATGCTTATTTCCTCTCATTATGGGGGTGAGAGATAGGGCAATACACATGCCATACATTAAGGATAAAGATGATGTGACTCGAAACATTGTTGTGATCTTTGAGGATTGAGGATGTATCATTCCTTTTGATGGATGGTTTGGAAACACGAAGAGAACTAATGTAGTCATCATATGAGGACATTCCTATCAAGAGCGATATGGAATTTATGAGTTATATAAGTTTGATTTCAATAACTATGATGATGAGATCAGAGTTTTCTTGACTCGGTTAGACCTAAATCTGAGATGAGGATGATAAGTGGAATATATGAAGGTTTATGTCTTCACCATTACCTAGCACATAAGGGTGTAGGGTGGTAATGGATGCTCTTTGTCAAGACACAACTGTCTAGTTTAGCCAGTAGAGAGGCTAGAAGAGGTGGCTAGGTGAACCCTAAGTTTGTGAGATAGGTTTGGCTAAGTCTCAGATACAATGAGATCCATTGGTCGAGTTAGTGGTGGTTTCTTGGTTATCCAGGCTAGGGCTTGATGTGATAAGAGAATGGTTGAAGAACCTCATATAAATTTCTTAGGAAAGGAACGTGATGGAACCCATGAATAGAGTGTTCTAGGGTTTCTGAGGAGTTAACCTTGAGGAATCATGACATGCAGGAGCTTCTGATGATAAGTACACCCTACATATGGTACTATTAAGATGATTAAAGTTTGCAGTCGTGCTTTGAGGACCTGAGATGAAGAAGTATATAAAATTGCACGTGTCTTGTGTCCATGCATGCCAGGTGGTGAAGGTCGAACACCAATTCCCAGTGAGTTACTATAGATAATGAAGAGTCCCCAAAAGGGAATGGGAGTAGAACACCATAGACATTGTGGTGGGTCTCCCCTGGACCGAGAGAGGTCATGATGCAATATGGGTATGGTAGATCACCTTAACAAGTTGACCTAATCCCTATTCTAAGAAAGAGAGTACTGTCAGTGTGACAGATCTAGTTGAACTATATATGAGGAAGAGATAGTTCATCTACACCATGGTCAAGTTCAATATCTAGAGCATGACCTCAAGATCCCTTCCATGCGGTGGAAGTAGGTACATGAAGAACTCAATGCCAACTTGAAGTTTAGCACAACATATCACCCCTGAATGATAGATATTCAAGAGAGTATGATCCAGACTAGAGGGTCTGATGAGAGCATGTGTGCTCATTCGGGTGATACATGGGAGCAGTTCCCACCCTAACAGAGTTTTCTTGTGATGATAGACACCATAGCTAGTATCGAGGTGTAAGAAGCTATGTTAGGGAGGTTGTGTCGGTCACCACTTCATTTAGATGATGTCGATGAAATGACCTTGTGAAGGTCAGAGAGACCACAGTGTGTGCAGATGAAGTCTCTTTGATCATGTGATGGCTGAGAAAGCCCAGGGGCAACATCAGTCGTGAGTTGATGCAAAGCATACTGATATACAATTCACTGTAGGAGAATATGTGTTATGAAAACCCGACCCCTCTGAGCTATAGCTAAGGATGAGTCCTTGATACATATGTCCATTTGAAATGGATTGGTGGATATTCTTATGTTTAGCCTTACCCCTCAGGATAATATGATCTACGATGTGTTCAATCTGTGTGATCTAGATCACTATGTGATGTACCTGAGCCATGTGCTGAGCCATGAACATATTGAGCTTCAAGGGAGGTTGACGTATCCTGAGTCACCTATGAGGGTACTTGATACTAAGGTGGGTGAGAACTCAGATGTAAGCATATAAAATGACAAAGGTTCTTTGGAAGCACCATGGAGAGGATTAGGCCACATGGGAGCTGATGATGGATATGGAAAAGTCGTATCTAGTTTTGCTTTTATGTTTGGTGAAATTTTGAGGGAAAAATTCTTATAAGAGGGGAAGGATGTTACAACTGCAATTTTACATGTGTTTTCGTAATTGAAATGTAATAATTTTATGAATATGGACTTGAATTGAGAAGGTTGTATGCTTTGCTTCAAAGAATGGGTTTCTTTGTAAATATCCCCTTTGATTTGAATTTCATGATTTCTATTGTTTTGTTAATCCAATAATGGATATAAAAGAGAGGACAAGAAGAAAAGTCCAAACAATAGAGAAAAATAAAAGATAATAGATATTGAGCAATGTATTTATGAGAAATGTATGGAAATTTTCAGAAAGTGGCATTGATGGCCACAATTGATTAGATTTTGTTTACATGTGATTAATAATGGAAAGAGTAATCAAAATAAAGAATATAGGAAAAGAGGAAAGAGAAAATATATGTTTTAATGTGTAATATATGCCTTATAAGTCATTGACTTGCAAATAAAGAAAAATAGTTATTCCTTTTTTGTTTTGGCTCCAAACTTTGAATATAAGTAGACTAAGTATTTATAGACTTTCCTTTAAAATTGGTGATTATTTGGATGTACAGTTTAAGAGATATGGATTTTTGAAAATCCCTAAAATGAATGTATAATCTTTAAATGTCACAATTTATTTAAAAAGAAATAAAGCTTTGTTTTCTTGGACGCGGGTTATCTAAACCGTAGATCTCGCATCTAACGGTGTTGGATCATCAAGTAGATCCTAGTCCAAGAAGGACTCCTAGAAACATTGTCCTTTAATGTTCTCACAACTCTGGGCATGAGAGAACTTGAGGATAAGTCCATTAGGTTTGGGAAGTCCTAAGGATCCCAACCATATCAGGTTTTGGGACTTGACATGGCGTGTGTGGGATTTCTCCAAGTCGGGGAGGGGCACCATCAACCTACCTATATATATGGGGCTACACACCCTCTGCAAAAGCCCAGAGCTTTCCTTTGAGTTCGGATGGAAGAGGCTAGCAAGCGCGGGGTCAATTGTGAGATGAGTCAAGATCTTCACCTCCGAATCAAAGCTACTTCTCACCGGAGAAGAGCTTCTCCGTCCCATCAACACCAGCAAAATCCAACAAAGCCAAGGGCACCAGCAAATTCGGTGGACCTGGGCAGAGCAGAGGGGACCTCATAGGCTTCTGGGGAGTCTAGATGATCGAGGTCAACTCTAGGGTTGACCACGGCGGGAGCTACTTCGCACACATGGGAGGCAACGCGAGGTTGCTGATGACAACCTGCGCTTTTACCATCCTACCCCCAAGTGCGTTGGGCCCTGAGCCCAATGGCGGGGGGTAGAGGTGTCTTCCGCTAGTTTTGCCAGCCTGAATAAATGAAAAACAAAAACCAAGTAAGTGGATGACGTGGCAGCAACTTATTGGTCAGTTAGTCCTTATCTTGTTTAATTCCTAGGAAATAATTGGTGACTCAGATTAAGAAGTATAGTATATTAATCTTGCTCATAAAAATACAAGGAATTCAATAAAAACACTAACAAAGCTTAGTTTTGCTTCTAGTTTGAAAAGTATCTAAAGTTTGTATGTGATGTCCCCAGATTTTCTTAAACTTAATTTGATCTGTGACGTCCAAATTTAAACCTCACCTCAGCGAGCATCCCAATTTAAACACCACACATTAGGTTAAGAAGAAGAAAAACATGGGACATCACAGGTGGTATCAGAGAAAATTACATGATTTCATGCATCATCATCATGATATTTGACATCATATGAATTTTAAACATGATTATAGATTTAACGACATATTCTCATAATTTTAGGCCATCATTTGCTATTTATTATTCATGAAAAAAGCATTTTACAACTTATATGATATAACTAAGATTAGTGTATAAAAAGATTGATATTATGCTTCCACTGTGTTCTATGCATTTTTTTGAGAATTTCAATATATTACTTGATTTTTTTGATAAACGTGCTAATTTATACAAATTATCTATGAATTGGGTATTTACTAAAGTATTCACCTTTACGAGCCAATCGCATGAGGCCACATGGCCTGTGAGAGGTGCATCTCCTCCTTCTCCTGTCCTGTGCTGATCTGACAGTCTATTTTGGGATTTGGTCGGCTTATTTCTGATTTGAGTGAACTGGGACTGGACTGGTCACTCCATCTTTCGTTCGTTATCTCAGTGCCAGGTGCCGCTGGGTCTCTGTCCCCGGTCCTTAAAGTGCCACCGCTACTAAGGGCTCTAGTCTCCAGTCTACTTATCCAGTGTGGTTCAGATGGTGGTGGATTCTCCTCTCCCTATCTCCTCACATCTACTGGATGCATCACGCACAAAGAGTTAGTTCTCTGCTTGAGCGCCGCCGCAAAAATCACTCTCTAGCATCTCAAGCCGCCGCCATTTGCTCATTCTCTGGCACTGCCCCAGATCAATGCTCCAGCATGAGCCACACTTCTGGTCACCATCTTAGACCTCCACCTCCTCGTAATCCCTTCCACTCCTTTGCTTCATCTCTATAGCCCATCATTCTCATGGCTTCTCACAGTGTCAACAACCGGCTCAGAGCTCCACCTCCATGGGCATTGGCCATAGAGGCTTTACTCTCCTAGGAACTATATCTGGCGTATCTCCATGTCAATGGTTTGGCAGGTTCATCCAGCACCACTCCTCCACGGTCTGCCTTCGGTGAACTATGGCTCTTCCTCGTAGAGCAAGAGGAGACGGCCACAGTCACCTACTACTTCAGTGGAAGAGGAAGAAGGGGAAGAACTCCTCCTCACACTGCTACGCCGATCTTCAAAAACTCACCCATGTAACCTATAGTTTGCGGTGGAGAGACCATGTTGATTCTCGTTAGTTGGTAGGCTGAAGGAGCCGTGAGGGGGTCTATTAATAGCTATTAACCTCCCTGAAGCAATTGCATTCTCTGTTACGTGCCTGAACTCATGACCAAGTCATGGGTTGGTGGAGGGAACACAAAAACTACCTACTACTACTATAGTCCAAATGAGTGGTAGGAGATCGAGTGCCACACATCAATCTCACATCCATGACCATACCTTAGAAGTGATCTGTGGCTACCTCCTTCTCAAGGGTCAAGGTTGTGGTGTCGGGTGCGGTCACACAACTAACACAAAACAAAGGGCATGACATCTAATTGATTTAGGACTTAGCTTCATTTTCCTTAATATGCCATATATCTCATCCTCATTAAATTATTATAACTCCTTGTAGTAACCTCTATACTTCATCAAAATTGTACCACATGTTTATCATCATAAAAACTACCTTCCCTTTAACTTTGGTGCCAAAACGCAAATATTGACCACTCAATTAAATACCTCAAAAAAAGGGCATATACTTAAGGATATTAATGATGATGTCAACATCAATCAACACATATACTTTAACAAAGAATTTGTAACTCTTATAATTAACTCATAATGTATGAATTCACTTATGTCATTGGACATTTAAGGATTTCAAAAGTCCACTCCATCACATCCTACACACCTTAAAAGATATTTTCTCCTCGAAATTAAGCCAGAATTCCACTTTATCACATCATGTACATCTTAAAAGAAAATTTTCCTCAACATTAAGCCATTCGTGTATTCCAAGGAAAAACCAAAAGTTCTTCATACACAACTAGGTCACTACTCTAGGTGCAACATTCCCAAAAACATCATGTCTAAAACATATATGTACCACTCTTAGGAGTCTATTAAAGCAGCTAGGGTGAACTACCCCTTCAAAAGGGTTTTGAAACTCATGTTCCGTCATGACATATCTCATATATTTGGTTTGCTTCTTTATCTTTACCCATGCATTAGCATTTCCACATCACATTACCATATTCTAAAGGAGTTAACTAAAGTTAACCCATTAGATCAAAGTGTCATCAACATTTTATTGAGCTAATTGTTAGAACATGTTCAACATTAACATATGCCTTTTAGGAGGGATTTAACAACAATTAATCCACTTTATCCATCTAGATCATATCAAGATGTCATAATTTTTATGTTGTGTTAACTGTCAAACTCTATTTTTCATCTTTATTAAGAACTAATTAACACCTCATGCAACATGTTCCATTCATATGGTCTTATTTCATTACTCATAATAAATTCCAACATTTACTAGTGATTTCATCACAAGATTAATCAACATTATCACATTATCACCATTATTCTTGTATATGGTTAACCATCTATGCATTGATCTCTATTAAACCATTTCAATATTTCCTTCATGTCATGTCCATATGTCAAATCTCAAGATTAGATCACATATTATGATCATATTTACATATATTATATCATGGTTGTGCTACACAAACTTATGTGAGTGGCTTATTAAACATATAACAAAGATTTATCTAGCCCAATTGAGGTTCTCCTGACCCATATCATGAGGGAAGTACCATACTCAGTCTCTCTGAGGTCACTTAACTTTATGAGTATCTCATATGCACATATTAATCTTTTCCCTCTTAGTCTAGGTTTTACAGGTATACCTCATTAGCACTAGTGATAGGTTTACTAGCTCTAGCCACATTAGCACAAACCAAAACATGCTATGACATACTCTTCATAGGTTTTCTACCCATGAGACATTCTTACCCAAAGCTCTCTCTATATATACACCACTAGAGTCCTACATGGGAAACCGCCAACCTGAGCATGAGGCTTCATCGAAACCAACATAGTTACCTCCTCCAGGGTCTTAGGACTCTCTTTCCCTCACCAATATGGTAGGTACTCATATTCATATTCACATGCACATATATAACCAACCACTCTCTATACTAGGGTTTTGGTCTTCCCAAGGACATATACGGTTCAACAAGACTATAAGAATCATGCATAAAGTGACTCAACTCAATTACTCAGGAGTATTCTAGTTTAGGACATATCATAAAACATATTTCTCATCATTCTCATATCTTGGAGTTCAGGTTCTCTAACCTTCTCCCAATGGGTCTCACTCTCTCTAGACTTAACCCTAAAACTAGTCCTAACACTGGAGGTCCTCCTTTATAAAAGAGCTTGCGGCTCATGCTGACACACAACCTGTCTTTACTTAACATATCTTTTCTCATAAAAGCCTATTTACATGCATTGTCAAAACTTATCTCAAATCCTCAAATCTAAATTTATGTCCTCAAAGACACACATATATCATCATAAACCATATTATATCATCTATATATGAGTTACATCATATCATCAAAACTTATATCAACTATTCCATCTATCACCTATTTCAATAAGGCTCTAGACATCTAATCTAGAAATACTCTCTATTCTAGACTAATGTCATTCATTTTCACTTATGTTACATGACCACCTCCTACTCGTACATGTATGGGGACACATTTTTGTAATACTTATATGTATATATATATATATATATATATATATATATAATACTGTATAGTTTTTCTCTGATAAAACAAACATCAGAGAAAACTATCGAGCTTCGATCCGATTGGAATCAAAAACCAAATCCACAAAATGAGTGTCCCACACATAGTAGAGAGTCCAGTGTCATGTCACCTAATGAAAAGGGTGAGAATAGGGTGTAGACTGGTGTAGCTACCTAAAACATAGATGCATCATATGTCAAATGTTTCTCTTCCCTTGATGTACATCATTTCCAAATAGTGCAACATCCCATACCACTACACTGCAAGGAAAGAACTACATCTAAGGGCTTGCTATACAACAAGTACAGTCTACACCTAGTTCTCAGACATCTAGGTTCTAACCTAGAGTCTAGGTCAGATCTAGTCTCTAAACGATGACTAATCTAACCCTAAAGATTATTAAGTTCAAGGTTTTCTTAGTTTGAGTTTCATAATGAGCAAATGTCAGACTTTGCTATTGTTCATGCTCTTATAACACCTGTGATTTCCCCAGATTTTCTTAAACTTAATTTGATGTGCTAGACTAAGAAGAAGAAAATCTGGGGACATCACAAGTGGTATCAGAGCAAATTACATGATTTCATGCATCATCATCATGATATTTGACATCATATGAATTTTAAACATGATAATAGATTTAGCAACATATTCTCATAATATTAGGCCATCATTTGCTATTTATTATTAATGAAACAATCATTTCACAACTTATATGATATAACTAAGATTAGTGTATAAAAAGACTGATATTATTCTTCCACGGTGTTCTACACATTTTTTTGAGAATTTCAATATGCTACTTGTAATTTTCTGATAAACGTGCTAATTTCTATGAATTATCTAAGAATTGGGTATTTACTAAATTATTCACCTTTGTGAGCCAATCGCATGAGGCCATGTGGCCTGTGAGAGGCACAACTCCTCCTTCTCCTGGCCTATGCTGATCTAATAGTTTGTTTTGGGATTTGGTCGACTTATTTCTAATCTGAGTGAATCGAGACTGGACCGGTCACTCCATCTTTCATTTGTTATCTCAGCACCAGGCGCTGCTGAGTCTCTGTCCCGGGTCCGTGAACTGCCACCGCCACCAAGGGATCTAGACTCCAGCCTACTTCTCTAGTGTGGTTCAGATGGTCATGGATTCTCCTCTCCCTATCTCCTCACATCTACTGGATGCATCACACGCAAAGAGTTTGTTCTCTGCTTGAGCGCTGCCGCACAGATCACGCTCTGGCATCTCAAGCCGCCACCACTTCCTCATTCTTCGGTGCTGCCCCAGATCACTGCTCTAGTGCGAGCCGCACTTCTAGTCACCATCTTGGACCTCCATCTCCTCTTAATCCCTTCCGCTCCTTTTCTTCATCTCTATATCCCATCATTCTCGGGGCTTCTCACAGTGACAATATCCGGCCCAGAGCTCCACCTCTATGAGCGTCGGCCATAGAGGCTTTACTCTCCCAAGAACTCTATCTGGCATCTCTCCATGTCAATGGTTTTGTAGGTTCATCCAGCACACTCCTCCATGGTCTGCCTTCGGTGAACTATGGCTCTTCCTCGTAGAGCAAATGGAGATGGCCACATTCACCTACTACTTTTGTGGAAGAGGAAGAAGGGGGAGAACTCCTCCTCGCTGTGCTACACCGATCTTCAAAAACTCAACCATTTCACCTATAGTTTGCGATGGAGAGTCCATGTTGATTCTCATATGTTGGTAGGCTGAAGGAGCCGTGAGGGGTCTATTGATAGCTATTAACCTCCCTGAAGAAGCTGCATTCTCTGTTATGTGCCTCAACCCATGACCATGTCATGGGTTGGTGGAGGGAACGTAAAAACTACCCGCTACTATTGTAGTCCAACTGTATGGTTGGAGATCGAGTGCCACCCATTGATCTCACATTCATGACCATACCCTAGAATTGATCTGTGGCTACCTCCTTCTCAAAGGTCAAGGTTGTGGTGTCGAGTGTGGTCACATAGCTAACACATAACAAAGGGTGTGACATCCAATTGATTTAGGACTTAGCTTCATTTTCCTTAATATGCCAAATATCTCATTCTCATTAAATTCTTATAACTCCTTGTAGCAACCTCTAGACTTCGTCAAAATTGTACCATATTTTTATCATCATAAAAACTACCTTCCCTTAAACTTTGGTGCCAAAACTCATATATTGACCACTCCATTAAATACCTCAAAAAAGGGCATATACTTAAGGATCTTAATGATGATGTCAACATTAATCAACATATATACTTTACCAAAGCATTTGTAGCTCTTATAATTAACTAATAATATATGAATTAACTTATGTCATTGGACATTTAAGGATTTCTAAAGTCCACTCCATCACATCCTACACGCCTTAAAAGATATTTTCTCCTTGAAATTAAGCCAGAAATCCACTTTATCACTTGGTATCTTTAAATGATCTAACTAGATCTAAACCCTAGATTTTGAATATTAATGTTTTTGATAGATTTAATTGCATAAATATGATGAAAGAGGTCTAATTAGATATATATGTTTATAAATTGTGTATTTAGGGTTTCATGATTTTAATAGTGCATTAAAAGGGTTACAAACCCTAATTCAAGTAGTTATGGGATTTAATGAATCTAAATATGAGAATCAATCTTGAAGGCATAAAAATAGTGTCATTGGAAAAATTGTGGATAAATACCCTTAATTTGGTAATTAGGGTTTCCTAGTGTATAAAAGTGGAATTAATGTTAATTTAGGTTTTTCTAACCTAGAAGATGTAAAATATAATAATTAGGGTTCCTTTAAGAATCAAAGTATAATTCTTTGTTGAGTTGTCAATTCAAACGAACTTGAACATGATAATTGGCTTTAATGATCTTGACATGACCTAAATGGATAAACCTGGAGGTTTTAGTGTAAAAAAAGATATATTTGACCTAATTGGAATTCAATCATGCCTGTGATGTTGAAATTAGGGTTTGTGGATCAAAAGAGCATTAAAAGTGATAAATGTATTATGTAGGCTAAAACCCTAATAAAATCCTAAAGTTGGCCTAGAAATCCTAAGGTGGAACCCAAGTCATTCTTGAAAATGTTTTGGATAAAATAATGAAAGATGGGTGTTATGCATTAATTTCAGGATATTGTTGATTGCTTGATTGATTATTCTTTATTATTCTTGATTGGACCTTAAGTTACTCTAGATCAGGTATGTGGTTATTTATGAATAACCAATTTAGTTTCATGGCGTTTCCCAAACATTTTATCGATTGGATGCAACATAAACTGTTGAATGTTTTATTCTACAATCCTATAATGTCTCTATGATTATCACAATTAAGTATATATGTGTATTCTCAAACCTACATGCCACCCTAATGTACGTTGCATGACCAAGCCCCGAAGGGAAGGTCGAATTGGTCAAGTCCTAGAGGGAAGACCATTGGGCACCATGAGAGGTGACCCCAGACACCATGATCAGGATGGAGAAGGTGGCCTTATGTCCCTTTCAAGGACGAAGCCCTAAGAGAGGGTAATCTAGGATTTAGAGCAAAAGTGGTTGAGAATGTCACATTTAAAACGTAATTTGGATTGTTAATAATTTATTTGTGATAATTAGGTTGTTAGAAACTATATTTGGAAATTTTGATTGTTCCCCACATACCAGTACAACAATATGTTGACCGACGTTTTGTTTGTCGGCATTTTAGGTATTATCTGAAAAGGACAAACAATAAAGTGAAATTTGTGAAGATGGAATTAAGTAATCTAAAGGAGGATTAAATAGTTAGATTTCTACTCTGGATAAAAGTCTTAGATTCTATTTTGAAAAGGTATGCAAAGTGTTTATTTTATACCAGCTTTCTAGTTTAGTTAGTAGGATTTGATAAATATTTTTGATTAAATTGTTAAACCATTGAACATGAATTTTGGGATAATGCCTCTGACCTCTTGGTCTCCCTTTATTGGGGGTTACTGGGAAGCGGGGTCGTTACAACTAATTGGAAGCCTTATGTACTTTATGAACTATACCCATCTAGATCTAGCTATGCAATTGGGAGATTAAATATATATACTGAGAAACCTAACAAGGTCATTGAAATGTTTAGCTAAGGGTTTTAAGATGTTGAAAAGTCAGGTTTGAACATGGATCGATTTTTTGTGGCTCCCCAATAGTTCTAGAAGGATTCTGATGTAGATGAATTGAAATCTACAAGTGGATATATCTTCACCATGGGTGGAGGTGTTGGGTATTGGAAATCCACCAAGCAAACTTACATAGCTCATTCCATTATGGAATTCGTTGATTTCCTTTGAAAAGGTAAGAACTGAAGTTGAATGGCTATGATATGTTCTAATGGATCTCCCCATTTGAGAGAAACCTTCACCACCAGTGTTCATAAACTATGATAATCAAGATTCCATAGCTAGAGCTAAACACAAAATTTATAATAAGAAGAGTAGAAATGTTCTTCCACGTCATTATAATTAAGAATTCATATGGAAAACACTCTCCTTCAAGTCATTACATCATATTTGTGATACAAGAAAATTTCACTGTAGAAATAAATGTGATAAAAAAGTATCTAGTCCTAATTTCCTTTTTGTTTAATAAGGTTAACCCCCAAGTTTAACTAATTTGATTTTGATATGTCTAATTATCCAAGTTGTATTATTATACTTGACATGACTTAATATGGTTCCAAAACATCAATAAACCCCAAAATAACCCATGAATATTGTAATTATCTCTTAGTTCTTGTCATAGTCATATAATACACAAAACCTAGCCCTAATTATGTAATAATGATTGTTCAAGTTTTAAATAGTATGAACCACATCTGTCCATGTAGGTATGTATGCCCAGAGAGTCAATCATATGATGACTGTGATGGCATATCTTGTAAACAATTTGATTAATAAAAAAGACAACTCTACCAATTTATTTTGTTTCATTCAGTTATGAGATAATGATGAAACATGATAAATATCTACTGAATTATATTACTCAAATCCGTGTGTCATAAGGTTGATTACTTGAACAATGAGAGCATATGGATGTTAAGAGTATGTGTAATCATGATATGTCCCTAGTCAGATGTTATTCTGGACAACTGATAGATAGCAATAACACCTAACACTAGAGTGTGTGTTGATTGAGGATAGAATCTCATTAGTCATGATATGTGATATCAAACCAAACACATAGATACTTGTTGAAGAACAGTGTATTAGATAGACCCACCTTGAGATTGACACATGATAAACATAATCGGTAGTCATAATCCTCTCTCAATAAGATAGTGGTGATTGTGGTTCTTAGACCTAATCTTAGACCTAAAATATCTACATGAATCACATAACGTTCAATGTATTTTAACATCATCCACTATGACTTTGAATAAGGGTATCCATAAAGGTGGTTCTCATGTACATTGTGACTCATAGGGATGATTGTGAGTGATGTAGATGGGATTTGTCCCTCCAAGAGTTTTATATCCTACCCACTTGATAAGTGATACTGAGAAAAGTATGTGCATGGACATGTGAAACAATATATGATATTGAGGTCACATATATCTCAAACAATCTGTTCTGGTTCAAGGAACATGGATTGAATGTTGAGAGGATGATGATTCCATGCCTCCAGTTCATCAGTGATCATATATTTTAGGTTGATGTTGTTATCAAACTTTTCTAATTACTAGGGTAGCAATGATTTGTTTCTAGATACCTCTCACTGTTTATGATGTCATAAATTAGTTATGGACACTCACTACCTATGTAACTTGGAACCTATTGGGTCACACACATAGGATACACTTCGGAGCGGAGTTCATTCACGAATACAATTTAAACATGATTACTAAAGAGTTAGGTATTTAATTTAAACAACAATGCTTGAATAATTGACTGGTTGGACTCTGAACCAAAAGGTTCAAGTATTGAACCGAACAGTTAGAGTGTCATTGTATTTCCATCATAGTTCGACTTTGATTTTCATTTCATATCATCAAACTAAATATGAAATTCCCAACTTTGAGATGTTACAAAAACTAACCAGTTGCACAAAAGACCCTTTCTACATGATTTCTCCTTTAGGCTCCGATTGGTTTTGCATAATTGGTCCGTAAAACTTATGAACTGGAGTTCCTTAAGCAATTATTCATGATTGGTTTAAAGTAAGTGTTGGAATTTGTGTTCCGTGGCTTCCAATGAGTTACAAACTTAGGTATAAAACATAGTTACTGAGTTCTCTCTTAAAAATAGAAGAAAATGAGTTTTGGAACAACTACCAACATTTCTTATAAAATTATTTTCTTTATTTGTTATAAGTGACACATGTAAAATTTTTATGACTAGAAATATTAGCAGTATGGATATAGTTTATTGCAAAAACCATAACATATATGACAAAAATATCATACACTATAACTACAATATGTAAAATAGTTTGCACTTAACCACCATTATCAGTGCAATTTACAAAATAAAAAATACAAAGAAATGATAAAGTGAAAATAATGTGACTTAAGTAACATTTTTATTATTCATGATGTGAAAAATGATAATTAACTATAACCATGTACGAATAATATAACCAAAGTTCCCTACAAATATACTGTAAAAATTAATATTCTACATTGTGTTAAATAATGATGAACCAAAATATATGTTTGAAAGAACATGAAATGCATATATTGTTACAATACTTTGTACACACAAAGTGACACAAAAATATTGTGATGTGATTTTAATCATAATTTTTTATTAAGATTACAATTGTACCATAATAAAATATTTTTTAAATGAGAAACATCTGTATGATAACCACTTGTTGAGGTTATTATGATTTAAGAATATTATGATTTTTTATGGATATAATTTTTTTTACCTTTGCCATCCTCATTTATATTATTAAAAAAAATTGAAATTATTTTTAATCATTTTCATATTTACACTTACAACAAACCAATCACATGGAAGTGAATAGAAATTAAGTTCCAAAAACTTAGCTAGATTTTCCAGAAAATGAGTTCCATGGAACTCATGACTTACACCAAACTAATAGGAGCCTTAATCCAACTATCATGAAAATGGGACGGAACCTTATTGTAGCATAAATCAACCCTATTTTGATTTCATCAATAACTAAATCTTGTACTTACTAGATTCCAAAGATTAGGGTGTGTCAATACTACCCACCTTTTTGGGATTTTGTCCTCGAAACTCGATTAAACTATAGGAGGCTACCCACCTTAGGGTTTCACATACCTTACTAACTCTTGATGATTGCCATAAAGTCTCACAGGAACCATCAAAGTAGTTCTTCTCATTGATAACTATGTCTGGCATCCTTGTCAAACTATCATGTACAACCAACATGGAAATATGTAGGAAAATCTTAAGTATAAATGGCTATTCTTTCTTTACTATCAATTATTTCTTTTTAATTATCTTTCTTTGGGGACATGAACTATTGTATTTGGATCTCATGACATGCACTAAGGTGCATGGGTCACATAACATAACATAGGACCTGGGTCTAACTCTATAATCTCATTTCATCTCATTAAATCTAATCTTTTGAATCGTAATGCATTCTAAACTCATGGTTTTACCATGATCTCAAATCACTATACATGAATCTTATCTTGGAAACATAATCATGACTTAATGCAGTCAAATCATATATTGTATCGTGTATTTAATTCTTAGAGCTAAATTAATCTTAGAAATCTTATTAACATGTCTCTACATGACGTCTTAGGTACAGAAAGGATATTATCATGAGAATACAAACTCTTACTTGCATGTCTCAGATTAACATCTTATAATATTGGATCACATAAATCAGAAAAGTCATATGAAGAATCATGTAAATATGTTGAGATTTATAAATACTTATTGTGTAATCTAAAATAATAACTTTTAGTGGACTTACATCGCAAATCCTGATCATATTAAGAAACAATAATAGCGTATCTTTACTTCAAAACTAAATCACAAACACCTTAATATTAACTACATTACTGTGATTGAGATCATAATATCAAGTAAGTTATGGACATTTGTTGAGTAGTATGAAACATGTAAACATATTAAGTGCAACTATAAATGAATACTCATGGCATTGGGACCACATACTTTGGTTTGTGAAATCCTACACTAAAGTCATTCAGAATCCCCTCTCCACTAATCATTTACTACACTATTAGGTAAAAATGGTGTTTCCTCATCTTGTCATGGTTCTCTTAGATAGATAAGACCATGGTATTTCTAGTCATTATCATACCATATACCAATTCTTATCCCTAGAAATATACAAAGAAACATTAATCAATCATCTTTTCTAGGGTCTATCTTATATCAACATCAGGGAGAACTCTATATTATTGCCATCATAACCAATGATCCATATTATCACATATCTTGTATCACCATATTATTAAATCATCATCACATATACCCATAAATACTTTTAGTCACCTCTAGTAGTCATCATACATTAATCTTAAACTAGATTCCTAACATCAATTCTATTATTCTCAAGCATTTTCATGAACAACCATCATTATTGGACCTGTGATTGAAATTCGTCCATGGGATGGAGGTCCTAAGGACATAAATGGTTCTCTAATTCTCATCAAGCATAATAGGAGAGAGACCTCATCTCCCTCCATTCATTATTCCACTAATAAATCTTAGTCACTCAATTTTTTCAAAAAGTCTACTTTTTATATGCATTCTAGGGTTCTAATAGGTGTGCGATTAGGTTTAGGTGACCATCTACCTCAAACATTTTGTGTCACCTTTTTTGTGTCACCTCATGATGCATGTCGACTTGTCATACGTCTAAAAATTCCATGTCTTACCATGCTTATCTTACCTAAATGTACACATGTGCCATACCATATGCACTTTCAAGAGTGGGAAAATTATAATAAGTATATAATTATGCATATAACATATCATATACAAAACCCCATAAGATTGTGTCCCATATCACAAATATGTAGGAAAAAGAGAAGGAATGATATACACAAATCAAAAGTTAACATAAAAGTCCAAAGAAGCTAGATACTAACCCTAATAGATATCTCAATTTCAATTGTCTATCTAAACCTTTGACCTAGATCCTACTATCTTTCACTCACTTCTTTTCTAACTAGGGATACTGACTATCTTTTTAAATCTTCTTAATCTCACTTGCCTAGTAATGGGCAACATAAATGAAAAATATGATAATTCTCCTAATGTCCATCTACATCAATGCTCTTATACCATATTGTAACACCTAAATTTTCATATCACATGAGTTGAAGCTAAATTTTTTCTTCAACTAGAGTGGTTACAAACATGATATGCATTAGAATAATGATAGATAAGATCCATTACAGACTATGTATGAAATAAATTCTTAGGAAAAAAACATGGTTACACAAAACTATATAAAAATCTTTATACATGAAGCTGAAACATGTACTGTGTCTTAATGCCTCAGATAGTGTAGATGGTGCCTCACAAGCAAACCTTCCATAGTTGTCACTGCATAATTTTATCACGACTATCTCCTATAATTTTGTACCCACAAAAATATTGTCCCCAACCATGCACAAAGGGAAACCTAGGTTAGAGTATGTGGCATTGAATTTCTAATAAGATAAACATGAATATACTATAACTGAAAGTTGAACTAATATCTGAAAGTTGTATACTTATATTGAGTCGATGTGTCTTTTATTTATGTCTTTTATATTCTTTTAGCCACCATTATATGGTAAGTCCTCCTCTGTGACAATGAAGTTTCCTCTATGGTGCAACAGACCCTCTATTGGCACAATGTGCCCTATATTGAAACTGAAGTGTCCTATGTTGACATCAAAGTGTCCTCTACGATGCAATGCACCCTCTATTGACACTAAAGTGTCCTCTATGGTGAAACACACCCTCTATTGACACTGAATTGCCCTCTATGGTGCAACACACCCTCTAAATTATCTCGTATCTCTCTGTGAGGACTTATCATATAACTTATCAATATTTTGGTGTTATTTTATATCTCTATTTTTAATGTCTTATTTTTGAATCTTAATCTCTTATCTCTGAATATGTTCTCAGTTTCTTCTCTGAAACTGATCTATTATCCTTGTATTTGTATTTTCATTTCTTATCTTTGAATCTTAATCTATTATCTTTGGCTTTGTATTTCTATTCTTTTATTCTAAATTGAATCTAACTCTGAACTCTAAAATCTAGAACTAAATATAGATCTAAATTACTAAATAATAGAGATTGGATATGAGACTCTTATTAGGTATGTGGATCTAATTTATGTCACTCAATGAGTAATCTAAATCTAGCATCTGAAATCTATAATC